>OX411549.1:35388692-36111178 GCA_948146395.1 Fragum whitleyi
AGTCTAAAACCTTCAATTCTCAAGAAAATCCTACCAACAAGATAGGGTCTTTGCAAGTTCTATTTGAATATGTAAACTTAATACCATATTTTAGACAAGCAATGTATGGTTTTATTATATCTTTTTATCTGAAATTTAAGTTTTAGTGGGCGCATTGTCAGTTTCTTCTTTTCAGTCATATCGAGGAGATCCTGCAAGTCTAACCATGTATTCCTAGTATTTCTATAAACAATAGTACCACAAAATTCTTTTAAGACCCCAGTTATTTATCCCATACTAAAGTCTTTCTTTTAATGCAATAATAGCGTCATTCGCGTTTTTTCAGGCGTTCGTGCTCGGTCGTAAAACCATTTACCGGGTCTCTACAAATGTTAACGCCCTCAAAAACGTGAATTAACCCTTTATAGATTCATCCGATTACACATCCATTGTTGTGAGTCAAATGTCAGAAAAGAGTCATCGGGAATCGAGATCGGGACCCTATGATTTGAAGTCGGCCTCGCCATTAACTTCAGAAATCTTTATGACGGTGGGCCCCAGGAATATATCAATCATGAGACAACGCTTTCTCATTAGTTGGCCTTTTTAGATAATAATAATAATAATAATAATAATAATAATAATAATAATAATAATAATAATAATAATAATAATAATAATAATAATAATAATAATAATTTCATAACACAGACAAGATGTTGCTTATGATAATAGAAGAAATTTATTTTTCTATGTGGCCTGTGGAATAGAAGGGGGTCGAATGGAAATAGTTGAATTTAAAAAAACAAAAAACAAAAAACAAACAAACAAAAAAAAACCCAAAAACAAAAACAAACAAAACAAACAAAAAAAAAAAAAAAAAAAAAAAAAAAAAAAAAAAAAACAGAAAAAAAATCAGAAAAAAAAAGAAAACTAAAACAGGCCGCTTACATGTTCATCGATAACAATAATATTGCTTTAAAAATTATTTCTTTAAAATTTTACATGTAATTATGCTTAAAAGGTGTTTCAGTGTAATGCCACTACTCAAATTAATTTTAAGAATAAAAATTGATTACCAATGGTACAAAATAGCCGAGCCACTTGTATCTATTCCACGCTGATATGATAGTCTACAATCCGGTTACGTTATGAAATGTCTAGAAATATGTTGACACAACAGCTTACCGTAGACTGTCTGTCTTTCTCGGTAATACCAGAAATAGGTCACGTGGTCACTGTTGCCCGGAAACGTACATCAAGAAATCGCAACGTAACTGTAGCTACATTACATCAAACTTTTTTTTTTCAATTACGATCCTTTATTAAGTGAGATGTAATGAGATCGATGTATCCACACCTAATATATAAAGTTCACGATTCAGTAATATACTATAAACTAATTAATAATCGATGTACGAACGGGATCTTTTCAGACCGAATTCTAAGAGTGTTTTGAAGCCCCGTCGACTGGGACTGTTCTCTTGTACTGAGCCATGACAAATCCCCTATACCCTTTTCCTATCATTTAATACACTTGATTGGTTTTGATGTAAAGAGCTGGTATAGATGGCTACCTTTTCCTACTTTAATTCTTTTGCCCCTTTTCAAATTTAGAATTATGTATACTAATGCTTGCCTTTAAGATGGTGGTAATGTTACATATCATCTAAACGCAATCTAAAAATAATATAGGTATTTTTTAAACATGACACGGCAGACATTTTTCTTGAAACGTATTAAATCTTACACTGGTCCTAATTGAAGGAGGTTAAGGGCAACTTAGTAAGATGGTGAAATTTGAAAAGAAACCATCCTATGTCGCAGAAAACATTGTAGGAAAGAGAGAAATTGCGTGTCATTTTCCCTCTTTCTCTTTAAACATGATTTTGTCCGATTATACTACATGTATTTTTTGCTCTTCTGAAGATGAGACCGTATGTACATTGAAGAAGTATCTTAAATATGCATCATGTACATTTTGTGTAGTCATATCGTGCGCAGTTCAGGATGACAAAACGGTACAAACTGTTTGCAAGGTATACACCGCATTGCAGGCAGGAGCATGTGCAAAGTGGGGTATACTTTGGCTTTCCGGCATTCAGGTTGACAAAACCGTGCGAACTGTTTGTCAGTAATTTCCCAGCTTTGCACATACACTTGCGCGCAGAGCGGGTTAAATTGGCAAACAGTTTGCACCGTTTTGACATGCTAAACGCAGGTCAGTTTGCATCGTTTTCTCATTCTGAACGCAGGACTGGTCTATCTAATTTAACCCTTTGCTGTTTAATCCCTGCTTTTTATGTGCCTGTGATTTTATGATTGAGAAAACATTGTGAAAAAAGAAGAAATTGCTTCTCACAAGCAATTTCTTCTTTTTCCACATTTTTTTCTACCCTACTGAATGGTTATTTTTCAATTTAAATCCTCTTTAAATTTTCGTCTGCAAAACCTTTGAATTTGGACAGGTCCAAAATTTTGTAAAACAGGAAAGGGTTAAAATTCAGTCAACACAACTAATCAACAGTGAATCAGTTCGCACTAAATAACTAAATAAACTGATGTTTTGTTCCTTTCCAGCATTTAGTCAATGTGTCGATGAAAACATCGTAAATACAGCTTGAAACGCTGGATTTGCGATGTTTTGTTCGTTCCGGCACTACAAATTAAATGGTCGTCTGTTTGAAAGCGTTCGCGAAAAGGAAAGGGAGCACACCTGTAAATTATTACGTATTCATTCCTAATTTGTAAATAAGTTTTAATCCTTATGTGTGATAAGCGGACGATGACCAACCCTTTTAAAATATCGTCTCAGGCCTTATTCAAGCTGTAATTAATAAATTTGGTTTCTTATATATAGAGAATAACCGTGACAGGCATTTAAAAAAGCGATAGCTGCTGAAATTTATTGAAAAAAAAAAAGACAAAAAAAAAGACAGACGTCGCTGAATAATCGAACATTCATGTGACGACAGAGTGGTAGTCATCAGCCATGCATTCAGGTTAAAAACGTCCGCAAAACCGGTTTAACAAATGGTACCCTACCAAGCACTTTGACAAACGTCTAAAGCGATGTAACATTTTCAAAGCGTTTGCGAAGCTTTTTTTCATAATGAATTAAGGACTTGTGCACCGGCTAGCCAGTTTATGGATTAATAATATTTGAGTTTGCCTAAGATTGAAACATTTTCAGTAAGGAGTTGGCTTATAGATTTCCGTATATTCTTGTCCGAATAGGAGCCCTTAGCATTCATCATGAATGCATTTGCATATGACCTCAATCCTCATATCACGCTTTTCATATGTGTTCAATCCCCGGCGGCGTGCAGATTTGAAAAATGTAAATGTAGTACGTGGCGTGTGATAATTAACATGAATCGATAGTTAGGTGCTCTAGCCACCGTCATATAAGTAAAAATAGTAAAATCGGCGTTAAATCCATTCAAAGAAAAAAATATGTATCCCAGTATGTGAAAGAGCAGGAACTTTTGAGACATGCCGAGCTTTGGGTTACTAGACCTTATCTCATATAATAAGAAAAAAAACAAACACTTTTTAGCTCGAAATTTACTTTTTCTCTATTTTAGGAATATAAAGGAAGATATAATCGATTAACATGTACTTTTTAACAATATCTATTGATATTTTGCGCACAGAAAGTTTGTGGCTATGTCATTTTAAATCGCTGGATTCGTATTTGAAGGACCCTCTCTCAAGGAAACAAAGTTAAATCTTCATTCGACACTACTTTCCCTATTCTTGGATAAACACATATAGAAAATAACTGATAATTTTCCAATAAATCTGGGGTATTTTGTCGAATTTTTGTCCACTAACCGGATTTACGATCGAAAACATTGGACAAACGTGAAAAGTAGCACGAATCAACTATACATGTATTACCACTGTATTATTGACGCAATGTTGTTTAAGAAAATATTTTAATCGCCAAAATCTCTTTAATTAATACCGACTCGTTTTAAATCTTAGATAAGCATGTCTGGGCGACGTAAGACAATACCTTTTCATTAACGCGCAAACGGCACATTCGATTTTGTTGTCTTTCCCGACCTGCGTTCAAGATAAAAACATTTGATAAACGTTTCAGAAACGTTCAAAGCACGATGCTGTTTTTGAAGTCGGCGAACGATTTTTTTTAAATCCTGAACATGGGTCTATCTTTTTATCATTCTTTTCCATACATTTATTAACTTCAGTGTTCGGTAGACTGGTTTACTGCCTCTAATTATTGCTTAAAATGTGCGTTTTCGGGTCGTTATAGGCATACGTTAACGGGTGATATCGTTGATTAATAAGTAAATTCACTTGCCGTTAACGCCCGGCCTTTTTTTTACTTAAATATCCTCAGTCAGGGCCTATATACTGTGTAAGTTTCTTTGTGGAACATATTAGGGAAATTCAAATGGCAGCTCGAGAGTCGCGTGAGATTATGTAATAATCTAAAATTGACTGTAATATGCATGCACAGAAAGGGTATTCATGTGAACTGAGTTACCCACTGGTGGTATTAAACAAACTTCACATTAACCGCTACAATAATTAATTAACCATGAAATATCGTTATTCCATAAAGAAATGTGATAAACTCGTGCAAAATACTATATAAAATAAGAAAAAAGTATTTGTCGTTTAAAGTAAAAGAGAACATTTATTTTATGTAATCGGATTTTTGTGCACTATTTTCGACGCCATTTTGGAACCCAAGTAACACCGGCCTGACCCAGGATCAGAAGCGTCGTGGTTGAAAGGTTAAAATGACATCACTAGTGTCGAAACCGAGGTCGTTCTGATGGAAACCCGGTTAACTCGGGTCGAAACCGAGTCCGATATGAACTTACCCTAACATAGAGCATAAATAAGAACGTCGATCCTATTCCCGCGTTATTTTTATGACGTCATTACTTTACCAAGCAACGTCGGTATACACAAAAGTGACGGTGCAATGCATTAAGCAATTTTCCGACGCATTAATGGTTTTGGAGCCAGTTTTAAAGCTTTGCTATGAATTACTTTGCAATTGATGTTTGAATAAGTACTATAGTCTTTCTTTTTATGCAATAATTGTGTCAATTAACTTTTTTTTCAGGCGTTAACATTTGCAGAGACCCTCAAAATGCTTTTACGCCTGAGTGCGAATTTATGGGTCTCTGCAAACACGTGAATTAACCCTGTTTTGTATTAATTACAATCGGGAACCCTCTAAGGCACAGGCATGAAAAAGCGTGGGTTTATATGACGTCACAAACATTAACGCAGAAGATGATGCTGTGGAGCAATATACATGTACCAACGAAAGGAAAATATTGGACATACATGTTTTATAATTTGAAAACAAAACGCTATCTTTTCTTGTGTTTTGTTTTAAAATTATAAAATGTCCAAAAGATCTTCACAGACGATTGGAAAAAAATTAACAAAATGTGTTTTTCTTGAAGCGTATTAAGTAACCGAAGTACCAGCAGAAGCCGAATCACCTAAAAATGACTCAAATTGTTACACTTACAGTCACGGAAAAGTCTGAACGATGTTACAATAGACATGTAGATATATTATTGATAACTCTTAGATTTTTCGGAATACCTTAAGTGAACAATCCCTCTAATGTGAACACTGTTAGTTTGCTTTTTTAAAGCTTACAATTCGTTTTTTATCCATTTTTAAAAACGATTTTCCCACGTTCTTTGATAATCCAAGGATTAGCATTAGCCTAAGCTTTTACCCGACGTGATGTAATATTGAATGGCCATGTATTGGTATTAATTTTAAGAGACTCTTGATTACAAGAATTTTTTTTCTCAACAAAATAGTCAGCCATACATCTCAAGCGTATCATTATTCTCGAACCCTCTTTCGAAGAACGGGTGCCAGTGTATCAATCCGTTGTTACTCTAGTCCATATGTCCGACTTGTCTGGAACATAAACTTAAAATTGCATTTAGCTAAAGGATGAAATCTAAATTGACTTGTCCCAACCGTTCTCCACATCACATCATAAGTAAAAGACCCATATAACGAAATTTCATCTCATCAATAAAATTTTATGAATTATATTTCTTTCATGGTCGACGCCCGATATCTTTAACAAGAAACCGTGTAGACGCGCATTTACTATAAAAATCAATATTATCCTTTAGTTGATGAAATGACTGATCAGTTTGCCGTAAATCACGACTTAAATCAGGTATTTAGAAATCTGTTCGACTAGTAAATATAGCTTTTGCGTGGTGGGACCTTTTCTCAATTTGATATCTGTCAACAACATTAACTCCTAAATTGCCTGAAAGTTCCTTTGGAGATCCTTTTCAAGGATGTTTAAGGCATTCTGATTACGCCATAAAATTAGGCATGGCAGGACAGGGTCTATTTTCACTTTGAACAATTTAAATTACATCTCCACTACCTCTAGGCAAATTTGAATGGAACTTTCCCAGAATGTTACGTGGATGACATCAACTGGAACAATAAAGTTCAGGTGAGTGGTTTAGGGCCATCCTTCCCCTCTTGTTTAGAAAATCTTTTACTTGAGAGAAGATTACGAGGCAGGCTTCAACTTCAGATGACAGAGACGATCTTTTCGACCCATCCTTCCACTTCAGTGGGCGGAGTAACAGCTTTCCATGTCCCTTTTCGCTGTACACTTTCGGTTCACAAAGCCATGCGTTTAAGCGGAAAATTTGGCACTGGCGCTAGTTTTACACTGTGAGGTTACAAATCTAACATACATTTAGTATAGATTAACTGTTTGACACACCCCATGGTAGGCTGACCTTAGTCGTTTTTGTTTGCATTTTCAGAAAATGTTTTTCATTGTGGTTCTAAATATATGCCTCTTTAATCCAAGTTCATATTAAGAAGTGCTGAACAAAAACTTCCTCTTTTAAGGGACAGGGGACTTAATTGTAAGTTTTGTGATGATTGAATTCCATTTGAAAAAATACTGTAAAGAAGAGTCTGGCGGCCAGACTAACTCAAAGAGAAAAAAATGTTGATCTGCAAGATCATAAATAGCGACCGTTCAAACTACGAGAAGTGAATGCAAATTTAAAATCTGTATTTCAACAAAATACTATTGTGCGTGGGTACCCAGCGTGACGATTCCACAAGTACACAAGGTTTTACACAAGTACTTATGTAATATTCCAAAAATAAATTTCCTGAAATCCAAAATAACGCATCTATTTGTAGCTCGGTTTGTCGACGTTAGATTGGGCTTTATTTACCCTTGTCACAAACCCAGAATATTCTTGCTTTGGCAGGAGGTACATACAATGATCATCATGTACGTATGTATGTCCATTCTGATCTTAGTCTATACCACCTGATTTTGATTTTTAAAGGTTATATTTTCTATATATTTGATTTGAATAAATCGAGAAGCCATTCTCATATAAATGAGCCGACTGTTTCACCATTAATGCATCCAGAATTAAATAGCATCTATGATTTTGTTATTATTGATTAACCTTCCCGATGCCACTTTTAATATTATCAGAAGCATCAACAGAGGCAGGTATTGCATAAATTGAACTGAAGGCAATGCGGAGTAATGGTAAAGATATATCTTGTGAATTGTAAGGCTTGATAATGTATTCAATTAGAATTTATCGTATCCTCAATATATATTAAAAGATATTGAATAGATATCTCCTTGACTTATTCCGTAAAAGATAAGATTAAGACTTTTACATGGGACAAATCATGGTAAGGAACAGTAAAATGGCTGTGCCCTATTGAGACTAGTGTTTTTGTAAGACCGGATTAGTACGCAGTTATGATTTATATAAAATGCCAAACTATGAGAGAAATGGTATTGTCTAACCTAGCCTTGCTCACAGGTTGTCAGTTAGTTAAGCTAAAAACAAATAAGGTACACCACTTTTTACACACATTTTCCTATTTCATCCCATTTCCTTCAATATTCTCAAAAACTGACCACTGATCGGCAAGACAGAGGAATATATGTCTGGTTGTTAAGAAATTTTACTTTCTCTAGTTGAATTTTGCTCATTCCATTAGACTTCAGATCAGTAGGATGATAGCCACTCTATGTTTTACCATGTCAACACATTTTTAGAATTTCTTAGAGAGTTTTTTGTTTACAAAAGTCCTAGAAAGGAGAATCTATAAATGCTATACATGTATATTGATCAACTGATAAATCATAAATGTGTACATACTTTGTATCTAGTTGGAGTAACAAAATAATAGTCGTTAGGTTAGCAATATATCTTTTTTTAAAGCATGCTTTAAATAGAAGTGTTCGAGATAAAGATTCAGGTCAGCTTGCACAGCCGCGGTACTGGTCCAAGTTGACAAGGATAGCGTTAACAACAGAAACACGCAGTGTCAAATCTCTTTGTATCAATTTGCTGAATGAAGCCGCTCCAATTTCTAATTAAGATGATATTCATGCTATATATAAATTCACAAAACAATTAACCAACTTAATGGAAACTATTGTATCATGATCAGCTCAATGTCATATAATATGGTAACTAATACCTTCCATGATAACCCTGAATTCTATGTCAGTGTGATAAAATATTGTGAAAATATTGTGGGAAAAGAGAAATTTCTCGAAACGCGCAATTTCTAATTTTCACGCAATATTTGCTACCGCATGTTATGGTTTCTATTAGAGTTACATGTCCATTTTTTATTGTCGCATAAAACCTATTTGAATTTGGACAATTTGTTTTCCGAGATCCCTAAACAATCGAGAGTAATAACAATAATGATAATAAAAATAGTATTATTATCATAAGTCATAAAATAATAATGATAATAATAAAAATAGATATGATAATGATAAAATTATTATTATTTGAAGGCAATCCATTAAGAAATTATTAAAATAAAATCAAAAATACAAAGATAGTAATTTCTTATTTTCAATGTGGCCTTAAAATAACAATATATCTGATTCAATGCATCTCTCTCTCTCTCTCTCTCTCTCTCGCTTTTTCCGTCTCTCTCTCTCTCTCTCTCCCTCCCCCTCTCTCTCTCTCTCCCTTCCCCTCTCTCTCTCTCTTTCTTTCTCTCTCTCTTTCTCTCTCTCTCTCCCTCTACCCCCTCCTTTTCTCTCTCATTTATATAAGATTTGGTAGCATGTCATAAATATAGCGGTGTGAAAAACGTTTATTCTAGCAGCCCATTGGACAGCATGTAACATTAGTTAACTTATAGGCCTAATATTACGTTATAATGTCACGATAATCGCACAGATGTCTAAATATAGAATTTGTTCATAATTCTAACTCATTATTACCGGTTCTGCTTTCTTTCGGAAATTGTCAGCCCGATTAGCTCAGATGGTAGAGCACCGGCCTTCAAAACCATAAAAGTTCGACTGCGTTGGTTCGATTCCCGGGCTGACACACTAACACACTAATTGTCTTTCGGATAAACCGAGGTCCCGTGAGTCGGTGCTTTACATCGAGCAAGTTAAAGAACCATGGCGGATCTCAGCAGTAGTTTCGTCATGTATCCTTGCACTATTCCCCGTAAAAACTAACCGTCTTCTAGGGGCGTCGCTCATAAGGGCATGTGCTCCGGTAGCGACGATAAATAAACGGAAATTCACTGGCACACTCTTTCGGAAAAGTATTTGGTGTTTACCAGAAAAGAGTCACACGTACCTGTTTCGATTGCTATAAAACTAAAGGAAATTCCTCTCGTAGTATACAACCAAACCTGTCTTAGCAGTCACCTGTATCAAGCGGTCACCACGTTCCCAAATGAACCAATTGCACTGAAATTGACCTGTATTAAGCAAGCACCTACCTTAGGCAAGCACTTAATGAATGTCCATTGGTTGCTTTCTTTAGATAGGTTTGACTGTATTAATATATACCTACTAACGGAGACACAACAGGCATGTACGCAGGGGCGACTGGAAAAGGTGCAAGCGGGCGTGAACTAGTTGCCATAACGAAACCTTTTGTCAGGAAAGCAATCGGAAATCCTCACCGATTCTAAGGAATTGACCTCGGGAATAATAAGGGCGCAGCCATGAAAGCGCGTCATACCGACAAAAACCAACGAAAGGTTAATAAAAGGTATATTTAAATCTGAAAACAAAACGCAATTATTGCTGCGTTATGTTTTCAAATTATAACATGCACAAAAGATCTATGTAAACGAAACTTAAGCATTAATAGTCTATGAACCAGAATGTAATAGAAAAGGAAAGTGCCTTCTCATACATATATTTGTGTTGCTGAATAACTGTTGGACCAATTTATGGAATTTTTGATAAATCTGGTCACCCTAAGAGGCGTGATATTGCAGTAAATTACGTTACCCTTAAAGTTCAAAGAAAACTATGAATTTCGAAATAAATTGTCCATTCTATCCCACTGGAAATTTTGTTAGCATTGGCTGTTTGATACCCCATTGTATATAAAACATTTTGAGACTTATTAGCACTCTGGCGAGTGGAACTTTTGTAAGAAGCGTTTCTTTGAAGTAGCACACCCAACACACTTTTAAATATGAATTTTAAAAGAGTAACCCCCAAAATTGAAGTCAAAATGAAAGAAAAATTTCCTCCTTATACATATATTTATGTTGCTGAGTAACTGTTGAACCCATTTGTGTGTGTGTGTGGTTTTTTTTTTTTTTTTTTTTTTTTTTTTAAATCTGGTCACCTTAAGAGTAAAAAATGTTACCCTTAAAAATGTTACCCTTAAAATTCAAAGAAAACTATGAATATAGAAATAAATATTCCATTCTGCCGAACTGAGAATTTTGTTAGCATTGGCTGTTTGATGGCCCATGGTATATAAAACATTTTGAGACTTGTTAGCACTTTGACCAGAGGGCATTTGTGAAATACGTCACTTCAAATGTACCCGTCAAAATTTCAAGACCTGATTTTTGGTTTGTACAGTGAAAAGGAGGGTCAAAATGGCAAAACGTGATCTTTTTATACCAAATTTTTTGTTGCTGAATATATGTATACTTTGTAAATAAATCCCTCTCGAAGGCATGATATGGAAGTAAAATGCGTTACTTTTGACCTTCAAAGAAAGGTACACACATGTAGATAGAAATGATTTTTCCTTAGCTGCCCCACTGGGAATATTGTTAATAGTGCTTTTCTAAAATCCTGTGGAATATTGAACATTTTGAAACTTGTTAGCACTCTGGCCACTAGGACAAATTCGAGATACATTAGTTTAAAGAAATCAATTAATACAATGTCCATATAACAATTGCAGTTGTTTATCTTTTTACAGTAATTAACTGTCACCTAGTTAAAAAAAAAGGAAAAAAATATATTCTGTTTTGCTAGTGATATTTGTGATTCTGAAGCCATTTGAAGTCCATTTATATTATGACTTCAAAAATATAGCCCTTATAAGCAATATATGAATACGTTACATTTAAATTTCATTTTAATATATTAAAAAGAAATGTTATATATCCTGCTCCACTGAATGTTTTTTATTACGTTTTCTAAAAGCTTGTGTTCTGCTTGTGTTCTTTGAAATATTTTAAGATTTTTAGAAACCTGGCCATCAAGCTGTTTGCAAAGTACGTTGCTCTAAAGTAAGCAATTTATCCATCAGTTACTAAAGGCTGATTCATATGTCATCTGATTGCAATGGTTGTTAAATCCTTCATTGTCCAAATTAACTATAAACCATTACTGTTTAAAGTATTTTAAAGTATCAATATTATTTTTTTAATCATTTCAAGACTCATTGTGGTTTTAAAAGCGTGCAAAATACGTTACTACTTATTTATAGATATAATTATCATTGAACCGCTATCATTGTTTAAGGAAACGACGCACCAAACAAAGTGTTGAGGCAGCTCATGGTTTCTTCTATGTTCATGGGCGTATCTAGGACTTTGAAATTTATACGCACTCAGTAGGCGACAACTAAAGAATATATAGGATAAAGGCGAAATGAGAACTGTGAAAAAAAATGAATGCCCTCTGTCTGCTCCCTTTTTATTATTTGGGCGTTGGTGAATAATCAAAACATCGTAACTGCAGCTTGAATATTGCTATTACTTTAAACTAGGTACAAACTACAAGTACTTTTTATACAAATGAAACATATCTTAGATAGAATAAGTACTTCTTTTATATCTTACAACCTGAAACATTGAATGAATTATGATATGAGTCGGTGAGTGATATTTCAAACAATTTCAAATGTGCACAAAGCAAAGCTTCTTGCCAGCCTGTGTGGCTGCACAAATTGGCCAGAATCTTCACTTTGCGCTTTACAGACAGATAAGGTCTTAATCTATTTTCATGCAGTCATTATAAATTCTCATTGCATTTTTTCGATGTCAATGCTAACCAACATTTGTACCTCGCGCAGATGTGAATTTGTTGGAAATGTCACGCACAGGCTCATATATTTCTTAAGCAATAGGATTTCATCAATATCAAGTCCTCATTCAAATACAACCCAAGACGTGATTCATAAAATAAAAAAAATGCATGATAGGTCTATAAGTCGCATGCTTATCAGGGCTTTGTGGGTGCTTATGTGTATATGGCTGGTGATTTAACATCCAATTTACATTTCTGTTCGACATTGCTGACTGACTTTCAATATATATGTACATGCAGTTTGCGTTAAAATGGAGACATGAATTGAAGAAGGCCTATTTTAATTGATATACACATAGTTCTAGGGCATACTTCTCATATTATACTCATGTGCACAAGTAAAAGACTTGTATTTACTATTAAGTTTTATTCTAACCACTTGGTCAAGAAGTCAGACAAACAATTGGTAAAACATGCAGTAAACCACAGAAAAGTCCATCTTAATCAAAGAGAAACAATAGTTTTAATTTGAATAGCTAAAGTATTGACACTGAAGTGCATTTAAGATAATTATGACTTGTTTCATACAAATTGTAACATACGTGACTAGATTATGAGTATGTTACTAGATTATGACCATATGTATTCTGTTTCAAAACGTTTATAGTCAATAAATAAATCAATGCACGAAATAAGAGATAAATGTTATACATGCTTAAGTAACTAAGTTATTTTGAAAGAAAAAAGTTTCAATTACTTAAATTCTTTCAGCTGTCACGCTGCACTGTGTGATAGATAGATAAGTAGTTGCACTGAAAATATTTTTTCCACTGGTGAAATTGAACAATCGGTATAATACATCACAAAATACATATATACATAGCTATCAAAAGCCAGTATTTTAATTGAATATTTTAAGGTATTTGTTTTTTGTGATTTGAAATGATTATCAAGTTCTGTGCTCATTTAGAATGATCTAGGTAATTCGATTTCAGCAATTGGATATACATGTATCGATTATTATAACAGGTTTTAGTAAAGTATTTTGGGTTACGTATGTTACGACTTTCTTCAAAGACATAAAGTAATTGTTGTTATAAGGATATCTCTTATAAATGGTAATCTTGTTTTATTATGCATGATTAGAGTAGTAAGTTGTAGCTGTCATTCTCCTTCCTGTTTATTTGCAGCATCGTAATTACATTGTATACATGGTTTGAAAGGATATGTGCTCAAGTCTTTTCATTGCTATGTATAAAACAAGTAATATGCAGGCCAAAATACACTATCTAAATATGCACTCATCATATTATCTAACGAGTTTTGCTAACAAATGTTGACTTTGAATATTTTTGGCACCAAAATACCAGTATCTTTATATAGGCGAATACGGATGAACAATTTTGTAATTGTAACGTATATTTCGTGTATTTCGTGAATCATACAAGATGATGTTGATGTTTGATCACTTATAGTCAAGAATCATGTATGAGATTCTACTGAAAATTAAAATCTGCCAAAAGAATTTCACAAACTGGGAGCAAAATATCTCATTTAATAAGGAAGTAGAGTGGGTGATTTCAAAGTAACGTTTCTTGCAAAAGCCCCACTCGCCAAAGTGTGTGTGAGTGTGTCGGGGGGGGGGGGGGGAAGACAAACGTGTTCACCGAAATACCACCAAGAGCTGAGTTGCCGATAATACGATCAAACTTACTGCGCCGAGGTACTTTCAAGTTTACGTAAAGTCCGTGCGACGCTCCGGAAGAAATTGGAAAGGATGTCCATTTTCATTCCGAGCCGAGTCCGGTTAGCTCTGCGATAACGCATTAGACTGTTAATCCTTGGGTCGTATTCGAAGCATCTGGTTCCTCGGATAAAATGTTGTGGTTTTGATGAAAAGCCATGAAACAATGGGTATGTACACCAGCATCAGCGATAAAACAGCAATAATGTTGAAATCGGAGTAAAACCATATCAAAAAATCTATCCATCCATCTATCCACCAAACATTCGACAAGCACTCTTTGCATCCCCTTTATAAAATACGAATCTCTTTAAAAATTTCATTTTAGACTTAAAATCAATTTTTCATGGTCTGGAATCTAGTATTGCTTGAACCAATAGAAATCGTCTCAATAAGAAAATCCAGCGACATAGGGTTCGTTTTCGGTCTCTTTAATGTGGATTTAAGGTCGTAGACCCATAATAGTTTTGCAAAGTTTTGGTAGTATTGAACTTTAGCAGCGTAAACCGAGGTTTCCTAATGGTTTTCATTAGGAAACCTCGGTTAACATTGTGAAAGTTCGTGAGTGCTGTGATATTGCGTTACTATTACGGTTCCACTACCTTAATGCAAGTTTTAATGTATCATATCAAATACGTTATAGATTTTAGAAATTGTATCCCGCTTTGAACGTGTACTCATTTTTTTAATGTTCGCAAACCGTTTTTTTTTTTTTTCATCCTGAACACAGGGATGTATCTGCGCTTATCAAGGTTGATACTTTGAGAGAAGCGGTTCTCTTTTACCTCGGAGAAATCCAAATAATGTAATAAATATTCATGGTAGGCCTACATTCAATACAAAATCGATCTGTCATTAAGATAGGATTGCAACTAAACCTGCCTCCATTAAAAATAAATGGGTTAATATTGGCCGACTTCAATGAATATGTCCCGTCATATGGAAAGGGGCTTTTCAAGTTCCAGGAATCTCACTAAACATCTTTGATCCGCCATTCGAAAAACTCGTCGGACTACTCGGAGAATACGTTATAGATTTTAGAAATTGTATCCCGCTTTGAACGTGTACTCATTTTTTTAATGTTCGCAAACCGTTTTTTTTTTTTTCATCCTGAACACAGGGATGTATCTGCGCTTATCAAGGTTGATACTTTGAGAGAAGCGGTTCTCTTTTACCTCGGAGAAATCCAAATAATGTAATAAATATTCATGGTAGGCCTACATTCAATACAAAATCGATCTGTCATTAAGATAGGATTGCAACTAAACCTGCCTCCATTAAAAATAAATGGGTTAATATTGGCCGACTTCAATGAATATGTCCCGTCATATGGAAAGGGGCTTTTCAAGTTCCAGGAATCTCACTAAACATCTTTGATCCGCCATTCGAAAAACTCGTCGGACTACTCGGAGAGTCAATGCTTAATGAGCGCAGTCTTACCAGGATCGAAATTTTTCGCAGTTAGGGAGATTTCTGAATCTAAAATTGTTGTTCTAACATCCCATGATATATTTATCCTTTTTTTTTCAAAATAAAAGCTTCAACTGACCACTGCATGATCTGATTAAAAGATAATTACAATAACAATAAAAATATACATGTACACTTATTTCATGGAGTATCGAGCTGGTCAGAGTGTGATAATAGTTTTCATCTTATAATTATACAAATATCCGTATGATAACATCCCGTATGATCAGATCCCGTATGATATTTTTTATGGTATCATATAGTTATTTTTAGAACAAGGATATAATGCGGTTATTTTTAGAAACCTGCATTCCAGCTAGAAACATCGACGAAAACAAGACAAATAGAGGTTATAAGATAAATATAATACATACTTAGTGTATTTGATGAAAAAAATATCTAACTCGATTGTGGGAATTGATAATTGTCTCGACAGAGCCTCGACAATGATCAATTCTCCCAACCTCGTTCGATATCTTTTCACATACAATACACTAGGTACATATTATATATTTATCATAACATTTTTAAGAGAATTCTGTAGCTAAGGGCAATAATTTTGCAGAGCCTCGACAATGATCAATTCTCCCAACCTCGTTCGGTATTTTTTCTCATACAATACACTAGGTACGTATTATATGTTTATCATAACATTTTAAGAGAATTTTGTAGCTAAGGGCAATGATTTTGCGACACGTGAAAAAAAAAATTTATGAAGGTCAATGTCGTGATATTATGGAGCATGTAAGATTACTTAACTAATCACGTGTAGGTCAAGTTATAATATGACGTCGTTATGATTACAGAAAAGAATGTAATCGTTTGATAATGTTATTGGGGTCTTTGGCTTAAGATGGCATGGATTAATGAAATAATCTTCGATAAATTTTTAACGTGGATTACTGGGATCGTGAGTTCGAACTCCCGCTTGGCCAACTTGAATCCGACATTTAACAAAAGTCATGGTGACACTAGTCATTTTACTCCTACCAATGGGCATGTAATAAGTAGAATCGGATAAAATATTGTGACTATGCTGGTATGAGAAGCGACGGGAAACTAAACTATGGGCAGGTGTGTCAGCTTCCCCGTATCTGCAATTACCTTCCAAATGGCGTAAAAGCTAATTCAAAACGCAAACAAACAAACAAATAAACAACACAATAATAGCTTACTTGAATCAACGATATTTAAGTTTTGAAATGTATACTTTCAAAGAAACTTCATACATATATGAATAATACGTACTTAGTAATTAAAAATCTAACGAGGTTGGGTGAATTGATAACTCAGAGACAATTATCAATTCCCACAACCGAGTTAGATATGTTTTCATACAATACACTAAGTATGTATTATATTTATCATATTACCTCTATTTGCCTTGTTCCGTCATTGTTTCCAACAGAAATGCAAGTTTCTTAAAATAACCAAATTATGTCATTATTCTAAAAATATCCATGTGATCTCATAAAAAATATCATATGGAATGTTATCACACGGATATTTAAATATATAATATACGTGCGTTATTCAAATGAGATTAAATGCTTGGTAGTGCGCTATGATGCAATTGGTGGATCGCTGGCCGGGCCTTGACCTCCGTTATGGCACACGCCTGAAATAGTTAGGCTTTACTTTTCTACAACGTCAAGAGCGTAACTTCCACTACGCTTATTACGCAAGTGCGTAGTAGAAAGAAATCCTCTTTCAAAAAATGTCGTTGATGAATTATCATACCTCGAAACTACAGCTTACTCATGCTGTAGTCACGATGTTTTGATTATTCACCAACGCTCAAATCATAGGGGCATACATGTAGAAAAGGGGGCGGACGGAGAACAATCATCTTTTGTTACATTCCATATAACCCCTTTGTTCCAAAAAAATCTATGTTGGTCGCCTTCTGAGTGCGTATAAATTTCAAAATCCTAGTTACGCCTATTTAAAATATTGTGCAAATAACAAAGAGCAAATCATTGAAGGACGACCTAAACGCTGTAAATACGGCTTATTCAAGATGTAGTATATCTCGCAGCATAAAAATGTTACCATAAATATAATTTCATTTTTTCGAAAACAAAATGAATATCAATTGACGCCTTTTCTTAACCCTTACCCTACTGCATTTAGATTTTATTTCAAACGAATTGATAGTTTTTGGGACGTTTGACCCGTCTGGATCAGATTTTCTATTCAATAATTAGTGAGGAAACGGTGTATGGCAAGAGTTACGTCTTTTTTTAAGCTGGACTTGCCCAAGGTCAGCATGTTATTGACATGTTAGTGTGTCTGTCGAGCGGCGACCGTCCGTGAGTGTGTAAACTTTTTCTCTAAACGTTCTGTCCTTACCAATGGGCGGACTTTAACAAAACTTGGTAGAAATGTTGCTGGTGTAAACCTCTTTTTAAATTGTTCAGGAAATTTTGAATGAAGCCTAAATATGGGATGGAAGAGTGGGATATGTTTTCACTTAAAAAATCTTTAAAATCTCTTCTCCACAAAAACACTGGGCCGGTTCATGAAAGTTGGCATGGGTATTCCCTGGTTGACCCTTTACTGATTTGTTAAAGAAATTTTAATTGACCCCCAAGTATTTGCATGGTAGGGCGGGGCTTATTTTCACTTTAAAATCTTTAAAAATCCCCTCCTTCCATTTGGCCGTTTTCAATGAAGCTTGGTCCTGATGTTCCCTTAATGACCCTTAACTTATATTGTGAAAGAAATTTTGATTGACTCCACTAAATATGGGTGTCGCAGGGCGGGGCTTATTTATCACTTTACAATCCGTTAAAAATCATCTCCATACTCATTTTTGCCAATGTCAATGAAGCTTTGCATGAATATTCCTTGGGTCCATCTTCACTTAAACTGGTCATGAAATTTTGAAGGGCCCATTAATGTGGGTGTGGCAGGGTGGAGCAAATTTTCACTTTGAATTCTGAAAAAAATTTCTCCTCCCAATCAATTGAACTTATTTCATCGAATCTTGGTAGTGTGTTCCAAGAATGTCCCTTTTCTTAAATTGTTCCAGAAGTGTGTTTAGAATGGTCTACTTATTACAATCACCTTTATATGGAATATACTATCTGTCAAAGCTATGTGTTCAGAGGAATATTCCGTAGAGATCACGAGAAAAGTTCATTTTCTAGACTTAAAACGATTTTGTAGACTGCCTGCCGTCCCACTGATCTGAAGTATTATTCTTATCCGCTTATACTCTTCTGACTGGCCAATTATTTTTTGAGAATAACGGGGGGTGGGGGTGTAAATGGAAATTGAAATAGTAATACACGAGTAGTGAAACTTATTTATTTCTAATTCGACACTTACTGACAGTCTGGGAGCCCGGCTTCGATTTCTGGTGTTCTATTGGAATTACCTTACATCGGTTTATAAGGGGAAGTTCAAAGTTCATTTTAATGAGAGGTCCGTCATTTAATTTGTATTTTATCGTATTTTTATTTGAATATTGTCTGTGTTATTGAATTGGCGAGGTCCCTGTGTCCTCAGTTACAGGAAGTATTTGCCTTTGTTTATTAGACCAGTCAACATGACTTATTTCACGGCGGGGGAATCACGTGATACAGGTTTTACGGTATTTTTTTTATCGCCTTGATTTTGTAGATCGTGACTTGATCGATTAGAATTAAGATTTGAAGCATTTAATGCGCTAAACGCCAGGAATTCGCTGGATATGGTACATCTTTTGAAAATTTGAAAATAAAAATGTTATTGACGGCCAAGTAAATTAATACTTGGTCGTCAATAACTTTTTATCTGCAGATCTTTGAAACATCTGCCATATCAAGCCAATTTCTGACATTTGCCTACCTTCTCTGTATGAGGACCAAATTTAAATTGGTTATTTGTTGACAGAATTAATAAAGATTAGAATGAATTGTTTTGTCACGTGATTCCATCGTGTTATTTTAACATTATCTTTTTATACACCCGAGAAAATGTAAGATTTTTTTTATTTTTGAGGCGACAGGAAGATCAGGCGTGTCTCGCAGCTAATATCGTTTTGTACTTTAGGAAGTATTCATTTTATCTTACATAAAAACGTTGACATTTGCCTTTTTCCGAGGCTTCAATAGGTGAGGATTGTTTTCATATTTTAAACTGCTGTGGTCCGTCACGCGAAAATGGTCTTTCTGGAAAGCGAGAACGATCTTGACAGTACGGAAGCACAAGCCGACCATGGACTTTACCGTTTTAAGTTTTTCTTTGTGGCTACGATACTTATGAAAAATCGAATATTAAAGAGGATGCAGCCTATTGTAACCCACAAATAAATATTCCACTCCTTCGGGACTCGAACCCGGGACCTCTACATCCCAAGGCGAGTGCTCTGCCACGTCGCTATAAAAGCTAGCTTGTATGGCAAGGCAGTACAAACACCCCCTATACTAAACCCGGCTACACTATTCTCTGACCTTTTTACAGCCCGATTAGCTCTGTCGATTGTACAGAGACTACTCTGTCGATAGAGTACCTGCCCTGCGTTCAGG
Organism: Fragum whitleyi; assembly: GCA_948146395.1. Lineage (NCBI taxonomy): Eukaryota > Metazoa > Mollusca > Bivalvia > Cardiida > Cardiidae > Fragum > Fragum whitleyi. The sequence continues at coordinate 35,408,716 of OX411549.1, forward strand.
ATGACAAAACTGTGCAAACAGTTTGCCAATTATACCCCACTTTGCACGCAAGTTCACGTGCAAAGCGGGGTATAATTGGAAAACTTTTGCACAGCCGGTTTTGTCATCCTGAACACAGAGCTGATGATTTCTGAGACTGACAAATGAAGTTCGATATAATGCGTTCGATTCCTTGGCCGGCACCAGTACACTTACAAACCACAATGTAATTGTCTTTCGGTTGAGACGTTTAACTAAACCGATCTCTCGTCACGCAGGTTCAAGATGCTTTGTTTGTTTATTTCCTTTTGGGTAGGATGATTCACATTGATCAATCAGTGATCTGAAAGCATGTATGAAGTCAGACAAACTGGGAATACAATCTCTCTTTGATGCGGTGCCTTATTTCTATCTAAAACATCTTATCTAAAGTTTCGATACCGGCGATATTAACTTTGACTATCATACCCGCTAGAATTACACAATTAAAAATCAAAGAGTTCACAATACATGGAAGTGCATCACAGGCAGTTGTTTCACAATCCGATTTTGTCTTATAGGTTGAAATATAAAAATCTGCTCATGAAACAATCGCGCGTGTAGTGCACATTTATTCTGGTGTACCATATTATTTCCATGAACGTTAATTACAACTGTCACAATTTTAAAATCAAGAAGAGAACTTGTTCCAAACTTGTCATTTTTAGAATGTTATGCAATTGTTCAAGTAGCCTAAAAATTCAAGGTGAGATCTTCATTTTCAAACCTTGTTATTTGAACATTCATTAAACACCTATTAAAATCCACAGTGCTCACATTTCCGTGAATCCTAAATTAAGCAGTCCCTTACACACTACTTGTGTTATGTGAGGCCTGGAAATTTTCGTCAGAAGTCACATAACCATTTTTCATTGGGGTAATAAAAATTACTGGTACAAGGAGTCTTTATTTTCAGTTTTGCAGTTTCCTATCACAACACAGGTACTTAGAAATAAGGAATTTTAAAGAGGATTTTAGACTTGTATCGATTTCTAGTGATTTATGGTAATTTCAATGTAGCCTGGGACCCCACTGTATTGATCTACTTAGCATTAAGTGATAAATGCAATGATAATAATTGATCTTGCCTAAATTAGAAAATATGTCCACATGGTATTATGTTTTGTCTTCCCACAAAGCACAAAATAGTAGTCGCAACACAATTATTTGGCACAAGAATGCAAACAGCAGGCATCCATATCAAAATTAGTGAATTGTGAAGTCACTCCATTGTATCATTGTATTATGAGAAGTAATGTCGAAACTTACGATACAGAGACCCACTAAGACCAAGATGATTGAATTTAAATAGAATGCAATGTTTTTTAGGGATAACGATTGTTCTATTTCAGTAAATAATAATTTCCCATCACTTTTAAAATCTTTTTTGCTACCACTAGTTCTGAAATTTCTACAAGAACAATTTTACAATGATGTTTGTGAATGAAGACAAAAACATATCATCATTCTAATATTTAATAACATTAAAGGCATTTTGAGTTTCTGGTGGCCTAGTAATTCCTGTAAACGCTGGAAAGGTAGCATTTGGATGTAAATATCCCAAAATCTGTTAATAGATCGATACAGTGGATAGATCGATACAATGAGGTTTGAGTATAATTTCTTTCATAGATGTTCATTATTCTAGATCTTTTATCAAATATAGTGAAAAGATTACTTAAATTACAGTAAATGACTCTAATTTACAATTCACGGAAATTCACGGAATATGGTAACTCACGGAAATATGGCACAGCAGATACTGAATAAATGAAGTACAACTGCGTTTTCAGCCTAAAACAAGCTCAAGTCTATTTCGGAAGAGTTGTGTTTCCTGAAATTGCAGTGACGTCATGTGTTTAATATTTATATGAGGCCCTTTTCATGCGTATATAAAAATCGTAATTATGTTTGAACTATCTATAACAAATATTCTTCCATGAGGGCCGCAAAACACGATGCATGGTTGTCCAAGTTTCTTTTTGATATTTCTGCTATCTTCAATTGAATACCCCGATCCCATATAAAGTCACATTTTGAAGGCTTGTATTTTGACGTATTTTTGCAAAGTCGCAATCCTTTAAACGCGACATTCAGTTTTCAAGAACACAAGAAGCATGAGAGAAAACTAGAGGTTTTCCTGGTTACAAATCTAAGAAATTTTTGACAGGTTACCTAGTAAGTTCTGATAAAAGACTCTACAATAAATCTTACTGGCCTTGAAGTAAAGAAATTGGGTAAATTGAAGCAACACTAGTCAATAGGCTCGAGCTAGTGGGGTCTAGATTATATTCTCTTACAAGGTTGGTAGTAGCCTGTCCCAATGCTTTAGCCTTGGGTCTATTTTTCCAGGATGGCCTAAAATATGAAAAGGACCATTCACCACTAAATGGAGTGAAATGGACCTTCTCACGGCGAAATGGACTTAAATATTATGTAATAAATTTCTTTAATAGATGAGAATTTGCAGATTCTTTGCCCAAATTTATTAATTTGGATGTTTGATTTATTGCTAATTGTTGGCTTTGTGGTTGTTTTCTTTCAAAATTTGAAGCCTATTTCTCTATTTTCATGTCTTGTGATTTTGCTGTCTGAATCAAGGACTAAGGACATCATAAAATAACACCTATCCATAAATTATCTGTATCTGTATCTGTTTCTATACGTTGCAGATCCCAATTCTGGTTATTATGCAACGGGTGGTGGTGCGCCTACTTGTTGGTCTTGTCGAGGGCTGATTTAAATGCCTCGACTGTCTTGGATTGTACTGTGTCCTCACTCAGGTTATTCCATTGGATCACAGTGTCCACAAAGAATGATTGTTTATATTGTTTTGTTTTTGCATGGGTTATTTGGAAGCACTTGGAGTTATTTCTTATTTGGTTTGTTAGCACATTGTTTGTTTCACAGTTTGAGAAAGATTTTAATTTTATGTTTCTTTTTGGTTTCGAGGGTTTCAGGAAGTCGTTTGGCGGTAGTCCAGGGACCAACCCCTCAACCACCTTATACATCATAATCAGGCGCAAGTCCTTTCTGCGAGATTGTAGTGGTGGTAAACCAAGTTCAGTTGCTGTTGACGTAATAAATCCAGTTTCTCGAGATTTGTAGTTGTTTTTTATGAATCTTATTGCTCTACGTTGTATTTTTTCTAGTTTATCAATGTCTTTCTGTTGGTAGGGGTCCCAAATTATAGATCCATATTCCATGATTGAACGTACCATTGATACATAGGCAACTTTTTTGCAGTTTTCAGGGCTGAATTTCAGGTTTCTTCTTAGGAAACCGAGAGTTGAATTTGCTTTCTTGGTGACTTTATCAATATGGGTTGTCCAATTTAGGTCTGAAGATATTTGTAATCCAAGGTACGGGTTGTCTTGCACTTCTTCAAGGATATGATTATCAAGGGTGTAGAATTTCGATAGTTGTTTACGGGTACTCATTATGTAGCATTTTTTTGCGTTAAACCTCATTCCCCATGTTTTAGCCCAAGTTTCCAGGTTGTTCAAATCATTTTGTAGTTCTATTTGGTCTCTAAAGTTGTTGATCGTACGGTAGAGGAGGCAATCGTCTGCAAAAAGCCGAACGTTTGAAGTTACTGATTCTGGTAAGTCGTTGATGTGACAGAGGAAAAGCAGAGGTCCTAGTACAGTCCCTTGTGGGACACCAGAGTCTACTGGTACAGACTCGGAGTATTCCCCTTCGACGGCTGTCCTCATTGTTCTGGTTGTCAAGAAGGAAGTTAGCCATTTCAGTATGTTACCCCTTATACCATAGTGTTGTAGTTTGTGGAGTAGTTTTTTGTGTGGGACTGTGTCAAAGGCTTTAGAGAAGTCTAAGATTGCTATGTCTACTTGTTTGGATTTGTCATATTCGGAAAGGAAATCTTCTAGGGTTGTAAGTAGTTGGGTTTCACAGGAGTACCCTGATCTGAAGCCATGATTTAGAGTAGTTAGAATTTTATTGTTTTCCAGATGGTTAAGGATGTGCCGACATATGATATGTTCTAAGAGTTTACATGTTACTGAAGTTAGGGATACTGGTCTGTAGTTTTCAGCTTGGTGTTTGTCGCCTTTCTTGAATATGCAGGAAACGTTTGCATCTCTCCAGTCTTGTGGGAGTTCCCCTGTATCTAAAGATAGCTGGAATAAGATAGTGAATATGGGTGCCAGTTCATTTGAGCATTCTTTGAGTACTCTATTTGGGAGGTTGTCTGGTCCTGAGGCTTTTGTTGGATTAATTTTATTAAGTAGTTTCTGTACTCCTTCTACGGATATTTTAATTTGGCTGATGTTTTTAGTACTTTTTGTATTTTTGTTTAGGTCTGGCATGTTGTCATTTGTACTTTTAGTAAAGACTGATTGGAATTGTTTGATGAGTATTTCAGCTTTCCCTTTACTGTCAGTGATCATTTTGCTTCCTGATTTGAGTGGGGCGATTCCTACTGAGTCTTGTTTTTTAGCTTTGATGTATCTCCAAAATGGCTTGGTGTTGTTATTGTTCAATCCATCAAGTATGTTTTGGTTTATGAATTCCCATTCTGCCTTTCTGAAGTGTTTTTTGCATTCCTTTTGGTAGTGTTTGTAGTTGTTCCATTTGTTTGTCTTCTTGGCTTGTTTATATAATCAGCTTTTTTTCTCAGCATTTTTTTCTCTTTGTGTTTGATCCAGGGTGTAGAGTGCTTGTAGCTTACATTTTTTGATGGAATGTGTTTGTCAATTGCTTCATGGATTTCTGTTTTGAAGTGTAGCCAGATAGAGTGGATGTTTTCACTTGATTTGTACATTTCTCTTATTTTTTCTTTGATACTATTGATCGATTTCTTTAAAGCATCCCAGTTAGCCTTTGGGTAGATGTAACATTTCCTTGGTTTGGTTTTTTGATATTGGGGTTTGATGTCCAGGTCAGTAATGACAATACTATGGTCTGATATGCCAGGCACACTTACGGATGATTTGATAAGTGAGGCATTTGTTGTGAAGATAAGGTCCAAGATGTTTTCTTCTCTGGTGGGTTGGTTGTGGATTTGGGTTAGACCTGCATTACTTGATATGTCGATTAGTTGTTGGTGTATATCTTTGTCATTGCCACCTTTTGCTTTTTGTTGCTCCCAGTCTATATCAGGGCAATTAAAATCCCCTGCTAAGATTATGTTTTTGTTGTTTTTATCGAGTTTTTCAAGTGATTTTTCCAGTTCTCGTAAGGTGTCTGCTTTTCTTTTGGGCATGTAGAATGATGAGATGTATAGGTCTTTGTTGTTTTTTACTTTGATTTTGATCCATTCTATCTCACAATCTGTGATGAGGTTAGTTTTTTCTTCTGATATTATACTTTTTTCGGCCAAAATAAATACCCCTCCCCCAAGGGTGCTTCTGTCGTTTCTGTAGACTGCATAATTTGGAGGAAAAATTTCAGAGGATTTTATTGCATCTCCTGATGGATTTTTTCCAGGTTTGATGCCTTTTAACCATGACTCTGTGCCGCAAATGATGTCAGGTTTTAAGTAGTCTATGGAGGCTGCAAGCTCTTGATGTTTGTCTTTTATGCTTCTACAGTTAACCGTCATGATTCTCAGGTTCTTCTTCAGTGGGACATCCGATTGTTCTGTATTTGACTTTATCTGTGACGATCTTCTGTTCGGAGAAGTTGGTGTGTAGTTTGTAAATGATTTGGGGCTACTTGTTTTGAGTGGGCTGAATACATCGGACCTAATTGATTCCATTGTCTCATTGATAGATGTTAGAGGTTCGTAATAGTTAGAGGTGCTGATCTCATAGCTTCTGAATGTGAATGTTGTTATATTTATGCTGTCACATTTACAGCATAACCATTGTACATTGGATCTTTCTAATAATTCCAGGTCTTGTGAGCATAACTCAATGCATGATTGATGATACCAAAGATCGCATCCATCGCAACAAAATGCCTTACATTATTTTACAGATTATTTTAATTTCTGTAGTGAAACTTTTGATCACTGACGCTTATCTTATTCCTGAAGGAACAAATCTGTTGCACATTAACCAAGTTCAGAATGAAATCCATTTTGACATCTGAAATTTCCATTTCATGCTCGCTATTCAGCGACTATAAGAATACATTGGCTGCCAAAAATTATCTTATTACTTCATTGAAATATCATATTAATATAAAAACTAAGCTATACATGGTTATTATTGGATTATATGAAGAAAACTGTATAGTTTATTATACCCCCCACCTACGAAGTAGAGGGGGTATATTGGTTTCACCATGTCTGTCTGTCTGTCTCCATCCGTCTGTCAATCCGTCCATCCATAGACCTTTTCGTTTCCGGACTCTTACTCAAGAACCAAATGACCTACAATCATGAAACTTTATACAAATGTTGCTTATGATCCAAGGAAGTGCCCTTTTGTTTTTGGGTCATATAGGTCAAAGGTCACAGTCAATCTTTGTTCAATTTTCATTTCTGGACTCAACTCAAAAACCAAGCGACCTAGAATCATGAAACTTCATGCAAATGCTGCATATGACCTCATTATTTGTTACAAACACATCCTGCACGAATAGCACTTGCATTCTGACAAAGTGCTTGTGGGGGGTATTAGTTCGCTCTGCGACAGATCTTGTTGTGATTACAGAAGTTTGTTTCGCCGACAAGGGGTCTTCTTAGTTGTCAGTTTGCAATGTCAGTCTAAAAAAGTTAACAAAATGCATTTTTATAATAGTTCTTAGTGAAATGATCTTTGAAGCAGTTTACAGTACTGACAGACAGTTTTTGGGTGGTCCCCTGAGTGATTGCTTTAAGGTAACTGCGGACAGATAACATGGTCGAATTTTCGACTTTCTTAAAATCTCACAATAATTTCTGAGATTTGTATTTGAAGTGCGAGAATTAGCGAACACGCAATGAAAAGGGTTTTAAGCCCGTTCATTTGACGTCGTGACGTCATTAAGGGGCCAACCCCTTTTCGACCCGCTAAAATCAATATTTGCAAATAATTTCTGAATTAATCGGCCGATTTTCACGAAAAAAGTTTAATTTTGAAAGTCCAAGAACGCCTGAGCTATTCGTTTAATTTCTGTGCACATTGAAATAGAAAAATAAGCCCGAAACGCTAACTATTTCGCGAATTTTAAGATTTGGTGTTCCTTTTTTCATTTCATTTTTTTGTAAATAAGTAGAAATTTCTCAAAATTTTGTCTGGTGACCTATGCTGATTTTTTGTTATTTTGTAGCGAAAAGAATATGCTTTGCATTAATCATATAAAAATGATACGTCTTCGGATTAGATTTTTTATTAAATTCGATTTTGTGAAGTTGTTGGAACATTTTTCGTCGGATTCGACGTCGCACTAAAACCATCTGCACTATGCTTATTTGGCGCCAATCTCCGTGCAATAACTTATTCTAAAATATTTAAAATTTAGGTTTATCGTAAAATATAGGGTTCAAAAGTATTAATCTGAATGTGTTTTAAGAAATAAAAATAAAACACTTAAGTTTTCTCCATTTAAAAAGACAGCTTTTGTGAACATTTGACGCGACGTTGAAATATCCTCTGTTTTACGTTATCTTCGCGGAATCAAATTTTACAAAAGTCTAACCCGAAGACACATGTTTTTTATTTCAAATTTATTCAACGGAATGGTTTGGCAGCAACATATCTAAATTTTAACATAGGTCACCGAACAAATTTTCGAGAAAAAAGGCAATATTTCGAGTGACTGTACTCGAAAATAGCAACGCAGAAGGCATTAACAATTAATACGTTACACTTAATTGTATTTCTTACACTTATATCCTCATATCAATAGAACATAAGATCCGGCGTCTTTTAACGAAGCAAATGGCGTTTTCGGGATGAAAATCGGTTTATTATTTCCGAAAAAGTGAACAATTACTGATTTTGGCCCCTAAAAAAGGGGTCGGCCCTTTGATGACGTCATGACGTCAACTTTACGTTATGAAATTCCTTTCTATGACCGAAATATGAAAGCGGGTACTTCAAAGTATAGTTTTATCGCATTAGGCATGATTTGTAGACAATTTAAAATTTGGACATAAAATGGCCCTCTATGTGTCCGCAGTTACCTTAAACAAGCTTTACTTTATTCTACTTTCAGTTTGTTTCTCAGAGTCAATAGTTGAGGCATCCTGAAGAAGCTGGAAGGAGAAGCGATGTTAGCAGTGGCGGGTCTGGCAGAGTTGGCTCATGCCGAGTACCAGTCAGGTGATTATGAATCAGCAGAACAACACTGTATGCAATTATGGAGACAGGAACCAGAAAATACAGGAGTACTTTTACTCCTCAGTTCTATACACTTTCAGCAAAGAAAACTTGATAGGTACATATTCAATTGTTCATCTTTTAAGAAGATTTAACATTAAGAATCATTCATACTGAAGCCATTATTACCAGTATACTAATACTTTCAACAAAGAAAATTTGACATAAATTATACATTATTATTCTCAAAATAATTTTGTTAAGTTGCAATGAAGGAAGATTTATTCTTAGTGCTAAATTTTATGTGTTTCTGTCAGAAAATTATTTATTTTGTGAAATGTTTTCCAAAGCTTAAGATCTTCACCACAAAAAGAACTGGGGATTTGTAACAATAGATTAAGAATTTTCTACCAAGTACCACAATTATTTATGTTATACCAATCATTCTGTTCTCCCAACTTTGGTGGTTTGACCACTATATAAATGTGATGAGTATACTATCAAATGAAATCGTGTCTTTAGGTCTGCCTACTTTAGCCAACTTGCAATCAAACAAAGTCCAATGCTAGCAGAGGCCTACTCAAATCTGGGAAATGTATATAAAGAGAGAAGTCAGTTGCAGGAAGCCTTAGAGAACTACAGACATGCAGTGAGGTTGAAACCTGACTTTATTGACGGCTACATCAATCTAGCAGCTGCACTCGTGGCCGCGGGAGAAATGGAACAGGCAGTCCAGGCGTATGTGACGGCACTACAATATAACCCTGTTAGTATACATAGAGGAAAGTCATTTGATTCTGTAAAAGATAGATATATCCTTCATTACATGAACAACAAAAGCTATATTTTCACAAGTTTGTGAAAATATAGCTTTTGTTGTTCACAAAATGAAAGATTTAATGGTCTTACTTGAAAAAAGCTCAAATAATTGTACTATTTATTAAGCAAAAAAAATATGCAATAAGAACAGATTTCTTGTCATTTCTAAAATAAACAACAGAGATACAGATAAGAGGGGGGTAATGTCAGTCTAGAATCTTTATTTCTCATTGAAACCCTTTGTTGTGGGTACTCATTGGAATTGTCTTGACAAGATGATTGAAATGAGTATTCACATAATAGGATTTGAGTAAGAAGAGTTGAAATTATCTTATTTAGAATTAAAATACCGCCTCTATCTGTGGCTCTGAAACAATTCTTATAATGTAAAATAGATTTTAATGGCTTTGAAGTGCTTGATGCAAATAATAAGTCGCAGTCATGAAGGGCATAACTTGAACAACATTTTTTTAAGTAAATACATAGCTACAGCTAGAGGATGTATTTTGGAGTTCAAATTAAAATATTTCATCAATACTTTCACAGAACCAATATTGTAGGTACTCATTGAAATCTTCCTGTCAAGACAATTAAAATGAGTACCCACAACATTTGGTTTCACTGGGAAATGAAGATTTTAGAATGTCACTACCCCCTGTTATCTGCACCTCTATAAATAAATGAAAATAAAAATGAGAAGTGATAATGCATTTAAGTAGTCCCTACAACATTAATTATATGAGCCTGTGCCCAGCATGTCCAACAATTTCAAATAAGCACAGTCTGACCAGAGTAATTGCTTTGCGCTTTGTACTCAAATTAGGTCTAGATATGACTTTAGACAATCAGCAAACCTTCTTATTGCGCTCTGTTACTATCAAAGCTACTCAATGTTTGCATCTCTTGTGTGTTTCAAATTTGTAGAAATGTCACACACAGGCTCATATTTTATCACTTTCAGGACCTCTATTGTGTAAGAAGTGATTTGGGGAATTTACTGAAGGCACTCGGGAGACTGGATGAGGCTAAGGTATTGAAGTGTATTCATGTTATTTACAGAATATACTAAGCTTTGACATGTCTTATTTTATAAAAGGTGAAATACAGATGGTTTACTTTGTTGCTTGTTATTACAACGTGAAGTATTGATATAGAAAATTTGATGCCTTAATTCCCAGAAATTAAATGTGACCAGTAAAATAACTATAACTAGTAGTAAATGAAAATGACTGATTATAAAAGGATATTGAATAAGTGGTCATTGAATACTGAATTTATCGATGAGTCATCTACATAAGCAATTTCTTCTTTTCCACAAAGATCTCCCCACTGTGAAATTCAGACTCCTTACTTTAAGCTATGACTCTTTGATTTCATAGCTTGGGAGTCCAATGGACTCTTTACTCATAGAAGATAGTGTCAAACCCAGACAAGTAATAGTTTTGTTTTTATATCTTTATTTAGGCCTGTTATTTGAAGGCTATTGAGACTCAACCAAACTTTGCTGTTGCTTGGAGTAATTTGGGGTGTGTTTTTAATGCTCAAGGAGAACTGTGGCTGGCCATTCACCATTTTGAAAAGGTTTGTTTCATACTAACCATTGGTGATGGGCATTTTAATCGTTTTTATCGATAATCAGTTACTTTTGGCTTCTAATTATGATAATTGACTGAGAAATTTCACAATCGATTAATCAGTCCCTAGACACATAAATGAAAGCTTTATATATTTATTTCAATACCGACATATTCATAGGCAGTAGCAAGTGTTTCATGCTTAGCCATGAAGGATGATACTGGGAGTGCTGTATTAGTTTCTAAGAAAACTATTGTACAATCGATCTTTAGTTGAATTACTCTTCCATCTAAAAACCGATTATCGATTGTGATTTGAAACCGATTGCCCAACACTAGTTCTTACTTACCATATTTATATACTATATTTCCTCTAATAATAGCACTCTCCCTAATAGTAGCACCCCTACATTTACTAAGAAAACCCACTTCAGATGCCTTAATTTTTGGAACTTTTTGAGACTTCTCTTTGAGATGAATTTATATGATTGTTTAGAGGAAATTAAATTGAAGTGAAATGAGCCTGAAAGACATCGATTTTAATGATTTTTTAAGTCAGAAAATGAATACTAAAATATAAATAAAAGCTCCCATGACCATGTTATGTATTGCTCCTGGGAGCAATTATGAGGAAAATAGGGTACATGTAGTTAGCAAAACTGTTGTAACTCACTATATGTTTATAGGTAGTTACAACTGTTTTGGGCTTAGCAATTGGTATGCTGAGTCTGCATATTCAACACAGGATCTTTGAACTATTGAATATTCCCAAAATACATTATATAATAATCCTTGAGAAAAAGCGCTTGGAAAAGCATTATGATTAATGGATAAATTTTCTTTTATTTACCTCATAGCTTTTTTCAAAAGATTAAAGTCTCAATTTTAAAAACTTGTATCTCTCATCTAGAATACCACACAGTTTTCAAGGATTGAATTTTTTGTAGCCTGGTAATGGATTAAGTATACAAATTAAAATTCACACAAAAACCAATTGGAGAAAAAAAGGAAATTTGAATAAGGAGAATGAATATAACGCATTTCAATTGAAAAACATCTTATGAAAAAGGTGGTGTAGTGAAATAGAATAATTAGAAGCAGAAATGAAGAAAAATTCAAAGAAGTCATTAACTTGACACAGTTATTTTGATCAAGTTCATTGAAGAATCTTAATTGTTGATAAATGATAATGTTTCAAGGTAGTGGACTCGTAATAGCTCCGCAATGTTTCGGAAGTAATGAACTTTAACAGTGTAAACCAAGGTTTCCCAGGTTTCCTAATAATTTTACTTGGGAAACCTCGGTCAGCATTGTGATAAGTAATGAGTGCCGTAATGTTGTGGAACTATTACGGGTACACTACCTTTACTTTATTCAATTGCAGGCTGTTGCATTGGATGCCAATTTTCTGGATGCTTACATAAATCTTGGCAATGTTTTGAAAGAAGCAAGAATATTTGACAGGTAATATTATTATCTCTTTAGCCTTTCTCTTTCTTCTCTGTAAGGAAAGATTGGTTGATCTATTTTTCGGCTCCTTTACCTCTGTTATAAGACACCCCTTTAAAAATTTAAATGTTGTCTATCTGCGAAATGAAACAAAGATCAAATCATCGGAGGGCGACCTAAATGCGACAACTACAGATCACTGTAGTTGTCCATTATCCCAAATTTTCAGATCTTAAATATCGGAACTATAGATCACTGTATTACATTTAGTTACATTGTGAAATTGACATTCATTTCAAATAAAACCATTCTAAATTCATTGATTAATTCCAAACACTCACTCAAACCACTCAAAAACATTCCAAAATCAATGAAAAAATACAATCAACAGCTTCATCCAAAATAAATATAGATAGCAAAAAATATGATTTCACTGACATAATCAACATTGTAAGCCTCTAATAGCTTCTTGAAGAAATGAGAAGCCATTTATAGAACTTGTATACTTATTTTATAAAAGGGAGGTAATAAATATAGCTATTTTGATTACCTCTCGTTAATTTGAATCAAAACTCAATCATTACACTCATTCAATTTCATTCCAAAATAATTCACCTTGTCAGTTTTACGATGTTGATAACTGCAATATTTAAGTCACCTGTTCACGAAAATGATTGAAACAATATTGGGAAAAATGTCAGAGTTCAGCAGTCATCTGATTATGAATGAGTGTTTTAATTGGTCAATCAATTGTTTGATTGACAGCAGCAATCTATTAATTATCTCTCCTTGGTTGATGTGAGTAAACAAATGATTTTCTAGCAATTGAAAAGATTCTATTTTTCAATTGTAATGTTACAAAATCAAAAATATGATTAAACTCTTCTTTGAACTAATGATATGAAATTTATTATAAACAATTGTTCAGTGTGATTGAAAATAAAAATTAAAAGCCCATTGGCTTATACTATTAATTGTGATAGTAAATAAGGAATTTCCTCTTACTAGTTAATATTAATTATTTCATATCAAAAATTGTAAAGAATTAAGCTCAGCTTGGTTTTTCAAAAGGATATGTGGTGTCCCGTGGTCTAGAGGTAGAGCATGAGCCTCTTGACCCAAATGTCCAGGGAATGGCTATCATTCTTGGTTCTTTCATTGGCCCACGCATTGGGTGCGAGTACTGGTGAATTTTCCAGAATCCAGAAGGATTCATCTAGGTTGTAAGAACTTCTCAATCGATGTAAAATAAATAGGTTTAAACCATAATACATGTACGTACTTAGTGTTTTGTACGAAAAAAAAATCTAGCGAGGTTTGGGAATTGATAATTGTTTAGACTCTGCCGAGACAAATATCGATTCCCACAACCGAGTTAGATATTTTTTCATACAATACTCTAATTACATATTATATTTATCTTTAACCTCTATTTGCCTTGTTTTCGTAGATGTTTCTAACAGAAATGCAAGTTTCTAAAAATAACCCATTATGTCATTGTTCTAACAATATCCATGTGATATCATAAGAAATATCATGGGATGTTATCACATGGATATTTATATAGTTTTAAGATAAAAAAGGAACTTTTTTAAATCAATTATTCAGAGAGAACTAATAAAATACCAATATGCTGTAGTAAATGTTTAGTCTTTGAAATATTTTCAGGGCAGTAGCATCATACCTGAGGGCCCTGAATTTGAGCCCAAATCATGCAGTTGTACATGGAAATTTGGCTTGTGTGTATTACGAACAGGGGTAAGCTGGAAACACTTGAAGTGCTTTGCTTCTTTTTTGTTTGATTTCTCTTTCGATCATATTCTTATCTCCTATCTCTTACTGGAAACTTTGGTTTTTAATTGAAAATTGTATGTAATAATCTCATGTTGTACATGATAGTACATGGGTGAATAAAGGATAGTTCTGTTCTGTTCTTCTTAAGTCAGTGTTTTATTACATTACAGTATAACCCATTACCAAACAACAAATTTAAATAGGTTAAAATCCATAGATGTTGCAGACAAAAATAATTAGTTAATGAAATTTTAAAATTCTTTATATTTTGGGAGGGGGATTTTATTAAGCTTTATTTCTTTCCAGGCTTTCAAAGTGTGATTGTGTGGGAATGTTAGAATATAAAGATGTAAGATTTAAATTTTTTCTACCATAAAAAAAAACAAAACCAACCACAATAACAAAGAGAGTAAAAAGTAAAGCTTTTCTACTTAAGTCTGGTACATTAAATATACTGTTTATTTTCAGATTGATAGATTTATCCATAGATACCTATAAGAGAGCCATTGAACTACAGCCCAACTTCCCAGATGCCTACTGCAACTTAGCCAATGCTCTAAAGGAGCAAGGCAAGGTAATGATGAAAACAATTAAGATAGCAGATGGAATTTAAAAGATGATCTAAACCTATATTTGTGGGCACTAATTGGAATTGTCTCATCAAGACCATTCCAATGAGTACCCACAAGATAGAGCCGCCACCATTGGGCAGTTGGTTAGGCATAAGACTTCCAATCTGGAAGTCATGAGTTCGATCCCCAGTGGCAGCAAATGTCCTTCCCGACGTTTTTCTGTCACCAATGGGTAGATAATCGTAAACCTATGTGAGATAGCAGTCGGAGGCTAGGAAAGGGTGTAATGGTAGTACAGGTGAAAGAAATACCAGGAATCCATTGTTAGGTGCTCCGGCCGCCGCGATAAAACTGTGAAATTGTTGAAAGCGGTGTAAAACAAACAAACAAACAAACCCACAACATAGGGTTTAGATGAGAAACAACAAATATAGATTGTCATTACTTTATCATACCTGGAGCCCTACTATCTGTGTACTGTAAAGTGGGTAATTGACAAGTTGCTTATTTTTTGTCTCAAGAGCTGACAGAGGCATTGGCAAGATCTTGTCTCAGCAAGAGAGATATATAGCAAAATAAAAACTTCTGTTTTGAAAAAACAAACAAACCAGAGGTACAAAAGAGGGGGTTATTCTAGTCTAAAGTCTTTTTTCACATTGAAACCCTATGTTGTGGGTAATCATTTGAATCGTCTTGACTAGACGATTACAATGAGTACCCCAAACATAGGATTTGTTCTAGTATAATTGAATTAATCTCATTTTAAATCCAAAATACCCCCTCTATCTATAGCTCTGAGTTCAAAGAATATTGATGAATTGACAGTGGATAGATAAAGACCCTGAATGTAGAGTCTGTACTAAGTAAATCTTTTCTTCGTTTGATTATACAGTGGAATCCTGGGGCCTGTTTTACTAAACATGTTGTGATCATTGTTTGCGTAAGTCAAAAATCAAAGTTGCTTCTACAGTAGTAACTAAATATGGAATTCTGCTTTTCATCATCGCATTGGAATCATCTTCTAAAGATGATTCCAGAGAAGACGATTCCAGGAAGATATTTCAATGCAGAATCTAACAATGAATGAAATCAGCAGATACAATTTGTGATTTTGACTAACGATCATTTCTTTTGTAAGACGTTTAGTTAAGTGGCCCACTGTTTATAGCAACTCCCAATATGTCAAAGCTTTTGTAACCAGAAGTTGCTATTAACCCTTTTCATGCTGAATAAATTTTGGCTAGAATTTTTCATCAAAATCAAAGGGCAAAGAGCACTGAAAGCACAAATGTAGGTCAATTTTTATTTCAAAAACTAATCTATTGACAATTCTGATTTGAAAGTGAGAAACAGGTGGTGTAGACTAACATCAGACTGCACATATGTGCAGGCTGATGATTGTCCATAGCTCCTGTCAAAGCAGGAATATTCCGGATTCAGCATGACAAGGGTTAGGAGGAGCTTTTTTTTCATTAGATTAAATGTTTGTGCACAGTCAGTTGCAATTAAGCAGTGAGCTCCTATTATCAGTGTTGCAATTATGAGGATTCCACTGCACTGGTAAAGTTGGAGATACAGTTTGAATTCAAAATGAAAATAAGAGTAAAATGAAGTAAATTCCTTTATCTTTAATGAAGTGACAGAGTTTTCCCTCTATGTTTAAAACTAGGGGTCATTTTCAAATTATGACCCCCTTCAAACTAGATGAAGAATGGTTCTTTGACAATTTTGGGGGTCATTACAAAAAAGGGGGTCCAAATTCAAAGAAACAGGGGGACATGGAAAACCCTGAAGTGAAATTAGATATATGTAGCATTATAAAACCCTACTTAAATTATGTTTAATCCTGAGTTCTTGGTACCCATTCATCTCATTAAGACCATTTGAATAATTTCTCATTAAGGTAGTGGACCCGTAATAGTTCCACAACATTTCGAACCATATATCCTTTCACAATGTTAACCCAGGTTTCCTAATGAAAATCATTAGGTAATCTTGGTTAACACTATTAAATTTCATTACTTCTGAGACATTGCATAACTGTTATGGGTCCACTACCTTAAAATCTTCCCATCAAGTTGATTTAAATGATTACACACAACAAAGTGTTTGTGTAAGTTTTGTCTCGGGGCTCGTGTTTGACCCTTAAACCAGGGTTTTGACCCCCCAAAATCCCATTTTGACCCTCAAAAATATTTATGCAGGGGGTCATGTTGACCCCTTGGATTTCCAGCGGTGCAACCTTTCCTTCATGCTGTAAATAAAGATCTATATAAATGAAACAACATAAACAATATAGTGTTTACACTTTATTGTTTATGTTGTTTTAGTTAAATAGATGACTTTTAAGAGTGATAAGTTTTCATGTTTTGCTCTTTTTTGACCCCTTTAAAACCAGTTTTGAGCCTCCATCAAAGCGTAGTTGGTAGTGCGTCTGACTGTCAATCTAGAGGTCCCGGGTTCAATCCCTGATGGCGGCACTCATTCTTTCCCACTATTTGTCTCTTACCAATGGATTGATAATCGTAGACCTATGTGAGATAGCAGCTTGAGGCTAGGAAAGGATGTGGTGGTTGTACTGTTGAGAGAAACACCAGGAATCCATTGTAAGGTGCTCCAGTCACCTTGATATAACTGAAAAAATGTTGATAGCAGCGTTAAACTCCATTCAATAAAAAACAGTTTTGACCACCAGAATTTTATGGTCATGGGGTCAATGACTTCCAAATTTTAAAAGCTAGCACAAGCCCTGTGTCTATCAAACATTAAGTACTTATTATAATAAGACCTACCTTGCGGGAGTGAAATAACCTTGTTGAATATTTTTGATATTACACAGGTGTTATTACACGCTATTTTGTAAACCGCAAAATTGACGTTATAATGTAGATATTGTGATGTCAGTTTTAAACGATGTTATACATTTCGCGGAAAATTGAAATGTTGAATTTCAAGAATTTTGACTTTTTTTGGCAAAAAATCGGGTCATATTATAAATACAATATAAGATTTGTGCTCATAAAATACTTGGCTCAGCCTCGTCTTTATCTGTTTAAAGATGACTCGTTTAATAAATTCGGTATTCCATGACCACTCATGTAATATCCTCTATTTTTTATAATCAAACTTCAGGTCCAAGAAGCAGAAGAGTGTTATAATACAGCCCTGTCTTTAGCTCCAGGACATTCTGACTCGTTGAACAATCTAGCCAACATTAAACGAGAGCAAGGGAACACAGAGGAGGCTGTACGGCTCTATACAAAGGCGTTGGAAGTGTATCCTGAATTCGCTGTGGCCCACTCAAACTTAGCCTGTGTGTTACAACAACAAGGAAAGTTACATGAAGCTCTGACACATTTTAAGGAAGCAATTAGGTAAATACTTTGAGATACACTTTAATCCTTTTCTTAAAAGAGGATTTGTATTATAAAATTGTATGCTGACGTTGAAGCTATTCCTTTCAAGTTGATTTTACTAATTCTAGATAAAGAAAATGTGTTTAGATACCATTTAGATAAGACTTAAACTCTTGTCATGCTGAACCCGGATTATCTCTGCTTTAGAGGAAGGTATAGACAATGATCAGTCTGCACAAAAGTGCAGGTTGATCTTAGTCTATACCACCTGGCTTTCTTTTTTAAACCATAAAAGATAAAAATGTGTATTTCCCATAAAAATACAGATTTACATTTAGAACATCCAGAGCTTTTAGCATTTTGATTTAAATGCAATTTTGCCAAGGTTTTATATTCAGCATGACGGTGATTAATTAAACTTGAAGAGTGCAACAGACCTAATGGATTTCAATTAAGAGTCTAGAATATTCTCATTTAACAGTAAACAAAGTAAAAAAAAAAAAAAAAAAAAAACTAGTGGGTTATCCAAGGATTTCAAGTGCAATTTCAACAAGCTAGAACTAATTGTTTTAGCTTCCCACCTTCAAAATGTTAGCTAAGGTCTTAGTGACTCAGTGATTAAGATAACAGACTCATGATCTTGGAGAAAGTGAAGGTCTTTGATTACATTTCCGGTCATACCACAGGTTATGTTTGTATGTTATAGGTAAGATATTTGGAAAGACAATTCAGCCTCAGCTTAGTAATAGTGATAGCCAGGAAGCACAAGAAAATATTGACTTTAAGAATAAGTGTACTTTGCTGAAATTTGACTGAGAGATCAAGCGTCTTTTAATACTGTTTCAAGTAAAATGTTGCCCTAGTATATATTATACCAGAAACAAACTTTGCTAATTTGACCACATGTTCTATTACCTGCAATTCTATTTGATTTCAAATATGCTATCAAGGCTATGAAATGATGATAGTTTGAACTTTTGATACAATTCATTGGCCCATAATTTTCTATATACATTTTCAGAATATCTCCAACATTTGCTGATGCCTATTCCAATATGGGTAACACGTTAAAGGAGATGCAGGATCCCCAGGGGGCGCTGCAGTGTTATACAAGGGCCATCCAGATTAATCCAGCATTTGCTGATGCTCACAGTAATTTGGCTTCTATACACAAGGTTAGAAATATTCTACAGATCCTATGCTTCTATGTTCTACTAATGATCCATACCTCTTTAAGTTTTTGATAGGGTCAATGTCCAAGCAACTTCCTAGTAAAAAAAACCCCAAGAAAACTTGAACTATTTTACTAGTTCAGCTGATACTTACTTGGCATCATACTTGGCATCATACTTGTCTAGCCCCCTTGCCATGAGCATTGGCTAAATTGAAGTGTGTGTGTTAGTGTGTTAGTCCATCAGCCTGAATTTGCCCAGAGAATAGATCTGTCTCCTAAAATTATTGATGGATTTCAAAATAATTTCACACAATTGTTTGAAATGAGTAAAGAGTAAAAGTAAACGAAATATCTATATCTGGAGGTCAAGTTAACATTTCTAGGTCATATTAATGCAGGTTTGACAAGTGTTGTCCCTTGACAACCATTCTAGGCACAGATTACCAAGCTCCAATGGAGTGGTCTGATCAAATCAGATATCATTAAATAAGCCAATACTTATGTATTGTGAATCTATGTTATTTTATTTCAGGACTCTGGTAACATCCCTGAAGCCATTGCATCCTACAAGACAGCCCTGAAGTTAAAGCCAGATTTCCCTGATGCTTACTGTAATTTAGCACATTGTTTACAGGTATTCATTTACACATTTCTTTATCATGAACATGACTAAAAATTTTCTAGTTATGACTGAATTACACAAGAAATACATAAGTATTGTAAATGTACTTTCAATGTTTACACACACCGTTATAAAGAAAAAACTATGAAGTATCTTCCTCTAGCAGGTCTGAACAAATATTATACTCCCAGATATTTGTTTCAACTCCATTCTCTAAGAATAATTAACAATAGTTTTCCTCCTTTTGCTGTGCTCTTGTTTAAGTGTATGGCTTATTGTTATCCTTTAGTTTCTAAAGATCAATTTTGTTATTCAAATCAAGTAACTATATTTGCTGCTCTACAAAGCTTTGACTCTTATAATTATAGATAATCTGTGATTGGTCAGATTACTCGGAGAGAATGAAGAGATTAGTCCAAATAGTAGCTGAACAGTTAGATAAAAATCGACTTCCATCTGTCCACCCACACCACAGTATGTTGTATCCACTTACCCATGAAATGAGGAAAAATATTGCAGCAAAACATGCCAATTTATGTTTAGAAAAGGTATGTACAAATATATTTAATCTGTTCTGTCCAATTTACTGAAAATGTTTAATACTAAGCTGAGAGAGTTAATAACTGTAGACCTAAGAAATAGCAGCTGAGGGTTGAAAAGTAGATAATTGCAATCCAATAAAATAAATAATTCTGATTGGTTTAAATCGCATCACGTGGGGAAATCCATTGCACTTTATTTCTGTATAAAATGCAATAGATCTTTCGGGAAACCCCCGAAATTCGATCTGCTAGTCCTGTGTTGTAGGAACTCGAATTAACCTAGTTCCCGATTATCAACGCAACATTGCCATTCAATCTATTATAAATTATTTTAGTATTTGCCATATAAAGATAAGAACCAAACTTATGTTTAACTTTTTATATAATTTCAAACTAACCAAACAATTCAATATCAATAACATTATACAAATGCTGATTTCTTCATGTATATACATTGTTTTAAGATAAGTGTGGAGTTAATAGGCCGCAACAATATCTAAGTAGGATCTTAGCCCTATTACCACAGGGCCCTACTAAGATTTAAAGTAGCCGAAAGTCACCCGGAAAGCTTCTTACAATCATCCTGCAAAATCCAATAAAAATTCCAAGCAAATCCTGTTTATCCAAGCAAGTCCAGTTCCATCCAAGCAAGTCCATTTCTATCCATTCCAAGCAAATCCATTTTTCCTAGCTATTCAAAAGCCAAATGTATTGTAAGAGTTGGAAATTACCTATTATGTCCGAGCAAAATCCGCCTCTTATGAAAAAACTATAATTTTAATTGAAAGCTATAATTAGAACTGAAAACCTGACTGCAGCCCCAATGATAGGATGAATCCCCAACAATGTTGGCCCTATAAAAGGTGCTACAGCCAAGCCTTTTCTATGCCAAAGAAGATTTCTTTTTTATTATAACTGTTAATGCCAAGGTAAACACCAGGATAGGATTGATCCCCAGCATGATAGCTAAGCCTATCAAGGCATATACCTTGGGCATAATGATCTCCAATATCAGAAAATTCAATATCTCCCATGTATCCACAAGATGCAATTCCGGGTAACTCTCAGCCACCTGAATTTTCCGCCACAATAAATTTTATTAAAATTTATCCCCCAAAATTCAGAGGCACAATTCCTCTAGTTTATCTTTTAATGCGTCTAAAAACATCTCCTGGCCAACAATATCCAAATGAACACAGTCCCTTCTGAAAAAACCTGGCGTTAGATTATCAATACCACAGGACATGGATTCCCCTTTCAGTTGATGCACAATTTGGCGCCCAAACCTATTGACGCGGCGTCGCTTGCTCTCCTCCTTACTACCAGGTTGCCACCCTAATCTAGGCAAATTGTCTATCCACAGTAAGGTAGTGGACTCAAATCCCGCGTGCAAGTAACGCAACCCTGACCTGATTAAGGCGAACAGTCTCCGTAAGGGCAAAGAGTCAATGTCATTACCCCCTAAATGAATAGCAGCAACTTTAGGGGGGGTAGAGAAGACCAAATGCAGCTGCATATTGTGGCGAAATCTGGTCCACGACATGCCACAAATTCCCTGCCACTTGCACCTGGATTTTGCAATCAAGTTCTTCCGACCCCTGTTTGTTGCATGCTCCTCAGCCCAATAAATTATGGAATCACCCAGAAGCCAAATATCTGTAGAAATAGAGTATAATCAATGTAACTGACGAAACTATTTTTTTAGTGTAATTTGAAATCCAGTAAGGATGCTTTGACCTTTTTATGTAGACTTAGTATAGGTTTTTTGGCCATGAAATTGAAGTGTTTATGGTCTAATATATTTTTTGTATGCATCAGAGCGCCACCTACCTAGCATCTTTATTTTTTCGTCGGATAAACCCAATGCAGACAATTGTGTAGCTCGGCCTATACGGAAGCTATGAGACTTGATGTTTCTGCATCCCGGGCGGATCCGAGCCACACATTTTGCAAGAACAGCAGAAAATTGGTTTCTTGTCAAAGGGGAACCGTTAGAATGACATAAAAAGGGGCCTTCGACAGATGGGCGCAGCGACATGAATTCTGTAGCTGCCTTTACTGGGCAAAGATCAGGGTTATCTTCACAAGGAATTTTCAAAGTGGTTGGCCGAAGACCTATTTGGTTGGTTTTTGTAATATGCAAAGTCAGGCAAAGATGTTCAGCGCTGTCAGAAATAAACACATCATTGATTTGTAAAGCCCTAGATGTATCATTGGTAAAAGAAACTACTAGCTCACTAAATCTGAGTAAGCCATAAAATGCCATTAAAAATGCAGATTTGAACAATTTAGTCTCAAACTGATTATAACATACTCCTGACAGCGCAGTACATATATCTTTGAGTAAATGTATCGTAATTGGTAAGTGGTTGTCTTTTTGTTGTCTTAGTCGTGAGCAGCCTTCTAACATTTTTTTTATTACAAAAGAATTGTGTAGGTCGGTCCCTCCTGCCAGCTTATGCATGTGATTCACCCCTGCCACATATGATGAAATTGATCTTCCTGCCAACCCCTTTTCAAAGCAGTAAGAAATAAACAAGACAACACAATGATTACTGGTGGGCAATGCAGTACATAGATTGTATGTTAACAAAAATTTATGAAAGGCAGACCATGCTGTTCTGTATGCCAATGCTGTGTTTGGGGCTATACTATTTTTCAGAATTGTAGTTACACCTTGTTGAATAACACCCATGGGAATGCTGGGTTTGGTGTTGGCTCTGGATCGGCTTGGGGGGCCATTCGTCTGAATTTCTGCACCTGTAAACGGGACAAAGCATCACATAAATTATTTTGGGATCCAGCGACATGCTGAGCTTTAATTAGGATGTTTTCCTTAAGACAAATTAGTGTAATCTGCCTAAGGATGACCATCACATGCTCAGATTTGGAAGTCATACTATTGATTATTTCCACTACTGCCATATTGTCACAATTAAACCTTATTTTCTTATTGCAAAAAGCAGCACCCCAAATGCAAAGAGCTACAAGAATAGGAAATAGCTCGAGTGTCGTGATATTTGCAGTGATACCCATCCTGTGCCATGTCTCTGGCCAAACGTCATATGCCCAATGACCTTTGAAATAGATTCCAAAACCCATGTTGGCAGAACTGTCTGTGAACAATTGCTCATCCTCATTTGAGCTCCAAAATTGATCATAGAAAACAGAAATTCCGTTGAAATTTGCAAAAAAGTCAAGCCACATAATCAGGTCCAATTTGATACATGTTGTTATTGGAATGTGATGATGAGGCTTAGTCAAACCACAAGTCGCATTTATAAGACGCCTGCAAAAGGGCCTACCAGGACGAATTGCACGACAGCAAAAATTCAATGAGCCAATAAGAGACTGCATTTCCCTCAAATTTGTTTTTGTACAGTTCAGCATTTTACGTATTTTGACGCAAATCTCTTCTACCTTATTGCAAGGTATTCGCTCTTGAAGTTTTACCGTATCAATCTCCAATCCTAAAAATGTAAGAATCTCACTTGGATCTTCAGTTTTTTCGTGAGCTAATGGTACTGCTAGCCATTCCAAACTTTCTTGCATACTTAACATAGCCCTTCTGCACCCTTTAGTGTCCCGGTCCCCACCTAAAAAATCATCTAAATAGTGTAACAATTGGCCTGATGATAATTTGCTTTTAATGAAATGTTCCAAAAATGTTGAAAATTTCTCAAACAAGTTACAACTAATCGACAGTCCGAATGCTAAGCTCTTATCGACATAAAATTTATCGAGAAACTTGAAACCAAGTAATTCGATATCCTCCAAATGTACTGGCAATAACCGGAAAGCATTTTTAAGATCCATTTTGAATAATTTGCAGCCTTGACCCAGGTCTTGTACCATGCGGATTGCTTCGTCAAAGATTGTGTACTGAACAGAGCAAAGTTTTGGATCAATGAAGTCGTTAACTGAATGGTCTTTTGGGCTAGATAAATGATGAATAAGCCGAAATTCGCCAGGGGTTTTCTTTGGAACTAAACCAATAGGGCTAACTTTAAGATTGGAAAATGGTGGTTCCTTAAAAGGACCTGCTACCCTACCCGCCTGAATTTCTTTTTCTATCTTTTGCATGACAAGTTCAATATTCTGCATAGCAGACTTAAGATTTTTGCTATCTTGTGGGCACCTCGGACCAGAATAATTGAGCCTAAAACCATTTGTGAATCCCTGCAACAAAAGATCTGCATCACTATGGGGATATGCAGAAAGGGCCTTTGCCAAATTATCTAGCTGTATAGGTGACGGTGCGATGGAATCCAAGTTATAGTTGCTAATTTGTGCTTTGTCTGAAAGTACCATTGTTTTGCCTTTGATTTCCCCCATGTGAGCGTGCTCTGTTATTTTGAGGTCGAAACTGATGACTGTTGCTACTCATACTTGGACCTGCGTTTACATGATTGAAACCATGTTTCTTGAAACATGTACACTCAGGGTGGGATCCACGACAAAAAGAGTATGTATGGGCGAAGCGACAGTTTGTCCAGCGACAATGTCCCTTGTTATAGTCTAGGCAAGGTAATTGACGCATGGAGGAGTTTGCATTGTTTGCATGTTGATTAACCACATTTGACTGCACTGTAAAACTTGCAGGTGACTGGTGTGAAGCATTGTCCCCCAAAGAACAACGCCACCACAAGTCTGTATTAATCACAGCCCATGAAGATTTGGCATTTTCTTGCCTAAGACGGAATTGCTCGTCGTATTTACGCCAGGCAAATCCACCCTGCCGATAAGCAGCCTCCCTAATATTAAACATATATTTAAGCAAGTCTGCAGCATCCTCTTTGTGGGCCACAATATAAATGGCCATGAAAATAATGAAAGCGTCTGTCCATTTTTCAATATTTGGTAGCTTGTTTTTTATTTCCTTAGGCCGCGACTCTAATGTCCCCTCACTTGTGACACAAAGGGGGCCTCCATTGCAAATATCCTCCAATTCCCCCGAACCTTTCAATAATATAGCCAAATTGATGAAGCTTCCACCCCATATTTTTATACGCCGCCGGAGGCGGACGTATATTGGCGTCATCTTCTCCGTCTGTCCGTCCGTCCGTCCGTCCGTCCACTTTTCTTGTCAACGCAACTCCTCCTAAAGTTCTGGCTGGATCTTCTTGAAACTTGGTCAATGTTATCACCTCAATTGGCAGATGTGCATGAAGGAAGGATTTTATGGTTCGTTGATTTTTGCCTGAGTAATGCCCCTTGATAACTTAGTCTCTGGGTCCACTTTTCTTGTCAACGCAACTCCTCCTAAAGTTCTGGCTGGATCTTCTTGAAACTTGGTCAATGTAATCACCTCAATTGGTAGATGTGCATGAAGGAAGGATTTTATGGCTCGTTGATTTTTGCCTGAGTTATGCCCCTTGATAACTTAGTCTCTGGGTCCACTTTTCTTGTCAATGCAACTCCTCCTAAGTTTCTGGCTGGATCTTCTTGAAACTTGGTCATTGTAATCACCTCAATTGGTAGATGTGCATGAAGGAAAGATTTTACGGTTCGTTGATTTTTGCCTGAGTTATGCCCCTTGATAACTTAGTCTCTGGGTCCACTGTTCTTGTCAACGCAACTCCTCCTAAGTTTCTGGCTGGATCTTCTTTAAACTTGGTCAATGTTATCACCTCAATTGGTAGATGTGCATGAAGGAAGGATTTATGGTTCGATGATTTTTGCCTGAGTTATGCCCCTTAAAAAATTACTCTCTGGGGCTTATTGCCTCAGTTATGCCCCCTTAAAATTTAGTCTTGGGCTTATTGAAATTGCAGCCTTGTGAATGCAACTCTTCCTAAGTTTCTGGCTGGATCTAAATGAAACTTGGTGGATGTTATAACCGAAATTGGTAGATGAGCATGAAGTAAGGATTTTATGGTTCTTTATTTTTACCCTAAATTATGCCCCCTCAAAACTTAGTATCTAGGGCTTATTGAAATTGCAGCCTTTTGAACACAACTCCTCCTTACTTTTTGTCTTTATTTAAATGAAACTTGGTCAATGTCATCACAATAATTTGTAGATGTACATGGATCAAGGATTTTATGGCTCATTTATTTCCCTGAATTATGCCCCCTTAAAACCTCAGTGCCTGGGGCTTATTGAAATTGCAGCCTTGTGAAGGCAACTCCTCCTAACTTTTTGTCTTGATTTAAATGAAACTTGGTCATTTTCAATTTGGTTCTGTCAAAATAAGTAGTGTCTACAATTATTTTCGTGAAACAGCAGCTAAGTGGCGGCGTATTTTGTGACGATGGCACTCTTGTTTCTCTTAGAGAAATAGGTATGTGAGCAAAAACTTCGTCACTCAGGCAGCGCGTTTTATCTAAACTCGTCTCGGAGCGACCACCACAGCCTTGCAGATTTGGGGCTAGCTCCGGAGCATTTAACTCCGTGTTGACTACTCTCTCGGTTCGAGCCGCAAGCGCGTGAAAATCAGCTGCCCTCAAAATCTCCTCGAAATCAACTATTTTGTTACCCGACTCGCCTTGCTCCTGGTTCACCGGCTCCTCTGACGCCTTCCTTTTTCTCCCTCTCGGCATAATTACAAACTAAAGGACTACTTAATTGTTTACAAATATGTCTTAACAGACCGCGTTCTCTCTTTTGTGAAATGTTAATAAGTGATTTACACGGGCATGAAATAAGTATGAAATAATCGCTCTTAATATATTTTTGAAAGAATTTACGATTACAAGCATGCAGTTCTGATTCTGAGCCGACCTAAACTTAGAAAACAGCGAGTCGACGAAGACCTTCAAGCAACCCTCTCAACTAAGACCGACCACGCCGTTTTCGTATAAAAATACAGATTAACTTGGCAAAAACAAGCTTTTTCGTCATAAGTACCTCTACGAATTTTAATGTTGTGTTTTATTTGTGTATCATTTGTTTTACTATATGACATTTCACTTAGGTGGCGAGATAAACAATACACGATCTACAAATAGATCATATAATTTATATGCGCAGAAAGTAGACTTGAAACTTTAATGTTTAATAGTTTCCTCGATCTAGATGATTGCAATTATAAGGGACGAGTGTCCTTTTCACTGCGTTTATTGGGGTATATATTTATACCCCAATAAACGCAGTGAAAAAGACACTAATCCCTATATTAATGGTAGTTTTGATGTGAGAAATACCAGGAAACCATGGTTAGGTTCTCCAGCTACTCTAATATAACTGAAAGGTTGTTAAAGGCGGTGTAAAACCCAATTCAAACAAACTAATGCTGTTAAATAAATTTTGTAAACAGGACAGATTCCAAATTATATGTTCTGTTTTCAGATAAATATATTACACAAGCCAGTGTACCCCCATCCAAAAGACTTGACAAGTAGCGGAGGTAGATTACGTATAGGCTACGTTAGCTCAGATTTTGGTAATCATCCTACGTCACACCTTATGCAGAGTATACCAGGTCTTCATAATACAGAAAAAATAGAGGTAAACAAAGGCTATAACAATTTTTAGCACTACTGAAAAAAATAATTGAGCCTGTGCGTGAGATTTCCAACAATTTTAAATGTGCGCAAAGCAAAGACACTGACCAGCCTGTGCATCTGCAGAGGCAAACCAGAGTCTTCACTATGTGCTAGGATTCAAAGTATCTGTAGACAATCAGGTAACTTTATATAAACAGTATATGACTGTCTGTACTGCTCATTGTTTGCACTTCACCAACATTTCAAATTGTTGGAAATGTCACACACTGGCTCAATTCAAAGTCTTGCAAGGTCAAAGTTATCTTTCAAGGTGAATTTGTATTAAAGCCCAGGGGATCGTATGAAATCTTGATCTCATTGTATTAATCTTTATTCTTGAATGCTTTTTGGTGGTTTCAGTAGTTTAATGAGAAATAACAGTAGATTATCACTTTATATTCTCACCGCTAAACTGGTGAATTTATCAAAGAAAATATACCCTACTTTCGTTCATTACACTCAATTTGACGTTATCTAAGCAGAGCCCAAAAATCAAATTTTAATGATGTCATGATGATGTTGCCTAGTAATAAAGTGGGAAATAACATGCTTTAAGGAAGTTTGTCCAAAACTTTTCACATTTTGTATTGTTTTTGCCTTTAAGAAATAGAATTATCTTTTGCTTTTTGGAGTAAGATGGATTAATATTTCATTTCGAGAATTGAAAGCAACGGAAACTCTGTGAACAAATGTTTCTTTAGGAAGTTAAATTTACAAACAATTCTTTGTTCAGAAGGCTATTTGTTCTCACCAACGGGTTGATTATCATAGACCTATGTGAGATAGCAGCTGGAGGCTAGGAAAAGATATGGTGGTTGTACTGGTGAGAGAAATACCAGGAAACCACTGTTAGGTGCTCCAGCCGCTGCAATATAAGTAAAAAATGTTGAAAGGGGCGTAAAACTCCATTCAATCAATCAATCAATTGTTTAGAAGGACAAGTCAGTGATGAAGACTAACATTAGACTACAAATGAGGAATGAAGAGAAGAATGAATTGAACTTTGTTCGATTCCTTCGGAACGGAATGTTCTACACCGATAAAACATACAATTTTGCGGGATATAGCCGCAATTTGAGGGCAGAAAAATCTAAATGATGAAGTTTGATAAAAGTTACAGAATCGTGTAGAGGAGCTCTCCATCGAGGTCTACAGCTAATTTGTATGTCTGGGAAAATTCGCGTTGAAGAGAAATTATGTCTAAAAGTGTGTCCCTCTCGTCTAAGCAAGACATTATACATATGACGTCACAATTGACGTTGCCATGTAATCCCGTGCAAAATGACGCGCTTTTAAGAACCAATCTTACAGTTTCCGCATTTCGTGTCATTTTAGCATTAAAAGAATAAGATAACCCTTTTTAATTTTCGTGTAAGGTTAATAAATCCTTGATTTATTGAAAACCAAACGCTATGACCTTGCGCACGGTAATGCGGCACTTTTTAAAAAATGTCACCCTCTGTGTTATAAAACTTTTCATAACAAGACTCCTTGGTCGCATCATCCATATACCTTATGTCTAAATAACGCTTAAAACATGGCCAATTTATAAATCAAACTTTTTTTGCAAACTATTTTCGTATGATTTCGTAAAAAGGACTTTCAAATTGTAATTTAAGCGAAAAAACGTGTGTAACATGTAACATAAAAGCATCACCGGGAGACACACATCCAACAATTTTACCAACGGAAAGCAAAATTTAATCACAAATAAGAAAAATACCTCTTTATGTTTAACAAAAAGTGAAGCGTAACATCAAACTTTAAGATGCCGAAAAAATGACGATTTTCTTATATATTTTAACTAAAAATGGTTCAATTGCAATCAATCTTAAAATTATAAATATTAGTTTTCTGTTTTTCTAAAATATGTAAATAGATATCAATTTGAGTTTTAATCTGAAAATTGATAAGCTGAAATTGGTGTGGAACGAAATCTTTTTAGGCTGTTATAAAACTGTTTTTCCCATTCTTCATACGCTAAAAAAAGCAGTTCCTTTATTCATACGATAATTTAAATAAAGCTAAGAAATATTTTTTTTCTCTTATAAATCATATTAAAATTTCATGAAAAAATATTTACAAATAAAAGAGATATTGATATTAGTTAGTGTGGAACGATTTCTAAAAAACGCTCATTTTCTTACAACGACGTTATATTTGATTCGTTGAATTATAAAACTGATGCGCCTTCAGACAAATACAGAGTAGATTAAATCCGCAATTCAAGAGGAGAAAAATAAAAATAAAGCATAAAATCATGCGAGAAGAATATCTGTGTGGAAGTGTCAATACGAGTAGGGGAAGGGAAGAACTAGATATAAAAAAGAGGACCAATATTGCCCGAAATCGCTCATTTTAATTTCGGATAGCAAAAAAGAATATTTGATACATTTTTCGCAAAGACTTGTATTCTCGGACTGTAACTTGTTGTTCTAAAGACCCAAGAATATTGAGTTCGAAGCAAACTTAGCAAAATGTTATAACTTTTTTCGAACATTCAAAAAGAAGGGGGATGCGTCATATTCCTCTTACAAAAATGCATGTATTGATGACATCACTTTTTATGAACAAGCTGCTGTTGGTTCGAATTGATCATTTCAATAAAATAGGGTGAATATTTCATAATGTCAGATTTACCTCTGCATTATAACATAAATAATGTTCAAAAGAAGCGTCTAGCCCAATACTTCTTCATATTAAGAGAGGAAATAAGCCTAACTCTACAAAAGGCTTAATCCAGTATTCGCATGTCTAAACATTTATGCGAAGTTGAAAATAATACGACATTTTGCATTCTTCGCGAGGGATAGGGGCGAGCTTTGATTTTTTAATGATGACTATATATTCTGACATTGCTATAGCTGTAGAAAGAGTGAGCAATATAATGATTACGTGAACTTTTTTCTGGCAGAAAAAAATAGACGCTACACAATCGACGTTCGCTATTTTGTCGTTACATTTTAGTGCCACATTACCGTGCGCGACGTCTATATATTATTTGGTAGCCCTAACACTCGTTAAAATAATTTTTTTGTTCACTAAATTTAACATAAAGCCTAACTAAAATAATCCCTGTATCATTTTTTCCCCATTTTCGTTTCCCCCTTTTTCGAAAACAATTACGAATAAGATCAACCGTTATTTGGATATTTAATTCAACTTCTCTTCATTCCTCTTCTGCGAAACCCTTGAGGTGTCGCCCACCTAGTATAAGTTTGTCAGGACATGAATAATACAGGTTCATTCAGAGAATTTATAGCGAGATGTGTGTGTATTTGCAGGTATTTTGTTACTGTTTGAGTGCAGATGACAACACAAGTTTTAGGGCCAAAATATCCAAGGAGGCAGAGCACTTTGTTGATCTGTCACAGGTGAATTATCTATTAGCTTGATGGTCATTTCTAAGTTTATATACACCAGCCATGCATTCAGAATGACAAAATGTAAAGCTTTCGATTGGTAAGACAGTTGCTGTCAAAAATAAGTATGAAGCAGCAGTTTTAGACAGTCAAAAGACATACATTTAGGATTTCCATATTCATGTATCAAACCACTGTTCAGAAAAAATTGGCAGTTGTAGAGGCATTTTGTTAATGTGTGCTCCTTAAAACATTTCAAAGCAGAGCTTAAATTAATAAAAGTTCTTACTAATTTAATTCATATTTGGATAATGAAAGATTTTCTTTGAATTTTCTGATTTATAAGGTAAAGATCAAGAAGGGTAAAATTACCTCTCAGGTCATTTTTTTTAAAAAAAAAGAGAAGAAAAATAAAGAAATATTAAAAAAAAAGCGAAAAAAAGGTCCATTGAAGGTGAAATAAGATTTACATAAACCTGCCTTTTTACTTTCAGATTCCATGTAATGGTAAAGCAGCTGACAAGATCAATGAAGATGGAATCCATGTGCTTATAAACATGAATGGTTACACTAAAGGGGCCAGAAATGAACTTTTTGCACTCAGACCTGCACCAATACAGGTACAGTATTAACCTTTGTCATGCTGAATAAAAACCTGGATAAAAAATGCATCAAAATCAAAATACCCATAGCACAGAATGCAGTAATTGCAGTTAAGTATTTATTTTAAAAATTGTTTTTTATGCCCCCGATAGGGAGGCATCATAAATTTGACTTGTCTGTCCGTCCGTCTGTCCGTCCGTCCGTCCGTCTGTCCGTCCGTCCGTCTGTCTGTCCGTCCGTCTGTCCGTCCGTCCGTCATTCCGTCCAAAAACTTTAACATTGGCCATAACTTCTAAATCAAAGCGGTGTCGGGGGTATTGTCATCTTACAGTGACAGCTCTTGTTTTTTATCTTTTCATTTGACAAAAGATGATTAGGTAGTATAGACTAAGATCAGACTGCACATAAGTGCAGGCTGATCTTTGTTTGTACCTCCTGCCGTACAGGAATATTCCGGGTTCAGCATGACAAGGGTTAAGTGATCACTCATTGGTCCACTAAAAGGAGGTCGTTAAAATGTATGGTTGCTTAGTACATGTCTTGTTTACAAATCTTAAGCATAATTTTGATCGAGTGTGTATGTTATTGGGAATATCTCCATAATCCTATGTTGTTAAATCTCAACATAATCTTCTTATTGAGAATATAGTATTATTAACCTATTACCAAGCAATAGAATTTTAGATTGGTTGAAATTAAAAAGAAGTTTAAGATAATATCTTGTAAATGAAATTCAGAAAATCTTTGTCTTTTTGAAAAAATAAGTGTTTAGGTGAAAAAATCATTTTGGACTCGCAATTTCTTTATTTATAATATGACCTACGTCGCGGGAGTGAAATAAACCTGTTGAATATTTTTGATATTACACGGGTGTTATTACAATAGTTGAATAACTATGCAAATGAGCTCTGAGCCAAAAGCGATGCTATTTTGTAACCGCTAAAATTACTTCATAATGTATCTATTGTGACGTCAGTTTTAAACGGCCTTATACGTTTGGATGAAAATTGAAATGTTGAATTTCAAGAATTTCCGCGATTTTACGCAAAAAATCATGTCAAATTATAAATAGAATATAAAACTTGTGCTCATAAAATATTGAATTTATTAAACTCGTTATTTAAAACAGATAAAAACTTGGTGCAGCCTCATTTTTATCTGTATATAGATGACCCTTTTAATAAATCGGTATTCCATGACCACTCATTCAATATCCTCTATTTTCTACACTATTGCTTACAGTACAGGGTGTCAAAATACAATATTTGTGAGAAGGTTTTAAGAAGTCAACGAGGGAATACTTTTCTACT
Organism: Fragum whitleyi; assembly: GCA_948146395.1. Classification (NCBI taxonomy): domain Eukaryota; kingdom Metazoa; phylum Mollusca; class Bivalvia; order Cardiida; family Cardiidae; genus Fragum; species Fragum whitleyi. Next base: position 35,441,608 of record OX411549.1, read on the forward strand.
GTTTCAGGCTATGTGGTTAGGTTATCCAGGTACAAGCGGAGCCTCGTTCATGGATTACATGATCACAGACTCATTTACGTCTCCTGTTGAACTCGAACATCAATATTCGGAGAAAATAGCGTGTATGCAGAACTCTTTTTTTATCGGTGATCACAAACAAATGTTCCCACACATGAGGGAGAAGATTCTCGTCTCACAACAGGAGGGTACTGAGGTGTCAGAAAGTAGTATTATTTTGAACGCCTTTGATTTGAAGCCGATCAGAGATGTTATTGAAACAAAGGTTTGGGAATATTTCTTTATTTTGTATTTTGTTTTCATAAGTTTTTCCATCAAGTTATCTCCTTCTTCATTCCAAAATTGTTGAATTTGCTATAATTAAATGCTTGTTAGTTGAAAGCTAAATATTTCAATAGATTGGATAATAAATGAATCTTATATTACTGAGTGCATTGAATATTGCAATTGTCAATTATTTGTGACCCGTCACGCTATAAAGGGACTATCTGGAAACTTCGAAAAATAAATGTTTTGAAAAAGGATAGGAAGCAACATATGTCAACCATGAGGCGGAATTCCATAATTACAAAGGAAGGTGTAATAAACATTCTAGACTCAGAAAATTTCTTATATGCGAAAAGTTTCAACCCTGGTCAGTCAGCGCAGACTGACCAGGGTCAACACTTTGCGCACTTCACATGATGGTTCATATATATATATATATATATTTCTGAATTGGCTATTGATGCTTTTACAAAAATGGAACTATTCCAAAAATCACAATGAAGGTATTTCTCTTATATCTCAAGCACATATCAAAAATGTTGGAATTAAAAATCTGATGCCATAATATCGCACTTAATGGGGTGTCAGATTGTCACTCTAAATCATGAGTTCAATCCCAAACAGCTGCACTCATCCTTTCAGATTATTTGTCTCTTACCAATGGGTCGATAATCATAGACCTATGTGAGATAGTGGCTGGAGGCTAAAACGGATGTTTTTTGGTTGTATAAATACCAGGAATCCATTGTTAGGTGCTCCAGCTGAAAGATTGTTGAAAAAGGCGTAAAAAAAACCCATTCAAACAAACAAACAAAACAAACAACTAATGTTTATATTTGTAGACACTGACAGTTAGTTGTGCTCCAGGCAGTACTACAGATGAGGAAGACGGTTCTCCAGGGTCTGTTACATATGAGACTACTGTGTTACAAGTGGGCCCTGTATTAACCCAAATGTTACAGAATGGACAAGCACATGCGTCTATAAGTGGTGTTTTAATACAGAGTGGTGTAACCACTACACAGGTAGGTGGTCAGTTATAACTGTGAAACTGCTGTGTTACAAATGGGTTCTCCTGGGTCTGTTACATATGAGACTACTGTGTTACAAGTGGGCCCTGTTTTAACCCAAATGTTACAGAATGGACAAGCACATGCGTCTATAAGTGGTGTACTTATACAGAGTGGTGTTACCACTACACAGGTAAGAAATCAGTTAAAACATGTAACTATGGTGTTTCAAGTGGGTCCTGTACTCAGACAAATGTTACGGAACAGACACTTGTGGGCCGTATAACTGGTCTACTTAAACAGAGGTATAACCACTACATAGGTAAGTAGTCAGTTATAACCGCAGAACCACAGTGTTATAAGTGGGTCCTGTATAAACACAAGTTTTCGTACTAGTTTTATACTTTATTTCATAGAAATATCCTTTGTGATATTTTTCTCAAAGCAAGGGTTGGATATATAGAATATATACTTAGTGTTTTGTATGAAAAAAGATATCCAACAAGGTTGGGGGAATTGATAATTGTCGAGGCTCTGCCATGACAATTATCAATGCCCACAACCAAGTTAGATATTTTTTCATACAATACACTAAATACATATTACATTTGTCTTGTAACCTCTATTTGTTTTGTTTTTGTCAGTGTTTCTAACAGAAATGCAAGTTTCTAAAAATAATCCCATTATGTAAATGTTCTAAAAATATCCTTGTGATATCACAAAATATCATAACATGGAATGTTGTCACACGGATATTTGTAAAGTTATATATATAAAACGTACTTAGTGTTTTGTATGGAAAAAAATATCTAACGAGGTTGGGAGAATTGATCATTGTCGAGGCTCTGCCGAGACAATTACCAATTCTCACAACCGAGTTAGATATTTTTTCATACAATACACTTAGTACGTATTATATTTATCTTATAACCTCTTTTTGTCTTGTTTTAGTCGATGTTTCTAACTTAAATGCTAGTTTCTAAAAATAACTGTATGATATTATTGTTCTAAAAATAACTATGTGATATCATAAAAAATATCATACGGGTTGTTATCATACGGATACTTGTATAGTTATAAGATAAAAGACAAACCTGTTAGGGATGAGCTGCTGGATGCTACGAAAGGATGGTGTGGTATTATTGGTAGAAGAAATACCGATCCTTTGTAAGGTGCTTCTGCCACCATCTGACTGAAATACTGTTAAAACTGCAGACAAATCCCATTTAAACAAAAGTGTTTTATAAAGAAAATTGAGACTCCCTAATCGGAGTGTGTTAGCATCTTTTTGTGATATCACTGTTATATATTCACTCCCCCTCAGTCTTTCCCCCTCCAAAAATAATTGGATAATTGAATTAATAACAAAATAAGATTAATAATCTTTTTTTGTGAATCAGATATCTGAATTTGGGGTTGACCCATGCATGTCTTCAAACTTTTAGACTGATACAAATTGAAAGGTGTGAAAATAGGTGCATTTTGGAAAGAAATTATCCAACGTGGTAGTAAAATATTTTATGGTATTATATTTTCTCAAGTTTGAAATAACTGTTGAAAAACTGCCCTGTGTTCAGGTTGACAAATTAGTGTGAAATGTTTTCCAATTTTACCCTGGTTTTCACACAAGTGCACAAGCAAAGCGGGGTATAATTTGCAAGCAGTTGGCACTGATTTGTCATCCTGAATGTAGGATAGGATTTTACGGGAAAATTTGTACAAATATCACTTCATTTTCAGACCAACAATAAATGTGCAACTGGTGAAGAAATTATGAAGAGTATTATGATAACAGCCAGATGTCAGTATAATTTACCAGAAAGAGCCGTCGTGTATTGTAACTTTAACCAACTTTATAAGATAGATCCAGACACACTGAGCTCCTGGTTTGACATTCTTAAACGTGTACCTAACAGTGTTTTATGGCTGTTGAAGTTTCCCGCTGTTGGAGAAGCGAATGTTGTTCAGACAGCTAAGAATGCTGGGATAGATACAACAAGAGTTATCTTTTCACCTGTGGCTCCAAAGGTAAACATTTTTGCCCTTGCTGCTAGTGATGGGCAGACTAATCAATTATAATCGATGATTAGTTTGTTTTGGCTTCGGATTGTGATAGTCAACAAAGAATGGATTAATCAGTTCATAGTACATAAATGAAAACCAATTTATACTGTTTTCGAAACCGATATCAGGTTGATGGCTCAGCACGAAACAGTTGTAACTGCCTATATGTTTATAGGCAGTTACAACTGTTTCATGCTGAGCCATGAAGTTGGTTGAAAATCTGAAGAAAGAATCTGTAGATCATGAGTTTTAACTAAACTCGTATTCTATTTTTCAAAGGATGATATTGGGAATGCTGTATTAATTTCTAAGAATACGATTGTATAATTTATCATTAGTTGATTTACACTTCCAACTAAAAACCGATTATCAATAGTGATTAGAAACCTATTGCCCAACACTACTTGCTGCCACAGGAATTAAATTAAGATTGTTGTACATTTGATACACCCGTTGAAAACCGGACATATCATGGGATCACCTGTGGTGTTTGGCAACTTTTGGGTGGGTATTATCCACTTCTTTGTGTGGAGCATAACTCTGGCCCCTTGTGTCCGGTTGACTTGATACCTGCCAGTTATGTTCCTCGCTTGATTATATAGTGCATTGCCCAAGAACTGTAACTCTACCCAGCTTATTTTCCAATCATTTCCCTTTGTTGTTTTCCATATTTGGGCATCTGGCTACAGATGTATCTATAATCTTGTGACAAATTGCCGCTTTGTTTTGAAATGAAAAGGAATCAACAATAATTGCCAACTTAGTCATACTGAAATAAAAGAATGAGTCTGTGTGAGAGATTTCCAACCATTTTAAATATTTGCAAAGCAAAGACTCTGACCAGCCCGCGTATCTGCACAGTCTGACCAGAGTCTTCACAATGTATTTAGTACCTAGATAAGGTCTTAAAGTATCTGTAGACCATCAGGAGACTTTATATTTACAGTATGTGGCTGTCCATACTGCTCAATGTTTGCACATCACACACATTTCAAATTGTTGGAAATGTCACACACAGGCTTAAATATCTATTATTTGTTTATAGACACAAATAAATATAATATCTTATCTTTAAAAGTTGAATCCTCTGACTGTTTATCAGAATGTGTTGCAAGTTAATTTGTAAAAATTTCTTCTTCTCAAAAAAATTATTGTGTAGAGGATATTGCATAAGTTGTCATTAACTACCAAATGTATTGAACATGTCATCCATAAACAGGTAGAAACCAGGTAGTGATGTGTTTTTATCTGTTGTAGTTGACTCGCTTTAATAATTTTGGTATTAAAACAACAGCATTTCTATAATCCATTTTATGACTTGAACTTGTTACAAATTAATGAAATTCTTGAAACTCATCAATTAATTTTTCCACATAAGATATAACACTCTAAGCTCATATGTATAGTTGTTACACCAGTATCATAACACCTGTGTTAAATGAAAAATATACAACAGTTATTCTACTCCCTAGACAAAAGTCATATTATAAATGAGCCTGTGCGTGATATTTCCAACAATTTCAAATATGCACCAAGCAAAGACGCCGGCCAGCCTGTGCATCTGCACAGTCTGACCAGAGTCTTCACTTTGTGCTTTGTAGAAAGATAAGGTCCAAAAGTGTCTTTAGAAAATCAGGCAAATACCTAACTATACTACTCAGTAGTCAAGGTTGGTTGATATTGGCCTTTCACGCATTTGTCATATTGTTGGAAATGTCATACACTGGCTCAAATGTAACTTCTGGATAATGCTTCATAATGTCACAGATCACCAAAAAAAATGTATATTTCAGGAGGAGCATGTACGTCGAGGTCAGCTAGCTGACGTTTGTCTCGACACGCCACTGTGTAATGGTCACACAACGGGTATGGACGTATTGTGGGCAGGTACACCCATGATTACCATGCCAGAGGAAACACTGGCTTCCAGAGTGGCATCATCCCAGCTCAGATCACTAGGCTGTCCGGAGCTGATAGCCAAAGATAGGGCTGACTATGTCAACATAGCTGTCAAACTGGGAACAGACAGAAATTAGTAAGCAATAAAATATGTAGGAAATTCAAAATTGTAGCAGTAAACTGTTACTTATCACATATTACACTCAATCTATATTACATAGAAGAATACAAGTACCATATTCAATCCCAGCATCATTATACAAAGTAGAGGGGGGTATATTGTTTTCACCATGTCTGTCTATCTGTCCATCTGTCCGTCCATCCACCCTTCATCCCTCCGTAGACCTTTTCGATTCCGGTATCTAACTCAAGAACCAAGTGACCTAGAATCATGAAACTTTATAAATACTGCTTATGATCCAAGGAAGTGCCCTAAAGTTTTGGGGTAACATAGGTCAAAGGTCAGGTCACAGTCAGCCTTAGTTTAATTTTCGTTTCCAGACTCTAACTCAAGAACCAAGCAACCTACAATCATGAAACTTTATGCAGATGTTGCTTATGACTCAAGGAAGTGCCCTATTGTTTTGGGTCATATAGGTCAAAGGCCAAGGTCATTGTCAATTTTTGTTCAGTTTTTCGTTTCTAGACTCTTACTCAAGAACCAAGCGACCTACAATCATAAAAATTCATGCAAATGCTGCATATGACCTCAATATTTGTTACAAATACATCCTGCACTAATAGCACTTACATTTTGACAAAGTGCTGGCGGGGGGTATAAGTCCGCTTTGCGACAGTTAAGGGGCATATTGTTTTACTGTTTCTCTGTCTGTCTGTAAATAACCAAAAAACTTAACATTGTCAATAATGTAAGACTGATACTAAGAGGTTATTAAAAATGATTGAGTACACTACTGAATTCAATTGGATGAGTACCCAGAACCAGTCTATATGTGACGAGGCCCAGTATGACATTTGAGAGTGTCAAATGCATGTTACTTGAACATGATGAACTTGAAACAAACAGTTGTTCTAAAAATAGGAATACATAGGAAAATTCTTATTTCAAGTGACAAGTCAGTAAGTGCCTACAAATTATATTATATGATTGATTTAAAACAGATTGACAACCCGTCTTCGGTTGAAAAGTATATTTTCATGTTGACAAACAATATTCTAAAATCAAGAAACAACAACATTTTTGTGTATCTCAATGTGACTTACTTTCTTCTTTTATTTGCCAAGCAAAGTAACAATTGTAGATATCAAGAATCTTCTCAGGAATTAACATATTTCGATACCTCCACAACAGAGGGTTTGATATATTTAAAAAGGCAAAAAAAAGGTGATGATGTCGATATTCGGGACTGTAGCCTCATTTTCATTGTACAATGTAGCTTTCCTCGCCTTCATCATCCAAAGTAGGTTACCTTGCTTTGGAAAAAAAACCTTATTGCACAGTAGCCTCTTTCTGATTGTACAATATGGATCTAGATATTTCACTCTCACTTGATGCAAAATAAGCAATGTCATTTGTCTCAATTGCTGTGAAATAAAATGCTTATATTAGGAATGATAATAGATCACATCCTTATACATCTAAAGTTACCAAGGTCAATGTAATGTGACAAGGTCAAAGTCATCTGTCAAGGTCAAAAGTTTAAACATTTTGATTTTTCATGGGCATTAATTATGTATCTATCAACACATCTTGATCTTATGGATATTTGCAGTATGTATTTTTGAAATGAGGACGTATCTAATAGCTTGTTGATAAATTTTATTTTCAGTTTACGGTCCATGAAAGCCAAAGTCTGGAAAGCCAGGTTATCTAGTCCATTATTTAACTGTCAAGTGTATGCAAGCAATATGGAGAAAGTGCTTTGGAGAATGTGGGAGAATTATACATCCGGGAGACACCCAGAGCATATTGTTGATGTTAAATAAATATTGTTTATCAGTGACTTTAAGGTAGTAGACCCATAATAGCTCAGCAACATTTTGGAATGCATGCTTTTTCACAATGTTGACCAAGGTTTTCTAATGAAAATCATTAGGAAACCTAGGTTAAAACTGTTGAAGTTCATTACTTCGGATACATTGCGGAACTATTAACAGTCCACTCCTTTAACAAACAATACTTTTTGTCGAGCCTACTTGCCGTGAGCAAGGTATTTTGGCGAATCTGTCCAATTGATTATGGACACTTTCTCCTTCATTTACATAGGCGTAACTAGGATTTTGAAATATTTTCACACTCAGAAGGCGCCCAACATAGAATATGTAAGATAGAGGGGATATGTGGACTGTGACAGAAGATGACTGTCCTCCGTCCGCTCCCCTTTTCTATGATTTGAGCGTTGGTGAATAATCAAAACATCGTAACTACAGCTTGAATAACCTGTAGTTTCGATGTTATGATCATCTATCAACGACATTTTTCAAAATAGGATTTATTCCTATAAGCCACTTGTGTAATGGTAGTTACGCCTTTTATTTATGGATGGATTTTGAATAAAATAATCTGGCACAATTGCCCTTTACCAGATGTACTATTTACAAGAAAATTTTAGAAAGCGTCCAGGAAAGGTCATAGCTCAAGGTCAAACATTTCAACGACTTATTGAATTTTTCTAGCATGTACATGTATCTCAAAATTGAAGTGAGAGCTCTAAACTTTGAGTATTAATGTGGAACCATAATAGTTCTGCAGCATTTCGGACTTCATGTTCTTTCACAATGTTAACCGAGATTTACTAATGACAATCATTAGGAAACCTGGGTTAACACTTAAAGTTCATGACTTTTGAAACGTTGCGGAACTATTATGGGCCCACAACCTTAACTAAACAAATTTTGATTTTTGATAAATCAATGAATTTTTTTTACTTTTACTGAAACTTTACACTACTCCTGATTTTGAAGTTTTGCAATATACACTTTTGTCATTTCAACTCTTCCTATTGTTTATCTGTCTGTGAGACTATCTGTCTGCAAAAACTAAACCTTTAACTAAACATTTTCCAATTACTTCAACACTATTGAGGTGATTATGCATATATTTTGCATAAAGGTTTACCTCAGCAATCCACATCTTTGAAGGTCAAAGGGCAAGGCTATCTGATAGGTCAATTTTCAACGTCAAGCTTCTAAGAAAATGTCATTTTGGGGGCATTGGTTTTTCATGAACACATCTTGTTTTATTTCGTAAAAACATGTATATGCTTATAATTTTGTTCAACCATCTTCACCTGAAGTCTTAATCATTTACAATTAAACTTAATTAAATAAGGTTGTGGACCCATAATGGTTCTGCAACATTGCGGAAGTAACAATTTTAACCGAGGTATCCTAATGATTTTCATTAGGAAAAATTGGTCAACATTGTGAAAGATCTTGAGTTCCGAAATGTTGTAGAACTATTAGGGGTCCACTTCCTTAAGGTGTCAACTTCCAAAGATCTGTTGGGCTTTTACATTGCTTCCAAAAGCATTACCTAACTAAATTGAACAAGGAAACTAATCAAACCCATACAAACAAAACTAATTTGACATTTTGAGCTCCAGTCAATAATTCAATTTTCACAATGTTAAATTGATGGGTCAGCGCAACACTATTGTAAGTGCCTATAAATATATAGGCACTTACAATAGTGTTGCACTGACCCCTCAAAATGTATTTTGCAATTTTTGAGGGGAAACCTTGTCTTTGACATATTTCTAGGTCAATGAGGTTTCTGATTATGGTACCTTTTAAGACCAATTACAATAGGGCAGTTTTATGTTTGTAGTTACAGTAAAATCTTAGTCGTTTGCACGCCGGTGGTTCGTAGGTATGTGTTGGTTCGTATACATTCTTTGGTCCCGATTTTCTTCGCACGTCGGTGGTTCGTAGTTCGTAACCTGTGTCAAGTCCCAAGAGTTTCTAAATAACACAAATTAATATATTCAATCCGTAGGTGTGAATTGTGCGATCAATAGTTGTCCTAGATGTAACAATAGATATATACCTTGATTTTCACACTTGTTGATTGGTATTAAAGTTACTGTTTTGCATCAATATTTACAGGCATTGTTATACCCCCGCAAAACGAATGTTTTTGGGGGTATACTGGAATCAGCCTGTCTGTCCGTGCGTCTGTCCGTCCGTCCGTCCGTCTGTGGACACATATAGTAGTAAATTTGTGTCGCGAACTCCTCCTTCAGTTTTCCTTCAAAAGCTTTGAAACTTTATAGAAATATTCATCACATGTTGAAGTTTTGCAAGACGCAATTTTTAGGTCCCAACTTCCCCTGGTTCATGAATTATCTCCCCTTGAACTTAGACATTTTTTCCTATTTGTTACCATATACTTATAATTTTGTGTCACATACTCCTCCTTCAATTTTCATTCAATTGTAATGAAACATTATGCAAATATTGATCACAAGTTGAAGTTTTGCAAGACGCAAATTTCAAGTGTCAACTCTCCCAGGTTCATGAATTATCTCCCCTTGAACTTAAGACATTGTTTCCCATTTGTTACCATGTACTTATAATTTTGTGTCGCAAACTCCTCCTTCAATTTTTATTCAATAGTTATGAAACATTATACAAACATTCATCACATGTTGAAGTTTTGCAAGACGCAAATTTCAAGTCACAAATCCCCCTGGTTTATGAATTATTTCCCTTTGAACTCAGACAATTTTTCCTATTTGTAACCATGTACTTATCATTTTGTGTCGCAAACTCCTCTTTCAATATTCATTCAATTGTAATGAAACATTATGCAAATATTGATCACAAGTTGAAGTTTTGCAAGACGCAAATTTCAAGTCTCAAACCCTCCTGGTTCATGAATTATCTCCCCTTGAACTCAAGACATTTTTTCCTATTTGTTACCATGTACTTATAATTTTGTGTCGCAAACTCCTCCTTCAATTTTCATTCAATATTTTTGAAACATTATAGAAACATTTATCACATGTTGAAGTTTTGCAAGACTCAAATTTCAAGTGTCAACTCCCACAGGTTTTTGAATTATCTCCCCTTGAACTTAAGACAATTTTTCTTTGTGAACACGTATACTTGTAATTTTGTTTCCCAAATTCCTCCTTCAGTTTTCCTTTAATCAGTTTTCATGTAATATCTTTGAAATTTTATACAAACATTTACCACATGAAGTTTTGCAAGACACAATTATGAGGTCCCAACTCGTCCAGGGTTAAATATCTGCCCTTACACTTACTACATTTTTTTCTTTTTTCGTTCACATATACTAGTAATTTTGTGTTACAAACTCCTCCTTCAGTTTTCCTTCAATAGCATGAAAACATTTATCACATGTTTAAGTTTTGCAAGACACAATTTAGAGGTCTCAAATCCAAGAGTTAACTTTATATTTGAAGCATTTTTTGCCGCTTCTGTCAAAGTATCTCATTCTCTGAAAGCACTTGTGGGGGTATAAGTCACATTCAGTGACAAGCTCTAGTTTGATTTGTAAATTCTGGCGGATTTAATCGAATAAATCAGTGACATTAATTATTGTATTTCATCTGGCTTTCTCATACCTATCATGCATAAATGAAAGTGCAAATCTTCGTAGACTTGATTGTCAACATGTCTTCCACACAGATTCATCGTAATGCCGAGATTTCATCGTCCACTGAATGAGTACTCAAAGTGATTTGATCCAAAAGGAAAACACTCTGATGTGTAATAACTGGCATGTAAATAATTGCCGAAATTACTTTTTTAGGATTTAAATATGGACCAAACGAAAAATCATCATAGTTCAAGTGAGATTTGTTGCATCCTTACTCTCTACAAAAGGGTCTTGTTAGAACTTGATTTAAAACATAATCCATAGAACCTTAGAATAAAGCCACAAATATAGGGTACCTTAAGACCATGTACGATCTGAGCCATCAAAAAAATACCGACCGCGTGACATTGGTTGGTTCGTACTATGTTTAGTTTGTATAAATTGTCCCGGTCCCCTGAGATACGAACTACCGAGATTTTACTGTATTGTTTTGCGTATTTTGGTATGAATTGGTGAAGAAAAATGAACCAAAACAAGAGTTATTAAATCATACAATGGATTCTTTATACAAATACAGATGCCCATGTATATACAGGAATATGCAGGGTGTGGAAATATGCATCTTCTATACTTGTGCCTGGACAAGTAAAAGATGATTTTCTACTTGTCCAGGATCAAAATGAACTTGTCTGCAAAAAAGAGATCAGATAAATTTTGAGAAACATTCTTTTTAAAGAAGAAAATACTGAACCTCAGCATTTTTCGTCATTAAAAACAATGTTTTCTACCCTATGATATAAATATAAGGCTTATCAATCTCTTAGATCTATCTAGTGCCAATTCAAGATTTGCCCTGGTAATTACTTGTCCTCGAACAAGTAGCCTTGAATATGTACTTGTCTGCAGGTTGAAAAGCTTATGTAGAACAGGTCGGGCATGGACCTATGTGGGATAGCAGCTGGAGGCTAGGAAAGGATGCAATGTAGGCACTGATGTGAGAAATACCAGGAATCGAATGTTAGGTGCTCCAGCCATCGCAATATGGCTGAAAGATTGTTGAAAGTGGTGTGAAACCTCATTTGAACAAACGGGACGGGCATGGAATTCCGAATATGCCAAGACCAGCAAGGGAAGGGCTAATAGATTGAATATTTCTTTGATATTTACAACTCTCCAATATTGATTCTGAAGGTGGTGGGATGGTAATAGTTTTACAATATATCGAACCACTGTTCTTTCTCAATGTTAATCGAGGTTTCATAATGAAAATCATTAGGAAACCTCGGTTAACACTGTTAAAGTTCATTACTCAAGAAACAGCGGAACTATTACGGGTCCACTACTTTAATGAGTTTAAGGAAATGAGTTTGGAATACATGGCTTGATCAAGTCTTAAAAATGTCTTGAATTTGAAGATTGCCTTGCATGAGAAATTGTAAGGAAACTGTAAAAGCCTTAAAAACTAATTTGATTCTTTCAATTGTGTTAAGTTCTTAAACAATAACACTTACATCCATCATTTTCAAGCAACAATTAGCTTGTAGAAACTGTTCCTTTGATAGTAGCAGACATAGAATTTACTAAATAACATTAATAAATTATAAAGGAAAAGCATTAACTTTCTGCTTCCATTCATAGTGAGCCCTGAAATTTTAAGTCCTTAGAATACTCATACTCTTTAAAAAAAGATAAAATTGTCATATCCATTTTGTGTGAACATAATTGTTAGAATGATAAATGGTGTGTTGTTCATGAAAAACACCTCCAACCCATCCATACACAATCATGAATATTGATGTCCTTCAAGCAATTAGCTTTGATAAAAAGCAATTTCTTCATTATTCACATTACTTTGTCTATCTAAAAAGACAATGTATTTCTTTGAAATTTGACCAATGAAAATAATTGTCAATTGGGAAATTTCTAATTGGAGACTTGTAGAAACTGGCGTACAAAAACACTTCGTTTTATACATGTGATAGACATTTTGTGGGTCTTTGTTTTAAAGATGTAAGATTATTTTATTGTTGTTAGTTGTTTTGTTAATGTATTCTCCTCACTTGTTGAATTATGTTTAAAAATAAGTGTTTGGGCAATGAAAATAAATAGACTAAAATAATACATCTTGTTCTGTTATTCATTCCTTATAAAATCACCGATGCACACCATAGAACTTGAGGCTAATAGTTTTTAGCACCACCTAGCCAAAGGCCAGTTAGGCATTGTCATGGCAGTGTGTCTATCATGCTTACATCTCTATGGCTCAGACAAACAGTTGTAACTGCCTATATGTTTATAGGCAGTTACAACCCTTTTGTGCTGAGCCATCGATCTGTAAACACCTTCTTTGAATTTGAAGATTGCCTTGCATGAGAAATTGTAAGGAAACTGTAAAAGCCTTAAAAACTAATTTGATTCTTTCAATTGTGTTAAGTTCTTAAACAATAACACTTACATCCATCATTTTCAAGCAACAATTAGCTTGTAGAAACTGTTCCTTTGATAGTAGCAGACATAGAATTTACTAAATAACATTAATAAATTATAAAGGAAAAGCATTAACTTTCTGCTTCCATTCATAGTGAGCCCTGAAATTTTAAGTCCTTAGAATACTCATACTCTTTAAAAAAAGATAAAATTGTCATATCCATTTTGTGTGAACATAATTGTTAGAATGATAAATGGTGTGTTGTTCATGAAAAACACCTCCAACCCATCCATACACAATCATGAATATTGATGTCCTTCAAGCAATTAGCTTTGATAAAAAGCAATTTCTTCATTATTCACATTACTTTGTCTATCTAAAAAGACAATGTATTTCTTTGAAATTTGACCAATGAAAATAATTGTCAATTGGGAAATTTCTAATTGGAGACTTGTAGAAACTGGCGTACAAAAACACTTCGTTTTATACATGTGATAGACATTTTGTGGGTCTTTGTTTTAAAGATGTAAGATTATTTTATTGTTGTTAGTTGTTTTGTTAATGTATTCTCCTCACTTGTTGAATTATGTTTAAAAATAAGTGTTTGGGCAATGAAAATAAATAGACTAAAATAATACATCTTGTTCTGTTATTCATTCCTTATAAAATCACCGATGCACACCATAGAACTTGAGGCTAATAGTTTTTAGCACCACCTAGCCAAAGGCCAGTTAGGCATTGTCATGGCAGTGTGTCTATCATGCTTACATCTCTATGGCTCAGACAAACAGTTGTAACTGCCTATATGTTTATAGGCAGTTACAACCCTTTTGTGCTGAGCCATCGATCTGTAAACACCTTCTTTGAATTTGAAGATTAGTTATTTGCCATCTTTGTTTGCTATGCTAATCAACATGCGTGGTAGCTGGCCAATTAGCACAAGCAGCCAAAGCAAGCACACTGTTCCAGATTGGAAAGCAGGAAAGCTCTTGCTAATGTTTTCTTGCAATTTTCAGCACCAGCTTTAAACATTTCATTTGGCATCTGTTTTGATCCCTGCAGTATAATTTGAACAGATTTGAGAGTAATCTATAATATACCTAGTATTGATATAAGTTACATGGTTTAGAAGAGATGATTTTTGAAGTTGCTCAAAAGGAATGCAATTCAAAATCGGCCCCTTTGGAACTATGGTTATGGACCCCTGGGGTTTAATTTGAATGAGCTTGGTAGATAGCTATCTGGTTTCACTGTAAATCTGTAATGATACCCTACAACTAGAGTTTGGGGGGAAGAAGACATTAAAGACAAGCGCAAAACAACAATGCATAATGACAGACACTGTGCAAACACAATACTTCGCCTAGAACACTTTGTGCTCTTGAGCTGAAACCTGTTAGTATCTTTAGAAAAATTAAGTATTGATTTGTTGTGACTTGAAAATTTTGAATATTTCAAACATGTAATTGATTACATGTAACAGAAGAATTACAGAATATAAATGAAATCTTTGTTAGAAAAATAATTTGATAAAGATTTTTGAAAGAAGTAGCATTTCATAGACACTCTGCAAACAGGAAAAGAAATGCAGAAATTACATTGAAGACATCTTGAGAAAACCATGGCCTACTCATTTGGTCAGGGTCATAACAGCCTACCATGGATATGTTATATACTTTGGATATTTCCACCTCCTTGAGGTTAAATTCAGTGTCCATTCTAGGAGGGGAGATTGCACATTTTAGCACATACTTTTGAAACTATCCCCCCTGTTTTGGAAGGTGAGGGGGGTGATCTTTACATAGCGAAAGAGTAAAAGTTTACATCTTTGTTGGAATTTTGTAAATTTTCAACTAAATTCCCCCCACTTTTCAAATCCTAGAATAGACACTGATAAATGAGTCTGTACATGACATTTCCTACAATTTTATCAGATCAGCCTGTGCAACTGCACAGTCTGATCAGGCAACTGCACAGTCTGATCAGTCTTCACTTTGCACTTTGTAGATAGATTTTGTTAATACCTCTGCTGACAGTCGGAAAATGTTCTTATTGCATAGAGTGCTTGAGTGAATGCCCAATGTTAATGATTCACACTCATTTTGGAAATATAATGAAACGGCTCAATTTCTTTTGCCTTGTCATATTCTGTATTGATTATTGTTTAAGGTAGTGGACCCCGCAATGTTTTAGAACTTAAAAACTTTAACAGTGATAAGCAAGGTTACCTAATGATTTTCATTAGGAAATCTCTGTCAACATTGTGAAATTTCATTATTTCCAAAATGTTGCAGAACTGTTATCGTATTAAAATGTTCTTTGATTGTGAATAGAATCTTTAGGACAATAGCAATCTATTGGCTGCTTAGTCAAGACTCGGATCAGACTGTGCATATGCACTGGCTGATCTGAGTATTGGCATTTCTCATGCATGAATTTATAGAAAGTATGAAGCACAGACTCACATTTCAGAGGGCAACAATAATGTTCTGCTGCAGTGTCTGGGTCTAGAGGTTAGAGTGTCAGCCTCTAAGTTCAGAGGTCCTGAGTTTGATCCCCAGGAGTGGTGATCAATCTTTGTTCCTTCCTTGGCCTGCACATTTGGTACAAGTACTAGTTTAGACTCCAGGAAGTAGAATCGAGAGGTATTAGTTGAAGTTGTAAGAATTTGTATCCTAATCAATGTAAAAAAAAAAGGTTTAAACCAGATGTTCTGCTATTTTCAGTAAAATTGATTAGTAACTTGATTTTATTACCAACAGCAGTGATTTGTTTGTTCTGATGTACAAACAACCTGGTCATGTCAGCCCAATTAGCTTAGTTGGTAGAGCACCGGACTTCAAAATTATTGAAATTCAACTGCATCAGTTTGATTCCGGGGTTTGCACACAAACAACTAATTGTCTTTCGGATGAGACGTTAAACCAAGGTCCTGTGATTTACTACGAGCACTTTAAAGAATCATGGCAAATCTCAGCAGTAGTTTCGTCATATATCCTTGCACTTTTCCCCGTAACAACTAACTGTCTTCTGGGGGTGTCGCTCATATGGGCATATGCTACAGTAGCCATGAAAAACGAGGGAAAATTTATCAAGTTGTCAGTACAAAATTATTTCAAATACACAGGTGCTGACAATACTATGGACTGACCCCTTGTTATGACCTTGAAGTAATTGAAGGTTATTTTTTGTTGGTATGGGGTTTAATCCCATTTAACACATTATAGAATGTGTATAGTGGCAGCTGGTGTACCTAAACATGGTCTCCTGTTGTTTCTCTTACCAGGACTACCATAACGTTTCATGTAAGCCACCGGCTCCTTCTCCCAATTAGCCCTGCTATTTGATATATATCCCTTTCTGTGAGAAAAATAAATCTTTTCATTATGACTTTTGTCAAAGTTGGATGAAAGTTGGCCAGACCAGAATCAAACTCTTGATCAGTGGATTGACAGCCAAACACATAATCAACAGAGTCAACAGGGCTCTGCTCATTTATGATAAAATTATGATAGCTTGAACTGCTTTCAAAAAATAAGAAACGACAATAATTCTCTTTTCAAAAGCAAAATTTATATAACTTCAATCCATCAACATTAACAGCTATATATACAAAGATTAGGTTAGATAACAAGATTTCCAGTGACTGGATATAGCACGACACACAGTTCTACACTAATGATTGTGATCCTTCAATAAATGAGCTGTGATGAGGTAGGGGAGATAATTATTTTTTTAACCAATATCGATGGCTCAGTGCAAAATAGTTGTTACTCCCTATATATTAATAGGGAGTTACATCTATTTTGCACTGGGTCATTGATACACACTTGCAAGTAAAGCAGGGATTATGTTTTACATGTTGACTAAAATAAGCATACTTTTCCCACTTATTCTCCAAATTTGAAGTAAAATTGAGTTAAACTTTGTTCTAACATTTTTGCAATCAACTGTTGTAAAGAATTCAAGTATGGTGCTATGAAAAAATGACCCATGAAACATGTTATTATATTTTCTTATTTTTTTCTCACATTTTCATCCCTGAAAGGTACATATTTTTTCAATAAACATGATAGACTTTTAAAATTCTATTCTATATGTAATAGACCCTCTATTGACTCAAAACAGCTCACAGTATTGTAACAAATTTAATAAATAATGACATATAAATGCCTTTAAGTCTAAATGATTCTACACTAATGGTGACCAGATTAATGAACACATAGACAAACATTATTTTGCCATAACTTCTACTGATACACAATACACAAGGCGACAATGACAAAGACGCTTAGAGTACTTTGATTTTTTTATGAATTGGTGTTAAACGCCCCTTTAAATAATCTCTCTGTCCTATCGCGACAAAATTCAAACTTATTCATGTTCTTCAAGGGTATGATACTTACATCACTGCATTACTTACTATCTTTATTTATGATTTAAACACATTTCAACGCAATACCCATTTTTAAATGTCCCCTTTGGAAATTAGCTCCGAAAAACATTGTGGAAAATGAAGAAATTGCTTGTTACAAGAAATTTCTTCATTGTCCACAATGTTTCTTTCCCAAAAGTCAGGTTTCTACATTACCCACAAGATAGGATTTGGTGAAAAATAAGTAAAGGTCTCAAATTTTCATCGAAAACATTCCATCTACTTGGATTTCTGGCATGAGGGGTAGATGGAAGATAATCATTTGTTTCAGTGTATGATCAATTTATATTTTGTGGAGTGAATAACAAAAGCTATATTTTCACGAGTGGTAGAGCCAAAAGTGAAAATATAGGTTTTGTTGCTCACCCAGTGAAATATGTATGGAAATAATTATTCTAATTCTTTAATACAAAAATGAGACAAAATATGAACGTTTTAGGATAAAGTCTGTCATTTTGTATGTAATTACTATGAAAGGTTGATGATGTCATATATTCTACTCTGCATAGATAAAGTCAGATAGGGTGAAATGAATGAAAGTGTGGTTTAAGATTTTTGGTCATTTCAATGTTTAGGCGATGGGTATATCATATGAAAATGTACCATTTTTTCTCGATCATCCACCAAAAGGCATAAAAGAAAGTGTGGTATTTACATCATCAATGTGAGCAGAGAAATTGAAACATGTTCGTCGAGTAAATGGGAATTAATTGAGGAAACAAAATAACACTATGATAAAAGCCTGTAAACCCTTTTCATCACTGCCTTGGTCGCCCAGTGATCAATGCACTCAACCTGTGGCCTGGAGGTCTGTGGTTCGAGCCCCACTGTCAAAGGGGTGTACTTATTGGCAAAACGCTTAATAGCCAACCCCAAGTTCACCTAGTAGATTTGGGTAGCAGTGTGTTTGAACCACTACCTCTCTCTCTCTCTGGGATATGAAAACATCAGGATTGAGTGTTTGAGAGCAACTCTATGGGCTTAAGCTTTTGTCACAATCAAACTAAAATATGTGAGTATAAACTTAACCTTTCTCATGCTGTTCAAGGCATATTCTTGCTGTACAAAGAGCTTTGACAGACAGTGTAGACTGAGATCAGCCTGCAAAGACATGCAGTCCTATCTTAGCCTACACTGCCTTCTTTCCTCCTAACTTTTGTGGGGAAAAGTTGTGCCACACTGGTTGATATGTCCACAATTGGCAATTCGTTTGAAACAAAATGAGCCTGTGCTTGACATTTTCAACAATTTGACTTCTTTGAAGGGACAACATTTAGCAACCTAGACAGCCTATATTGTGATTAGAATGTTATCTGATATCTAAAGATACTTTGAGACCTTTTCTATCTACCAAGCACAAAGTAAAGACTCTGGCCTGGCTGTGCAGACGCACAGACTGGCCAGAGTCTTTAATTTGCTCATATTTGAAATTGTTGGAAATGTCACTCACAGGCTCAAATCTAAATTCAACAAGATAAGGGTTAAAGTATAGACAATTGTGATAGTGTTATTTTAAGGTCTGGCAATGTCTGAACTACAACTTGAATAATCAATGTAAAAAATAAAATATGGTTTTTATAATAATTGGAAGAACTTTTAGGGTTTTTTTCTAATCACATCAAAAATCAAAACCAACAGGATAATTAAAACATAAGGATGACAAAAAGGGAAATAGAGACTGCAAGAATAGGGTATCAGAGTGTTAATAAATGTATATGCATGCACAAGTTGAATCAGAATCTTGTACATCAGCAAATAAAACAATGTACATTTTATCCTAGCAAGGAACAAGAAATCAGAATTTTCATAGTCATAATTTTTCATCAAAGACTATTACGGAACAACTGCAATTTATATTTAACTATTTCCTGTTTTTTATTTCAAGATTTTAGACCAGTCAAAATTGAAAGTGGTTTGAAATTGAAATGATACCATTGTATAAAGGTAGAAAAAAATAGTGTGAAAAGAAGAAATAGCCTGTTATGACAATTTTCATCTTTTTCCACCAAATTTTCTGAAGTATAAAATCACATGGATTAACAATAAAGGGATCAAGCAGAAAATGGTTTAAATACAATCTGGAATTAAACGTATAATCTGGTTTTGTTAGCAAGGTTTTTTTTCCTATTATTCTTGCCTGATTGCACATGCAAATTAAAAGAAATCACACAATTTATAAAAGCTAAAATGATATTTTGTTTAATTTATTGAATTTTCAATGGTATTCTGCTCTCAGAAAATGAAGTTAAAAAAGATTTAGTTGGAATTAAATTCCTCCTAGAAAATAATGGTCTTTTCATTTAGATTTGAAATATAATTGTATGTTTTTCAATTTTTTCCATTCGCAATAGTTTTTTATTTTGACCAGTCTTTTGCTGATTTGCCCTCAACCTAATGACATAGATTAATCTAAATTAGGATTATGTTGTATAAAGCCTTTTTCAAAATAACCCCATGTAAAAAGCTTTATCTTCCTTGGAGGAATACATTTCAATATGCAATTTCTTCATTTTCCATGGTGTCTTCGAGCTCATTTATCTTGGGGGGGGGGGGGGGGGGGGGGGGGGTGTTAAAATAGTATTCTTCTCTGGAACTGTATTCATGTACGGAATTAGCCAAGTATATGGTCTGCAGGTTGACCGGAGCTGTACTTCTTCCACATTTCCCAGTAGAGTTTCTCCATGTTTTGAGCATAAGTCTGACAGCTGAATAGGGGACTAGTGAGGCGAGCTTTCCACACCTTAGCTCGTATTGCTCTCAAACTGAAATAGAACAACATGAGTTTCTTTATTGATTTGGTAAAACAGGAATTAGTACAAGTATAAAATTCATACCTCCATGAACTCAAAAACTATTCTCTTCATATCTAATGATCTAATATCATAAAGATTAAAAGTTAAGATTTTACTATTATAAAACACAATTTATATGGGGACTTTTTGTGTCCAACTGAATTAATGATCAATTAATCATTTTCTTGATTATTATATAGAGGATAACTGTTTGTTTCAGTGTAAGATCAATTCATATTTCATTTAGTGAACAACAAAAGCTATGCTTTTGTGAAAATGTAGCTTTTGTTGTTCACATAAAGAAATATCAATTGATCTTACTTGAAAAACAATCAATAATTGTAAGTCTTAAATGCAAAATAGAGAACAATTTGAAAATTTTAGGACAAATTTTCTTACAGCACGTCATTTTGCATGTGATTGCTAAGCAACATTCATGATGACGTCATTTATTGGACTCTACTTAGATAACGTCAGATAGGGAGAAACCAACAGAGCAGGATATAGCTTTTTAATCATTTCATAGCTTAGGTATTGATTTTATCAAGTAATACTGTACCGATATTTCTCAATAATCCACCGAAAAGCATTTAAGAAGAACTACTTACTAATTTCTATCATTCCCCAGCTTGGCTGCGATTCTAACATAATCATCCCTGTCTGTCGCAATCAGTTCAGGACATCCCAGAGCCTTCAACTGTGACGATGACACCCTAGAGGCCAAGGTTTCCTTAGGTAAACTGACCATCGGGGCCCCAGACCAAAGGACATCCATACCTGTCGTATGCCCGTTACACAGGGGCGTGTCTAAACATACATCAGCTAGGGCACCCCGTCTAACATGCTCCTCCTGTAATGCGATACATAGAGGATAATCGCTTGTTTCAGTGTAAGAGCGATTCATATTCATTGAGTGAACAATAAAAACTATATTTTCACGGCAGAGCCACAATTGAAAATACAACTTTTGATGTTCACAAAATGAAATATTAATTGATCTTACTCGAAGAACAAACCATTATATTCATTGAGTAAACAATAAAAACTATATTTTCACGGCAGAGTCACAATTGAAAATACAACTTTTGTTGTTCACAAAATGAAATATTAATTGATCTTACTCGAAAAACAAACCATTTCTCTATTACTTCATTGCAACTAGAAAGCCATGAATGGCTTGAGTCGCTCCACAGGCTTGAAATTCTTGTAAAAGCAAATAAAAGTTTTGACTAGATTTTTTAGAAATTTTGGTTTCTACTGATGCTGAAAATGATTTTCAAAGTTTCATCTATGTAACATATAGAGAAATGACCTCTGCCCATAAAAGATATGTTTTTCATCCAATCAAAATAATTTTTGGCTGCATGATAATGGGTCACCCAAAGATCATACCAAAAATGTTTGATTGATATCTATCTGTTACATTCTGATATAATGATTTTCATAGTTTCCACTATATAACATATTGAGAATCGACCTCCGCCCATAAAATACATATTTTTCATCCGATCACAGAAATTTTTAGTAGACTGATGAAGGGTCACCCAAGGACCCTTCATGTAAAATTTGGTTGATATCCATCACTTACAATCTGAGAAAATGATTTTGAAAGTTTCCACTATATAACATATTGAGAAATGACCTCCGCCCATAAAATACATATTTTTCATCCAATCATTATAAATTTTGATAGACTGATGAAGGGTCACCCAAGGGACATTCATGTAAAATTTGGTTGATATCAAACAATTAGATTCTGAGAAAATGATTTTCAAAATTCCCACTATATAACGTATAGAGAAATGACCTCCGCCCATAAAATACATATTTTTCATCCGATCACAACAATTTTTGGTAGACTGATAAAGGGTCACTCAAGGATCATTCTAATGGAATTTGATTGATATCCATCCCTTACATTCTGAGAAAATGAATTTCAAAGTTTCCACTATATAACATATAGAGAAATGACCTCTGCCCATAAAATGCATATTTTCCTTCTGATCACAATAATTTTTTGTAGACTCATAAAGGGTCACCCAAGGATCATTCATGTAAAATTTTATTGGTATCCATCAATTAGAATCTGAGAAAAGTCACTTTTTACCATATTTGGAAATAAGCCACGCCCATTAAATCCATGTTTTTCATTGGATCAAAATTTCTTGAACAACTTTGAAAGAGGGTCACCCAAGGATCATTCCTGTGAAGTTTGGTTGAAATTCATCCAGTATTTTCTGAGGAGAAGATTTTTAAAGAAAAAGTTTACGAACGGACGCACGGACGCACTGACGCACGGACGGACGCACGACGGACACAACGCCATGACAATAGCCCCAGTGGCTTTCAGCCAGTGGAGCTAAAAATGATACTAAATATAAAATTTCTAGGACATATTTTTGTAAAGCGCGTCATTTGGCGCGTGATTGCTATGCAACGTTCATTGTGACGTTACTTATTTCACCCCGCATAGATGAAGTCAGATAGGATGAAATACACAAAAGCAGGGTATAAGTTTTTGATAATTTCACTGCTTTTGCGGTGAGATTATCAAGTGATAATCTACCTTTATTTCTCGATAAATCACCGAAAAGCATTACAGAAAAGAGGATAATGATGCAAGAGCATGAAATTTTCAAGAGGTTCACACAGGAAAAAAAACAACAACAAAAAAACAATGAGCAGCCTCTGAAGCAACACTGCATTTAGGATATTCACTGATCCCACAAAGGAATAGTAGGCTATCTTCTAATTGCATAGTGAAGACTCTGATCAGTCTGTGCAGTTGCACAGGCTGATCAGAGTCTTTACATTGCACACATCTGAAATTGTCCTAAATGTCATGCACATGCTCAATTGAGGTTCAGCACAAATATTTGATCAAAACACAATGCAGTTTATTTTGCTTCTTTTTTTTCATACATAATATGTATTTGATGATTGAAACCATAAATATGGTTCAGTGCATAGAGGATATTGAATGAGTGGTCATGGAATACTGAATTTATTAAACGAGTCATCTATAAATAGATAAAAACGAGGCTGTGCCAAGTTTTTATCTGTTTATAGATGACGAGTTTGATAAATTCTGTATTTTATGATCACAAATTTTATATTCTTTTTATAATATGACCCGAATTTTTGCGAAAAATCGTCATAATTCTTGAAATTCCACATTTCAATTTTCCGCGAAACTTATAACGCCGTTCAATACTGACGTCACAATATATACAATATGACGTCATTTTCACTGCTACAATATAGCGTTGCTGTTTGCTCTGAGTTCATTTGCATAGTTATTCCACTTCGACGCCGGTCTTTTATAAATAAAATTAACCAATTCATGTTACCTATTTTATTCTTTGTTTGTAAACAAGATATACAAAGAGATTAAAGTAATTTTTGTTTACTCTAGTTTATTCTCCAAGATTAGCCAAATTTAAAACAAGTTAGAAAGGGTTTCAAATATCTTAAGCATTAAATGAAATATCGCAAAGATTTACTTTGTCAGATTGCCAGGGGCCCATTTTATGAAAACATCTTAGGATCATTTTTTGCTAAAGTCAAAAATTAAAGACAGTTCTTCAGTTGTAACTAAATATGTGATTCTGCCATGCATCATCTCATTGGAATCGTATTCTTAAGACGATTTCATCGAGTTATAGCAATGCAGAATCTAACTATGAATGACGACAGCAGATACAATTTGTGATTTTGACTTATGATTAATTTTGTGGTAAGAAGTTAAGTAAAACGGGTCCCCGAAATATCCCGACTGCTTACTGTAGAGAATCTATCATACTTGTCTTTTCATTCCCAAAGAGCCAAGCTAACAAGATGTGTTCGTAAAGCACAAATGCCCCCGAACAGCAGTTTTTTCAAACGTTTGACCTTGACTGATGACCTTGACCTTGGTATCTGCAGATCAGTTTAATGAGATGCAAATTATGAACACTGTACCTTGAATAGCCTTTTAGTAATTGACAATGTTAAGTTTTCTGGTTAAGTTTTGCTGATCGACAGACCAACAAACAGACAGACAATGGTAAAACAAAAGGCCCCCCAATCTTTTTGATGTTAGGACATGAAAATGGGTAACCATAATTCACCAACCTTTGGTGCAACAGGTGAGAATATAATCCTACTAGGCTCAATACCAGCATCTTTTGCCGTCTGTAAAACATTGGGTTCTCCAACAGCAGGGAATCTGAGGAGCCATAGCACACTATCAGGCACTTGTTTGAGGATGTCTAGCCACATATCTAGTGTTTCTGGGTCTATCTTATAGAGCTGGTTAAAGTTACAGTACACTATAACATCATCTGGAAGGCTGTACTGACATCGAGCACTGATTATAATGTTGGAGGGGATTTCTTCACCGGTTGCTGTCTTGTTATTTGTCTGAAATATCGAATGGTGGAAATGTCAATTTACAGTCAATCTTGATGACCACGTCTCTTAAGCGACCATTTTTATTAAATGATTGCTTTTTAAACCCCTCTCTTAAATCAAAATATCTGAATAAAAAAAAGATATCACTGATATAAAAAATTTTGTAAATGAATCATATGCTGTTAAAACTCACCAGAATTGTCTCAATAAAACAATTCTGTTGAGTTTTTACATCATAGGATTCTTGAGAATTTTTGCAATGTCATATATATTCAGTTTCTTAATTGTAAGCAAAATGTGTATTAAGCAACCATTTTCTTTAACAACCGCTTTTTGATGGTCCCATTCCTAGTCGCTTAATACAAGTTTTACTGTACATATTTTGTGTGTAAAAATCCTAAATACTTGACAATCCATCAAGTTGGTACTGAAAGTAATAGCTCCTGAGATTATCACATTTTTGTCAATTCAATTATCTTAGTTAAAACTGATTTTCTTTTTCTTTTCCCTCTTTATAGTTAGCTATCTCTTTTCATCATCTAAAATGTGTGATTTAGAGGTAATTGGTAGAGAAAAGAATTTTCATTTCAATGTTTCTTAAATAGGGCCCTTCTATTGCTTTTAATATAGACCAAGATTTGACTGCACATAGAAGCACACTTATCAATGTCTCTTTGGATAACTAATGTCCTACAATCCCATCTCAGTAATACAAGCTTTATTTGATCATTATTTGCTGCATTTAAGGTCCTGGATCTATGATAGTTCCAAAACATTTTGAAAGTAATGATTTTTTACAATGTTAACCAACGTTTAATTAAGTTATCATTAGGAAACCTCTGTTGACACTGCTAATGATCATTTCTCCCGAAACATTGCGGAACTATTATGGGTCCAATACTTTAATGTTATTAACTTTCTTTAGGGTAATGGACTAATAACAGTTCTGCAATATTTCGAAAGTAATGAACTTTAACGTTGTAAACCAAGGTTTCCTAATGAATTTGTTATTAAAGATGTTGCAGAACTATTATGGGACCACTACCTTAGGCCTGCATCATTACAGACTCAGCCATCTTGACTCACTGACCTCAGAGAAGATTCTAACCAATTACCTGTGTAGTTGTTACACCACTCTGTATAAGTACTTCACTTATAGAAGCATGTGCTTGTCCATTCTGTATCATCTGTGTTAATACAGGACCCACTTGTAACACCGTAGTTTCATAAGTTATAGTTCCAGGAGAACCATCTTCCTCATCAGTTGTAACTCCTGGGGCACATTCCATAGTTAGCTCCTGAAAGACACAGGTAAACAGTATAGGAGTAAGTCTTCAAAATTTCTATATGAAGACTCTATAGGGTTTAAAGCTGCTTACAACGATGTTGTAGTTATAAAGCAGCACATAACCATGGTTCCCTGTCTTTTTTTAACACCAGTTCAACCACAGCAACATCCTAGCTACCAGATGCTCAACCCACTTAGGGTAGTACTTACTACTTATTATTGGACTATTGGTAGAAGACAAATATCACATGTCATAATTGCTTTTGATAAATGGCTCATTTAAATTGGCTAAGTCATCGATCAAAATAACAACTGTGGAATAGAGAGTCCAATCTTCTTACAGACTAGGTAAACCAGACCCTGCTCCTACTTGAAGATCACAGCTCCAAGTCTATTTGAAAATAAATGATCTACTATTACTAATTTCATGACAATAAT
Source organism: Fragum whitleyi (assembly GCA_948146395.1). Lineage (NCBI taxonomy): Eukaryota > Metazoa > Mollusca > Bivalvia > Cardiida > Cardiidae > Fragum > Fragum whitleyi. The sequence goes on from OX411549.1 coordinate 35,468,166, forward strand.
GATAAGCCTTTTCTCTTATTTCAGCACTTCTGGTGCTACAATTTGACCTGTAACTGTTGCAAAGCAGAAAATAACCCCCACCAGAGCTTTGCCCTAGTTTCATAAACAGTTTTTAGGACAAAGTTTAATTGTGACCTCGTCCTTTGATCTTCATGACCCATAAACAATGTGGAAGATTTTCTCTTTCAGGGCATCAAAAAATGAGCATATGTGGCAATCGATTAAAAAACATATTCAAAAGATGGTACAAAGGTATTTTATGAACTTACTTTGATATCTAATTTACTCCTAATTGGGTCAAGGTCAACACCAAACAGAACCACATTGGTATCATGGAATTCCTCCCCATCTTTTTGTAAAATAACTATTTTCTCCAGGAGGTGGGGAAACATTTGTTGGTGATCTCCAATAAAGTATGTATCGTGCATGCAGGCCAACTTCTCTGAATACTGGGACTCAAGTTCTACTGGCGATGTGTAAGCGTCTGTTATAATGTAATCCATGTATGAAGCCCCACTGGTGCCGGGATATCCAAGCCACATTACCTGTAACAAACATGTGCATGTGACATTTACAACATTGTAACATGATAATGAAGAACAGACAACAAGAAGAGCTACAGATAGAGGGGGTAATTTGGATTTCAATTTAAAATATTTCATTAGTCCTTACAAAAACCCATGTTGTGGGTACTCATTCCAAATGAAGGCATATACAATACTAAATCAGGTTTATTTACCTCATAGAATATATTATTAAAGCTTTATAATTTCAAGCTAATAGATTTTCCTTCTATCATAACCATTGTTATAATGAAATGATAATCTTTTGGAAATTCCAATGTCTTTCTGTGTAAATTGATAACTTCTGAAATGATTCTCTTTTAACTCTCTTAACTATAACTCATTTTTTTTCCAACATTCACACCTGATTTGGAATTACTTGGTGTCAAGATCTGTGTTGGCAGCTGCCTCTGTGATTATGTTAAATGAGATGGAGTATAATTCTAGAGATGTTTTTAGAAAAGTTTTAGTCCAATTCAAAATTGGTGGGGAAAAACAAAATAAATTGTAATTTATACAGCACCGAACTTCAATATGTAAAGAAATTGTATAAGTTTTTTTTCAATCATTTGAGCTTTTGTAATTCTGCATGCTATATGCAGTATGATCTTTGGTTCTACAGCCTTCTTATAAAATGAATAATCAAAATGAAATACCTGTACAGGTGCTGGTTTAAGTGCAAAAAGTTCATTTCTAGCCCCTTTAGTGTAACCATTCATATTTATCAATACATGTATACCATCTTCGTTGATTCTGTCCGCTGCCTTACCATTACATGGTATCTGAAAAATATAATAGAAGAGAAACATAAGAAAAGGGATTACAGATGGCATCTTAAATCTTGTGTCATAAACCTAAACAATACAGCTTTTATTTCAGTGCTAAATTTATTTTGATTTTGGATTTTCAAAATACATGCTTTAGTCTGTTCTATGTATTACTAGTAAGTTACTAGTAATAATTAGAACTGACAAAAACCTATTTTTTGAAAAACCACTAAGTATTAAACATATCTTGATAAAAGATGTAGATTCAAGCTTAAATCAATATCAAAAACTGATATTCCTTTATGTATGTCCCTTACAGACAAGAAAATAGAAAATTTGACAGTATTTTGGGCTTTGAATTTTTTTCTTTTTTTTTCTTCACATTTTCAGTCATTTTCTGCAACATTAATCAATCTGGGCATATATCCTTAATTTCCGAATTGTGTCATTAAATGATATAAGCTGCAACAGTGAAGACCACCTTAAGTCAAATCTTTTTAAAGATAACTTCAACAGCAAGCAAGCATAAGTGTTTTCACATGACAGTTATTGATCAGACAGTAGCAACATAACACTCCTCCTGCTACAGACTAATCTTAGTCCTAACTGTCTACTTAAGCTTTAGAAACAGCAAGAATGTGCTGTGAATAGCATGAGAATGGTTAATGTATTCCAACAATCTTACTCTTATAACACTAAGATAAACTCTGTGTTCAGAATGACAAATCAGTGCAGAACAGAACAGAACATATCTTTTGTTTTCATCCAAGTTCAATGGGGTACAATATGGACAATATACACAAATAATATTATTTGTAAAAATTTTAGTACTTCCGGTAAAACAAATAGATTAATGATTGGATTGAGGGAATTCTAGACTCATCTGAGGGATAGAAGTGCAAACTGTTTGCAAATTATACCCTGCTTTGCATACAAAGTGCACATGCAAAGCGGGGTATAATAACAAACCGTTAGTACTTTTTTGTCATCCTGAACACAGGGCAACATAAGTGTTGATTTTTTTTTACCTGTGACATATCAATAAAATGTTCTGCCTCTCTCTCTATTTTTCCTCTAAAGGAAGTACCATCATCCGCACTCAATGAATAACAAAACACCTGTGAAAGATAATTGGTTGAGGTATTAATCACATGTCACATACTCAAGCAAAACATTTTAGCCCTCGTCATACTTAAGAAAGAGGTAAACACAAAGATCAGCCTGCACATCATGTGCACACTGATCTTTTTCTTTTCCTCCTGATTTTTCTTCTTAAACCTGAAAGTTAGAAATTTATTATTTTTCTAAATTATCAAAATGAATGCAAACGGTACTTTCAGGACTTTGATTTTGTGGCAATTTTACCAATGTCTTAATTCGGCATAACAAAGACTTAAAGTAAATAAAAGTTATTATCATCTAAATGGTTCTAAGAACTTACTACTCATTAAGAGGTAATTATCAATCCTTTATTCATTGATTGGTAAAAAAGGAAAAAAACATTCCTTAATTTCCTCATGAATTCCTATCAACTTTTGGAATTTTTACCAGTATTAACTAGTCTGCAAGATAATGCTACAATATTTACATCAAACAGGTGTGGTAACTAAAAATATTTTTGAAATATTACCACTTGGCTAATAAGGCAGTAAAATAATAAAGGGCAAAGTGTTAACTTTGGATCCAACAAATTATCGTCTGTAGTGTAAACTTACTTCAATTCTCTCTGTGTCATGCATTCCTGGTATACTCTGCATGAGATGTGATGTTGGATGGTTACAGAAATCAGAACTCACATAACCCACTCGTAATCTACCACCACTGGATATCAAATCTTTGGGATGTTTGTATGCAGGTTTATGTAAAATGTTGATCTGAAAAACAAGTTCAAGCCACAATTTATTATCTATTCTAATTTATTTTCTTTAGAAAGAAACTTGGGATTTTATTTTTATTAAATCGGGTTTAATGCAGATTTTAACAATCTATCAACCCTTTCCTTACTTCTGAAGCACCTAATCAGGGATTCCTAGTTTTTCTTTCGCTACTACAAAATCCTTACTGAGCTTCCAGTTGCTCATCCTACATAGGTGTATGATTATCCAACCATTGGCAGAAGACAAATTTTGGAAAACATGTTGATGGCTCAGTGTGAAACAGTTGTAACTCCCTATAAACATATAGGGAGTTACAACTGTTTCCCGCTGAGCCATCGATATGTGCAGCTGCTATGACAGAGGTACAGATAAGAGGGGGTAACTCCAGCCTAAAATCGTTATTTCTCAATGAAACCCTATAATGTCGGTACTCATTTGAGTACACACAAGATAGGGTTTTAGCAAGAATAAGTGAATTATATCAATTTGAAATCCAAAATATCCCCTCTATCTGTAGCTCTGTGTGAATTGAATCTGCGGTGGTGTGGTGCACACAAATCATTGTCAGTCTATCCTTAATGGAGGACAAGTGTACAAATTTATTGTTGATTTTCTCCATAAAAATTTGGATAATTATCTTGATAATCTCTGATGAATGGGCACAAAAAACACACTAACTAACTAATGCTCAAATACATACATGTCTTACTTACACTATTGGTTGAATGTGGTTTTACTCCGCTTTTAACAATATGTCATATTGCGGAGGCTTGATCACCTAACAATGCATTCCTGGTATTTCCTGAACCAGTATTATGATTATATCCTTACTTAGCCTCAAGCTGCTATCCCACATACGTTTACAATTATCAACCCAATGGTAGGAAAAAATTGTCCGAAAGAATGAGTGCTGCTGTCGAGGATTGGACTCACATACTTACAATTGAGATTTAGACCAGTCCAAAACTTCAGTAATCTGGTAATGGGTAAACTTAATGATTGGGCATATCCAAAAAATTTGCAATCTGATAATTGAATCAACCTTTTTTGGGGAAGAATAAATTGTGGGTAATAATATTGCTTGCAACAGGCAATTTCTTCATAATCAACAATGTTTTTCATTTTTTTTTCTTTCAGAGTCAAAATTCGGGAATGTGTGGGAATGGGTTTACTCACCTTTTCCATACATAAATTGGCATGTTTTGCTGCAATATTTTTCCTCATTTCATGGGTAAGTGGATACAACATACTGTGGTGTGGGTGGACAGATGGAAGTCTGTTTTTATCTAACTGTTCTGCTACTATTTGGACTAATCTCTTCATTCTCTCTGAGTAATCTGACCAATCACATATAAACTAGAAAGAAAAAGAAGACATGATTGTAAAACATTTATGACCCCTTTACAATGGCACTAATTGCAAAACCAAGGAATCAAAGAGTTATAGTCCTTGAGCACTGCACGAGGGACACAGGTTTTGTGAGTCTGAGACTCACAAATGAGTATCAAGGCCTCTCAATGCTATTTGATGCAAGTCCAAAGAACTCCTTAGGGATCAACTTCAGACAAGAAAGCATGAAGAATTGAAGACTCTTTTAAAACAGACTTCCATTCTTTCCAGAAGTAGAGTCCTTAAGGGTCACATTTGTCAAATATTCTATTTCCTTTTAACAATTGATTTACTTGAAATTCATGAAGAAAACCGAAAAACAATTTAAGTCAGGGACTTTGAGACCTTATGCTTAAGCTCTTAAAAAAACCCAACTAGTTAGTCCTTGAGACCAACTTTGCCTGATGTCAGACTTAAACCGGGAAAAGGTAACAAGAGAGCTAAATTCAAAATATACTCTACTACATAACTGTAAGGTACAGACATAATTTATGTTCTGGGCACGAAGTTATTAAACTTTTCCCATTATCAATTCAAAATTATCTAGAATTTCAATTTGAGATTAAAGCCGTAATTCTGTTGTAATACTTATTTTAATGTATTACATAAAAGATAATATTAATAAGTTGTTATAAATAACAACTTATTAATATTATCTTTTATATCAATACATTTATTTAAATTTAAAATTTGAGAAGATTCTCAGTTGAGCCTGAGAAAAGTTTTATAACCTCAGGCTCTGGTGTAAAGCCAGACAGAGAAGATAAGTCCATTTTTAATTAAGACAAAGTCACAAATATTATCTACCACTGAGTTTCATCATACTTTCATTAATATTTCTTTCCTCTTGTCATGCGGGTTAAAATTCTTTGCAAAATAAATGTAAAATCAAAGTGCTAAAAGCACTAAAAGTTACCAAATGTGAGTATTGATTTCAGAAATACATTGTTTTACACCTTTCTGGTTTAAAAATGAAATTCAGGTGGTATGAACTAAGATCAGCCTGCACATATGTGCAGGCTGATCTTTCTCTATACCTCCTGCCACAGCAGGAATATTCTAGGCTCAGCATGACAAGGGTTAATTATCATTGATTAAGCTGCGAATAAAAATTCTCTACCTGTAAACAGTGAGCAAGGTTGCAGTAGGCATCTGGAAAGTCTGGTTTGAGTTTTAAAGCTGTTCTGTAGCAAGAAATGGCCTCTTGAATGTTTCCGGAATCCTAAAATTTGAGATAATTCAAACATCAAATTACGAGTTCTAATTTCTTAATACTTATAAATTATATATTATGGGAGAAGCTTTGTGAAAGATTTGTTGAAATGTCCCAAAAGTTGGCAATTTGTTCCAAAAAATAATTAAATTCAGGATTACCTTGGTTAGTTATAAAGTGAGTTCTGAGGGGAAGATCAGAAAAATAAATTGTTGATTGAGATTCTTTTTTTTATATATTTTTCTCGAAGTATTTACTAATTAGTATAATTCTTAAATTAGCAACAAGTCAGACCTTTGGATGCTTTGTAAAGAGTAAATTGTATGTTGATTTTCAACTCTGAATAGGAAAAAGATTAAATAGTATAAAACCAAAGTACCTTATAGATTGAAGCAAGATTACTGTGGGCATCAGCAAATGCGGGTTTAATCTGTATAGCTCGTTGATAACACTGCATAGCACCTTGTATATCCTGCATTTCTTTAAGTAAATTACCCATGTTGGAATAGGCATCCGCAAAGGATGGAGAAATTCTGTGAATAAACTGAATAAATTCAGAGCTCAAACAAAGAGGGATTGATAGCAATCAAAATTTACTGTATTTGTATTTATATAAGCCCTATGCAATCTTATACTCAATGTTGATAAAAAAAAACTTAGATACAAGAGAAATTTGCTCTAATACCACTAGCTAAGCCTTCTATTGATTTCTTTGAATGGGGTTTTACACTGCTTTTAACATTATCTCAGTCATATCGCAGCGGCTGGAGCACCTAACAAAAGATTCCTAATATTTCTCACACCAGTACTACCATCACATCATTTCCTTAATCCTAGCCTCCAGCTGCTATCCCACATTGGTTTATGACTATCAACCCATTAGTGGTAGAAAAATAGTTGAAAAGGATGAGTGCTGCCATCAGCCTTCTATTGAAGGAGAAACTAATTGTTCAAATTAACCCTTGTCATGCTGAACTCGGAATATTCCTGCTATGGCAGGAGCCAAAGACAAACATCAGCCTGCACATATGTGCAGTCTGATGTTAGTCTATACCACCTGTTTCTCACTTTCAAACCAGAATTGTTAATAGATAAAGATTTTCAAATAAAAATTAACCTATAGTTGGTATTTTTGGTGCTTTACGCCCTTAGATTTTTAATGAAAATTTTTAGCCAAAATTTATTCAGCATGACAAGGGTTAACCCTTTGCTGTTTAATCCCTGCCTTTTATGTGCCTGCGATTTTATGATTGAGAAAACATTGTGAAACAAGATGTGTTTGTGAAACACGAATGCCCCCGGAACGGCATTTTTTTTTCAAAGTTTGACCTTGATAGATGACCTTGACCTTGTCACATGACCTTGACTTTGGTACCAGCGGATGCGGATTATTGAGATCTATCATCATGCCAAATATAAGCTTTGTATCTTGAATAGGTTTGAAGATATTGGCAAGGTTAAGTTTTCGGGTTAAGTTTTCGGACAGACAGACGGGCGGACGGACAGATAGACGGACGGACAGACGGACGGACAGACACGAGTAAAACAATATGCCCCCGATCTCTCGATACGGGGGCATAAAAAGAAGAAATTGCTTCTTACAAGCAATTTCTTCTTTTTCCACACTATTTTCTACCCTACTTAATGGTTATTTTTCAAATTATTTTCACTTTTAATTTTCGTCTGCAAATCCTTTGAATTTGGACAGGTCAAACATTTTGTAAAACAGGAAAGGGTTAAGCAAATGACAACCATATATCACCTAATGGCATCCTTGTAGTGTACTAAAGCCTCATGTAATTTTCCCTGCTGTTGTAACACACTGGCCAAGTTTGAGTGAGCTACAGCAAACTCTGGATACACTTCTAAAGCTTTCATGTAGAGGCTGACAGCTTCTTCCGTGTTGCCCTGTTCTCGTTTTATATTGGCAAGATTGTTGAGGGAGTCTGAATGAGTGGGAGCTAGGGCCAGGGCAGTATTGTAGCATTCTTCTGCTTCTTGAACCTGTAGTGGGAAAATAACACTTTCCAGTGGATTGTTGAGATTTTTTTAGTGTATTTCTTGAGTATTTTATCACTTAAACCTGAGATATAACCTTATCCCTGCTTTCATTATTTCAAGTTATTACACATTGACTTTGCAGTGACCATTAATAAGATGATGTAAAAAAAAATGTCTATACAATTTGCAAACACTTTAAAGAGAATTGAACATTAAGTTTTTACCCTATCTTTTTTGTGCTTTTTTTTTTTGCCTTTAAAGAAATAAAAATAATCATTATCCACTGAGTTAAGTTACTTAACCCTTGTCTTGCTGGACCTGGAATATTCTTTCTTTGGCAGGAGCTATAGACAAACATCAGCCTGCACTATGTGCAGTCTGATGTCAGTCTACACCACCTGTTTCTCTCTTTCTAACAAGAATTGTCAATATATTTAGTTTTTCAAATAAAAATTGACCTACAGTTAGTATGTTCAGTACTTTTTGCCTTTTGAATTTGATGAAAATTTTTAGCCAAAATTTATTCAGCATGACAAGGGTTAACATTTAACTTTGACAATTAGATTTGACCTTCTCGTACAATCTGGACCTTCAAAGGTGTGCATTAGTGAGGAACCTTTATACCAAATATGACCATGTTACTTGAAAAGTTTTGAAGTTATGGGAAAATATTTAGTTTGTGGGTTAAGTTTTAGCATACAGACACTAGTAAAACTATATACCCTTGATCTTTCAATGTGGGGGCATTTAAACTTACCTTCCCATTTTCTTTAAGAGCATTAGCAAGGTTACAGTATGCATCTGGAAAGTTTGGTTGTAGTTCAATGGCTTTACGGTAAGTGTCAATGGCCAAATCTAAAAGCCTGGAGGAAAATATTAGGAGATATTATGAGGCAAAAACTTTAGCATACACTTCATTGAGAAATAAAGATTTTCGACTGGCTTTACCCCCTCTTATCTATACCTCCTTATCACTACTTCTGTGTACAGAGAGTACTTTAAAAATCTGGAAAAGCTCCCTATACATTTTTCCGACTTTTGCTCACTGTAATAGGTATCGTTGTTGCATGAGAAACTTAAGAGGCAGTCGAATTCTCTTTTTTTCAAAGGGTTTTCATCCACTGCTACACAATTATAGTTAGTTGGACTGAGGCGCTGAGAATTAATTTTCTTGCCCAAGGAAACACCTTGCTTTTACCAGGACTCAAACCCCTGACTTCCTGATTAGGAGACTGGTGCTCTAACCACTGAGCTATCATGTCTCACCCAAGTCATACTGTACAAAGTGCACAGACTAACCATGGTCAAAACTGTTTGCTTTCTGCATATTTTTTCATACTAGAATGATTATTCTACTTTCTAGTTGAATCATTTAAAAAATGCAGGTTGAACTTGTCTGAATCCAATGTCTATTCCAAATTTATAGCAAACTTACAATATTTCCCCTAACAATACTGCCCTCCCAAATAGTAGCACCCCTACATTTTTTACTGAGAAAACCCACTTCAAATGCCTTAATTTTAGGAACTTTTTTGAGACTTCTCTAATTTGAGATGAATTTCCTCTAAACAATCATTTATATGATTGTTTTGAGGAAATCTGTCTCAAATTAAAGGGAAAAGGGCCCAAAAGACATAAGTAAATGCTTTTTAATGGGAAAATGCATACTAAATAAAAGCTCCCTGACCACGTTCTGTAAAGCTCCGGGGGGGGGGGGGGGGCATTTATTAGGATATTAGGATAAATACGGTAGTTCCAATACAGCCCCCTATTACTTTGATAGGTCACAATGGCCAATTAGAGATATATACCATAGGTATATGTTTCAAGATTCAGAATTACAACTGACATAAGATATCTTGTTTGAGAGGCCAATCTTTGTAAAATAGATTTTTTCCAAGTGATTATCTAGATAAATACTTACCCTTGTTCATAATATACACAAGCCAAGTTCCCATGTACTACAGCATGGTTAGGGTTCAAGTTTAGAGCCCTTAAATAGGCAACAACAGCCCTGAAATACAAACACAAGGGTTTCAGTTTATCTGGTTTTTTTTCCAATTGCCGTTTTTTTTTTTTCTTTATCCAACAATTTAATGTGAAAGTATAATTTGCTAGAATCTTACAATTATCATTTCTTGGTAAACACAGTGTTACTTTTAATCAATATGTGTACCAAAATACTCTCTCCAAATTTTTTCCAATAATTTTTGATTTGAATCACAATTTTGCAAACAGTTTGGGGTATGATAATAAGTGTTGGTTTCACTACGACAGATGCCAAAGTGATAATGAAAAATAAATGTACAAGAGTGTATAAATAGAGGACATTGAATGAGTGATCATGGAATACCTAATATATTAAACAAGTCATCTATTAACAGATAAAAACGAGGCAATGCCGAATGTTTTAGATGACATTATGACGTATTTTTTCGGGGTTACAAAGTAGCATTGCTATTTGCTCTAAGCTCATTTGCATAGTTATTCCACTAGTGTAATAACACCTGTGTAATATCAAAAATATTCAACGGGGTTATTTCACTCCCGCAACATAAGTTCATATTATAAAGGTTATTACCTATCAAAGATTCTAGCTTCCTTAAGGACATTTCCAAGGTTGATGTAGGCATCCAGGAAATTAGCATCTAGTCCAACCGCCTGTAGAACATTATGAAGGAGATATTAGTCATAAGTCTTGTAATAATATTACAAAGTTACATATCGAGGGTTTAGTGCAGGAGTGTACTGAGTGTATAAACATTGTATATATATACTAGTCAAAACTTCTAACCGGCTACTTTAAAAACAAAGATATTTTTTTCTATTGAGTTTGGATTTTCGTGAAATTTGCTATGTGAATTTTTAAGCAACTAACAATAAACTTTCCAGATGAGTTACCATAACTTCATAGAATTTAAAGCGCAACATGAGAAAAGCTCAAAAAGCTCTAAATTCACACAGAGCTCAACATATTGTCAATGTAGCGATTTTTGTCTCATGTGTCGTTAGCTTCAACATAGACAAGGAAAAAAATTGAAAATGTTCAACAATTGTGCGCGGCATATGGCCCTGGAAGAAAGTCATAGAGCTTATGTATGCAGAAAAACATTTCCTAGAAACAACACCTAAAACACGTTTTTCTTCAAATATGCATAAAATATAGACTGATAAGTCCCGTTGAGCTACAAAATGTAGGATAAGTGAAAAAATCAGTTTGATACATTGTTTTTTTTTTCACACCAGACCATATTTGAGCATATTCGCTAGATAAAATGGTTTGTCGGTTGAATTTAAGCACCATTTTACCATGCCTCCTATTCTTTCTGTTTCACCTGTAGTCAAAGGTCACACAAAATTGACAATGTTTTCCATTTTTTTTCTTGGTCTGGGTTGCAGCTTACGATTTGCGGACTTTGATTTGTTGAAAGTATAATATCACGAGCTCTATTAAGATTTTGAGCTTTTTGAGCTTTTCCTTTATTACACATCCAAATTTGATAACTATTTGTAAATCATAATCGAAATCCAAAAACAATATGCTTAACAATTCACACATCAACTTTAAACAAGAGCTGTCACTGTAAGATGACAATGCCCCCGACACCGCTTTGATTTTAAATTATGGCCAATCTATGTTGAAGGTCAAGGTCATCCAGGGGTCAAGGTCACCAAAGTATGTGCCTACAGAAAGGTAATGTACCAAGGAATGTTGTGGTAAAGTATGATGCGAATATGTTAAGTAATAAGGAAGTTATGGCCAATGTTAAAGTTTTTGGACGGAATGACGGACGGACGGACGGACGGACAGACAGACGGACGGACGGACAAGTCAAATTTATGATGCCTCCCTATCGGGGGCATAAAAAGTTATTATCATTTTTAAAGTGGCCGGTTAGGACTTTTGGCCAGTATATTTAGTACACTCTTGCTATGAACCCTCAAAAAAGAGAATGTTCAAATTCAACTTCAAGTTGATTAATAGATGTTTGTAAAACATTTATGCCCCCCATAAGAGCAGAATGATGGCCTATTCTTTGTCAATTAATAAAGGGCAATTACTCAAAGAATATGATGAGTACATTTATGATTCTTGAGCACTGCACTTCTCCTCAATGAGATCTATTCACCTGTGAAGTGTCATGATTCTAGCTTGCATACTTTTTGAGATTTGCTCTGGACAAAAAAGGTCCACGGACGGACTGACAAGTTCAAAATAATATACCCTCTTCTTCAAAGGGGGGCATAATAACAGCAATTCATTAAACAAATCTCTGCTGTTGGTACTTTCTACAATTATCTAAATTAACCCTTGTCATGCTGAATAAATTTTAGCTAAAAATTTTCATCGACATCAAAGGGCAAAAAGCACTTAAAGTTCCAACTGTAGGTCAATTTTCATTAGAAAAGCTCAATCTATAGACAATTCTGGCTGGAAAATGAGAAACAGGTGGCGTAGACTAGCATCAGACTGCACATATGTGCAGGCTGATGTTTGTCTACAATCCTGCCAAAGCAGGAATATTCCGGGTTCAGCATGACAAGGGTTAAAATAAGTACCCTCCATGTGGGGTTTTGTTGAAAAATATTAGTTGAAGAATTGAATTATGTCCATCTTACATCTTACTTCGTCTTTACACATAAAGGATAGAATCCTGTTGAGAAGTGGAATGGGAAAACAAATAGGATTAATAATAGTTGTTAAATAACACAAAGCAACCTACCTTTTCAAAGTGATGAATAGCAAGCCATATCTCTCCTTGGGCATGAAAGACACATCCTAGATTACTCCAGGCTACAGCAAAATTAGGCTGGGTTTCTATAGCTTTCAAATAGCAGGCCTAGAAAGAAATAATGAAAGCATGAAATGTCAAGTCAATCCCTATTTGAAGCGCTGATGCATCATCCTAACGCAAAGGTTTCCAGCACGCTTATGCAGCCGCAGAGCTGGCAGTTGTTTGAAAATTGTAATATTTGAAAGGAAAATCTCTACCAAGGTTTTTTTTGAAATGTGTATCAAATACAATGTACCTTTAACTGGTAATTCCATACATAAGCATTTTATAACAGACCAAGGCGAGACAAAACTAGGGTAATACAAAGACTTACCATATGAAAAATTGAGGATCAAATGGGCATATTTCATTGCCTTTCAAACAAATCAGTGGTGATATCTTTTTCCTTTCATATATGTACATTTACATTTCCAAACAAAGAAGGAATAAAGAATTTTCTAGAAATATAATTTTTTCACACAGCATTATCATCTTTCTTTATAGAATTGAACATAAAGACTGTTTGTTTGTTTGTTTGAATGGGGTTTTATACCGTTTTCAAAAACCTTTTAGTACACAAAGACTGTAATGCTGTAATAAAGTTTGCACGCAATTCATGACTTTATTGTGTATTGACATCCGTAATTCTAAAATCACTAATTTTTCATTATTTAAACAGAAAAGATGAAATTCAAGCCAAAATTTCAATGATTCTTTTTTCCTTCCTATGCTTGCAGGCTAGCGCTATGCTATATAGAACGCTTGCAGCATTGCTTGCTGGCAATAATGAAGAATTTCCATCAAGTTCCAGCAAATGTATAATCTCCTGAAATTAAGATTCACAACTTTGTATATGCTACACATAATTTGTTTCCAAATGAATTAATTCAACCACCAAAATAGTTAACAAACCAACAATTTGTGAAGAACGCTACTTGAGAAATTGATGAAAATTCTTCTTAACGCTTAAGCATGCGCTAAAACTTCGCGGGAAGTTTTAGTGAAACGCAGAGAGGGTAGATACTGCTGCCGCTTTGCGCTGCAAGAAGTATAATTTTTCTCTCTTTTTCGTAATAATTTTGTCAGTCCTTATGCCACTTACATTAGTTCAGAAAATATTTTTGTTTGATTTGAAATATTTCAAAGGAATGGCAAAAGAAGAGTAGAAACAGGTTATTCGAAAAGAAATTAGATGAAACCAAACAAAAAATGAAAATTGAGAAAAAAATGTGCTTCACTACAATTTTGTTGACATAAGACTGACTTTTGAAGTATACTACCTTTACTTCATAACTTAATTTGTTTTATGTCTTACAGCCTAATGTGTCACCTGGCATCCTCGTCGGAAGTTGTGACGTCCTCGATGTTTCGGATCTCCAAACCTTTAGATTCAAATAGAAATAAAACAAGTCCTGTTATTCAAAGATGAAAATAAATCAATCATTATATTTGTCCAAACCAGTTGAATGCAACCAACAACATGAACTCAATGTTCTTTCCTTTGTCTGACTATATATTTTTTTCAAAAGCTCAATTTCAGAACAATCATGAAAATACTTTCTCAACATGTCATATTTATTAAAACAAAGATTTGGATCAGGTATGGATATTCATCTTCAAGTAAAATAAATTAAATTGTTAATACAACAAACATCATTTCATTTCTCTTCCATCAGGTTTATTCAGTATTAAATTTGAACAGAACAGTGTTCTGAAAATAAATTCAGAGAATGGCAAGATTGTAAACGGTTGACTGCTGATGATGGATAATGCATTTTTTATATTCCATATTTGGGACCATTCTTGAAAAAAGGTTTAAATACAGATTGCTATACATATGTGACAAGTATCAAGTAAATACCTTAATATTGAGGTCACAGTGGATCATTTATAGTTCTGCAACAACTTGGAGCTCATGACCGTTCACAATGTTAACCAATATTCCTTATGAAATCAGTAGGAAACCTCAGTTTACATTGTTAAAATTCATGACTTTCAAATTGTTGCAAAACTATATTAGGTTTACTACCTTAAGATTTTTTCTTCTTTCACAGAATCCCCAGATAAATGTTTTTTTTCTTGTGGTATGTTTGTAGCCTCATTACACTATCAGTAGAGATTTTGAGAATCATTTTAAAAATCTAATTTTTAATCAAACTGATAAAAGAGATATGAAATAGTAAGCAAAAGTTTGACAGGAATATCATCCTTTGTGTGATATGAAGTTTGTCAAGATTTAAGCCCCTTTTTTTACTTAAAGCTCAATTTTTATGAAAACTTTTCCTTTTAATATCCAATTTTCTAAGAAAAATCATTCTTGAAAATCTTTTAAATTTCCCAAAAGAAAAATTGATCTAGACAATACATCCCTACATGATGATTTTACACAAACTTTTGCTTAATTTACTGTAGATCGTTTGAACTTTTCTCTGTAATAAAAACATTATTTCTAGACTTGATATTCAACAATATATGAATTTGATTATGTTAAAATATGCCAAAATGACTGAAAACAAAAACTCCAATTACTTAAAATCTATTATGTCATAACAAAGTTCTTATATCTAAATGAATTCTTATTACATAATTAATGCTTAAAATAGTACGAAAACCTTAATACAAGCAGTTGAAATTGAAAATATCAGTATGTTTAATTATATGGTATATGATTTGCTTTGGCATCAAACCAAATACATGTACTATATAATCGAATGTGCTCTGCTGTTTGACCTTGCTACTGATCATTTTCAACCAATTATGAAGAGAAAGTATTCTCAGAATCGTCTTACAAAATAATTCAAGAATGATAGTAATATAGCCTTTATTCCTCAAGGACAACTTTTACAAAGAAATTAAATGTTAATACATTCAACTGGTTAAAGAACTTTGTGAACCATGAGTACCAAATAATAAGCAATTCATATTAAAATTGCACATTAAAGTAATATTTCAATTACCTTGAAATAAAAATAATCATTTTTCTGCATTTATAATTGAACAATGGGGGAAAATGGGAATGCCAAAATCCAAATTCTATTACTGTTACAGAAACCACAAGAAATTGAAATAGGAATATCTGGTCTTTTAATGACTTTTTGCCATTCTGCTTATTTTCATTTTTTCTCTATTGACCACAATACCTTTCAACTGACAGAACGATATCCTACTATATCAACTTATTCATAGGCTTAACCAGGATTTTGAAGTTTATACAAACTTAGGCAACCATCATAGAATTTATATGGACTGTGACAAAAGTGGATTGTCCTCTGTTCACTCCCATTTTCTATGATTTGAGTTTGGTGAATAATCAAAACATCGTAACTGTAGTTTCAATGTAATGATCATTCATTAAAGACATTTTTCGACAGAGGATTTATTTCTACAATGCACTTGCATAATATGTGTAGTGGTAGTTACGCCCTTGTTATTCAGTGGTGAATACAAAGATATCAATATAAGTTTATTTCCAAAATTCAATTTAATACGATCAAATATTCAAAGTACTGAACATGATCATTTATTCAAAAATAACCCATATCAGTTAAGATCAATAGCCAATTTGTACTTTTCTAACAAAGTTTTCTACACTACAAGACTTTTAATTCTGAATCTAACTAATCCTATTTTGATTACCACCT
This sequence comes from Fragum whitleyi, assembly GCA_948146395.1. NCBI lineage: Eukaryota > Metazoa > Mollusca > Bivalvia > Cardiida > Cardiidae > Fragum > Fragum whitleyi. The sequence continues at coordinate 35,484,392 of OX411549.1, forward strand.
ACAAGGACTTTGAATTTTGACCAGTCTATAATTTAGTCCACAATAGACAGGATTTAATAATCACAATTTCTTGGACACTGCAAAAGAAGGATCTATTACATTGAATAAAAACACTCAATATTTCAATATTTCGGCAAAATTTGCCTTTTTCAAGAAAAATGAAAAAAGACAATTCTTCATTTTTCTTGAAAAAGGCAATTTTGCCGAAATATTGAAATAATGAACGTTTTTATTAATGGTTTATTTTATCCCCTTCAGAATAATTCTGTGATATTGAAGGATCTATTAATTCCTTTGTTTTTAGGTTTTCTTTTTAATAGGATAGAGCAGTTTTTTTGTGTGTTTTTTTGCTTTTCTTTTAAGTGTTAAATCATAAAGAGTTTGTTACACAATAAAATACCCCCTAATTTAACCACTCATACCTTAGCCTCGTCGAGTCTGCCAAGAGCCTTCAGTAGATTGCCCAGGTCACTTCTTACACAATAAAGGTCCTGAAACAATTAATAGCGCTGTAGAAAGAGAGAGTATTTTTTAACTTCAGATTAAAGTATTTCAATAATTCTTGCACAAATTCAACATTGTTGGTCCTCATTGGAATTTCTGATTGAGACAATTCAAATGTGTACCCACAACATAGGGTTTCATGAAGAAATAAAAAAAACAGCTTTTAGACTGGCTATAACCTCTCTTATCCATACCTCAGTAGAAATATACTCGTATCATTTAATCATAAGGAATTAATTTGTAATTATGGTGGGGAGTTTTTTGTCTATATTAAAACTTTGATGGTCAGCTAAGGACCCAAGCTTAAAACTTATGGTTGAACAAAAAGACAAGTCATCCACTGTAGAGGTATTTGAGATTTTAGATAAATTATTTCCAAAATACTATCTAAAACCCTATGTTGTTGGTACTTGTTGGAATTGTCTCACCTTGACAATTCAAATGAGTACCCACAACATAGGGTTTCATTGAAAAATAAAGATTTTAGAATGGTATTACCACCCCTTATCTGTACCTTAGTCTAGAAATTAGAGGTTAATATAACTACTTACTAGTGTTGGGCAACTAGTTTCGAATCATAATCGATTATTGGTTTTTAGACGAAAACTAATAATCAATACTACAATCCGTTCTAAGAAAGCATTACAATTCTCAATGAATGTCTTCACTAGAATAAATGGGATATGATTTAAAACTTCTTATCTTTGGTTTTTGATGTAGATAATGAAAAACAATAGAATGTGTCGTATTATTTAGCATATCTGAAATGGACCTACACTTAACCATTGGCGGTCAGTGACCACCGATGGATAAGTGTAGGTCCATGTCCATTGTTGGTTTAGAAGAAAATGTTTTTCTAGAGTAAAAAGATGTTACCAGAAAATAAGAAGTAAGCTAGACTAAATGAGTGACATTAATCTTTCCAAACATTAAATGGCTTTAATTTACACATTAATAACCAATTAATCGATTATGATATTTCTTAATCAATTGTTGTCATCAGAACTGATTATCTATTATATCAATTAATCAGCCCATCACTACTACTTACGGCATTATACTGTAAAGCTGTTACATATGCATTCACTGCCTGTTCCATATCACCCGAGGCAACCAACGCAGCTGCTAGATTGATGTATCCGTCAATAAAATCTGGTTTTAAACGTACAGCATATCGATAATTCTGTAAAGCTTCTCGTAATTGGCCACATTCTTTATATACATTTCCGAGGTTTGAATAGGCTTCTGCAAGCATTGGGTTTTGTTTAATGGCTAGCTGGCTAAAATAAGCAGATCTGAAATGAAAGTGTTGTTTGATAGATTGATTGAATGTTGAAAGTTATATCACAGCGGCTGGAGCACCTAACAATGGATTCCTGGTATTTATCTCGCCAGTATAGTGCGGTTTTATTGACTTGAATCTGACCCCTGCTATTTAGATGAATAAGAATATGATTATTCCTACTTTGATTTGCACGTGCTTTCATAGGAATGAAGAACAAACGATACTGAATGGATTATACATTTTGCTTATTGATAAAATATGTCGGTAATTGTTATTTAAGCATTTTTTCCACAGAGGTCAAAGTCGGGTCAAATTAACCAGGCTATACAACCATCACATTCTTTCCTAGCCTCAATCTGCTATCTCACATAGGTCTATGATTATCAACCCATTGGTGAGAGACAAATAGTTGGAAAGAATGAGTGTCGCCGTCGTTGTTTGATAGAAAGTTTGAAACAAGGACTAATGTTTATAAAGGATTTATTTTCCTGTGGGTTTTTTTTTCCCCTTTTAATTCGGGAAAAACAATTTTTTGATTATCTTTAAACTGCTGCACTTAGAAGAAAAAACAAAAGTAGGGCCTTTCCCAAAGAAAATGTTTTGAATGTACAGATTTTGTCATGAGCAATGCACATTTGACATATCAAGGTTCTATAAATAACCAAAATATGACCTTGAAGATGGTGCCTCCCACAAGGTCTAGTCCCATGCAATAATCAAGTAAATTAAAGTTATGGCCAATGTTAAAGTTTTTTGTTAAAAAAATAGTGACCTTGAAAAAATGACCTTGACAGACAACCTTGACTTAAGTGTTCCCAGAAAGGTCAAGTCACAAGCAATGCATATGTGAAATATCAAGGCTGTATCACTTACCAATCCCAAAATATCGCCACTGTAAGTTTTATTTTTTCACAAATTTGACCTTGAAAAAAGACCTTGACCATTAATGGCCTAAAGCTTGGTATAAACAGAAAGGTCTTGTCCCAAGCAATCATCATATGAAATATGAAGGCTCTATCACGCAACATTCAGAAGTTATGGCCTATGTTAAAGTTTTTCTTCAGACAAACAGACAGATTAACAGACAGCCCAAAAAACAATATACCCCTATCTATAGATAAGAGGGCATAAATATACCTTTTTTTACCCCTTTAAATGTGTGCATTATATTTTATCGGAAAAGTAACCAGGGAAATTTAAGTTAAATATCCATCAATCCCTACCTTTCTAATTTTCTCTGCTGAAAGTGTATAGAACTGAGGAGTAAAAGAACTCCTGTATTTTCTGGTTCCTGTCTCCATAACTGCATACAGTGTTGTTCTGCTGATTCATAATCCCCGGACTGGTACTCAGCATGAGCCAACTCTGCAAGACCTACATTAGAAAAACATCAGGGTTTTCACTAGCATCCAGATGCCAAGAGTCAATGACCCTTGAGTCAAAATTTCCAAGAGTCAAAATGAAAATCTTAAGAGTCAAACTGTGACAGAATTGTGCATCAACACTCAACAATCTTTCAGCTTTATCGCGGTGGCTGGAGCACCTAACAACGGATTCCTGGTATTTCTTACTCCAGTACTACCACTACATCCTTTCCTAGCCTCCAGCTGCTATCCAACATAGGTCTATGATTTAAAGGATCTATTGGCGAGAGACAAATAGTCGGAAAGAATGAGTGCTGCCATCAGGGTCAAACCCAGGACCTCTTGAATGGCGGTTTGACGTGTTACCAACTGCACTATGACGACGGTTGAAATCAGAGTTTTAGGAAAGGGGTTTTAGCTGAATTTCACAGGTGTCAAAAGACTGCCAATAACGATCGCCCATACATATCCAACCACCAGTGTATGTTAATTGCCAATCAAGCTAGGCGTTATAAGGCTATCAATTAACTATTTTCTAATGATATGACACTTCTTAAAACCTTGATGCATGGCTGTTAATTTTGAAGAGTCAAAATGATACATCAGTTCAAATTTCCAAGAGTCAAAATTGCATCATTTTGGATTTCTGAGGGCCAAAACCCGGGGTCCTTTGTCAAAAGAAAACCCTGAAACATGCTTAATTTTATACCTTAAAGCTTTATGCCTACTTTACCAACACATTTTCTACACTTTTTAAGATCAGCAGTGGTGAATCCAGAGGGATTGGGAGTGTTTTATAATGACCCCCCGTTCCTTTAATGACCCCCTGTTCTTTGCCTTAGTGATCAGAGTGATCGATTTGTAATCTGATGATTGAGGGTTGGAGTCGTAACTGGAGCCCTTGGCATGAGGTTGTTGATTTTGTACAGGGTTGGAATAAAATATGAAATGGACTTCCTAGCAAAATTGACCTTCAAGCATCATAATGGACTTTGATATACGACATGCTATTTTTCAATTAAATTACTGTTATGAACCAGTCTTATTCTTTATAGATCATATCATTAAGTATTACTACTAAGTACAACTAAAATAGACATTTTGGATGTTGAAAATTGAGATAATTCTGGACTTGTTTAATATCATGCAACAGATTTCTTCCTTCAGTAATAAAATTAGCCTCAGTGAACAACAGTTGCACAAAAGAAATTAAAATTAGTTTTGAAAAGCTGATTTTCTTTGGTGTCTTTGAATTCCTTGCTTAAAGAATCAGACAGCAACAAGATGTGTTTGTGAAACACGAATGCCCCCCGAACAGCATTTTTTTCAAAGTTTGACCTTCACAGATGACCTTGACCTTGTCACATGACCTTGACTTTGGTACCAGCAGATGCCGATCATTTAGATCTATCATCATGCAAAATATGAGCCCTGTATGTCAAATACTTTTGGAGAAAAGGCAAAGGTTAAGTTTTCGGACAGGCGGACAGACGGACGGACAGACAGACAGACGGACGGACGGACAGACATGAGTAAAACAATATGCCCTCGATACAGGTGCATAAAAAGGATATGAAAAGGGAGAAATGGGATTCAACATTTGAGGGAAAATAATCTAACTACAGCCAAAAAGCAACAAATCAATAAATAAAACGCCAAATAAATCCATTTAGGCAAAGAATAAGCAAATTGTTGTCTATTTTAGTTATTTACATGTACTGGATTTTACCAAGCTTTTTCGAAATTAGGGGTCCCAGGGACTCAACCTTGAAAATATCAGGGGTCCCTGTCCTTATTTCAGGGGTCCCAACAAGACAAGTCGAGAAATTTTAATTTCAAACAATGAAACATTGTGATGAGTGATTAAAAAAGTAATTTTATCATTTCCACAAATTCAATTTTTCCATATTTGGGTTTATACATCAGTTAGACTGCTTGTCCTAATCTCTTTAGGACTTTAGAATATAGCATATCACTTTGTTCCAGTGTGATTTTAGATTTTTGTAATGGTTCAGTTGACTAGATATTATGAGTAATAATAAACATCACTCAGTGATCGGATGTAGGAACGATGCAATGTCGCAAAACATATAGTTATTTTCATAAGACAACGTAACCAGTGGTTGATTTTTTTCAGTCTGAATTGAGTGTTATTTTATGGATGTTGTGGTGTTTTGCATACTCGTCGAGGACCAGAGCCCATTTCAGGGGGAAACATTGCTACACCCGGTCGTCAGTTTATTAACTTAGTAAGATGACTAAATTCCTTTTACATAAGGGTATACGACGGTCTCAGTAAGCGACATATCAATTTTGTGTACAAGGAAGATTGACGAACAATCCGAATGAATTAAAAGGCCCAATTTGATTTTTCAGTCGAACAAAAATCTATCCTTTTAAATAAGTTTACTAAAGCTCTTTAATGGTTCAGAAACAATTCTTGTGGGTTTTTTTTTTTGTTGTAACATCATAAGACAAAGTTATAGTTACTAAAAGCCTTTAAAATAATAGAATACAATCTCAAATTGCCTTAGTACAAACAAGACCGTTCTCGGACCGAGATGACCATGATAACCTGAACATTCCGTCCTCCAAAAGACAAAACAAGCGTACCGGTGTCATAAACAATATCCCTTCGATAAAATTGTGCATGTTTGATAATTTTCCCCGATAAAGATTCATTTGCGTTTTTTAAGCCCTTTACCTGAAATTATTTTTGTGCGTCCTGTGGACGCGGGTTGCAAATAAACGTGCGTACAGACTGAATTTTCTGCGTATATGGACGCAGAAATGTGCGTCCCGTAAAACCCTGCATGTATCAAGTGCATTTTGCTGCGAGATAGTCCATTTTGTGCATGAGATTTTATAACAACTTACAAATATCACAAGTCTATAATAAATAATACACAAGGCATATACGTATCTAGGACTTTGAAATTTGACAACCACAGAATATATTGGCTAAAAGTCAATATTTGGACTGTGACAAAAGATGAATGCCTCCCTCCGCTTCCCTTTTTATGATTTGAGCGTTGCTGAATGATTAAAACATCGAAACTACAGCTTCAATAAGCTGTAGTTTCGATGTTATGATCATTTATCAACCTTTTTTGAAACAGGATTTATTTCTATTACCCATGCAAGGTAGTGCAACCGCCATGATTAAGAGAACGGATGGTTTTACAAGCATCTTTGGCTTCTGTCAAAGGAGGTAATTACTTGTGAGAATCAAGTACCAAATTGCTTGTTAAAAATCTGTTCCCTAAGAAAATGGTGACTGCTCTGTCTTATGTATATTCATAATAGTGATATATGCAAGTTCTTTTAAAATCGTGAATCAAAAATGCCTATGATTTTATGGTGAACGGTCCAGATGAATTCGTATTTCAGGCCAAACGAGTTTGTTCCATTTAGCAAACCTTGTTTACTTCGTTGTCTGATATTTACATTTTCACGGTGAAAATTCATGATTTGGAAGTTAACGACCTAGACAGTTAGCCTTTTCTCCCTGAACAGCCCGACACAACTGTAAATTTGTAACTACCCGAGTATTGTTTTATCCGAAATATGGACCAGATAACAGTTGTGAACTGGGTCATCCAAGATTTGAGGTAATAAAAAAGTAACCAATATATACACCGAAACAAAAGGTTCGATGGTCGTTATAATCATTTCGGTACCTGTTGAATCAGTAATTTGTGTCATAATGTGTTTGTTCTACACAAAAGGTTGATGTTAATTTGCATCCTACGTCACGAATCGTCACGCGTGAATATTTTAGCAACGGAAATTGTCGATAATTGCCGAAGCTATATCCTTGTTAATTGAAACCAAATAGATGCAAAATGACACAACAATAATTCGAATACAAGAAAGAGACTCCTTAAACCGGCTTCGGTCAAACCGATCCCTTTGAAGAAGAGCTGGTACAAAAGGACTGCTCAGTCCTACTACCAGCAGAGGAATTGTAAGTATCTGTAAGAAAAATCCAGATTTGTTTGATTTACCTTATTCCCCAGAAGCATGAAAATTTGGGGCCCATACGGGCAGAATCTGGGCAAAATGTTGATATGGGGCCATGTGGGTCCCGTTTGTAAAACAAACAAAAAAAAAAAAAAAAAAAAAGCCCATGTAAGACCCACGAAAGTTCAAACTCGCACCAAGAAGTCAAGCAGACCCAAAAATTGTCTTCTTATATTTTCATCTAACACTTAGTTATGTTTCAATCAAACTATCTAGCAGCGTTTGTGGGGAACTCGTATAAAACCTAAACAATCTCAAAAGTGATTCAGATTTCTGTTTAGGGTTAAATAAAATATAAAATCCATTATCAACAAACTCAGTGGACCTCCTCTTTATATCAGAAACCAAAATAGATGTTTCCTTTCCCAATTCTCAATTCTCAGTAAGCAACTATAATATGTGGAGAGCAGACAGATCTGTAAATGGAGGGGGTATCATAGCCTATCTGAGATCAGACATAGCAGGTGATAGAAAACAAGAATATGAGTTTAAAGACATTGAGTCTATTGCAATACAAGTAAATTTCAAACAAACAAAACTATTAGTAATCGGATGTTATAAGCCTCCGTCTTTATCAAACAATACTTTTCAAGCTGATTTTGATACAACAATAGACCAAACACTCTGCAAGTATGATAACATTGTGACTTTGGGAGATCTAAATTATGACTTGCTATGTACAAACAAAGGCAGTACACTTAAAAACTCATGTGATATCCTTGCTCTTGACAATCTTATCTCAGAACCAACATGTTATACTGCAAATAGCGCACCATCTCTACTTGATGTAATTTTAACTAATAACAAAAGTTTTATAGAGAACACTTGTAATTTTGATTGTGGTCTCAGTGACTGCCATAACTTTATAGCCTTTAATGTCAAAGAAGAAACAATCACACCAAAGCACAAATATTGCACATATAGAACTTTCAAAAATTTCAATGAAGAACTTTATAATGAAGAATTGCACACAAATTTACAAGCTCTTGATATGAATGGTACAGATTTAAATAAAATATATGATAATTTTAGTAATATTCTTATAGAAACAGTAAATAAGCATGCCCCTTTGAAGAAGAGAAAACTGACTACAAAACCAGCACCTTTCATGAATAAAGCCCTTAAAAGAGAAATATGCAAAAAAAGAATGTTATTCAACAAGTACAACAAAAACAAAAATTCAAAAACATGGGAAAATTTTCGAAAACAAAGAAATGTTGTCACCAGTTTAAGGAGAAGGTCAATAAATAAATATTTCATAGATCGCTGTACTGGTGGGTGCAAATCCAGTACCTTTTGGTCAACCGTGAAACCATTTCTTACAAATAAGGGTAATAAAACCAGCAAAGACACCATTCTATTAGAAAATGATACAATCCAAACTAAACAAGTAGATGTATGTAATATTTTCAATGACTTTTTTGTTAACGTTGCCAAAAATATTGGTGAAGATAATTTCAAAGAAAAAGAAAATCACCCTAGTGTTCAAGCAATCAAAAACAACAAGATAGAATGTCCAAGCTTTACTTTCCATCCTGTAGAACCATCTTTTGTATGTAAACAAATTGAAAATTTAAACTCTAAAAAGGCCACTGGTATTGATGGGATATCCCCTAAAATACTGAAACTATCTAAAAATACAGTTCTTTACTATCTAACATCTATGATAAACATGTCCTTTGAAACGGGTATTTTCCCAGACAGCCTTAAAGTTGCCCAGGTAACACCACTCCACAAGAAAAACAGTACCATTGACAAGACAAATTATCGCCCAGTCAGTATACTACCTGTTATATCAAAACTGTTTGAAAGATCAATAAATTTTCAACTTTCATCTTTCTTTGACTTACATTTTAATCCATTCTTGTCTGCTTTCAGATCAGGCTATGGCTGTCAAACTATTCTCCTCCGAATAATGGAAGATTGGAAAGAAGCACTAGACCAAAACCTATACCTTTCCGCCATTCTAATGGATTTGTCAAAAGCATTTGATTGTCTACCACATGATCTACTTCTTATAAAACTACAAGAATATGGTCTAGAAGGAAATTCATTAGGACTTTTAAAATCATATCTTTCGAACAGGAAACAATGTGTTAAACTAGGTAATTTTAGTAGTAAATTAGAAAATATTTTTAAGGGCGTTCCTCAGGGATTAATACTTGGACCTGTTCTTTTTAACATCTTTCTAAACGATATATTCTATTTTATTCAAAACAGCAATTTATATAACTATGCAGATGATAACACCATATCATTTGCAAGTCAAGACCCTAACGAAGTCAAGGATGTTCTTGAACGGGATAGTCGAACACTCATAAAATGGTTTACAGACAATCAAATGCAGGCAAATCCAGAAAAATTCCAAGCAATTGCTATCGGTCAAAAATCTAATAAACAGAATTTTTCTTTCGAATTACCAGGAGCCAATATTTCGTGTGAAAGCGAAGTTAAATTATTGGGTGTTACTATTGATTTCCAACTAAATTTTAAAACACATGTCTCAAATATCTGTAAAAAGCCTCCCAACAATTAAATGTTCTGAAAAGAATTGGTAAATACCTGTGTAGACTCGGAAAACTCAATATTTATCACTCATTTATCTTATCAAACTTCAATTTCTGTCCACTCACTTGGCATTTTTGTGGGGAGACAAACACAAAGAAAATCGAAAATATTCAAAAAAGAGCACTAAGATTCATATACGATGACTACACTTCAGACTATGACAGCTTACTTCTAAAATCAAAATTACCAACTCTCAAAATTAGAAGACTTAGAAATATGGCCCTGGAAACTTTCAAAATTATTCACAAACAAACACCCTCGTATTTACATGATCTAGTCAATATAAAAGTCTCATCTTATTCTTTTAGGTATACCAACTTAGCAGAGGTACCCCAGGTAAGGACGTCAAGTTATGGTCTGAACTCTTTCCGTTCTGCTGCTCCGAGGCTGTGGAACTCTTTACCCCAGCATTATCGAGAGTCTACAGGATTAACACAGTTCCAAGGCCTTATCGGAGCGTGGGACGGGGAGAGTTGCAGATGTTCTTGCTGTTCTTCATAGTTTAAATGTTTACATGTACGTTCTCAATGTGTATGTCCTGTGTTGTAAGTAATTGGCAGACATTTGATTTAGCTTTGCAGCAACTTTTAACTCCTTTGCTACCTCAACATAATTTATCCTCTTAACAATATTTTAGTTTTCAAGTTTATCAAATAAGTATTAGGGGGCCTATATAGACTTACTCATTTGATTTTAATTTAACAATATTTAATTTATAAAAACACATCTAATATGATATAATCTTAGTGAAATTTAATATAACTCATTTTATCTAAAAAGTTTCTTATTTGTTAATATCATATTAATTTGCTCAACATTAATCTCTCTAGGCAGGGTGGGGCCCCTCTTGATGGAGGTATTCTACTCCATCGAGGGCTTTATTTCTGCTGGTAGTAGTACTTGATACTACCCGGAAATAGGGAGGGCTTGGGGTTTGTTTTATTCATTTTGTTTTGCTTTGCTTTGCTATGCTTTGCATGTGTTGTGATTGTAAATTATGTGTTGTCTTGTATGTTGTATGTATGTCGGATAATAGCGATACATCGCTAATGTTACAATTGTTATTTTGAAACCGACACTGAATAAAATTTTGTATCTTGTATCTTGTAAAATATAATTGCTCGAGAGTTTACGAGATTATCCGAGATTCATCGTCGCCTATCAATATTCAGCAATCTAAACTTTTTTTTTGCCTCTAATCCTAAATTTTAGTGCCGGTATGTTGAATAATTGATACAGAAACGGATTGAGGTAAGATTATCCACATTTAAAGTCAAAACAAAAGCCAAAGCAAAAGTTCAAGAGGTTAATATACGAGTTTCCTTTTTAGAAGTAAATTCAGTGTATTTCATAGAGATACATTGTTTGTAATTGGTGATAGATAAACACGGATAGACCAAGCCCTGAATATGACATAAGGTTGTTTGGTTTCCCTACCCTTCGAATCCGTCTCGACCACAGCACCAAGAATTAATTCCGTCATTTGACATATTCATCAGTCCGTACGTCCGCCCTACAGTCCTTTAAATATGGGTAGTGAATTAATTTTCACTAATTTTACACAAACTTATGGCCACTATAAGCCACACTGTCTGAATTTGTGTGTTGATCGTGTGATTGACAGCAATACCGATCAATACACTCATCAACTGTCTATCTTTCCATCCTTGATTTGCCTGTTGCGTACGTCTGTCCGATTTACAGCAAGTATAGGCAGAATAAAATAAATTGTTTTTATTCCCAGTTGACATTGTGTTTATCCATTTAGTCTATGCCAGAGTAATATTTAACTTTTTCCCCAAAATTATGCAAATAAACATAATCATAATGGCTTAAGTTAATATCCATTGATCGACTAAATTGTCAAAAACAATTTTCTGTAAAAATTCAAAACTACGGCTTTCTTATAGAAAACCACGAGTAATTAAGTAACGAGTGTGGCTGACTGCAGTACCTTGTTGCTAGAGCTCTGTGATAACGCATACTTAATTATTATTTAAATCTACTATCAAAAACAATCAAAACAAGTTCACTCTTAAAAATGGACGAATAACTCATGGAAAAGGTACAAGTAAAAAATGGAAAGTTTCATTGATAATGAAAGACACAAGGCCTGGCTGCCCAGGCATGAGCGTGTTGTAATATTCGCAGACAGTAAGGGAGCCCACCTGCAGACGGAAAGGGACAGCTTGAAACAAGACGACATCGAAATAGTCTGGTGGTGTCAGCCAGGTAGAAATTCAATACAAGGTTTGAAATATTTTGTGGATAACATACACACAATTAGGGATAAGAAAACTATTGTACTTTTCTGGCACCTAACATGTGATGTTACTAAGAAAGAAGGAAAATTCATCTATCAACGCTTTGAGAAAAGTACTGAACTCATTGACTTCGTCACACCTTGCTTAGAGAATCTATTAGAAATACACACTTTAGAGAAGAAAATTGATATTGGAATATTAGAAATACCCCCTATCTTTACTAAAGTATGGGACAAGAAAAAAAGCTACCCAAATTGTGACGCTATCTCTGACGACAAATTACATGAACAAGTTTTTGCTGTGAGCAACATTATCCAAGAATAAAACGGAAAACTAGGGTATAATTCACCCAAATTTCAGTGCGATCTTGTATACAGAAGACGAAATAAGAAAAAGATCACCCAAACAGGACATACTAGAGAGACATTCACATCTATCCTATTGAAAGACGGTGTACATCCTATCGGAGTGGTGTCTCAGAAGTGGCTCTTGAGAATATACATGTCAATATAGGATTTAGAAAAAAACAATAAGTACATTTAAAGGAAAAATAATTAAGAAATAAGCAAAAAAAAAAAAACCCCCACACACTCAAAATTGACCATTATTTTCATATATATTATCAATAAAATATCCAAACACTCAACAAGCATTAACGAACAATCAATAGTAATAGTGTGTGACGGACTGCCGTACCGCTCTACCTTTGAGTTTAAGATGTGATGCTAACAAACAAGAACTAAATTCAAATTAAGAATATTAATTGATAAGTCTCCAAACTATGGCGTTTTTTCTGTCTAAAACATAGTTCTCCTATCAGAGGACAGAAAATCAAAAATGGAGTGGATCAAGAATAAAAAAAAGGAGGGGGAATATAGCAAGTCCGGAATATATAAGAACCCATTGTGTAAAATGCGACGACGAACTTGGACATCAGCAAATGACTTGCCAAAATTGTTTTCTAAAATTCTGTGTTAGATGTACGGCAATCAGTAAAAAAGTCTTAGACTTAATTATTTCGGGAGAGCTACCAGATTATAAATATTTATGTAAGTGTTGTAAAATGAATTTCCCGACAATCTAAAATATAAATGAAAAAGTAGGCAAAATGTTCGAACACCAACTCCAATCTCTGGAGCAAAGAGTTAATTCCCTAGAAGAGGAAAAAACAAGCATTCAACATAGTGTGGAGGTAAAAGTAATGGAAACTATATCTGACAAAATCAAAGATAAAGCGGACACGAGATATAAGGAATTAGAAGACCGTAAAAGAAGGAAACTCAATAAAGTTGTTTTTAATCTGGTGGAGGGTTCATATCAGCAGGGACTCAAAAACAAAGAATATGATGAAGAAAATGTCAAAGGTATAGCTGAAGCAATCGGCGTCCCAGAACTGATAATAGAAACCAGTTATAGACTAGGTAAAAAACGACAAGGAGGTAATAGAGTCCTGAAAGTAGTCCTATCTAACAGAAAACAGAAAAAAAACCTGCTTAAAAATTCTAAGAATATACAGAAGCATGTGAATCAAAAATTCAAAGATGTGGTTTTTGCAAAGGACCTTACACCAACGCAAAGAGTAGAGAGAAAAGAACGCAAAGAAAAAAAGACAACACGGGTAGCCAAAATAAAGTACAAATGGCCAGGAGCGGACAGTTAGATCTAAATGATGAATATATGAGTATTATACACAACCCCTTTGAGAATAGTACCATAATAAACAGTCCGACGTTGATAGAAAATGAAGAACAATTTCATAAGGACATCAAAGATCAAAAATCAAATAATAGAATACTGAAGAATGGGTCTACTGACATGAACATCACAAGACCAGGGGGAATTCCAGTGAATCCAACTGGATTCAATGTAGCCCAACATGAAAACATCAGACTTGTAAATAGTATGTGTTTTAGCCCGCAACAGGGTCAGTATAGCATTAATACCAATAACAACATAAAGATTCTTTACAATAATGCAGATATATTAAGCAAGAATAAATTAGAAGAACTACAAACCATTACAGATAATGAAAACTATGACATCATAGCAATAACAGAACTATTTCCCAAACATTCCCTTATACCAGTGGTTCCACAAATTCATTATATGATCAACAATTACAATGTATTCATAAATAGCGAATATGGGCGAAGTATTTCAGTTTTTGTATGTAAACAAATAAAAGCTTCTCAGATCTACAACAATAGATTAAAATATAGAGATGCAATTTGGATCAACATTAATCTGAAGAAACAATGTAATTCAATCTTTGGATGCATATACACATCTCCTAACAATAGTGAAGAGGAAAATATACAAATGATAAGCAATATCAAAGAGTCAATTGGTATGAAACATAAACAATATGTACTGACTGGAGACTTCAATTATAAAGATATAAACTGGGAGACATACAGCTCAATGAAGAGTTCGAATCATCATGAAAGTAAATTCCTAGAAACTAAGATCTATACCTCACACAACTTACGGAAAATCCAACCAGACATAGAATAAACATTGCATCTAGCTTGCTTGACTTAGTTTTGTGTGAAGATGAAGAATCAATAGATAATATTACCCATAAGGCAGGTCTTGGAAAAAGTGATCACGATATCATAACTTTTACACTTATAACAGAAAAATCAAAGAAATCAACTAATACTCCAATATATGACTACAACAAAGCCAAATTCACTCAAAGTCAGGAAGAACTAACCAAACAGAACACTACATTTATATTATCAGAAAATGCTGATGTGCAAACGGTCAGGGATATTGTTTATGATAACATTTCCAAAATTAAAGATAAATCTATACCAAAAAATGACGTTAAAACAGACCATGAGAGCAACAAAATCAACAAAGCTATAAATAATGCAGCTATCAAATGTATAAATAAGAAACATTTAATGTGGAAGAAATATTCTCAAAAAAAAAAAAGAAATCAGCTTCACGTACGAAAACTACAAACAAGCCAGAAACAAGGCAAATGCCGAAGTCAAATCATCAAAATATAACAAAGAAAAAAGATAGCAGAAAGTATCAAATCCAACCCAACAGCTTTCTGGAAATATGTAAGCAGCAAAACGAAGACTAATCCTGGAGAAACCACTCTGGAAATGAATGGTGAAACAGTCAATGATGAAGATGAAATAGCAGAACATTTTAACTCCCACTTCTGTTCAGTATTCACACAAGAAAGCTTACCTGCTCCAAACCCCGACTATAACATTTAAACAGAACTTGAAGATATAGAAATTACAGAGGAAATAGTTTTAAAAGCAATTAGAGAACTAGATGTAAATAAAGCCCAAAGACCAGATGAAATTCACCCTTAAGCTAATTTGCGAATGAGCAAACCAGTTCAGCCCTATTCTAACCAAAATATTCAAAAAATCAAGAAAGGAAAAATCCCCAACTAATGGAAATGTGCAAACGTAACACCTATCTACAAAGCCGGGAAAAAAGACAGTGTAGAGAATTACATGCCAATCAGTGTCACATCAATTATATGTAGAATTATAGAAAAATAGTTAGAAACTATATCGTGGATTTCCTAGAAACAAAAAGATTAATTTCGGAACACCAACACGGGTTCAGAAAAGGACTATCATGTACAACACAATTACTAGAATGCATGGACGAATGGACGGATGCCCTTGACAATAATAAAAGTATAGATATAATTTACCTTGACTTCAAAGCAGCGTTCGATAAAGTACTACATGTAAGACTTCTAAAAAAAGATTAAATCGATGGGTATCAAAAACAAATGTTTATAAGTGGCTGGAAGATTTCCTTACGAACAGACAGCAAAGGGTCACTATGAATGGTCATTCATCAACCTGGCAAAGAGTAACAAGTGGAGTTCAACAAGGCAGTATATTGGGACCCATCCTATTCCTAATCTTTATTAATGACTTACCAAACAACTTGAAATGCTGTACCCGAATGTTTTCAGATGACACAAAAGTATACTCACAAATTACACATCCAGAAGATGAGGTCAACCTACAAGATGACATAATGAAGGTGTGTAACTGGGCAGCCAAGTGGCAAATGTCCTTCAATCCAAAAAATGTAAAATAATGCATATAGGTAAAGGTCCATCTAGTGAATACTACATGAAAAACAATAATGGCAAAATTCACTTAATAGAAAACGTACATGAAGAAAAAGACATTTTTGATAAAGATTTAAAATTTGATAAGCATATAAAAGGTAAAGTTTAACTGACAAATAGAAATTTAGGAATTTAGGAATTATTTATAAAAAATACTTTTCTAGACAAAACAATGTTCTTAAGCTTGTATAAAGCACTAGTAAGACCTCACCTAGAATATGCTTCAAGCATCTGGAATCCGCATTTGAAATACAAGAAAAAAATCACAGAGAATGTACAAAGGCGAGCCACTAGGATGATAAAAACCTAGCGAATCATAAGCTAACATATAATGAAAAATTGTTAAAATTAGGAATCCCCAGTTTAGAATTTAGAAGAGACAGAGCAGACCTAATACAAGTGTACAGAATACTGAACAAAACTGACAGAATGAAAGATAACTTCCTAGTTAGAAGCACTGCCCCAACAAGGGGACATAGTAAAAAACTCCAGAAAAAAAATGGTTAGGCTAGAATGTAGAAAAAAAAGCTTTACACATAGAATAGTTAACACATGGAATTCATTGCCAGTGTTAGTAACTGAGGCACCAAAGCTGAATTCTTTCAAAAGTAGACTTAATAAACATCGGTCATATGCAAACAAATTTGACCCTTATTGCTATAAAAATTAGATTTAGTCAAAACTGACCCTGAAAACTAGAATAAGAATCTGTTACTTGCACTTGTAACATATCAATAACTAGAATAAGAATCTGTTACATGCACTTGTAACATATCAATATTTTATTTTTTATTTGTTTTGTAACTTAAAGAAGAAAAAAATGGAGAAAAAAGAGAGAAAAAAATACCTTTTGTAATTTTTGAAACAAATATTCATTAGTATCATATGTTGTACTGTATATACAATAACCAAGTTTAAAAAAAAAATAAATAAACTTAATCAAAAGCTAAGAAAACAAAAAAAGGAACTCATTACTTATAAAGTATGAAAAATATGATAAGTGATATGCAAAGTCGCGACTAAAATAAAGAAGACCAAGGATAATTCGAGGATTTCAAGAAGATTGGATAGACAAAGCAGAAATATTAGGGAATACGATTTCAAAAGGGCCATATAAAAGTGTTCAACTTATATAACCTTTTGGTTATATCTGGGCCTCGGGAACTAAATATGAACTATATATGAACTATATACTTTTTTCCTTGTGTATGTGGGATTCATATAGACTGGTCCCACTGTCGACTATCATAAAAGCTTCATACATGAGTCGACAGCAGAACCAGTCTAGGATTCATATGGGCAGAAAGTGGACAAAATAGCTTATCGGCCCCATATAGGTCCCTTACTGAAAAAATTCCCTTAAATGACACATGAAGGGCCCATAAAACCTAAAACTTGCGAAGTTTGTCAGTGCCAGTCTTTTTTCATACTTTATTTGTGTATTCGTTCACCGGTGTTATACTGTGTGAGGAAAATCCTGTAGGATCTTAACAGATTCGAAATAAAGCAGTACCCCTTGAGATTCAATTTAGTATCTCTAAAAACTTCTCTCCACAAAATCACTGTTTACCGAATTCCTCATCAAGTGAAGATAATAAAAATTACCCTTTAAAAACACAAAATGAACTTGCACTGTTTCAACGAGTGAATTGATGACCGGCGTAAGCTTGTCGAGAGTTTAGAGCAAAAACAAAGTTTATGTCTGTACACTGTATAGAAAGATAATATGTTTTTGATCTAAGCCCTCGCTACTGCAACTTGTAGTAATTTGCCGGAAATACGTGTTTATTTAGATCGTGAACTCCTGAACTTCTACACACGTGATAACCTACTACGATTTTTTCTGCCTTCTTATGAATGAAATCTGTACTCATGAGTTACGAAAGGTCAAGTTAACAAACGAATGGAATGCTCCCATATTCAGTCCAAATTCTCACTATAAAAACACGCACCATTTGACCGTGACCTACCTTGATATCAAGTAAAATTTAACCCATTACCAAACAAGTTATGTTCTCAACTACCAAATTAACACCTCTTGCCTAAATCCCTTTTATATCTTAAACCTTGTTGTTGCTTTCTTGTGTAATGTAAATATCTTCGGTTACGTTTTTTTTTATAAAATCACATTCCTCAAATCCCATTTTTTTTGTTACCAACAAGGACGGAAAACAGGGGATATAGCCATCTCGGTACGATTTACTGTTAATATATGGATGTCGTTATTGCTTTGAATTAAAAAGAAAATAAAAGAAAAGAAAAACAATTATCCCAACACAATAGATCTAATTTCAAATTTAAACATCGAATGGCTCGGACTGAAACGTCGCAACTATAGAATACTTTACCTGCAGCTGCGATGTTTAAGTCCCCAACGGCATTTTTTGCCCCCCCCTTGTTTTACACTGATAACAAACAATTTTTCTTCAAAGTACTTGACATAGTAACTACAACTGTAAAATAGCGCTTATAACCCTCGAATGAGTCTAAAATCCAATCAAACATCTTTTTGTTTTACCAGAAGTACTTACAATATTACAAAAAAAACCCGAAATTTAGATTGTGAATCAATCGCCTGTAGACTGGAGCAAATAAACATGGAATCGTGGTATTATTAAAAAAAAAACAATTCGATTTGTGTAGGTAGGTATTTTGTACAGCTAATAAATTGTCCAAATGGGTTCAAGTCAAAACGGCCCAAAGTCCAAACGGCCCAGAGTCAAAACGGTCCGCATTTCGGTCAAAACGGCCCGTAATTTGGTCAAAACGGCCCAAAGCAGATTTTTCATTCGGTCAAAACGGCCCAAATAGAAATTTTGTCCCAAATAACTCTTTGAAATTATATAGCAAACTTGCTTTTTTGTTATAACATCTAAGATTAATCTCAACGATTACGCGAATGCTAGTTTTCATCCTGACTTAGCACTTTTTTCTTCTTCGGATTTTTAATATAAATTCTCGAAAACTGAAAGGAAAGGGTTCTTGTAAATCGAATTTTTCGACTGTTGTAACTTATTTGCTAAGTTCTACATACATGTAAAAGTTTTTTATTTTGTTACAATTTATTATAATCATTACTAATCTTATTGTTCATAACTATCGCAGAAAAGACGTCTAGTAAAATATAAATTCCCCCTGAAAAAAGATTCACGTAAAATTGTTTTATGAAGAGAAATCAAATGTTGGTAAATTTCAAAATCTTACAAACTTTTTCTTTTGAAGTTTGCCAATTCTATATCACGAACCTCTATAGTTAACAGTGTGGGTTTTTTTTTTTTTTAGCTTTGGGGAACGGGTTGGAAACAGGGCATATTGGGGAAAATGTGTAATTTCTGAAAAATTGGGATACTTATTTTTATTGTTTTGGGTAGACCTTAAGTTCCTTGTATATTTTAGTGCCAGAATAAAGTTTTGTTTCTCCCTCAGTCCTTTAAACGTAAACTGAACTACGTCATACCATGTCTTATTTGAAATATCAACTTTATATAAGAAAGATCATCGGCTTTGTAAATTGGGCTTTTTTCTCGATTTGGGGAAAATTGCCCTTTTTAGCATTTGGAACAGGTCCCTCTAGGTTTAATCGTGTTGATGTATATTAAACATTTAAATCGCGATTAAAGTTATTTTCGGGATTGAATTGGGTGCTTAAAATGTGTGCTCGCATGGGACTGTATTTTCCCAACTTATCCAAAGCGGCATTTCATAAATAAAGCTGTTTAATCAGTTTTGCCTATTTGATGCCACACATTTTTAAACGAAATAGGCCTGCATAAGTTTTTAACATCATGTAAAGCTTTTTTTCCAATCTATAGTAATAATTTATTTGACATCGACAAAGATAAAAAAAAAAGCAAAAATAAAGCAAATTAAATATTTTGGCCGTTTTGACCGATTGTCAAATCTGATTTGGGCCGTTTTGACCATATTACGGGCCGTTTTGACTATGGGCCGTTTTGACTTTGGGCCGTTTTGACTGTAAACCGTCCAAATATAGTCGTTTTTACATTCTATTGGTCCTATCAAACGGCGGATAATCGTAAACCTAAGAGGGTAGAAGATAGCAGCTATGTTCCGGTGTGAGAAATACAGCGTTTTGGTTGAAGAGGAAACAGTGGTTTTTTAATTCGGAGGATGGGGAACCCCATTCAGGTCGTTCCAGAGCCATAGCGGATGACGTTTAATAGTCAAAATGCAGAAAGACTGCCTTTTAATCTGGTAAAAAAGGAATCATTAGTCTAGACACTATAGTTGCATGTTTTCTTTTTTCTATCGCTCTCTGTACCTTTGTCTATCTGTCAGTCTCTGTCTGTCACTCTACCTTTCTTTCCATCTCATTATCTTTCTTTGAATTTACAGTTCGGCCAGAATTGCTGAAATTTTGTCGAGACACTTTCCCGTGATTATTTTTTACATTTTAATATTTTTTCTCAACGAATTCAATATATCACACTAGAATGCCAACAGATTCGTTCACCATCAGTGCTTTGATTTTATTATTACTTTATGTTCTATACTAAATGAAAGTTTTACCAGACAATTCCAACCAAAAAATATATCTGCACGTCATTGTACTTCTGGTATTTACCCAACATAAATTGTTAAAAGCTGTTTTATGTTTCAAATGTTTTTAGCTTTGAAGCTCTGAAATTGTTAAAATTTTAACTTAGGGTTGTGCTGTCACTGGTGTATTTCTATAATACAGATAGAACTTGGGACTGTGCAGAAATCTGTATAGTATGTTTATTAGCTATAAAAAGGATTAAGATGAAAGAATAACAATACAGAATGCCCCGAAGGCGTGAAAAGATTAAATTCTATATGCTATACCTCCATCTACATTCAATTCCTTCTTCATATAGCCAGATGTAAATGTCTTAAATAGTACATGAAGATTTTTACAATGAGCCCAGCATCATCCACCATTATTATTGTTCGAGCACTTAAATGTTTTTGTAATAGAATTATGACGAATAATGAAATCCTGAAGATATCACAAGGTTACATCTGAAAGGTGAGGGAATTATTTTTATTTTCATTTTTTTAATTTTTTTTTTTATGGTCCCAGCAAGTATGAAAGTTTGGGGCCCAAATAGGCAGAATCTGGGCAAAATGGTGATATGGGGCCCATTTGGGTCCCGTATGTAAAACAATTGCCCATGTAGGGCCCACATAGGACCTATATGACTTTTTTCCTTGTGTATATGGGATTGATATGGTCAGATTGTGGGCAAAATATCCTTTGGGCCCCATATGTGTCCCTTACTGAAAAGATTACCCATAAAGGACCCATGAAGGGCCTATAAAACCTTAAACTTGCTTGCTTGTTGAGAAACTAGAATTTTCTTGTTTAAAGCATTATTTGTTTTCCTATTCTCTAAAACAATTACTGATTATAAATTACAATTAAAAGTAATAATAATTTCAATCGCACTAAAAATGGACAATCCCTGCATTCAAGGTGAAAATGTTTTTGACACTTTTGAGAAACCGTGCCTTTTTTTGCATGTGCCCCCTTTTTGCATATGACTTTTTTTCTTGTGTATATGGGATTGATATGGGCAGATTGTTGGCAAAATATCCTTTGGGCCCCATATGTGTCCCTTACTGTAAAAGATTACCCATAAAGGACCCATGAAGGGCCCATAAAACCTAAAACTTGCTTGCTTGTTGTGAAACTAGAATTTTCTTGTTAAAAGCATTATTTGTTTTCCTATTCTATAAAACAATTACTGATTATAAAATTACAATTAAGAGTAATAATGATATCAATCGCACTAAAAAGGGACAATCCCTGCATTCAAGGTGTAAATGTTTTCGACACTTTTGCGAAACCGAGCCCCTTTTTGCACGTTGACTCACCTATAACGCGACGTAATTTTTTCAATTTTCGTTTTTATTTGTTTTTTTTTTTTTTTTTTAATAGGGTTTTACGTCACTTTCAACATGGTGTCAGGTCAAAAAAGGCCCAGTGAGTGTCCTTTCATATTATTATCTCTACATTGATCGCCGTTTAACACGATAACTTGGACACGATAATTGCAACTTATTGCATCTGTTTTTGTTCTTTTGAAGCGCGATTTCCGAAAGAACCCTCGGATATTTCCGTAAAACTCCCGAGTTTCCCGTTTAGGGAAAAAAGCGTCCTTGCCGGCCGGAACTGACTGGAATTTTCCATTTATGAACGAAAAAGATTCCACAAGTTTAACATCTAATATGAAATTAATCTCAAATGTCTAAGATGTCTAGCCTAAACGATTCATCAAGTAAGAATAAAAAGAAACATTTATGAATTCAGTGGCCTTAAATTAGATTTCGGTCGGTTCTTCGGCCTCTGGTCAACTCAACCCAGTGGCCTGGAACCTCACTGTTTCGATCTACTTAGCATTAAGAGTTATTTGCGATGATAATAATCAATCATGCTGAAATTCATAAACTATTTTCGAATCTTATCATGCTTTAACTTTCTACAAAGCACAAAGTGGTTGTCGTGGAGCGAACATCACCCAGCACATATCGAGAGTCGATTTCTAAGTCAGTCTTTACCCAATCTGAATGCACAATCAGGGCCTTCTCTGGACTGAAGAAAAGGCAATTGACCTGCTTTTATTGGAGGCATGAATGTTCAGGGGTTGAAAATTCCGCTCGGCCGTTCGCATTTGCAAGTAGAAATTGCTGGAGGGCGAGTAGAATTTTGGGTGAGCTGGTCCGACGGGGCGAGTACAAATCTAGGCTTTCAATCATGCAAGGAAAAGCTCATCTTTAAACAAATGACCATTACAATGTATCATCGTTGTTGCAGTATATATTTCCCAATTTTCAACGGCTTCTAAACTACAGATTGTTGTTGTTTTTTTAAATAAATGTTCCGACAATGAGAGTTGTAAACTGGATGAGCGGAAATAAAATCAGTTATCCTTCTAAAGACTATCTGTTAGATTTTTATATCGACTATTTATGCGACTATTAGTCTTGTGACCTGTGTTTTCCACCCCTTAAGAAATAAAACATTGCGCATGCGCAATCATAATGTATATTATCAAACTTTTTAGTAAAATTCGAAATGTTATATCAACAGTCAAATACAAACTCAAAGATCGTCTTTGATAAATAGAAAGAGAAGCTTTCTGCACCAGAATAACCTTGGTAGCTGTTCTAAACCAATCAATTGATTTTCTTGTCATTTCGACCCTTCTGATTGGTCAGGTGAATTATGGGTCCAGAGTTAATTTTACAAAGCAGCCGAGGTTGGATAGGGGGCGTGAATGTTTAGGCCCTGAGCATGCGCAGGTGACATTTTCTATTTCTTCCTGTCTAGTTCGGGTGTCAAAAAGAAAGTAATCATCTGTTTTTGTTTTGTTAATATGTTATAATTTAAAGTCTGTTATATTCATCATTATTTCTATGGTAACTATTTAAAAAAAAGATTAGAAAAAAAATCTGTATTTTTGAATATTTCACTATCAGAAACGCAGTTTGAAAAAATTAAACCAGTTATAGAACAGTCAGATGATCAATAAGCGTATGAATTTGGTAATTTTTAAAGGGTCAAAACGACAAGAAGGGTCGAATTGACAAGACACAGGCATAAATGAGACTATCATGTAAACACGCGGGAAAATTGTGTTGCTTTGAAAACACAGTTGACCTCCCCAGTACAGGTGTTCAGCGGTCCTTTTGAAGTCGGGCCATTCTCCGAGAAATTTATACAGTGACATCATATTGAAGATTGGTTTCAAAATAAATCTTATGATTTTCTCACATCTTTACCACTCGGATATTTTGATAAGGATTATAATTTTTTATTTGTAGTAAGTAATTTTCGGTAGTACATTTGTAAATTGTTTCGAAACAGTGTAATTAAGCTAATTTCAGTAATGTACACTTATTGCGTTCAAACATATATGTACCCTATCAAAAGCCTTCAAAGTCTTTGAGAAAGATGGTAGAAGATTTTCTTTTAGTAAATTATTATAAAACAACAAAAAAACAAAATAAAAAATAAAAAACACACACACAAAAAAGGGGGAACGGGTCGCATTTCAATGATCATGAATCGTAATTTCAAAAAGCCGAGTGGGATGACATTGGTTGTTGTTTAAAAGGGCGGCTAACACTTGGACAACGAAAGAAAAATATATCTATAGCAAAGAAGTTATTCCAGGTCAAAACTTGTTTATTTGAATTTATTATTAGCTCACCTGAGCACGAAGTGCTCAAGGTGAGCTATTGTGATCGTAGAATGTCCGTCGTCAGTTGTGCGTCATGCGTCGTGCGTCGTCCAAAATTTCTTTAAACATCTTCTCCTCCTAAACCAGTGGGCCAATCTTGATGAAACTTGGCAGGGATGTTCCTTGGGTCAAGCTCTACCAAAGTTGTTCAAATGAATGAAATCCACCCTTAACTTTCCCTTTACCCTTAACAAAAAGGGTGAAAATATGAAAATCTTTAAAAATCTTCTTCTCTGAAACCAGAAGGCAGACAGCTTTCATATTTGGTATGTAGCTTCATCTAGTGGACCTCTACCAAGTTTGTTCATATCAAGACCCTGGGGTCATATTTGGGCTTTGCCCGGGCCCAACCCTTTTTACATAGAATCAAAGAGCGAAAATCTTTAAAAATCTTCTTCTCTGAAACCAGATGGCAGACAGCTTTCATATTTGGTATGTAGCATCACCTAGTGGGCCTCTACCAAGTTTGTTCATATCAAGACCCTTGGGTCATATTTGGGCTTTGCATGGGTGCATCCCTTTATCTCGTATGAGCATGAAGGATAAAAGATTGAAAATCTTCAAAAATCTTCTTCTATGAAACCAGAAGGCAGACAGCTTTCATATTTGGTATGTAGCATCATCTAGTAGACCTCTACCAAGTTTGTATAAATCAAGACCCTAGGATCATATTTGGGCTCCACCCGGGCGCAACCCTTTTTACATAGAATCAAAGAGCAAAAATCTTTTTTAATCGAAACCATAGGGCACACTGTTTTCATTTTTTGTATGTAGCATCATCTAGTAGGCCCCTACTAAGTTTGTTCATATCAAGACCCTTGGGTCATATATGGGCTCCACCCGGGCGCATCCCTTTCAGCTCATCTGAGCACAATTGGTGAAAATAGGAAAACCTTCAAAAATCTTCTTCTCTGAAACCAGTAGGCAGACAGCTTTCATATTTAGTATGTAGCATCATCTTATGGACCCCTTCCAAGTTTGGTCATATCAAGGCCCTGGGGTCACATTTGGGGACCAGCCGGGTGCATCCCTTTTTACATAGAATTAAAGAGCAAAAAGGCATATCTGTCTTGCTCTTCGCTGAAAACGTTCCATTGTTTTGATCTTAGGCAATTATCTTCTTTTTGACATCTGCCTATCTAATTAATGTGATGTCCCAGGGGTCAAAGAGCCTCAGGTGAGCGATCTAGGACCATCTTGGTCCTCTTGTTTTTTTTGTGTCCCGATTTAATCTCCCGATTGTTTCTAATATTCAATAAAATATGGTTCTGGTTCAAAAAATTTGTTTCTATTATTCATGAGATTTAATGATAAGAATGTCGATTATCTGTCGTATTTTTCATAGGCTAAAGAAGAAATGTTTTTGTGATCCAGGTTGCTAATATCCGAAATTCCTTATTATCTGTGTTGCTCATAAAGGTATTCTTCTGTACATGTTGAGACCTTATAGATTACCCATCTCTTTAATATTGAATACAAAATAGCAAACCATGTCATGAACATACCTTTCCACACACACTGGGTGGAAAGTTCTGATTTCATAAATGTACTGTTATAATGAGTTAAATTAATACCAGGATGAAAATTTCAACCAAATCAAATAACTTGTGTTCTTGTTATAAGACTAACTTACAATTTATTAATTTTGAAGGGCGAGCTCATTTGGTTAAAGAGAGAGTTGAAATTTATGGTTACTAGTCCTAAAGGACTAGTTGGGTTTTTAAGATTTTTCAACCCCTGATGTTTTACAAACATCTCTTGTTTACTTCAATTTACTAATAGCAAATTAACCCTTGTCATGCTGTATAAAACCTTTGCAAATATACGTAAAATCAAAGTGCTAAAAGCACTAGAAGTTACCAAATGTGAGTGAGTATTGATTTTGGAAATGCATTGCTTTACACCTCTTTGGTTTAAAAATGAAATTCAGGTGGTTTGAACTAAGATCAGACTGCACATATGTGCAGGCTGATCTTTGTCTATACCTCCTGTCAAAGCAGGAATATTCCGGGTTCAGCATTACAAGGGTTAATGTTTCTTCTGGTTTCCTTATGGCAATTCCAGTGGAGCCATGCTTGGTCCTCCTGGGCCTCAAGTATTTCTTGTTCAAAATTTTGTCAACCAGGTCTTGCTGAATTGGCCCATACAGAATATCAGTCCGGTGACTACGAGCTAGCAGAACAACACTGTATGCAGTTATGGAGACAGGAACCAGAAAATACTGGAGTTCTTCTACTTCTCAGTTCTATACACTTTCAACAAAGGAAATTAGAAAGGTAGGGTTTGTTTTGTTAATGTGATTTTAACTCTTGTCATGCTGAACCAGGACTATTTCTGTTTTAGCTGGAGGTAAGACAAAGATCAGCCTGCACCTTTGTGCAGTCGTATTATTGGCTACACCAAATGTCTGTCCCCTGTCACGGTAGAATTATTTGTGAAATCAATTTTCAAAAAGAATGATTACCCTACACTCTAGGATTCTAGGGATTTCAGTGCTTTGATACAAGTTCCATTATGAAAGAGGATTTAAAAAGGGTCCACTAGCATCTTTGCTGCATTTTTGACAAACTATATTCAAGGTATTGTCTAATCCTTAGCTGTGGAATTATCCCATCAAGAGGTTTGTAATGAGTGCCCACAACATAAGGCATGGAGGATAACAGAAATAGATTGTAATCCCTCCCTCCCATCTGAAGCCCTTGTTCTTATGCAATTGAATCTTTTTAAGATGATTCAAATGAGTGCCTTTAACCTAGTATTTGTTTCACTGTAATGCTGAAATATGTTTACAGTGAAACATATATTTAGCGACCACTTAAGAGACTACTAAAAAATGGTTGTTAAAGTGAATAGTTGCACTGTTCACATTTGTTTACAAATTAAAAATATAATTCAGAGGAAATGTTTATTTTATTGTGAATTTCTCAATAATTCTATGTTGTTAAAACTCAACAGAATCGTCTCATTGAGACGATTCTAATGAGTTGTAATAACATAGGATTCATTTACAATAATTTTCTGACAAATTAAATCTTTTTTAAGATATTTTTATTTAAAGAAGGGGGTATTGACAACGGTCACTTAATAGAAATGGTGGTTTGAGTAAGATAGACTGTACATATCAAAGGTCCAATTCACCTACTTGAGTGAATCTCTTTTCTATTTCTTCTAGGTCTGCCTACTTTAGCCAGTTAGCAATAAAACAGAACCCATCTTTAGCTGAAGCGTATTCTAACCTTGGAAATGTGTATAAGGAGTGTAGTCAGTTGCGAGAAGCCTTAGAACATTACAGATATGCTGTGAGGTTAAAACCGGACTTTATCGATGGATATATCAATCTGGCAGCTGCACTTGTTGCGGCAGGTGACATGGAACAGGCAGTGAATGCCTACGTAACAGCATTACAATACAACAGTGTAAGTTTATTTATATTTTATAACTAACTACCTATTCACAAAGACATTCCAGTTTCAGTGAATTGAAATCACCAAACTTTTTAATGTTTTGCAGGTTAATTTTTAAGTTAATTTCATTATCTCTGATGTTTTCGAAAAACCAGAGAAATTGCCTTGGCGTCGTTGTTGTGGTTGCTGTTGTTGTGTATGTTTGAACCCCCTTTATAGAAATTCCACATCTGTCTGTATTAAGTTGATGGAATATTTTTATATATATATGGACAGTATTCTTTGGGTACTTGCGTACCTGCGGGTAAGAAGTTCTCCAGTACCCAGGTACAATTTTTATACCTGTCCCAGCTCTAATTTAATGTGTTAACAAAATTAATTTGTACTTCTAGGACCTGTATTGTGTGAGAAGTGATCTTGGTAACCTACTGAAGGCTTTAGGTAGACTGGATGAGGCTAAGGTAAGATATTCCCGAATGTTGCTTGCAATTTATTTTTGTCAAGATTTATATTCAACATGACAAGGGTTATAAATTTTTGCCAAGATTTGTCTTTAAACCAAAATTTCATAAAAATCTTCGAATGGGAACAGATTTGAAAGTTTCTTCTAAAAAGCATTGCGGTATCAGACAAATAGTAAATTTGAAATTTGATTAAATTTAATGTTTTTGCGTAAAGCATCATGTCTTTTGACCTCTAAATATGAATCCAAACCCACTTTAAGGCTTTAAGAAGTAGTTTCAACTTTTCTAAATTTTTGCATAACCTTTAATCATGTTATTTTTTTTTTATGCTTAAATCATTAGTTTGGGTTCTTATGATTCCTTGGAATGTAAATGAATTGTTTCCCTTTTTAGCTCGACTATTCGAAGAATAGGGGGCTATTCCAGTCACCCAGGCGTCGGCGTCAGCGTCGGCGTCAGCGTCGGCGTCGGCGTCGGCGTAATGCTTTGGTTAAGTTTTTACGTGCAAGTGTTTAAAATCTCTGTTTCTATTAAAGCAATTGCTTTGAAACTTTGCACATGCTTCTGTGACCATAATATCAGCCTCTTGACAAAGAATCATTACTCTGATATTGAATTTAGAGGAATTTTAACCCTTTTCGGACTTAGAAATCTTGGTTAAGTTTTTACGTGCAAATGTTGTATTTCTGTAATATCTCTATTTCTACTAAAGCTTTTGCTTTGAAACTTTGCACATGCTTTTGTTACCATAATATAAGCATCTAGACAAAGATTCATTACTCTGATATTGAATTTAGTGGAATTTTAACCCTTTTCAGACTCAGAAATTCTTGGTTAAGTTTTTACGTGCAAATGTTGTACATCAGTTATATCTCTAATTCTATTATAGCTATTGCTTTCAAACTTTGAACATGCTTCAATGATCATAACAACAGCTTCTTGATAAAAATTCAATTCTCTGGTATAGAATTTAGTGGATTTTTAACCCTTTTTGGACTTAGAAATTCTTGGTTAAGTTTTTACGTGCAAATGTTTGATTTCTGTAATATCTCTATTTCTACTATAGCTGTTGCTTGGAAACTTTAGACATGCTTCTTTGACCATAGTTTTAGCCCACAGAAAAAGATTCATTACTCTGATATTTAATTTAGTGGAATTTTAACCCTTTTCGGCCTTAAAAAACTTGGTTATGTTTTTATGTGCAACTGTTTTATGTTAGTTGTATCTCTGTTCCTACTAAAGCTATTGCTTTGAAACTCTGCACATGCCTCTGTGACCGTAATATCAGCCTCTAGACAAAGATTCTTTTCTCTTGACTTTCATTTTATTGAATTTCCAATGTCGAAATTGATTTGCTGTTACTATCCAGCACATGGAATAGTCGAGCTTCGCTGTCCTCCGACAGCTCTTGTTGAGTTACCAGTATGTTAGTTGCTTTGTAACAGTAATGAGTGGATGAAACTGGGGGAATTTGACTTTCTCAGATTCTGTATTAAATGAATGTTTAATCTATGTAAAAATGAACTAGACCTTGATGTAATACAGATGTGTATTCACTTTTTAGATTTTATTACAAATCCAATCTAATAGTTGAGTCTGTGTGTGACATTTCCGACAATTTCACATGTTCGTGAAGCAGAAACATTTAGCAGCCTGGACAATCACACAGTACATTTACAAGATTACCAGACTATCTAATGGCACTTTGAGACCAAACATATCTACAAATCACATAGTAAAGACCCTGGCCAAACTGTGCATATGCTCAGACTGGCCAGAGTCTTTGCCTTGAGCACATTTGAAATTGTTGGAAATGTCACACACAGGCTCATTTAGATATTTTCTGGTCTCTGACTTAAGTTTTAAAATTTAACATTTCCTCATTTTTTATCAAACTGATATACTTCCTAGAATTGCGAGACATTTCCATTGAGTACCTAATTCATAATATTTTAGAGAAAAAAAATGAACAATTTATTTTGTCATCATTGAAGGAATATTAAAATTCTGTAACAAATCATGAATATTTATTGGCAAATAATTGAAATTGAACTTCATGTTTTCATGAATAGTCTTGATAAATCCCTCTTGTGTGTCTGCTAACCAAATATATCAAACTTTTAAAGTATCATTACAAAAAGTCAGTTTGCCGTTTAATAATGTAAAAATACTTCTTACTGTTCTGTTAAATTCACCTTAGAATGGTTATACCGACTATTCGGAAAAAATAACATTTGTTTATAAAAAATGGAATAATTAAAAAGAGAGCAGACCACAAAAAATGAAGGAACTATATTTATCAAGACTTGAAATGAACAGTATTACTGACTTACAAATACAGAAAACCAAAGGTTGCAATACATATAAATGGCTTTTCTTGTTTGTCCACATGTTGACTTAAGTTTAACTAATTAAAAAATTGTGTCTGTAGAAAAATATATTGAGTTTTACACTATAAGCTATAAAGATATTGATAAGCTTATGTTTCAAAAGTAGTCATGTGATGCACAATTGATATTCTATGAAAATTGTGCTTCTAATTGGCAAACTTTATCATTTTTACTCATTTAAA
Organism: Fragum whitleyi; assembly: GCA_948146395.1. NCBI lineage: Eukaryota > Metazoa > Mollusca > Bivalvia > Cardiida > Cardiidae > Fragum > Fragum whitleyi. The sequence goes on from OX411549.1 coordinate 35,515,191, forward strand.
CCTGTGGTGTACAAAGAAACCCCAAATTATTGCATCCTTTTTTTCATTGTAAAAAAAATATGAAAGAGCTTGTACTGTAGTTTTGCAGACAAACTAGAAAAACTACATCTTTGAATCTTGTTTGAAAATGTTTACCATTTTTCCATGCTCTATTAAACCTTAAGATGATTGATAGGGCTAAAGAAATGTAAATAATGTCATTCTCTTTATACAGCGTCATGCTTGCTGCTGTTGAAAGTTTCGGAAGAATATCTTTAATTGACACAAAAAGTATGGCATGGAAACACTTTCAAATGAATAATTCATAATCATGTTTCATTCGAAACATAAAAAATGTCTTTGCTTAGAATTTGGAGTATTTTGTTAACAAAAACAAGTTTTTAGAAGAATCACGAAGAAAATATATTTGAAAAGATGTAGTTTTGTGTGAGTTTGCTGGTATAATTCATTTATCATTTCATGAAATTTCAGCTTGGACATGGTTTGATACAGTATGCAAATATCCTTTTTTTAAACTCAAACAAAAAAATATGCTCAAATTATTTGTTTCCTATTAGATTATTATTTGTTTCAAAAGTGCTATACACATCTGGTTACATTTCACCCCACTTCCTGCAAAATTCTGAATAAACCACTTTAAGAAATCAGGTTTAAAAATGGTTAATTCTCTGATCTCTTATAATCTCTTATCTAGCCTATACAAGGATGGTGAAGAATTATTGAGATATTCACCTGAATGGAATGGTAAATGAGTTTAAATAAACTGCTAGTACTTTTAAAGTTATTTTATTTTTATTTTGATGACAAGGCACAAAGGACACAGTTAACACATTGTAGCTCTAGCCAGCCTGAAGGATGACTTGACCAGCTAGACTCCAGAACAAGTGGTAGGATTATATGCAAAATGGTTCATATACAGGTTTGAAGGTAGTATCACATATAGTCAGTCACTAAATTCAACATGTTCAGAACTTTTTAAGATTTGGGCTCATTGCTCTAAAATTAATGACACATTACTTGTTTTCAAATGATACAGTTTTGAGGAGGGATGCATATAAAATGTCAAGTTTTGAAACTACTTGCTGATGTAATTTATAGTTCCTTTTATTCATTTGATTCTCAAAAATATAATTATGAATGTTTGTTTTGTAAGACTTACATTGTCTTCCTGCCTTATTTATAAGTCTGTTAGGGCTGTCTTAAGAAGTTATTTGTCTGTGAATAATAATAGGTTAATTTCATTTTTTTTCTCTTGACTGACTATTACTGCTTTTTGCAAATACTTCTTCAAAGAAAAGGTAAATTTATCTCATGCTTGTATTTTTGTTTTAAAATGCTTGCAAGCGTTGAAACTATAAAAACAATCTGAATAAGGTATTTTCTTTAAAAAAAGTGTACAAAAACCTGACAAACTATAACACTGACTTTGTATATGTGTTTTTGAAAGACTTTCAAGCCCTTTGTTCAAGATGTAAACACAAGCTAAATTTTAGCTCATAAGTGCTTATGTAAAGCAGGGTTTCATTTTTATTAGCTTGGCTATGTTCAGAGAAAACCTAAGGTATTGCTATAGCTCTGGTGTTGTGGTTGTCGGCATCATGCAAAATCATGCAAAATCTTTGTCCATCCGTCCGTCTGTCCGTCCGTCGGACCTTTTCGTTTTCGGACTCTAGCTCAAGAACCAAATGACCTACAATCATGAAACTTAATACAAATGTTCCTTATGGCCCAAATATAAGTTACAAACACATCCTGCACTAATAGCACTTGCATTCTGACAAAGCGCTTGTGGGGATATTAGTCCGCTCTGCGACAGTTCTAGTTTTACCTAGATTTTTATCCACCATCCCACACTCAACAGCTGAGCGTAGGCACCAGTAGGTGTTATCAAGTATGATCACATCTGAAACAAAGGCACAACCAAATATTTTACATAAATAAAATCAGATTGTTTTTCTGCATGAATCAAGGAATATGAAAGAAAACTTCATTGTAGCTTTCATTGATTACTCACACCATGTTAATCATTTACAAAGTTGATATTTCTGTTAGCATCACTTTTAAAGATATAATAAATCTAATTCTGTATACTGAAATCTTGTGATCACAATTTGTCCCTCACCCATAAGTTCCATTTTCATTCTCTTTGTTTGGTGATTCTGTATAAGACAAAAAATCTTCATTGTGCTAGGTATTTTCTTGAACCTATGTAAATAGACATAGGAAAAATATAAAGGTTATTTGTTTCAGTATATATGGATTTAGCTTTCATATGATGAACAAAAAAGTTCTCATTACGCAAGTAACATTTAAAAAGCATTTGAGGTTGTTGCTCTTGAATGGAAAGAGCAAATGAAAAAAAAGCTTTGACCATGGCCAATATTGGTGGGTGCTTTTGGTTAATGGTCAGTACAGATCTTGTTTCTCACATGTCATCATCTCAAAAGAAAGGGAAAAATGTTTTATACATTCAGTAAACTTTCAGTAGTTTGCATGCAGGTGGTTTGTGGGTATGTGTTCGTTTGTATACATTCTTTGGTCCCAAATTTTTACCTTCTTTATCTTTGTAAGAAAGCATTATGCTATTTGCACAGCAGTCGTTTGTAGTTCGTAGCCCATGTCAAGTCCCGAGAGATGGTTAATACCACACATAAAATTGTTTTGTTTGTGGGTGTGAATTGTTGATCAATAATTGCCCAAGTTGTCACAATAAGACATTTACCTTGATTTTCACACATTTTGATCGGTATGCTATCTATTGTTGTTATGCATCCTTATTAAGAGGCCTTGTTTGATTTGTAAATTTTGAGGGTTAAATCATTTAAAGATTTTAATCAGCAACTGAGAAATGAATTTCATCGAACGGTCTCATACTGATCTCGTATAAATGAATGTGTAAATGTTCATAGACTTGATTGTCAACATGTCGTCCACACAGTTACATATCTCACCATCCAAAAATGATTTGATTCAAAGGGAAAACACTCTGATGAAGTTGTAAACTGACATGTAAAATATAACGTTATTTTGGTTTTGAATATGGTCTAAACACAGGATGGGCATTGTTCAAGTGGTAATTTAGCTTCATTACCCTCTACAAATGGTCTTGTTGGAAATTGCTTTAAAATAGGTGTATAAACTTTTAATCAAACCCAAAACAGAGGATGCCTAAAGACCAAGTCTGATTCAGATTTATTAAGAAACTACTGACTGCTTGAGTCCGGTCCCTTGAGCTACAAACTACAAAGATTTTACTGTGTTTATACTTTGTTGGAGATGATGCATTAGACAAAGTAAGATAATGAGATGTTGCAAAATTACAATAACATAATTTGTTAAATTAAAGAATAATTATACTAAATACTCACTTGGTTATAGCTGAACAGAAATATCAACTTTGTTTAACATTGGTGAATGTTTATGGCTCTTTTCTCCATCAAAAAATTATTTCCAGGGCTTTGTTTTTTCTGAAGAAAATCCAAGTTGATGTTTTTTATCTGCTTTTATCACACCAAAAAAGCTATCTTGATCTACATTGAAACTCTTTGAATACTTTAAATAGTTTTATTTTCCTATAACCTTTATACCTTTTTAATTCAAAAAGGCATATCTGGAACCTATAACAGTTATTTTTACACCAGAGAGTTTGTGAAAAATATGTTGTGCAGTGAGACTGCCATACAATTTTGGATAGTTTAAGGGAATCTCATATACTATTTGTGTATTAAGCTCACTGGTTATTATCCAAATAATTGTAATTTGAAAAACAATGAGATTAAACAAAAGATTATGTAGCTGTTTCAATCAGCCCTCAGTGATTTATCAAATGAGATGGAGAAACGAGTAATTTGTCAAAATTTAAGATTCTGATGTCATGTGATATTTGGTTATAGTTGCAAATATTTTTTTCTATCAAACCAAGAGTTAAGACAAGAGAGGTTAATGCCTTTGTGGAAATCATCATTACTTAACTGAACCGGAAGTTGTTGAGTCTCATGCAAATTGTCTCAAAAAGCAGACTCCGTGAGATTCACAACATAGGTTTTATCGCTCTATTGTTGAGATATTTCAAGTTCAATTTACCTCTTACCTTTTGCTCTGTATGTAGTTGAAACTCTCATAAACTATTTCTTGAATTTGATTAAACTTGCAGAGCTAAAGATAGAGGGGGTATTTGGGATTTCAGATTTATATTTTTCACTAGTCCTTTGCTCAAATCCTATCTTGTGGGTACTCATTGGAATTGTCTCAACGAGGCAATTCAAATTGGTATCCACATCATGGGGTTTCATTGCAAAATAAAGATTTTAGACTGGACTTACCCCTTCTTATCTGTACCTTTGCACTTGTATCATATGACAGAAATAACTAAGAGATAATGTAATTGTGCCTATTTTTGTGATTCTATTGGGTTTTCATTAAGATTGGTTTTCATTTAAAATATATTTGCAATTGAGCAAATAACACATGACAGCTAGGGCTTGGACCTCTGTGTTCAGAATAAAAATCATTTGTTCTAAACATAAATCAGTATAATGTTTAAAACTCATCCAATAGTATTTGAGTGGTGAAATGTTGTACTGTTGTCAGTCTGTCTTGACATTTTGCTAGCCATTGTTTTGGGCCACTTTGGTAAAACTTGTATTTAAAGTACAGTCATGTGCTACAAAGCTATTGATATGGCAGTCCCAACAATTCCACTTTTGTATTACTGGAATAAGTTGAGCATCCTGGAAAACAAGACATAGTCATTACATCTAGAATATTACTGATCTTATTAAAAAACTTTTAGTCAATAGCTATTCACATAAATAGGAGTACAGCATTGTTAAGAAGGATATCAAACATTATCTCATTTTAGGTGTAGTTTTGAAACTTAGTATGAAGTTGGATTTATACATACATCTGAGGTTTAGGCTGTCTATAAAGGTCACAGTCTTACTGCGGCTACTGTAGGGCATTTTTGTTTCAAAATAATATCATTATTTTGACTTTTGATTATTTTATATTTAAATATTTTACTTTAGATTGATTCATTTTTCAAAAGTTAAAAAAAAAAAGATGCTCATTGTAAAGGAACTATTTCTTGTATAAGAGTACACAAATTATTTTTATTGAAACAATAGAGGAAATTACAGTCCTAAAACAATGTAGAAACATTTCTATCTCTCTTTCAGTATTAAAAGGAGACCAGTGCTAAATGCAGTCATTACTTTCTTTCATATTTCTTAACATTCAAATTGCTGCTCTGCGATAAATTTGATGCATGGCAATACTTTACTAGTTTTGTCTTAAAAGGTTATTTAGATGTAAGGTTATTATGTTGTACTCTAATACCATATTTATTGATATAATTAAAGGCCTGCTATTTGAAAGCTATAGAAACCCAGCCTAATTTTGCTGTAGCTTGGAGTAATCTGGGATGTGTCTTTCATGCACAAGGAGAGATATGGCTTGCTATTCATCACTTTGAAAAGGTAATTAAGCAAAGATAATTGTTTAGCTCGCCCGGGACGAAGGTCTCGGAAGAGCTATTGTCATACTCTCGGATGTCGGCGTCCGCATTAGGTTAAAGTTTTTTATTTCTAGGCTTTATTTTTTACAGAAACACTCATTAAGGCATAGGCTTTCATTTGAGACCAACATCCATGTCGAAATGACCTTTAGACGTTGGTGTCGGTGTCCACTTTAGGTTAAAGTTTTTTATTTCTATCAATATTTATCCTAGAGCTTTATTTTTTACAGAAACACTCATTAGGGCATAGGCTTTCATTTGAGACCAACATCCATGTCGAAATGACCTTTAGACTGTGACCTTGACCCTTTCAAAAAAACTTTAACCAAAAACCTTAACCAAAAACTTTAACCAAAAAACTTTAACCTTGCTTATATTTTCTGTAAGCATTAAACTAGAGACTTCATATGCACACTCATTAGGCAGCGTTCTCCGCAGGCCCTTATAGCGTATCGGGGCCGATACGCCTTCAATAAATTTAACAGGTTGCCGATACACCTTAGGAACGCCGATACGCTTAATTTTGATCACCGATACAGCTTAATTTCTTTCTGAACAAAGGGTCAAAACGAGCAATAAAACTGATTGCAGACGCGCGGTCATTACATCATCGCAATCTGGGAAGATGTATACACAAAGACCCTAATAGATAAGACCCTTGCTAATTGGTGATTATCGATTTTTTCTTCACGGTTGGTTGATTTTCACTGGTTCCTCACTTCCAGTAACAGAGAAGAACAGATGGGTACCAATACGAAAACGCATCACTTACAGTCCACTTCATTTACCGAACATTGCCAATTTTTACCGAGATCCACCGGAAACGATGGAAAAAGTTGTTTTCACATCCTTTCCTAACTCCAAACTGCTATCTCACTTAGGTCTACGATTATTAACCCATGGGTGAGTGATTTATAGTCAGAAAGAATGAGTGCAGCTGTCGGAGAAACACGGAATCCCAATATTGACAGTCTGGCGCGCTACCAACTGCGCTTTGTCGACGAAATTAGACACCGAAAAGTCTAGCTCGCATGCGATTAAATCCAAGTTAATAAATTTCAGAAGAAGCCGTGTTTTCGCAAAATGAGCTAATCTGTTTTTTTTATTCTCAAATCTTGAACATTTACCGCTGTTGACAAACGATTCAAAAAGCGACTCGCCCCTTACCCAATTCATTGGTTTATTACCTCCCTTTGCCAATCCCGTTAATTTTCTTATAAATATTACATTTTTTGTAAATATATGATAAAATTTTGTTTCTTTTTCATTAAACTTATTCATATTATAGTTATGTTTTACAGGGTTTGAAAATTTAAAGCCCGATTGTTATCGTTGATTCTTATCTCTCACTAAATTGAGTTTTAAACAGGAAGCTATATATAAACCTACATTTCCACGCCGAAAAGGCTAACAAAGAAACTGAAAATGGCGCGAAAGAGTTGGTGACCGCGTTGCTTCGCATTTGTCTGGACTTTCTTTCCTGACGATCTACTATCTGATAATCAAAGCCGTGAATTAATCTTGTCAAACCCAGGGTTACGAATATATGACTTATACGGTTTTCGAGAAGAAGCTTTCGATACCCCTTGACTCGTGAAGATAATCTTTGCAAACCGGCGATCCAAATGTCGTAACATTGAATTTACGGCATTTTTTCTCTCTCGGCGAAGAATGCGGTCCTGCACCCCGAAAGCTTTGATTACTTTGGTATACTTTCGATCGGACGTAGGGTATTGTTTATTTTGATTGCGTAGATAATTATTTTCTCCTATTTTCCAGAAGACAACATTTGAAATATGAAATTCGTTGATCTTATGAAACTTTATGGATTTTACTAACTTTACCCTATTGAGATTGTCGTTATCGGTGTTTCTCAGCTGCCGGGCGGGTAGGCCAGAGAAATCGGGATTCAGAGAACTAAGAGGAGTCTGCGATCGTTTAACCCTACAAACTAGATTACTCTATCAAAGATAGTTTTGTTTAGCTTGGGGACAACAAAACGATCTTAAAATAAAATATCGGATATCTTGGATATCGTTATCAATATTGACGCTGTGTCTGTAACGTTTCCGCGATACGTTATTGTTCACCGCGGGAAGGGGGGGGGGATCGGCGGCGGCAGGGGGGGTACAGTGTTATAGCAGATACATCCGCTTCTTCCGCTGTTTCATTTCTCGGACCCCGACCACAGCGTTTTAATGGAGTTGCAGTGTATTTGCTCAAGTCAAACTAGATTTACCTTTATGTTCCAATGTGAATTTTGATTATATCATACAAAAAATCGACAAGAATATGCAGTTTTCGCGATCTTTCTACTACCGAGATTTAGGCAGAATAAGACATCGCAGACAGTCTGTCTGTTTAAAATTCACTTACCTCAAGCTTACTACCCAATTAATATGGACATTACATCTAATTTCAGTTAGAAAATTGAAACAAAACTTTTGATAATTCTCCACAGGAACGCCATTTCTTAACTAGATCGTACCCTTATATGTTCAACCCAAAACATTTTTTTCTTTTTTTTTTGTTCATTCCAGAATTGAAATCAAGATAAATTCTATTTCTATTTCTATTTCTAAATTAGGTCATAGAAATTGATATAGGAAATAAATATTACAAAAAAGAAGAAAAAAAATGAAGAAAAAAAAAACCTTGTAAAATCAAAGTGCTTAAAGTCCTGTCACAGGCTTCTCTAAACAAACTAGGTACCAACTTTTAAATATGTTACATGGTTATTGTAGAATAAAAAAAATGTTCTTAGAGATATTTTTGGGGGGGAAGATATGAAAAGGGTTAGTAAACACATTAGAAAATAACTGTAATAAAATCTAGTTTTTACTTATTTCAGGAGAAGGGCCTTCCTCAATCATACAAGGACTTCCCAAGGATTTTAAAAATTCCTTATATACATTATTAAATAGAGACCTATAAAAGTTGACAATACATGCAGTGCTGTCCTTGGAACTCTCAAATATATGAGCATAACACAGCCTTAGTGCAGTTGATTTACTGTTTTCTTTGACTCTTAAATTTAATTTTCTTAAATATTCCAATTTTTTTCATTTCTTTTGTAATAGTCTTTTAGTACACAGTATATTCTATTAAAGGGAAGGGATACAAGGGGAAGGATGGAAGGGGGGGGGGTATTTTATAGCCATCATGCAAAATTTTATTGATGATTTGGGAGTTAAGTTATTTATGAGATGCTATAAAGGTGTCAAAGAAAAAAAAGTTCAAATCAAATTATATATTCAGCAAAACAGAGGTTCTGCTTCACAAATATCAAAATCCTTATCCAGTAAAACCACTGTAACCATCCTTTATTATTAACAGAAATACAAAGTAATCTGACAATATAGCCGCGCGCATATGCCACTACGCCTTCAAAATTTTCTGGGGAGAACCCTGTTAGGTGATAGGCTTTCACCATAGACAAAGGTCCTTGACAATTTGACCTTGACCTTGACCCTTTGTGGACTTAAAAAAAACTTTAACCAAAAAACTTTAATCAAAAACTTTAACATTGCATATATTTTTTTTAATGCTCTAACCTAGGGACATCATTACTTCAAATACATACTCATTAAGTGATAGACTTTTGTGAGAGATCAAGGTCCTTCACAATTTGACCTTGACCTTTTATGAACTTAGAAATACTTTAACCAAAATTCTTTTACCAAAAACTTTAACCTTGCTTATATTTTCTGAATGCTTTAACCTAGGGACATCATTACTTCATATACATAGTCACCAGATGAAAGGCTTTCACCAGAAACCAAGGGCCTTGACAATTTGACCTTGACTATGACCTTTTATGGACTTGGAAAAACTTAAACTGAAAAACTTCAACCAAAAATTTAACCTTGCTTATGATTTCTAAATGCTTTACTCAGGGACATTATTACTTCATACACAATTACTCACTAGGTGATAGGCTTCTACAGAGACCAAGATCCTTCACAATTTGACCTTGATCTTGACCTTTTATGGACCTAACCTTATACATGCAATTAAAACAAAAAAGTTTTTATATTTCTTAATTACTACTCAAACAGATATATATTAGATCATGGACTTTAACATTGAAAGAAACCACTTTGAACTTAGCTGTTTGGGCGAGCTACGTTGTCCGCGGACAACTCTTGTTATTTAGTTAATATTAAGGCATTTTTCATAACCTTTGTAAGTTTCTTTATACAGTCAATCTTGCTCAAGCGACCACGCAACCATTTTATTTAGTGACCATTTTCAAAATCCCATTCTATAAATCCAAATATCTGAAAAATAGATATCACTGGTGTAAAAAATGTTGTAAATGAATCCAATAAGATGATTCTGTTGAGGTTTTTTTTCGGCATAGGGTTCATGAGAATTTTGCAAAAACATACATATTTGATCAAAATTATGTTTCTTAATTGTAAACATAACATGTATTAAGCGACCATTTTCTTTAACTGCCACTTTTTGGTGGTCCTATTTCTGGTCCCTTTATACAAGTTTTACTGTTATTCAAAATGGCATGGCCTGCAAAAAGGTGACACTAAATAATAGTAATAGTCTCTTTTTATCCCTACCATTCACTAAGTATTAACCCTTTGCTGTTCAATCCCTGCTTTTTACGTGCCTGTGATTTTATGATTGAGAAAACATTGTGAAAAAAGAAGAAATTGCTTCTGACAAGCAATTTCTTCTTTTTCCACACTATTTTCTACCCTACTGAATGGTTATTTTTCAAATTAAATCCACTTTTAATTTTCGTCTGCAAAACCTTTAAATTTGGACAGGTCCAAAATTTTGTAAAACAGGAAAGGGTTAAGTAACCAGGCTATACATCAAAGATAACTCAAAAAGTTTAAAAGCACGCAATTCAAAATTCTAAAGAAAACAAAAGGGCTATAACAGTACTTTAAGATTTTCTCCTTTAACCCTAACCCTTTAATTCAAGTTCATTCTAGCCATAACCATGTGATGAATTAAGGCTTTAATGCTCATGGATTCAGTGCCTTTTGCCTAAAATGATGATGAAGAGATCAGTCAATTTTAACCACCTAAATGACTTCTCTCATTTGCTTGTAGAGTTTGCATAAAATTTCTTGGTTGTTTTAGGCTGTTGCACTTGACTCAAGTTTTCTGGATGCATATATCAACCTAGGAAATGTTCTGAAAGAAGCCAGGATATTTGACAGGTATAGATTCCTTATTCCTTATTTATTTATTTATTCATTTGTGTTTGTTTTCTTCCTTGTGATATTACAGAATTACCCTTCCCGAAACTTACTCATCAGAATGTGTCAGATAAAAGGATCTTATCAGCAGTGTATATTCTAGGCAGGGGGATTGGGGGATCACCCCACTTTTTTCAAAGATCCCCCATATTTTCTAGATTTGTGGGGGATTTTTTACTTTGAACAAAGAGAATGGAATACCAGTTATTCTCAATTGTTGCAATTTTGTGCTGAAATCCCCCATAACTTCTAGAATAAATACTGTATCAGTCTATTTGAAATATTTCTCTGATCCTTCCTGGATACTTAAATTTTAGCCTATAAATCAATTCATTGACTGAATATTGTCACAAAGATTACAATTATAAAATTCGGTTCAATTGATTTCATTTGGAAAACATAAGTTCAATATTGTAGAAAAAGCTAGAATTTACCAAGGCAGGCAATGCTGTTAAACGGTATTTGTACCAATAAGACACACCCTACCCACACCCTCGTCATTTTCACATAATAAACTGGACTTTTTGTCTCTTTTATTATCTCCCGCTGTTCAGCAAAAGGGATATAGTAATGGTCTCAAACTCATTCCATCAATAAACTTGTCCGGAGCATATCTCCTAAAGTATAAAAGCTATCAATTTGAAACTTAGGTGGATAGATCTCATGGAGGAGAAGTGCAGTGCACAAGAACTACAACTCTTGCTTGCATAGTTTTGGAGTTATTCCCCTTTGATTAGGCTACAGTTTACTATCAAGCTTTGATGGCCAAGGATGGCCATGTCCAACATTACTCTTGTTTTTGATTACATTGAAACCCTTTTCACACACCTACATCAAATATAAATGTGCATAAGACATGTTCTGTTCCTTTTTCAGAGCTGTTGCTGCATACTTGAGGGCCCTTAACTTGAATCCTAACCATGCTGTAGTACATGGAAACTTGGCTTGTGTATATTATGAACAAGGGTAAGAGGTGTAATTTTCTTTTATTAAATCTATTATTATTATAATTCAAGAATTTGATATTTCTGATTTAAACTGGATTTATTTGTAAGAATTATGTTCCCTTCTCAATTTGCCCTCCTGTATAAGAATCTAGACTACCTAATTTCAACTTTAAATTCTCAATTAAAAATTTTTTTTGGACACCTTGCTCAAAGAAGTCAAATCCTGACTTAGTTGATAGTATTTAATAAATCACTTCTTTCCATTTTCAGACTTATAGATCTTGCTATAGACACGTACAGACGAGCAATAGAACTTCAACCAAACTTCCCAGATGCTTATTGTAATCTTGCCAATGCACTCAAGGAAAAGGGAATGGTAACTGAAATAAAGTTTTATTAGAAACTGCATATTTTTTATGCCCCCGCATCGATAGATCGGGGGCATATTGTTTTACTCATGTCCGTCTGTCTGTCTGTCTATCTGTCCGTCCGTCTGTCTGTCTGTCTGAAAACTTAACCTTGCCAATATCTTCAAGCCTATATAAGATACAAAGCTAATATTTGGCATGATGATAGATCTCAATGATCCGCATCCGCTGGTACCAAAGTCAAGGTCATGTGACAAGGTCAAGGTCATCTGTCAAGGTCAAACGTCCGAAAACTTAACCATAAAACTTAACCTTGCCAATATCTTCAAGCCTATTCAAGATACAAAGCTAATATTTGGCATGATGATAGATCTCAATGATCCGCATCTGCTGGTACCAAAGTCAAGGTCATGTGACAAGGTCAAGGTCATCTGTCAAGGTCAAACTTTGAAAAAAAATGCCGTTGCGGGGGCATTCGTGTTTCACAAACACATCTTGTTTTCATTTTATAATTATCAACAATTTAAAATCAATATCAATTTGTTCATTTAAAATATGGACCAACAAACTCAGTTGATAAGAAATACTCAATCTAGCTATTTAACCTGGCATGGAAATTTAAATGATTCAGTATATCATGAATCTTGCTTCTGCTTTCATAATCCAGTATACTTTTGTGCTCTATAAAAAAGAAACAAAAGAAACAGAATGTCAATAACAACTACAAAACATCCAACATACAGATTAATCTTAACAAGTTATTCAGTAAAAAAATCTCTTTATGATGTGACAGAATTTTTGCAATAGCCAAATTAAATTCTTGAGAGATAAATGATAGAAAATATTCTTAAAATCACAAAATGAAATTATATATGTAAAAACAAAATATGAATTTTTTTTATGGCAGAAAAATCTCCCACATTTCTTTAGACTCAATCTACTTTGCACAAAGAGATTGATTACTATTGTAAAATACTCCAATTGTGTTATCAAGATATTGAACTGGCTTATCCCACTATCATAGTTAGTGAAATAAATGCATTTAGACAGGGGTGTGGAAATATGAAATTTCTCCACTTGTCCTGGATCAAAATGAACTTGTCCACAAAAAAATAGAATAGTAAATATCAGGAAAACATTGTTTTTAATGAAGAAAATACCGTTTTCTTCATTAAAGACAATCTTTTCTATCCTATGATACAAACATTGGGATGGCTTTTGTCCTAGATCTTTTAAGAATTGCTCCAAGATTTGCTCTGGTATTTATTTGTCTATGTACAAGAAACCTAGAAAAATGTACTTGCCCGCAAGTGGAAAAGCTTGTGTTGGACAAGTTGGGCATGGGAATTCAACACCCCTGATTTAGAACTAACAAGACAAGCCCTTTGTAGGTCAAAGAAGCAGAGGAATGTTACAACAAAGCTCTATCACTAGTCCCCACCCACTCTGACTCCCTCAACAATCTTGCCAACATCAAACGAGAACAAGGGGACACGGAGGAGGCCGTCAAATTATACCTGAAAGCTTTAGAAGTGTATCCAGAGTTTGCTGTGGCTCATTCTAACCTCGCCAGTGTATTACAACAACAAGGGAAGCTACATGAAGCTTTGGTACATTATAAATCAGCTATAAGGTAAATTTGATAATCTTTGCTCTTCTCATGCATATTTCTGGTGTTTTGGCAGACAGTATCGACTAAGATCAGCCTGCACAGATGTGCAGTCTTATCTTGGTCTGTAATGCCTTTTTTGCCCAAAAAAATGGTGTAGAAAATTTGAGTCAGACTTGTAAAAATGTCCTCAAAATTGGCAATTTATTTGAAACAAAAAAAGATTTGGCATTTTAAGGGTTAAGAAGATATTCAGATAAATATCAGAATATATCAATACAAGTCTTGCAAGATGTATGTTGATGATAATTTGGAATGTCACAATGATATGAGATGTTTCAAGTGAGTTCTAGTTACTTGCAATTTTGATCAAAGATTGGTTTCATAGATCCCATTTACAGCTTTTTGTGTCAAAATAAAGATTAAAGAAGATTTAATGTAATCCAGGTATCCTTTTGATTCTCCTTAAAGCATGTTTCATCTCATTTATTATGCATGTAGTCTTCAGAATAAGAGAACAAAACCATTTAGAATAGGAAACAAGTGTTTTAAGTATTCGATGCATTTTTGTCTAATCTATTCACAGAATATCTCCATCCTTTGCGGATGCCTATTCAAACATGGGTAACTTGTTGAAGGAAATGCAGGATATACAAGGTGCCATGCAGTGTTATCAACGAGCTATACAGATTAACCCATCTTTTGCAGATGCCCACAGTAATCTAGCATCCATTCATAAGGTATAAACATTAAACTGTTGTACTCTCTGGTCATAGATTATCTTTTTAAAGAAGAAGACCCATAATAGTTCCACAGTGTTTTGAAAGTCATGAACTTTAATAGTGTTAAGTGAGGTTACCTAATGATTTCATAAGGAAACTTTGGTTAACATTGTGAAAGATCATGAGTATTGTGAAACTATTATGGGTCCACTTTCTTAAAGGTCTTCAAAATATTTGTGCTTTAAGTAATGTAGTCATGTACAATAAATTGTGTACTTAACCAATGTCTAACTAATTGAGTATGGTGTCTGTGGTCTAGAGGTAGAGCGTTCAGCGTCTTGACCCAAAGGTCTCGATTTTGATTCCTGGGAGCAGCTATCGATTTGAGTTCCTTCATTGGCCCACGCATTGGGCGTGAGTACTGGTGAATTTTCTAGGAAGCAGAATTGAGAGGGATTAATCTAAGTTGTAAGAACTTGTTTCCCAGTACATGTACAATAAATAGGGTGAAACCAAACCAACTAATTGAGCCCATAGGTTGCCTTTCAAATAACATCAAGATCTACCAATTAAGACCCAGTTGAAACCTACACATCTGCTTGGTCTTACAAGAATTTTCAATGATGTAATGATGATGCCATCTAAAGGTTTTCATTACCTTTAAGATAAGGATATATCTGATGGCTGTTGGTTATAGAAAACAAGGGTAGTTAGGTTTTAAAATGAGAACTCTAAGAAAACTACAAATATCTGTTACCGTGGGCAAGTTTTAGCATAAAACAACAAAGAATTGGAAGTATGATGTATGAAAATGGATTATTTACAGTAAAAAAGAAAAGTACTTCCACTCATAGTGATTGAAAAATATTAATTTTTGGCCTTTCCTTTTGTTTAGAGTCTATATTTTTTATGTGATTGTTTGTTGAATGCTCATGCATTTGTCATATTATTTTGAAGGATGCTGGAAACATACCAGAGGCCATCAGTTCCTACAGAACAGCATTAAAACTAAAACCAGATTTTCCTGATGCATATTGTAATTTAGCACATTGTTTACAAGTAAGTTTACTCTTAACTTAAATTTTCAAATTTTGATTAAGGTAGTGGACAAGCAATAGTTCCGCAACATTTCAGAACACATGATCTATCACAATGTTAACCATGAAAATAATTAGGAAACCTTGGTTAACACTTTTAAAGTTCTTGACTTTGAAACATTGCAGAACTATTGATAGTCCACTACCTACAGTTTAGTATTGAGAAGAAAGTACAAACATATTGAAATTGCCAAAGGAACATCATTTTATTGGCATGAGTTGATTTTGCGATTTTTCCCAAATGAATGAAAACTAATTCATGAAGAATATCTCTGAATTTTAATATGATATGAAATGAAGAACACATATCACCATTTCCCAAATGGTGTATCTACAGCTTGACTAAAGCTGAAACAGATAGGACATTTTTGCTGTCTGCCAACAATAGTACATTTTTGTTCCAATATTAACTAGTGAATGACTCTGTCTACTTCTTAGACCTGAAAATTAATTGAATCAATTCCAATCAACTGCCAATTAACAGAATATTTCGACAGGCACAACAGATCTTTGCTGATCATTCAATATGGTAAAGGTAGAGTATCTTAGTTTTTCATGTAAATTGTAAAGGTATTATCAGTACTCAATTGTCACTCATAAGCAAGAACTAAGAGAAATCAACCTGTAAATGTCTTGACTGAGGATTACATTTGAGCTGATGAGTCTGGTTACCTCAGTTAGTGCAGTATAACGCTAACAAATTTTAGGTCTTGCGTGTGGCTCTCAGCTCTGCAAGCTATTTGCTTGGATGAAATGACAAAGCCAAGACTAGATCAACTTGCCATTGAGATTTACCTGAAAAACTTGAGAGTTTGAGATACAAAAAAAATTAAAATATATTTATGAATTAGTTGAGCATCAAACTTGTGAATGGCGGTTCAAACAATTCACATTTGCTTAAAGTGCTAAAATTGAGCTTAAAACAGCTAGAAAGTACAATTAAAATATTCATCAATTGTCATAGATTTTTGAGTCTCTAGTAATTTATTTTATATAGATTGTATGTGACTGGTCTGACTATGAGTCCAGAATGGGAAGATTACTCCAGATAGTAGATGAACAGTTAGACAAGAGTCGTCTCCCTTCAGTACATCCACATCATACCATGTTATATCCATTAAAACATGATGTACGGAGAGCCATCGCAGCAAAACATGCCAATTTATGTATGGAAAAGGTAACTATACTTCTTTGTTTCATTATACAAGAAAAACAAAGACTTGATACTAATATATTTAAAAAAAAAACTGTCAGCAAAATCTGTAAAGGTTGTGAAGAAATTCTATTATCCTGATGATATATCATTTAAAATTTGTGAGAATTTGTGAAGTTTAGTTTTAGTAAAATTATAGAATTAAAGGACTTAAAAAGAATACAGGACTTGAGGTACCAACTTCTAGAAATTTTTGAAATTCTTAAGAGGAAATGAATGTGACTTCACTTCCATTTCAGATCAACATTTTACACAAGCCTCCTTATAAACATCCCAAAGATTTAATATCCAGTGGTGGTAGATTACGAGTGGGTTATGTGAGTTCTGATTTTTGTAACCATCCAACATCACATCTCATGCAAAGTATACCAGGAATGCATGACACAGAGAGATTTGAGGTAAGTTAATAAAACAGATTGTTAATTCAAATAGATAACGAGTGGGTTATGTGAGTTCAGATTTTTGTTACCATCGAACATCACATCTCATGCAGAGTATACCAGGAATGCATGACACGGAGAGATTTGAAGTAAGGGAATTATTTTTATTCGCCGCCGGAGGCGGACGTATATTGGTGTCATCTTCTCCGTCTGTCCGTCCGTCTGTCCGTCAATCCATCCGTCCGTACGTCCGTCCACTTTTCTTGTCAACGCAACTCCTCCTAAACTTCTGGCTGGATCTTCTTGAAACTTGGTCAATGTTATCAACTCAATTGGTAGATGTGCATGAAGGAAGGATTTTACGGTTCGTTGATTTTTGCCTGAGTTATGCCCCTTGATAACTTAGTCTCTGGGTCCACTTTTCTTGTCAACACAACTCCTCCTAAGTTTCTGGCTGGATCTTCTTGAAACTTGGTCAATATTATCACCTCAATTGGTAGATGTGCATGAAGGAAGGATTTTATGGTTCGTTGATTTTTGCCTGAGTTATGCCCCTTGATAACTTAGTCTCTGGGTCCACTTTTCTTGTCAACGCAACTCCTCCTAAGTTTCTGGCTGGATCTTCTTGAAACTTGGTCAATGTTATCACCTCAATTTGTAGATGTGCATGAAGGAAGGATTTTATGGTTCGTTGATTTTTGCCTGAGTTATGCCCCTTGATAACTTAGTCTCTGGGTCCACTTTTCTTGTCAACGCAACTCCTCCTTAGTTTCTGGCTGGATCTTCTTGAAACTTGGTCAATGTTATCACCTCAATTGGTAGATGTGCATGAAGGAAGGATTTTATGGTTCGTTGATTTTTGCCTGAGTTATGCCCCTTGATAACTTAGTCTCTGGATCCACTTTTCTTGTCAACGCAACTCCTCCTAAGTTTCTGGCTGGATTTCTTGAAACTTATTCAATGTTATCACCTCAATTGGTAGATGTGCATGAAGGAAGGATTTTATGGTTCGTTGATTTTTGCCTGAGTTATGCCCCTTAAAAACTTAGTCTCTGGGACTTATTGCCTCAGTTATGTCCCCTTAAAAACTTAGTCTCTTGGGCTTATTGAAATTGCAGCCTTGTGAATGCAACCCTTCCTAAGTTTCTGGCTGGATCTAAATGAAACTTGGTGGATGTTATAACCGAAATTGTAGATGAGCATGAAGTAAGGATTTTATGGTTCATTAATTTTACCCTAAATTATGCCCCCTTAAAACTTAGTATCTAGGGCTTATTGAAATTGCAGCCTTTTGAACACAACTCCTCCTTACTTTTTGTCTTTATTTAAATGAAACTTGGTCAATATCATCACCATAATTTGTAGATGTACATGGATCAAGGATTTTATGGCTCATTTACTTCCCTGAATTATGCCCCCTTAAAACTTAGTGCCTAGGGCTTATTGAAATTGCAGCCTTGTGAAGACAACTCCTCCTAACTTTTTGTCTTGATTTAAATGAAACTTGGTCATTTTCAATTTGGTTCTGTCAAAATAAGTAGTGTCTACAATTATTTCTGTGAAACAGCAGCAAAGTGGCGGCGTATTTTGTGACGATGGCACTCTTGCTTTTACTTGATATTAGACTAATATTTGTTATACACCCCTTTGAAGAAAAGGGTATATATTGCTTTACCCTTGTCGGTCGGTTGGTCGGACTGTCCATTGACCATCTTATGTCTGGAGCATATCTCAAAGTGTGCAAGCTAGAATCATGAAACTTCACAGGTGGATAGATCTTATTGAGAAGAAGTGCAGTGCACAAGAATCATAACTCTACTCATCATATTTGTGAGTTATTGCCCTTTATTGGTTGACAAATAATAGGCTATTGACCTGCTTTTATGAGGGGCATAAATGTTTTACAAACATCTCTTGTTTTTAGCTCACCTGAGCACATCATGCTCAAGGTGAGCTCTTGTGATCATTGGATATCCGTCGTCAGGCGTCAACAATTTAAGTGTTTACACTCTAGAGGCCAAAAATATTGACCAATCATCATGAAACTTTGTCAGAATGTTCCCCAGGTCGCAAGGATGAACCCTATCGAAAATGGGAAGGATCCGTGCCATATCATGGGAAAAGGGGCCTTATAGACAATTTTCTTGTTTACACTATAGAGGCCACAAATTTGGTCCAATTGTCATGAAACTTTGTCAGAATGTCCTCCAGGTCGCAAGGATGAATCCGTTTGAAAAAGGGAAGGGTCCATGCCATATCACGGGAAAAGGGGCCTTAAAGACAGTTTTCTTGTTTACACTCTAGAGGCCACAAATATGGTCCAATCATCATGAAACTTTGTCAGAATCTTCTTCGGGTTACAAGGATGATCCCTATTGAGAATGGGAATGATCAATGCCCTATCAAGGGAAAAGGGGCCTAAAAGACAATTTCTTGTTTACACTTTAGAGGCCACATATATGGTCCAATCATCATGAAACTTTGTCAGAATGTTCTACAGGTTACAAGGAGGAACCTTTTGGAGAATGGGAAAGATCCATGCCATACCACGGGAAAAAGGGGCCTAAAAGACAAATTTTCTTGTTTACACTCTAGAGGCCACAAATAAGGTCCAATCATCATAAATTTTAGTCAGAATGTTTTTCAGGTCACAAGGATGAATCCTATTTAAAGTGGGGATGATCCATGCCTTATCACAGGAAAAGGGGCCTTAATGACATTTTTCTTGTTTACACTCTAGAGGCCAAAAATAGGGCCCAATCATCATGAAACTTTGTCAGAATATTTGTCAGGTCACAAGGGTGAACTCTAATGAAAATGGGAAGGATCCATGCCATATTATGGGAAAAGGTGCCTTAATCACAATTTTCTTGTTTACACTTTAACAAATCATAAATTTTGACTTTTACAGGAAATTTGATAATTATCAATTATGTCAAAGAAACGAAGGTGAGCGATTAAGGACTATCATGGTCCTCTTGTAATAAAATGTTAGAATTTTCTGCCTCTTGTATTTAGTGTATAACAATATATGAAATATATTAATACATGCAAACATCTGCAGTCTTGTTTTCATCAGTAATGAAACATACTTTTTGTAAAAATTGGTAGTGGCACATATTGTTGCTGTAGCACTCTTGTGTAGCTGTTGTTGTTCGCTTAATGAAACATAAATAGATGTTACACTTAAGTTAGCTATTTATCTTCTATATATAAATATTGCAGGTGTTTTGCTATGCCCTGACACCAGATGATGGAACCAATTTTAGACAAAAAGTTGCTAGAGAAGCTGAACATTTTATAGATCTCTCACAGGTGGGTTGTACACTAAGTATATCTTAACTATTTCCCCAATTATACTCTTGTAATCTTTCCTAGAAAGGCAGCATGGACGAAGATCAGCCTGCATGGACTAAGATCAGCCTGCATTGACATGCTTTCTGATTGTTTTAATAATAATATATTTATACACAAGCTTTCAGCGGCACAGCGGCCTTAATCAGGTGAATCCTATGAATTGAACCATTAAGGGTTCAATTCATAGGATTCACCTGATGATAGTGGCTGTGCTGCCGAAAGCTTGTGTACAAATATGATATTATTTTTAAAAGTTTTTATCTCAAGAAGAGAACTTATTATTCACTTTCTGATTGTAGTGGAAATGCTGGCAGATCATGGTCTATGCTGCCTGGCCATTTTATTCTGTAGGACACAATTTAATCTTTATCTTATTGAATAAATGGAATAACAGATAGTGAAGGATAAGATGAAAAAAAATGTACTATAACAAATTACAAGGAACTCATAGTTAGGTGTAGCAGCTTCAATATTACCAAAAAGGGAAGAGTTATGTTAATCCTCCTTTGCAGATTATTAATAAATGTAAAAATTTAAAGGAAAACTCCTTGTAATTGATTTTGTAAATTTCTTGTGTCGAATTTGGATGTAAGTCAAAACCACAGTGATACTCTTAATCTTATAGATCAGTTTGTTGTTTAATTTTATTAAGAGACTTAACTGTAAAGCTATATTTTTTCACAATCAAACAATAATTATTGAAACCATTTCATTTTCAGAAAAAAAAAGCACTGGAAAACTGTAGTGAATTCCTTATACTAAGTTTATTGTAATCATATACATTGTATACATATTCAGGTTCCCTGTAATGGTAAAGCAGCTGATAGGATCAATGAAGATGGGATCCATATACTAGTGAACATGAATGGCTACACAAAAGGGGCAAGAAATGAACTGTTTGCTTTGAAACCAGCCCCTATACAGGTAAATAGATGTGTGACATGTCCTTTAAAACAGGATCAGCAGTGTTTCACTCTTAAACCAGGGTTTTGACCCCAAAAACATCCCGTTTTGACCCTCAAAAATTTCTGTCAAGAGGTCATTGTACAACTTAAAAATGTTCATGGATTCAATCTATACTATAAAATTATTGTTTCTTGCATATATCTATAAGGAAACTGTATGAATGAAACAAAATAAACAATAAGTGTCAACAGACACTTTATTGTAAATTTTCATTCATTTATAAAGAGTACAAAAAAGTCAATTTACTGTTACTTACTCCCTTCAAAAACTGTTTTGACCCTGTATTTTTATGGCCAAGGGGTCATTGACCCCTCAATTTGAAAAGTAAGCATGAGCCATGGATCACCATAATGGCTTTGTGTGAAATACCAGTAATCCATTGTTAGGTGCTCCAGCGGCCACGATGTAACTGAAAAAATGTTGAAAGCAGCTACAAAATCCAATCAAACAATCAATCTCAAAAATTGATAATTTTAGATTCAGAAAATCAGACAAGTGCTAAAAAGTTCCATCCCGCTTAAATCAAATTTTTCTTTTAACAAATTACTTTTTTTTTTGGTCACCTCAACCGGTCTGACTAATTTTGTGTGCAATATTTGATAAAAAGCAGGTGGAGTATGGCCAAGATCAGTTTACATGCCCATGCAGGCTGGTTTTAGTTCTTCCTGTCTGACCAAAGTATGAGAACTACAGTAATACATTTGAAAAGAAAAATCAGATAGTATTCTAAATAAAGCAGATGGGGATCTTGATAGGTCTATTTCATGTCATTCTGAAATTCAATATGCCACCAAAGTTGGAGGTATATTGGTATCATTTTCTCTGTCTGTCCATTTGTATGTCTGCTTCTTGTGAATGCAACTCCTCCTTCATTTATGCATGGATTTTTAGCTCACGGGAGCATGAAGTGCTCAAGGTGAGCTATTGTGAATGTACAATGTCAGTTGTCCATTGTCAGTTGTCCATCGTGCGACGTCCATCGTCCATCATCCACAGTTTCTTTTAAACATCTTCTCCTCCTCAACCAGTGGGCCAATCTTGATGAAACTTGGCAGGGATGTTCCTTGGGTCAAGCCCTTCCAAAGTTGTTCAAATAAATGAATTCCACCCTTAACTTACCCTTTACCCTTAACAAAAAGGGTGAAAAAAGGAAAAAAATTCAAAAATCTTCTTCTCTGAAACCAGATTGCAGACATCTTTCAAATTTGGTTTGCAGCATTATCTAGTGGACCTCTACCAAATTTGTTCATATCAAGACCCTGGGGTCATATTTGCGATTTGCCCTGGTGCAACCCGTATTAAATAGTATCAAAGAGCGAAAATCTTTAAAAATCTTCTTCTCTGAAACTAGATAGCAGACAGCTTTCATATTTGGTATGAAGCGTCATCTAGTGGACCTCTACCAAGTTTGTACATATCAAGACCCTGGGGTCATATTTGGGCTTTGCCTGTGCGCAACCCTTTTAGCTTGCCTGAGCACAAAGGGTAAAAAAAGGAAAAGCTTCAAAAATTGTCTTCTCTGAAACCAGATGGCAGACAGCTTTCATATTTGATATGTAACATCATCTAGCGGACCTCTACCAAGATTTTTTATATCAAGACCCTGGGGACACATTTGGGCTCCACCTGGATGTATCCCTTTTTACATAGAATCAAAGAGTGAAAAGGCATATTTTTCTTGCTCTTGGCTGAAAACATTCCATGGTATTGATCTTATGTAGAAATTATCTCCTTGTTGACATCTGCCTATTTAAGTTGTGTATATGTCCCAGGGGTCAAAGAGACTCAGGTGAGCAATCTAGGACCATCATGGTCCTCTTGTTATGATACTTTCACCGAATTTTCCTCATCATGTGACCTTTCTCATTTTGTTGGGGTTAATTGATATTAAATGTGGCAACATATCTTGTTGCAAAGGCACTTTTGTTTTGGAAATGCTATAGCAGCTGTCATAGCGCAGTTGGTAGCGCGTCGGACTATCATTCAATATTTCTAACAATTTGAAATTTTCGTGAGGTGCAAACTTTGAGTAGTATAGAAAGCCACATACTGTAAATATAAAGTTACCAATGGCCTACTGAGACTTTGAGACCTTATCTATCTAATAAACATACTGTGAAGACTGTGCGGATGCACAGACTGGTAAGAGTCTTTGCTTTGCGCATATTGGAAATTGTTGGAAATGTTTCTCACAGGCTCAATTATGAAAATGCTCCAAACAGGCTCATATACATTTCAGGTGATGTGGCTAGGCTATCCAGGTACCAGTGGGGCTTCCTACATGGACTACATATTCACAGACAGCTTTACATCCCCTATACAGATGGAACATCATTATTCCGAGAAGTTTGCCTACATGCCTGATACATACTTTATAGGGGACCATGTTCAAATGTTTCCACATCTAGTTAACAAAATTATCATCAAATCACCTGATGGAAAGAAATCCAAAGAGAATAGTGTAGTGTTGAGTGGTGTTGACTTGTCACCAGTTAGACAAGCAATAGAAATTAAGGTTGGTTTGATACTTTGGTACAGAGATATCCTTTTAATTGCAACTCAGATGATAGCAACTGACTGCACAGTTGCAACTCTTTCTGTGTTTAAACATTTACATTCAAAGAATAAATATCTCCTCTTAATAGCAACTTATAGTTAACAGCAATTAAGTCTGTGCCAAATTGTTCTTGCTATAAACAGGATTCCACTGTGCTAGAAAAAAAATCTTGGTAGTATCTGTATGAGTCATCCACTTAAAATGAAAATAAAATAAATAAGAACTGATACAGAGGTTAATCATTAAATGTGGTATTTCATTGGGTGAACAACAAAATCTAAATTTTTGCCACTCGTGAAAATGTAGCTGTTGTTTTTTACGAAATGAAATATCAATCGATCTTACTTGGAAAACAAATGATTATTCTATTTCTGTAATGGAAAAAATGAGGCAAAATATGCAAATTTTATGACAAATTTTCTTAAAGCTTGTTCCTTTGCATTTGATTGCTAAACAATATTTGACCTGATGTCACTTATTTTGCTCGACTTAGATGACGTCAGCTAGGGTGAAATGAACGAAAGTGGGGTACAAGTTTTTAGTAATTTCACTGGTTAGGCAGTTAGTTTATCAAATAATAGTCAATCGTTATTTCCAAATAATCCACTGAAAAGCTTTCAGGAAAGAGCCATCTTTTCAGAAAATATTTGTATTTGGAAAATTTTTAGCTCAGCTGTTTAAAGAGAAAACTGGAGGTATTGCTATAGCCTTGGTGTTATCATTGTTGTCTTCTTTGTGCAAAAAGTTTGACATTTTATGATATCTCTAGTTCTACAGAAAGCATTCCCTTTTAACTTGGCACATATATTCACTATCAAAAGAGTAATCCTTACTATCACAGGGTCAACTCTCGATGCATTTCGTGCAAATAATGCCCCGTTTTCAACTTAGATTTTTTTCATCATCCAGCACTCAACAGCCAAGCTTAGGCACCCATAGGTGATTGTTTTTCTGTACCCTTATTTGTCCAAAAGAAATTCAGTCCAAGATTTTGAACAAAATGCAAAATATTCCGTGCATCTACAATGAATAAATGTATGCTGTTATACTGAAAAAAAATCTTATCCTTTCCTAGGGGTAAGATCAAAACTATTGTAATTGCTAAATAAATTGTAGCCTTTTACATATTTTTGCACATACCTATGAATTCATTTTGTATTGTTTTATGAGTTATCATCCAAGTCTTATATGGCTATTTCCATCAATAAACTAAGTAAGAGAAAGAGTTTAAGTATAATTACAAAAAATAAGAAAATAGACTGTATTTTACATTACAGAAATTGACAGTTGAATGTGCACGAGGACAGACGACAGATCTAGCAGACGGCAGTCCCGGCAGTGTAACATACGAGACTATATCTATAGATGTAAACAATGTATTACAACATATGGCACAGACAGGGGATGCTTATGCTAATATACTAGATAATGTACAAGTACAGAATGGTGTCACAAACCAACAGGTAATTATTCCTTGTGGTACTGAACCTGAATTCCTACTTTGGCAGCAGAGCTACAAATAGAGATGGTATTTTGGATTTTAGATAAAAGTATTTCCTTAATTATAGTACAAATATTATACTGTTGGTAATCATTGTAATTGTCTCTTTGAGATGATTCAAATGGGTAACCACAACAAAGGTTTTTATTGAGAAATAAAGATTTTAGACTAGCTTTACCTCTGTACCTGTGTTTGGCAAGAGATATAGAAAAATAACAGTCTGATATTTGTATTGATCATCTGATTTTCCTTTTTGAACAAGAAAAGTTTAAAACAGATAATGATATATAATATAAAATAGAAGCTGGCATGCAACCAGTGCTTTTAGTGGGAAAGCAGCTGGAGGCTAGGAAAGAATGTGATGGTTGCATTGGTGTGTGAAATACTAGGAATCCATTATTAGGTGCTCCAGCTGCTGCAATAGTACTGAAAGATTGTTGAAAGCAGAATAAAACCCCATTCAAACAAACAAAAGTAAATGTAATTATACAGCCTGACAAGGGTTAAAGTAGACATGCAATGTAGATTACTTCTATAGCTCTTGAAGAGTGGTAATTGTTTAGAATCTATCAAATAAAGGTCATAGGAAATTTGAAGTAGAGGGGAATACAAATACACATATAATTTTGCCAAAAACTTTCAGTTAGTAAAGACAACTAAAATAATATAAAGAATATACAGTAAACCCTCGGTAGATGGTAACTCTAGGGACTGGGTCAATTTATACGAACTAAATGTAGTACAAACCAACCAGAGACAACCGGTCTGTATACTCTTGATGATTCGGATGTGGACTTTGTCTTTAGGTGCCCTCGTAGGTATCTCGATATGGGAATAACATGGAGCTTTCTTACAAACATCAAGAAGGGAAAAGAATTGGGACCAAAGAATGTATACGAACAAACACATACCTACAAACGATTTGAACTATTGAGAGTTTACTGTAGATGGCTGGTTTTTGGAATTCATGATACTTTCCAAAGTTATACTATGGTGATATATTTTTCAACTATTAAAATTGATGGAAATCATTTGCTATAAAAAAACAAAAAGTATCTCATAGATTATTCACAAAATGCTTAATTCTGCTTCTTCAATCTTGTTTTTGAAACAAATTGCCAACTTCTTTTCAAAATCTATTGGATATGTTGCAGACAAACAACAAATGTGCAAGTGGAGAAGAAGTCCCCAGATGTATCATTATTAGTGCTCGATATCAGTACCACCTACCAGATGATGCCATAGTGTATTGTAACTTTAACCAGCTGTACAAGATAGATCCTGACACTCTAGATATGTGGTTTGAGATATTACGTAGAGTTCCTAATAGTGTGTTGTGGCTGTTACGGTTTCCAGCTGTTGGAGAACCCAATGTGTTACAGACTGCTAAAAATGCTGGTATTGAAGATGGTAGAATTATCTTCTCTCCAGTAGCACCTAAGGTAGGTAGCAATCTTTGAAACTAACCTAACCCTACATTGAGGATAAAAACCATAAACATTTGAGAAATTGTATCCTGCCTGTTTACTTGCATTCAAAGCAGGGTACAATTTTCAAATGTTTGCAAAAGTTTTTATTCCTAGGGCTGGTCAGACTACAGATTGCTCAGGCTAGCCAGGCTAGTTATATTGCATATTTGGCTGATTTGGACCAAATCAAGATTGTTTTACACCTACAAAGTAGAAAGGGTGGGTATGTATTAGTTTAATCATGTCTATCCGTCTATAAACTTTTTATAGCTGGACTCTTACTTAAGAACCAAATGAACTAGTATCATGAAACTTAATACAATTATTGCCCATGACCAAAGGAAGTGCCCTTTTGTTTTTGGGTCATTTAGGTCAAAGGTCAAGGTCAAAATTGTATTAAAAAAATATGACTAACTCTTGAAGCCATTGACCTTCTTGCACTGATAGCACTTTAACAGTGACACGTTCTGCACTAGTGACAATTCATCCGGGACAAAGCACTGATGGGGGTGTTAGTCTGCTCTATGATCTGTTCATTTTAATTTCCCTATGATAATTTTTGATGATCTATAGGATAATCAAGGAAATGGTACAACATCCATAGCATTAAATAGTGTCTCATTTACTACAAAATGATTTTGTCTGCTTTCCAAGAACTTTATATTTGTATTTCATTTGATATTTGTATGTTAATTTATATCATCAAATTAGTTTTGATTCAGACTTATATAAAAAAAAAATATATATATAACTACTTGGTACCATCACCTTAAAGATATCCCCTTTATTCCTATCCAGCAGGTAAAATAGTTTTATGTATGCTCACAAACAGACTTTCTATTTACCCCTTCTTAATCAATGGCATGTCAAATAAATTAAAACTTTCAATAAAGATATAATAAAAGTTCAGAAAATTGTATAAATGTAATCATAGTGTAATGTTATAATCTTCAGGAAGAACATGTTAGACGAGGCCTGTTAGCTGATGTTTGTTTAGACTCACCCCTATGTAATGGACACACAACAGGAATGGACGTGTTGTGGTCAGGAACTCCCATGGTGTGCATGCCTAAAGAGACTCTAGCATCCCGGGTCTCGTCCTCCCAACTGAAGGCTCTAGGATGTACAGAACTAATAGCTAATGATAGACAGGATTATATAGATATTGCTGTCAGGCTGGGAAAAGATGAGGACTAGTAAGCATATGTGACCCGTCATGCAAAAAAGAGACCATCTGGGAATTCTGTTAGATAGATATCTAAAAGGACTTTAGGCCGAGCAAAGAACAACAAGAGAATGCATTTCAAAAATTCTTTCACAGGAAGGTAGATTGATCATTTTAGATTCAGAAAATTAAAAAGTGCAAACAGTTTTGGTCCTAGTCAGTCTGCACTATTGACACTATATGCTCTACCCATATTGTCATTTTTCTTGTGACGGGTCAAATAATTATTAAAGAAATTACTTCAGAAAATGTAATTTTAATTCTATCAAAAGCTTGCAGACCATATGAATACGAATATGGACTCCATCATTTATATCAAACATTTTTAAATGGGTGAACAGCGATACAGCTCACAAGGGGTGTTTCTGGTATAATTCTTTAATTCTCATTAAAGCAATATGTTATGGGTACTTATTTGAATCGTCTTAGCAAGGCTATTCTCAATATATAAGTACTCAGAACAAAGGACTTGTGCAAGTATAAAGAAATAATTCGATTTTAAATCAAAGATACACCACTATGTGAAGTTCTGGGTGAGGTTTCTGCAATTCTAAGCAATATTCACGTTTTGTTTATTGTCTCTGATCAAAACAAATATATCTCTATATTATAATAAACTCATGTTCAATTTCTTTCAGCCTTCAAGCCATTCGTGCTAAAGTATGGAAAGCCAGGTTAACTAGTAAACTGTTTGACTGTCAAAACTACACAAATAATATGGAGAAACTATATTTACATATGTGGAAGAGATACACTGATGGACAGGCACCAAATCATGTGGGAGACTTTTAACCTTTAATTAGATTTAGTCATAATTGTTATTTTAAAGCATCTTTTACAGCTGTGGGCTGCTTTTTTGAAGAAAACGGCATTGTTTTGATACAAATAACACATCAAGGTTCTTTCACTTATAAATAATTTCAGTAAAATAAAGTATAGTATTCAGGTGCCGAGATTAATCACACTAAACCACTGTTGATGCCTGTACATTAAGGGTAGTAGAATCCAAATAGTTTCACAACATTTAAGATTTCATGAACAAATGAAAATTATTATGAAACCTTGGTTAACATTGTTTTAGTTCATTACTTCTGAAATGTCACAGAACTTATACGGGTCCACTACTTTAATAGCACTTACAATAATTTCACACTAACCTGTTTGGCGGGTTAACTTAGATGGTAACATTTTTTTGGCCCGTTTTACTAAACTTTGCACGTTCCTAGAAGAGTGAAATAATGAAAAAAAAAATTATAAAGATGGTTGAAAGATACCAAATTTTATAGAAAAATGAAGTGTTTTTGGATCAGCTCAAATTACTGTAAGTGTCATGTACTTATTGGATCTCACAATAGTTTTGTGCTGACCTATCATTTGGAAAATCACATGGACTTTTCTGTAAACTGTAATGTACCTCTAACATATAGAGGATAATCTTTTGTTTCAGTGTAAGATCTATTTATATTTCATTGAGTGAACAACAAAAACTATATTTTCACGAGCAAATATAGCTTTTGTTGTTCACGAAATGAAATATAAATCGATCTTACTCGAAAAACAAATGATTATTCTATTTTTTTAATGCAAAAAGGAGACAAAATGTGAAATTTCTAGGACATATTTTCGTAAAGCGCGTCATTTTGCATGTGATTGCTATGCCATGTTCATTGTGACATCACTTATTTTGCCCCGCATAGATGACGTCAGATAGGGTGAAATGCACAAAAGCAGGGTATAAGTTTTTGATAATTTCACTGCTTTTGGGGTGATAATTTACCGTTATTCCTCGATAAACCACCGAAAAGCATTAAAGAAAAGTGTAGTAATTTTGGGTCATTTTTATATGGGTAATTTGGCTTCTGGTTGTACTTTGGTCAATACACTTGAAGAAGAAGAATTTCCTTAAAATCTTTCTGTTTGTCTGTGGAGGTCTTTTGAGCATGTTATAATTTGAAATCAATATGCTGTAAAACACTGTTTTGTTTTCAAATCTTAACAATCCTAGTTTTTAACCTTCTGTCGACTGTTTTGTTGCAACCCATGCGCAATATGAAGCACTTTCATGGTTTTGCCCTTTTGAATCTTGAGGTCTATTCATCGAAGGTTCCAAATTGCACATCTGTATTATTTTGTACTGTCAGCCTTGTTCAAGTAACCAATTCTTTTACAAACCATTTTCATAAAACCATAATTGTCAAAGTGTTGCCATCAAAAGCAAAATCTCAAGTCATCTGAAACTTGTTTTATTGTTAGTTCAATTGAAAGATGTGATAATCTTGCACTTAATTGATTATCCTCTATTTTTCATTGTGGATGGAATTAAAAAATGAAATAGAATGCTGTTTAATTAGGAGGGGGAGGGGGGTGTATCAAGAAAGGCTTAATATAAATTTAGCTTATGCTTTACATATGAAATAATTCTTCATGTTCATAAACCCAGGGCCAACTTATTTCCGACACGAATCCTACCCAGGCGTAAACTGGTCTTGCATTCAACTATTCTAGGCTATTTTGATAGTCGATATTAGGACCAGTCTATTGCTGGTAGCCGCCTTTCTGAGAGATATTGGGCAACTGTACTTGCATGGGCAGAAGTAAGTTGGCCCACAGTCTTTGCAACTTGGATAGTCAAAATTAAAGATAAAGAATAATATAAATTTTGATTTGTTAGGTATCTTCAGAGCACATGATGAAGACTGAAAAGACTGTGCAAATGATCAGACTGAGCCACGTCTTAAGGGCAAGGGAACTTTTTGAGACTTCTTCTCTAATTTGAGATGAATTTCCTCTAAACAATCATTGATATGATTGTTTAAAGAAAGTTCACCTCAAATTAAAGGGAAATGTGCCTTAAAGACATCAATTTTAATGATTTTTTAAATCAGATAATGGATACTTAATTAAAGCTCCCGGACCATGTTATGTATAGCTCCTGGGAGTGTTGATTAGGAGAAATACAGTATGTACAAAAAGTAGGAAATGTCATTCACAGGTTTAATTAAAACAAAGATTTACTGTCATCAATGTTGTGTCATGATGTTTATTTCATTCCTATGAACTCTTATCAATATATTAATTTATGGTTGGGCACCAAAATGTAGTATCAACAGCATGAATAAAAACTATTTAAGCTGTGGGTATGACGTTTTGGTGGCCCACCAACAATGTAATGTTCATTTTAGATTAAGAAATTGTTCAACATTTTCAAATGAGCATGAATCTAAGATTCTAAATATACTTGACCTATTTTGAATACGGTAAAATTTGCGTTAAGCGACCACAGAGGGGACCACTAAAAAAGTGGTTGCTTATGAAAATGGTTGCTTAATACAATAATTAATGATAAAAAAGACATGTTTTTTGATAGAATATAAAGATTGTAACAATTCTGACGGAATCTTAGTATATTTCAACCGATATGAATCGTCTCAATGAGACAATTCTAATGGTTTCTACCGTCATAAGATTAAACGAAAAACATTTTTTCGTTTAAGAATGTCCACTTTTTTGGAAATTTCACTTACGGCGAAGGGACTTTTTACAAAGGTCACTAAATAAAAGTGGTCGCTTAATAGACATGGTCGCTCGAGCAAGATTGACTGTATTTGAGAAAAGGGTCAGGGAAGTTCAAAAAGATATAATCATGGTCAGACTGCCTTCTGGTTAACCAATGCCTTTTGTTTTCAAAAATTTAATTTACCGAGTTCAAGATGGATGCTTAAATTTCTTAATCTTAGAAACATACAGTTTATTGTTATAATGCCTTTTGTACGGGAGTGAATTTACCTCAATTTCTATTTTTGATATAACACAGGTGTCATTACACATTTTCAAGGTACCAAAAAGGTGTAACTTTATGCTCTAAGCTCATTTACATAGTTCAACAAAAAAGTTAAAAAAACATGTAATGTCAAAAATTTCAACAAGTTTATTTTACTCCCTGAATGTATGATAAGTCATATTATTATAAATAAACTTAAGTTATATGCTTCTGATTCTATCTTTGGAAAAAAAAAATATATATATATGGTACGTACTAGGTGTTTTGTATAAAAAAAATTCTAATGAGGTTTGGGGAATTGATAATTGTCAAGGTTCTGTCAAGACAATTATCAATTCCAACAACCAAGTCAGATATGTTTTCATACAATACACAAGTATGTGCATGTATTATATTTATCTTATAACCTCTATTTGCCTTGTTTTTGTCGATGTTTTTAACAAATATGCAAGTTTCTAAAAATAACTGCATTATGTCACTGTTCTAAAAATATCCATTTGATTTCATAAAAAAATGTCATATGGGATGTTATTACACAGATATTTGCATAGTTTTAAGATAAAATACAATCTTCTTAATTTGGAAGTTCAAGCATTTCAGTATTAGTGCATTTAATTTTTTTTTAAGCTTTTAGGTTGTCGTTAATGTTTTCTTTATAAAAAAAAAATGTTGTATGCAATTGTCATAGACTGTTTCTTAATAAAGTCATATGATATGTACTCGAGTTAGTTGTTCATAATTTACGTGCAATACCATTATTTGAGCTCGTTTTGAAACAATGTCCTGAATTCCTTTTGGTGAAAGATCAAACTAAAAGAATCTACTTGCTAATATGTTAGCTCCACTGGACAATGTTCAGATTCCTTTTTTAACCCTTTGCTGTGTAATCCCTGATTTTTACGTGCCTGTGATTTTATGACTGAGAAAACATTGTGAAAAAAGAAGAAATTGCTTCTGACAAGCAATTTCATCTTTTTCCACACTATTTTCTACCCTACAGCATGGTTGTTTTTTCAAATTAAATCCACTTTAAATTTTCGTCTGCAAAACCTTTGAATTTGGACGGGACCAAAATTTTGTAAAACAGGAAAGGGTTAAACCTGATCAGACTGATGACTGGCTGCTGAGTCACAAAAAATGACTTTTAAGGATGAAATATAAAATTATATTTTTCTCTGAAATCAAACTTCACAAGAATAATAAACAAGATATGGACTTTCAAAATTCTTTCTTTTAATTTTAATCAAGCTGAAAATATATTGACAAGAGGCTGTCAAGACATCTAAATATGCTCTGACATGGTGAAACTTTACGGGAATGATCCTTAAGATATTCATTCATAGATTTTTTCTTGACGGCACTCATTCTTTCCGACTACTTGTCTCTCACCAATGGGTTGATAATCGTAGACCTATGTGTGATGGTTCACAGTCAAGTCGGCCCGTTAACTCGGCCTGTTTATATATTATATGGGTACATGTATGACGATGCAATGTAATTATTTTTGGGATCTTATGTGGGGTTTTTTTAGATTAATAATCACTCGTTAAAAATGTGTTTAATAATAATAATAATCTTATTTTACCATTATATTGCCGTGTGATTTGTGTAAATATGAGATAAAATAGAAATGATTAAGTACTTAATTCACCTGTTATACAAATTTATTTTTCAAATTATTTATACAAATTTATTTTTCAAATTATTTTTTCTAAGCACAAAATAAGATGACAAGTTTTATGCGTATTAAATATGAAGACCATAGATTTTAGTCATCAATTGTGAATGCTCCTCCTTTAGCAGCCTAAGTATATTGCACACATTGATTAACTATCTGATAAGTGTGCTTATATATCCGTTTACTAGGCTAAACCCTATATAAGTTATTTACAGGCCGAGTTGACGGGCCGAGTTTTACACAGGCCGATTTTTTAACAGGCCGAGTTGACAGGACACCATGTGTGATAGTAGCTGGAGATAGGAAAGAATGTGATGGTTGCACTGGTGAGAGAAATACCAGGAAACCATTTTTAGGTGCTCCAGCACGCAGAACTAAAATTGTTGAGATTTGACCTCTTTACAACTTTTTCTATGGTAAGAGCTTTGTGTTGATGTTGCATTATAGAGTTAAAGAAGCCATTCCAAGTCATTTCCAAATAAAAGTTTTAATTTTTATGCAGACGTTACGTGTACGCCGACGTTGGACATTGCTACGTTTTTAGGCCAGTAACTTGTCGTTTAATGGTGCTATGGCGTTCTATGACATCTTGATTTGCTTATTCAAGACGTTACAAAATGATGACATCGATTTCTATTGGAACATGAATGCTCAATCAATTTTAATGACGTTCCAAATCTGACATGGTCCGATTTTATTCAACGACGTTTATTGGTAGCCAAACTACGCTGTAGCATCATGCACAATTGTATTGAAGATGTGATTTTATGCTTAAGAAAGTCGCAAAGATTGAACTGAATGCATTTTCAGACCAATTATTCGTCTGAAGCGTGTTGCAAATGCAAAACATGCAAAATCAAATGTCTCTATAAAGTAGAAAATTTTTGCTCATTGCGTGATTTTTGTTTGCAAATATAGTTTGCACGTACTCTTGGGGATAGTCATGCGACATTTCATGGCGATAGATTGCATAATTTCAGAGATATTGCAAATTCAAAAGTGCACACTTTCTTTTGGAACTAAGTATATTTATCTTTTAACCTCTATATGTCATGTATTCGTCGATGTTTCTAACCGAAATGCAAGTTTCTAAAATAACCGCATGATATCATTGTTCTAAAAATAACTATGTGGTATCAATAAAAAATATCATACGGGATGTTATCACACTGATATTTGTATAGTTATAAGATAAATTTACTTATCTTTAAATGTCTCCGAAACAAGAGCAGACTGTTTTTAAACATGTATTGGTCTGTGTTGTCATTTAGAAGACTTCTACCAAATTTGTAATATTGGCCCCCGGGAACTTATTTTGGCTCTGCCTGGGCGTGTCCCATTTTACGAAATAGAACCAAAGAAATGGAATCTTTGAAGATCTTCCCTGAAACAAGAGTATAGTCAGATATCATCTAATAACATCCAGGGAACTGCGACTAAGCTTGTTTGTACCATTTCTAAGGACACCATTTGAGGTGAGCGATATTGAACCATTATGCCCTCCTCTTCAATGGGCTTAAATCTCTATTCATATAAAGATACCACACAAAGTTTTCTAAGGGTTGTTTCATAGTCCTTACAGATTCACTAAAAAGTCACTTAGATTGTTAACAATTGTGTAAAACAATGCTTCTTAAAAGATGGGGTTTTACCCATAGAGAATATTCGAATAAAGAAAAAAAAATAAGTTACATTAGAAGTAATATATTAGAATCTGACTTAAGGTGGCAATGGACAGCGGCCTCCGAACTCTAGAAACCGGAAGTGGGTTTTCGTTTATTTTACGGCTCTTTTGCACGTTGTTTAAAAAGACCGGTTTTCGTAAGATTCTATTTGTGGAAATAACGTAGAATAATGATGGTAAAACTTCATAATTTAGCTTCTTTTCAATATTTGATATTAATTGAATGACTGGATCATTAATTTAAACAATAAAAATGCGTTAAAACCGTCATTTGTTTAGGGGGTAATACTGAAAAATAACGAAAAACTTTCTTATTTGCATGGAAAGGTATGCTGATTTTTTTACCAAATAAAGGAAAAATATGGATTATAAACATATCGGAAAATAAGAAAAATTCATTGGGTAATTTCTTTAAAAAAAAATAGGTTTTTTTGGCATTTTCACCTAGTAAAATTACAAAAATTAGTGCATTTTTGACTTTTGCAAGCAAATTGTGCAAATGCAAGTGATCAAAGAGAAATTTTCTTGTCAATAGCCATTGTGTACATGTATAAGGTCTATCAAAATGTATGTGTTTTATAGCTATAATCTAGTACAGAGTTTATAATAGACCTTAAACGAATATAATCGTTTTACCGAAAAATGGCCCATACCACTCAAGGGCAGATAACTCTAGCATGAAAACGAGCGTGGAAAGGTACCTTCAAATTTTGATATAATGTCTACACAATGTTAATCTACAACATATGTGACCAAGAAAAAAAATCATTGGGCGGAAAAAAATGACGCCATGTGTCCATTGCTACCTTAAGCCTAGCAAGCATAAAAAGTTACATTAGAAGCAATATATTAGAATCTGACTTAAGCCTAGCAAGCATAAAATTTTGATACAATCAAGAACTCGATAAAAAGGCTAGAATTTGACTAATTTTCTGATATTTCAGTGAAATGTCGAGAACTTGATCCGTAAATTTGGGTTTTCACTGTCATTGATCAAGACGGATATACTCTGTACGGTAATGAATAAATCACGGTTATTACCTTTCAGTAGTCTCGTAGTCTCTGCAGAACAAAAAAGTCGACTCTTCCATTTGTCGTATGTGAAAGAAATGTAGAAAGTTACTCGATATCAAACAAGGGCACCATTATGGGTTAGTGGCATACTTTCTGAGGAAGAATAATTTTTTCAG
The DNA here is from genome assembly GCA_948146395.1 of Fragum whitleyi. Taxonomy (NCBI): domain Eukaryota; kingdom Metazoa; phylum Mollusca; class Bivalvia; order Cardiida; family Cardiidae; genus Fragum; species Fragum whitleyi. The sequence goes on from OX411549.1 coordinate 35,551,678, forward strand.
GGTTATTCCATAAGACAGTATTGTTTGGCTCTTTTTTAATGTAAATATATATACGTCGTTTAAAAAGAAGACCTATATAATTTCAAATATATCATTAAACTGGCAGTCTTTTTATTAGAATTTTTTAAAAAGCATGTAAGTCAAACATAAAAGCTGCTTATTAATAGTGTCTCTCACGACTGGCCTTCTTATCAAAGACAATGTATCAGAAAGACCATTCTGTCTTGAAAGACAGAATGGTCTATCTGATATATTGTCGAAAGATCACAGGAGTACAAATATTTTCAACCATTTTCAGCCCAACTTCACCAAGTCTAGCGGGTCTTGTGTCATGGACCTTTGTCCGTCGTACGTCCGTGCGTAAACTTGATCCGTAAATTTGGGTTTACTCTGTCATTGATCAAGACGGATATACTCTGTACGGTAATGAATAAATCACGATTATTACCTTTCAGTAGTCTCATAGTCTCTGCAGAACAAAAATGTCGACTCTTCCATTTGTCGTATGTGAAAAAGGATCTGTAGAAAGTTACTCGATAGTAAACGAGAACACAACTACGAGTAAGAAGAAGGAAATATAGGTTTAAAGATATCCCTTTTGGAATTTTGGTTGGCTTATTTGAATGTATACTATACTGACTGTCATAAAAAAGGCCTCACCATAATTTTGTAATAACTTTTTTTCTTTTAGCAGAAGACAATAATTTTATCTATAAATTTAAATTGTAGCCTAAACTCTACACATCCTGCTATCACAAACTCTCTTCACAAACTCGTGCTTCCCAAGTTTGTCGTAAGGTTTTACTCGTGCGCCCCGTGCGACTTGGAGAAATGATATTTTTTCGAAACCTGTACAAGTGGCTTTGTTAGTCAAAACACAACTCGAAATTCATCCAGGAAGGATATAAATATTCATATCCATAATGCTAAGGATAAATAATGAAGAACACGCTAGCATTTTGGGCATGCTGGAAATGGGCAGTTCCAAAGATCATGTCGCTAGACGTTGTAAAGTATCAAGATAAACGATAGTGCGTTTGGTAAGACGTGTGAACGCCTCAGGAAGTCTTCAGGACAGGCGTAGATCTGGTAGGCCTAGCTCAACATCTGTACTTTAAGACAACTTTATACGTCAACGGCACCTTCGTGGCCACTTTTTAACGGCTACGTCGACATCTGCAGCCATTGTTGGTAATCACGGTAGGAATATTAGTGCAAACACAGTAGGACGCCGGTAACGCGAACGTGGGACTATGTGCATGAGCCTTATCGTGGTATGATACTTTCACAACGTCATCGCCAACAACGTGGGCGAATGTGCTAAAGATAACAACAGACGCCGATGGCGAACAGTTGTGTTCAGTGACGAGCCTAGGTTCAACCTTCCCTTGCCGACGGACGCGTTCTGGTATTTTCACATCGATATGAACGTTATGTGCATAATTGTGTTTTAGAGCATAACCGCTTCGGTAGTGGCTAGGTTTTGGTGTGAGCCGCCATTAACCATCTATTCATAACGGACCTGGTTGTTGTTCAAGGCAATTTGAATGCCAGGGGGTACATAAACCAAGTTTTACAGCTTGTTGTGTAACCCCTATTTATCCGACAACCTGGACTCACCTTTATGCATGATAATTTACGTCCACACACGGCGCGTATCACCACAAACTTCCTCCAATCCAATAATATTGACGTTCTGCCATGGCCAGCCAACTCACCGGACTGCAATCAAATCTAGCACATGTGGGATATCCTAGGATATCGTTTACGTCAACGTCAGTCACAGCCTCAAACGGTGCAACAGCTGACTGACACTCTGAGTGGCCCCACATCCCGAGGTACCTTCTGTGTAACCTGTGTGTCTCAATAAGACGCAGACTGCAGGATGTGATTGCTAATCATGGTGGACATACTCGTTACTGACACCTTTAAGGCAGTGGTCATTTCTAATCTTGAATCAGATGTGATGAATGCTTTTGTTTTAGCTTAAAACCTTACTCCACCTTTGCACAACATACCGATCAGTATCTTCCGTCAAAAACAAATAGTACTTATATTTAATGTCCCGCATTGAACCACAGCTGAATGCATGTGAGACGTTATTTATGACAGCCAGTATAGTATATAATTATACAGCGTTTCAAATGGAAGTCCCATTATAATACCAACTATATCATAGTTCATCATAGTTTTTTTTTTCCTTTCTTATTTTTGAATAGATAACAATGTAGAAGTAAAACAAATTGACCTATTACTGGCTATCTTAAGGAAGTGAGCCCGTAATAGTTCCTAGTGAAATCGTTAGGAAACCTCGGTTAACACTGTTTAATTGAATTAATTCCGAAACGTTGTGAAACTATTACGTGTCCACTACCCAAAATGATTTAACGTTCTATCAGAGTCAATTTATTGGAAATGTCCATTTTTCAAACGTGAAACAGAAATTGAAGAAAGCTATAGATCCACAAGCTTAAGTGAGTGATCAAAGGTCAATTCTTGTCTATACCTATATAGACAAAATTGACCTTTGATCACTCACTCTAAATTGCGGGTCTATAGTCGATATCAAAAGAGAGCGTCGCGAGCGGATACTATATATAAAAGTAAAGTGGCAAAGCGGCCGACCTTTAAGGAGAACTGCCCTGCGTTCAGGATCACCAAACGGTGAAAACAGTTTTCCAACTGTACCCCGCTTTGTACGTGCACATGCGTGTAAAGCGGGGTACAATTGGAAATCGTTTGCATCGTTTGGTGATCCTGAACGAAGGGCTGCTTTATGTTATCTCATCTGAATGTATTGTTTTTTTTCTTTTTTGCATTCAAAATTTTCGGCTTGAAATTTTGGCATATATGCCTTCAAGAATGTAAAAATGTCCAAAGTTTTAAACGGAAGGTTTTATAGGTAATTCTACAAAAAGTGTTAATATGTCAAAATTTTAGCAAAATTACAAAGACTACGTTTCAGAAGACAAAGCCTTTGTCAATTCAAGGTGAGCTAACGCAAGAAAGTATGTGTAATTTCATTATTCAACATCGGAAAAAAAATATTTTTCAGCCATGTTCCGGTGTGTGGAGCACCTAACCATTGATTGCTGACAAATCTCATACCAGTCTAATTTAGATACCATATTCGATTGTCCGGCTACTCAGCCAACTAAGTTGATTATTTAACAATTAGCGAGAGGCATGTTTATAAAAAAATGCACGAAAGAATTTCGTCCGTGCCGAGGGTAGAACTTCTATTGCGATTAGTTGCAGTTTAAATTTCTACCAAGCTCCGAACGGCTGCTTGCACACGATTTTAAGTGGTCCAAGATCTCGGCCCGAGGCTATAAAACTTTTCTCAGGCTCAACTGAGAATTTTCTCAAATTTTAGATCTGAAAAAAAAAAGATGATATTAATAAGTTGTTATATATAACAACTTATTAATATTATCTTTTATATTCATACATTACAATGAGTATTAAAACATAATTACGGCTTTTATCTCTAATTGAAATTTGAGAAAATTTTGAATTGAGAATGAGAAAAGTTTTACAACCTCCGGCCCTGGTAATTTTGCCGTCTTGTGCAAAAATGTCACCATCTGAGCAGGTAGTGTTGTTGTATTGCATATTGTATAAAGGAAGAAATCCCTTTGTCGGGGACCCATTGAGTCGGGCAACCCAAACAAGATCGATAACACTTCGCACGACTTTTATTTTGCCATTTTTATACGCTGCCGAAGGTGATCTTATGTTGTTATCATTTTCTTCGTCTGTCCGTCCATACGTTTATTAATTATTACACATATCCTATATTTTTGAATGGATTTTAACAAACTTTCACATAATATTACTCACTATATAGTCATGCTCAAATTGTCGTGGTTTGGTGATAATATGTAGCGTCACAGGAAAGGGGCCTAAGTAATTTCTCGTTACCACAGCTTCTGCACTTATGGGTGGATTAGCATGAAAGTTTCACTGAATGTTCAAAATCATTTTGCCTATACCAATTGTCATATTATGGTAATATTATAGCTTGTTACGGAACAAAGGGCCTTAATTCAAAAATGTTCATAACACAACTTTTTACATTTATTTATCGACGTGTGTTGAACCTTTACAGAATGTTCTTCATTATATAACCATGCAAAATTGTCGCAGATTGTTGATTTGTTGCCTCATGGACAGAGGGCCCCTCTGTAAAACTTCTTCTTAATACTTCCTCACCTCGCTTTCATGAACCTTTCATGGGCTGTTCCTCATCATTAGACCATCATAGTACATATTGTCCCTGATTGCTTGTGCTCCATGGAAAAGGGAGTCTGTCTGTATTTTGTTCTTTTTAATGATGTTCTCATATATTAAGGGAGGAGTACGACGATACTTTGTAAGGATTCTCCTCTTCTTGTGAGGATGAGTATATTTTCAACATTAATTTATTTACTCGCTGAGCATCGAAGAAACGGGGACTTTCATTTTGCAGCGTATCATGTGTCTACGGCGCTCTTGTTTTCATTTCTCACGAATGAACCACACTTTGCTTATCTAAATTTGCTTCTATAACAACAATTCAAGATGCACGAGAGCAATTGATGTTTTCCAGTTCCATTTTTTTTTAAAGCATTCGGAACATTAATCGCTACAATTCACACTGTGCAAATATTCTTTAGGTTGATGGGTGTTAACAAAAAAGTAATTGAAACCTGATGATTCGTCCGAGAATATTTTATTGATTTTTTGATTTCAATAAACAGTGATTCGAGCTTAAAAAGTATGGGTCATCAATTTCGTGGCTTAGTGATAGTCCCCCTTTTTTGGATTGTTTCACCTACAGAAAAAAACCAATCAACAAGCCCCTCTAGGGAAAGCCTAGAGTTTGGTGGGGGATATATGTCACTTTACGACAGTTCTAAGTAGAAACAGACGATAGCATATCTGTTGTTGGTTTTATTCAGATAAGCCATTAGAGACAGTTCTCCATGTCCCACGAATCCACCTTTTTTCAGTGTGTTTTTGTTTTAAGTTTCATGCTTACTTAAAGAAAATGTCTTTAAAGTAGTCAGGATATTTGAAGACATTTAGAGCATTCATTGCACATGAAACCAAGCTGGGCAGACACGATTGTCACTGTTTCTGTTCCAGTCAGGGATGATGCGTTAAGGTTGTGGATCCGTAATAGGTCCGCAACATTTTGAAACACATTGTCTTTCGCAATATTAAACGAGGTTTCCTAATGAAATCACAAGGAAACCTCGGTTTACATTCCTAAAGTACACGACTTCCAAAACCTACGTTGCGGAATTACAGGTCTACTGCCTTAAATTTCGTGCTAGGCATGGAGTTCGAAGCACCGAGGCTTCATTAAATTTTAGGTTAAAGGAAGTTTTCTGTGCAGTTGATTTTATAGCCAAAGTTCACGCTGAATTTGCTTTTGTTCTTCGAGTCAAACAAAACAGACAACGTTGCTTGAAAATTTTGATGGGAGTGTGTGTACAATATACACTCTCGTGGTTTTTGCTTATCCGTTCTTCAAAAATACTTAAGAAAAACTATAAAAAATTATATGTCGCATGGACATGGGTTTAATGACACCGTTGTGATAGTCATTTGTCTCCGGGGAAATCCAACTTATCATTAACTTCCTGCGCAATCAATTCTAATTGAATTACGTGGAGCAAGGACTCATTACCGCCGCGCACGCTTGTCATTCTGCGCCACCTGAATTACTGGGGAAGTTCCTACGCTTGACAAGTAGTGCGGCAGTGAAGCGCCGGATGACAAAGGTTTTTGCATTTCATTGGTCCATCAACATGTGATGTTTAACACCCACTCCATCTTTCCGTTCTCTCTCGGTCCCATAATACTTCGGACACTTCATTCACACTTCTCGTTATTAATGGTGGCAGTTTTAGCCCCGGCGTTAGCGACGTTCTCTAAAGCTTTGATTTTCAGGAAAACACTGTAACCGAATAGTCTGGGAAATTATCTTGCTTTGTCCATTTAATTCGAAATAATTTTTGCCCAAATTCGGAAAAACAAATGAAGTTTTTGGCTGCTTATTGAATTTTTCTTGTGCTTTCTTCGCATGGAACAAGAAACTTAACAATGTTTGTAAACAGTTGATATTTTGATCTCAATTCGTAATTTGCAACGGATGAATTGATTAATGCTTATATTGTCTCCCTTATTTGGTTTGGCATCCTTGTCCAAAGAAGATCTACCTTTTTGACATTGTGGATGATTAAGTAGATTGTAAAATACCGTAATTGCCCCGAGATTTCGGACACCCGAAAGGCAGATAAATATATAATATATACTTAGTGTATTATATGATAAAGAATATCTAACGAGGTTGGGAGAATTGAAAATTGTCGAGGCTCTGCCGAGACAGTTATCAATTCTCACAACCAAGTTTGATATTTTTCTTTCATACAATACACTAAGTACATATTATATTTATTTTATAACCTATATTTGTCTTGTTTTCTTCGATGTTTCTAACTGAAATGCAAGTTTTTAAAATAACCGCATTATATCATTGTTCTAAAAATAACTGTGAAAAAATGTCATACGGGATGTTATCACACGAATATTTGTATAGTTATAATATAAAAATTGTTATGAATCCTTAGAGAGTGATTTCAATTCATTTCAATGCGACTAAAATGAACTTTAGAGAATTTTAGTAAACCCGACAGACCCTGATTAAACTGATTCTGGGAGAAGTTTGGTCTAGGTCTCTTACACAAGTGTTCATCCGGACCTGACTGTCCGAATATTAAAGCCTCAATACGGTATACTGGCTATTCCAAAGAAATATTCAATTCGTCGGTAGTAGAACATAATACTGTTCACCGTCAAAGGTATACGTGGTGATAATGAATGATAAAGTGAAAGCATGGTTTTCAATACCATTTCTGAAATTTCAACAACTTTCAAAAATATTTCGATGAGTATTTTCCATTTATACAAGATCATCTTCTATGGAATCGGACACTATTCACTCGCACAAAATATTTATTTTTCTGAACTGTTGTCTCCTTTAATATACGGCTAAATACGAACATAAAATGCAACTTTCGTATGATAAAAAAAAGGGGGAGCAAAAAATTGTTATGTACGTCACGAACTTGTATTTAAACGTTTATTTTAACTTTGTGAAGGGTCTGAAATCATATTCACTTGTCACAGAGAGCTTCAAAATTATGATCAAGTTTTTTAGATGGTTGGTTTTTGTTCTGAGCAAACAGCAACATCATTACCATTACCTGAAAAACTGTTTTGTATTTATTCTCATTTACCGCCGATAGTATATCAAAACAATAAAAACTAATATTTTTTTTATATTTCTCAATTACTGTTTAAAATGAATTTTGTCCAGCATATATATATATATTTTTTTTATAGAAATAAGATATTTCAGTTGTCTATTTCGGAATTTTATTCCATTGTCGAAGAATGCCCAGTTATAGGATTTCTCCTTACCTAGCATTCCAGAAAATTGGGGTACCAGCATTTGATGACGATGCCTTTTTGATTAATTAACTTTCGACGCGGGGAGACAGTCGAGCATTTTTTACAAGCTTTTCTGTGACACCGAATGTTCGTAGAGAAACAAGCCTCTATTGGATGCTGATTGTTTTTGAAATTAGAAAAGATAAAAATTGAAATTGCACTAATGTAGACCGAACTATTGATATTGAATTTTGCTCTTTTGGGGTAATTTTCCTGGAATCGAAGAAATGAAACCATTTTTTTTCCTCTGCTCCTTCATCCTTAGATTAATCCTTGTTCTTACCAAATCTGATCGAAGTTATATTTAAGAAAATATACTTTAGTTGAAAAGAAAGATCGTTTTATGCGTTTAATGATCCAGTCCATACGTTTTCAAATCTGAAATGCTCTATAACGAGGAGAGATGATATCGAAGCCTCTGACTAAAAATCTTATAAAAAATGTCTAAATGGAATTTGATCCACAAAAATGAAAAGCTGAAATTACTCTAAATGAAATAAAAACAAAGGAAGGTCATGGTTTGATGTGAATTTTAATTCTTTTGTCAAAGTCACATAAATATCAGAGCACTGCAACATTCATTTGATCCGTTCTCGGGGAAAACCTGTCTAAATGACAAAAAATGACAATAGACTCAAAATCAAATACTAAAAAATACAAAATTTATTATTACTTAAACAATATAAACTTCTTGTTTCCAAAAGAAAAGAAAAGAAAAGAAATAAATGCCTTCACCTATGTCCGATACTTTTTTCTCACAAACTTTCTCATGTACTGAAAATGATTAAGCGGAAAACATTAAGAAAATAGGAGGAATTGCTTGTTTCAAGCAATTTCTCGCCTTTTCTCAACGTCTTTTTTATATTTTTTTTTATTTCCGTGCATATCTTATTAACGTTTCTTTGAAATTGGATAAGTATATATTGTTTGTATTTTAATACCGGGGTAAGACATCAGAAATTACGAAGTGACGTCATTTAGGCAGGGGTTCCTGGAGAATGGATCAAATATAATATTATTATCGTCCCAGTAATAATTCCATTAGCTTGGTAGCATTTTACTAGCACCCGACTTTGGGAAGAGCAAAAAGCACTGACCTATGCTTCGTTTGAAGGATCTTCATATGTACGCTAGAAAGATTGTCGACAACAGAAATTATTGCTTGCAATTCAGTTTTCTTTCATTTTTGTCAGACAATTTCTGAGTTTTTTGTAAATACCATCAAAATGTTCCACAAGAAGAATGCATTAAGGTAGACAGACTGATTCTCCTGAAGAATACGACCGAATGTGAAAAGTTTTGACCCCGATCAGACTGCGCTTTTTGCGCAGTCTAGTCAGATTCAATACGTTTTTGCACTTTATAGGCTAAATGTATTTCTTCTATTACAGAAGATAGTTATTGACTTTAGACATCAATACAGTCAATATTCCCCGGGCGACCACCTCTAATAAGCGACCACTTTTATTAAGCGACTACCGAAAGAAGTCCCTTCATCGTAAGTAAAATCTCTGAAAAGTGGATATTCTTAAAGAAAATTGTCTACTTTTGAATCTAATGAAGATTGGACCCATTAAAGGCGAATCTATTGGGTTCGAACATCATAGCATTTATTGAAAATTCTGCCACGATCTTACGTACTATCAAAATGACCTGCCTTTTTATCGTAGAATATTGTATTATGTGATAATTTCCGTAAGTGACCGCTTTTTTTATGGTCCCCTAAAAGGTAGCTTAACACAAAAATTCACTGTATGTATATACAATTTAATGAATATATAAAAATGACATTTACTTAACAACATTTACATGATATGATGTATGCATGACTATTTACAATGACTAGAAAACACGGACAATAAATGGACAAGTCAATATAAATGAAAGTTAAACAATATTGGAAGAACTTTTTATCAAACTTGGCACCGCTGCGTCAAATAAATAAAAGAATATGAACAATCGTAAAAATGGATTTGCTTACATAGCAAAAAAGGAATGAATTCAACCCATCTATCAAAAAAGGACGATCTTGTAACTCCGTAATATAAATATAAAAAAAATGATAGTGAAGTCAAAAGGAGATCGCAATTCAAAAGTGCTTTTGCGGTAGGCTGGACTAATAATCAGAGATTCAGAAAATTAGTTTTGATTTAAAAAAAAGCTTCTACCCTTTTCAGCCTGTGCACCTCGGATAGTTTGGTTTGAATCAAAACTTTCAGCACTACCTAGACGGGTCTCACAGTTTTACCCTTAAATAACATACATATTATATGAAGACACATTTCTTTTGCAGCATTAATGAATGGAGAAAAAAATGCTTTCATATTTTGAAAGATATGGTCCGTTATCGAGACAAAAAAAAACTGCAAAAATGACAATGAAATAGGCAATAATCTGAGATTTTAATTCTTTAAAAAATGCAAATTTATTATTCAAAAAACAGGAAAAATATCTAATCCCCCCTCCCCCTAAAAAAATGATTGACATAATTCATTAATATTTGGATTGGCCTAAAATAGTTCGTTTTGTATAACCTGGGTAATACAGTTGAAATTACCGACTGACGTCATTTAGGCGAGTTTTGCCGGATAACGGATCAATTATAAATGATATAAATAACATGTTATTAATTATGGAAGAACATGTATAGTATTTGGCACGTAAATATAAATTAATAACATTATAAGTTTGATATCTGTTTTTAAAGCACGAAAAGTAAATTGTCATATGATAAAGTAAGATACTTGTATTAAATGGAATTTTATCGCATAATACTGAAATTAGGCCGGTGTTTCAAATAAATGTGTACATGAGCATGGAAAATATCAGCAGATACGCTTTAAAAATTAACAAAGTAATCATCAAGGGCGTAACTACCCTTAAGCAAGTGCGTTATAGAAATAGATCCTCTTTCGAAAAATGACGTTGATGAACGATCATAAAATCGAAACTACAGCTTATTCAAGCTGTAGTCACAATGTTTTGGTTATTCAACAAAGCTCAAATCATAGAAAAGGGGATGAGCACATTCATCTTTTTGTCACAGTCCACATATCGCCTTTATCCTATATATATTTTATGTTGGTCGCCTTTTGAGTGCGTATAAAAACTTCAAAATCCTAGTTACGCCTATGATCATGACTTATTTTCATTATTCTTTTGATAAATACTAAAATATAGTAAAGAACGCTGTGCACAGTTTCAATAACATAAGGTAAATTTTGTTTAATTTTGGTAGAGATTAATGTCGTAAACATATTTCTCGACTATTCGAAAAATATTCGAAGTCAAATGAATGGCGTTTCTGATAAATTGATTCACTAATTATCGGTCGCCAGCTAACAATTTCGATTCTCCAATCGGCCTTCTCGAGAAACTAACCTATCTTACGACCACTTCGTAAAGCGACCGTTTTTACCCTGTTGTGTTTGTTTATCAGAATAGTCTAAATGGTACATTAGTCACAATTCCGTACACTCTAATAGGTCTCAGAAATGAAACTGCCCTTTTGGCAAAAATAAATGCGTATACCATTCTGTTACGTGACCACTTTTTGGTGGTAGGCCTACGTTGATTGGTCACTTAATACGAATTAGATCGTGTTTTGGTCGGAGATTAATACCCGACAAAATCTATCACACAATCTTTTAGGTACAAATCAATCTCTTAGTTCAAGAGGAATTTATGGCTCGCGAAATGTTTGAGAAATTACACTCCGTCGATTTACGCACAAAGCGGTGTACCATAATTGAACGTAGGGCTAAAAATGGTCGTTGCTAGTATTCTTAGGCATTGGTCCTAATTTTGTTACGTAAAATCTGAAGTTCCCTGCTTCTATTTCGTAAAGTCACAATAAAAATCTAGAACATAGGTGCTGATATTGGAATTTTAGTGTCCATGGCGCTCGGTGGGTAGTCGGAAACAGACGATGATAAAATTCCGGAATATGGTCCCGGAAGTGAAGGGACACCAAGCATGGATGACGTCATTTTATTTGAATTGTTGATTGCATTTGTCCATTTCTGGCCTTCGTTCGGTGATTTTGCTGGAAAAATATAAGAAGAAAATTAATTAATAAGTAGGCCCTATACATAGTGGCAAATCAAATAGATAAAACAATGACTTGAGTACATTAGGTTCTTTCTTCAAGTTCTTTATTGCAAAAGACAATTGTCCATATTGCATGCAATTACAAATATAAATTTACATAAACAAGTATATAACTATAAAGTGTCCCGAGGTGACGGTCAAACAGATATATTAATGGTTAAATACAAACAATCAATAAAATTTAGATGAGTAAACTGGTAAACATGAAAAGGGGAGAATGTGGAGAAAAGAGAGAGAGAAAAAAAATATATATATAATCGTCGAGAGAAAAGCATAATGATTTGATTTTTTTTTTTTTTTTTCGCTGTGCCATCAAAACCTCGTAACCACACTTAACCAAACGTCTTAAATACAAAGAGTTGATGACACAGTTGGACGCGCATTTTTTGAAAGTGTTAATATTTACACATACATACACATACCTATATACATGCACATATACATACACATATACATATATACATACATATACACATACACACATACATATATCTTTTAAAAATTACAATAATCGGAATGAACGTTGTTTTCGAGAAGGATGAAAATGGAAAATTCCTAACTGTGTGTTGTTGTTGTTGTTGTTGTTTTATTAACCGTCGTTTGAGATGTAAAGCCATATTGTGTTTTGCATAAGAGGATAACCGTAGTTAGAGTGGGCGAGCAGAATCAAGTAGAGACAGATTAGATAAGCTGTAGCTACGAACTTCTGGTAACCCAACAATAGAGAATATAACATTAAACGTATCTAATGCAAATAAACGGGTGCGTAGAGAAAATTCTATATTTCATTTCAATCACTATGATTGACTTAATCAGTTAATTCTTTTTATTCAATCTAAACCATTAATCAGTTGATTCCAGAAATCGGTATTGCTTCGACGAAAAGAAATTCGAAGCATTTTTTGTTTCTGGATTTAAAATCAATTCCAGTTTCCAAAAATTCTATTATTTAATATATATATATTTATTTTTTCGTAAAAATTGTTTTGTAATAAATTGCCTCCAAAGAAAAATATGAACGAAAGTAGGAGGCGTCTTACGAATATTAAACTATTGTCATGCGCCTAAACATTAAAAGAACCGATAAAATAATTAGGGTATGCTAATTTGGCAGACGTTAACATTCGTATCAAAGTAATATAAAATTAAGTAATAATCTACGATTGAAATACATTTCGAAGGTGTAATTACATGGATAGAGTTAGACACTTTTTTTCTAAATAGAAATTTAATTGTCTTGAGCGAAGGATCTTCTTTTTTCGAAACTTTTGTAAATGAATATGCTAAGCTTTATCAGCGTATTCTTTTCGGAATGTGTCATTAATTCTTTAAATTTTGGAATGTTGGGTCTTAACCGATAGTACTTTTTAATATATATTGATCTGAATTCGTCGTAAAGGGGGCATTCAAATAAAAAATGAAATTCATCTTCGAGTGAGTTACAAAGGCTGCATTTTCTGTCAGATCTTGGGGTAATATTTGGTTTTGTCCATCGACCTTTTTCAATTTGTAAATCGTGACTTGACAATCTAAATTTTGTTAGAGCTATTCTATGTTTTTTTACCTTTATGGTGTTAAGATATGGTTTGAGTTCAAAAGACCTAAACAAATTATACGAAGTTGCTTTTGATGATAAGTCTAAATCTTCTTCCCATTTCTGGATAAATATATCCCTTACTCTAATCTTGAACGTTTGCATAAAAGAATTGATATTTTCAACACCTTGATTTACCCAAACAAACCCAAAACCGGTAGACTCTAGAAGAAACTTTACTTTAGAGACCCAGTTGACGGTATTTGCATTTTCGTTTAAATCTCGTAGCATTTGCAGGTAAACAAGTCTTGCATATTTTCTGTCATCCAATCGCGTTATTTTTAGCCAATACTTAATGATATTTGATTTTCGCTGTTCTTTTAATGGTAATCTTATAGACTTAAATTTAATGTATAGCAACATTGTATTTTCGTTGTGAAAATGGCGTCATTGTGAATATGCTGACGTCATACCGCAAAGGGCGTTAAATGCTTGAAACGATAAATTTCTGGAATTTCCTCGATTTTTGCACAAAATTTCATGTCATCAAGTATAAATAGAATATCAAATTTGTGTTCTTAGAGTATCAAGTTTATTAAACTCGTCATTTAAAAAAGATAAAAACTCGGCACAACCTTGTTTTTATCTATTTTAGAATGACATGTTTACTAGAATTGATATTCCATGACTTTCATTCCATAACTTCCTTTTGTGTCTCACCTCTTGAATCTTCCAGCGGTTTGGGTTTTTCTTTGTTGTTGTTGTTATTATTGCTGTTGTTATTGTTGTTGTTATTGTTGCTAGATGTGTTGTTTTCCTGTTTGACAGGCGGACTCTGTGGCTGGCTTTGTTGCTGCTGTTGTTGTTTGGCTCGCTCCATCTTTCGGAACTTGGCTCGCCGATTTTGAAACCATACCTGCAATCATGAAATAAGTATATTAGTGTTTGAAAAAAGTTGCACCAAAACAACAGAAGTAGTTAATATTACATGTGTTATCGACTAAGTGGCGTATTTTCTGTTATACATGGCGAGTTTAATAGATTCTGTATTATTCTTAGATAGCTCTTTTTATTTTTTAACTCAAATGTTATTTCATTTTAATTTATATGTCACAATTTTGCGACAGCGTCGCCATCAATGTGTAATGGCGTCATCTTTACTGTAAAGATAAGGCTTTACCTTAGGCTTTTAGCTTACGTGCATAACGATTACCTTAGAGTAATATCATCCCTGACGGTTAATATAAAGATATAAAACATTTTTAGTTCCTACGCAGAAACGATAACATAAAGTAGAATATTCGGATAAAAGATAGATTCATTGTGTAGACTCAAAAACATATCCATTTGGCATAAAAACACAGATCTGTCGAATAAATACATTGATGGAAAACAAAGCTTCAATGATTGATCTCTCTCTTGAGATACATTAATGGCAGTCCGCGTTGTTACAGTTTTAAAACAGATATCGTTTATGTACTTTTACATTTCTACAACTTTTCAAAATGACTCACATCATAAATTTGGCAAATCAATCAAAAATAGATCATCAGGAATCTAGCAGCGAAAGGCAGCAAATTTTCATTTTTAAAATATTGAAATACATGAATATCGGCGTGAAGCCATAGAAAAATCAGAGATATCATGAAATGAGTGACATTTACAACAAATTCATACTAACATAGACCACTCATTAATTTGCCCCCCCCCCTTACAACCTGAACTTTTGGGTTGCATTTTCAGGCCGACAGGTTCCCCCATACTTTACCTCGTCTCACACGTGAAATGTTTTGACATATTGTGCACTGACTCAAATGATGAGTCAGCAAATTTTAATCTGGTCCGAAAAGTTATGGTATTTTGATGGTATATCACGACCTGTGTTCTCCTCCTCTACCCGGGTCTTTGTAAGGTCTACTCTCATAATGGAGAAATTCAAATGGCAGCCCGGGAGTCGCGTGAGATGATGTAATAATCTAAAATTGACTGTAATATGCATGCGCAGAAAGGACATTCATGTGAACGGAGTTACCCACTGGTGGTAGTAAACAAACTTCACATTTACCGCTACAATAATTAATTAACCATGAAATATCGTTATCCCATTAAGAAATGTGATATAAACTCGTGCAAAATATTATATAAAATAAGAAAAAAGTATTTGTCGTTTAAGTGAAAGAGAACATTTGTTGTATGTAATCGAATTTGTGTGCACCATTTTCGACGCCATTTTGGAACCTAAGTAACACCGGCCTGACCCAGGATCAGAAGCGTCGAGGTTGAAAGGTTAAAATGACATCACTAGTTTAGAAACCAAGGTAGTTCTGATGGAAGCCCGGTAAACTCGGGTCGAAACCGAGTCCGATATGAACTTACCCAATGATCTCCCTCATTTGCATGTCTTTATAATGGGTATCTTATTACATGTATTTATAATATGATAATTATGTCTAAGACAATTTTGAAATTTCGAAAAGTAATGCATGGTATACAGATACGTTCTCATGTCAATCTCGTATATATGTCTGGATAATACGTCCCAGAGAGTCAAATGCATTGTCATGCAAAAGGAATTAAATGTTTTTTTAATGATTTAGGCAAGATATGTCCCTTACCTGCACTAGGGCATCCGTGATATATCTGCTTAAGGTGTCTCTCAGACCAAATCAGACAATTTTGACTCGATCCTAATGTTATGACAATTTTCTTGCTTATAATACAAGTAATTCCCAAACCTTTACTAGGGCCTCCGTGAGGTCCGTTCTCACGGCAACCCACCCTCGTATATATATCTGGTTGATGCAACACAGCGACTCAAATAATGTGTCTGGGATATGTGACTTCTTCACAAAAGTACATGTAATGTTTTAATAGGCATAACACAAGTCATTCATGTCCCCTACCTGGACTCGGGCCTCTGTGAGGTCCTTCCTCATGGCGATCTCCTCTCTCGCATATATGTTACTCATTATGCGAAAAGAGACCATCTGGATAGTGCGTAAAGAGTCGACCCCAGTCAGACTGCGCGCCCTGCGCAGGCTGACGAGAGTCGAACTTTTTCGCACTTTGTTTGTTTTCTGAATCTAGAATGATCAGTCTATCATCCCGTGAAAGAAACTTTGAAATGCGGCATCTGGTTTGCCTGTACTAGAACCAATCTCTTTTCCGAATATTTCTTACAGAATTCCAAGATGGTCCCCTTTACGCGTGACGGGTCACATATGTCTAGATAATGCGTTTTTGGGGCTCAAATGCTGTGTTAGGAACAAAAGTAGTGGACTATTTATGGTTTTACGTAAAATGACCCGTACCTGTACTCGGGTCTCCGCGAGGTCCGTTCTCATGGCGATCTATTCCCTCGTATATATGTCTTAAAAATACGACTTTGAGGTTCAAATGATGTGTTGGGAACCCTAAAAAAATGACTTTCAATGATTTAACACGAATGATGACACCCTACCTGTACTCGGGCCTCCGTGAGGTCCGTTCTCATGGCGATCTCCTCTCTCGTATATATGTCTGGATAATGAGTCTCTGAGAACGCCTTCTCTAATTCCTTCAGTTGAGCACTCGTGAAAGTTGTTCGGATACGTCGCTGTTTACGTTTTTCGGGACTTATACCATTTTCGTGACTGTGTTGGTACATTTTGTAAGAGAGCCCTGAAAAAGATAATTTAAATTAACCAATATTGAGTTTAATTTGAGCCTGTGCATGACATTTCAAACAAATTTACCTGTGCGTGAAGTGCCAACATTAGCCAACCTTGACTGCCATATTGTATGATTAGAAGTTTGCCTGACTTTCTGAAGACGCTTTTGGGCCTTATCTTATCTGAACAAATCGCAAAGTTAAGACCCTGGTCAGACTGTGCCAATGCACAGGCTGGCCAGAGTCTTTCCTTGGTGCACATTTGAAATTGTTGGAAATGTCATGCACAGGCTCATTTAAATTTTGCTTATTTTTTTATGTTGGTTATTTAAAAATAAATAAATAGATAAATAAATAAATAAATAAATAAATAAATAAATAAATGATGACCCAAAATGAGAATACACTTATACACTTATACACTAAGACGAGGCACTAGTTTGCACTGGGTCATCGAAAAAAGCGCCCCAATAAAATGTATGAATGAATGAATGAATGAATGAATGAATGAATGAATGAATGAATGAATGAATGAATGTATGTATGAATGATGAATGAATGAATGAATGAATGAATGAATGAATGAATGATGAATGAATGAATGAATGAATGAATGAATGAATGAATGAATGAATGATAAGAAACTATTAAAAATCGCCTTTCTGTGGTATAATCAAATGCGTCTGTCTGACTGTGAGTCTTTTTTTTTGTACAACTCATCTTTTATACTATTCTTTATTTTAATAGACAGAATTAATGGACCAATTTTTCATTTAGATAAACTACTTGTCTGCTCCCAAACCAGCAAGAATTCAATTAGCAGACAGGACGTAAAAAATCTTTCCATTTATCAAAATAGTCTGCACGACGATTAAGACAAAAACTTAGCTGTAGATGTAATCATTCTTATCCCCAAAACATTGATGTGCCTATAATTCCACTGTGAATTCTCAAAGAGATGATGAGAATTTTTTTTCCTTTTCGTTGAAAAATGTGCTAATCGCGCCATATGAATTGTAGATTTAATATGAGACAATAGATTGTTGAAAGGTAGTAATTACCTTGCTGGGCGTGGTTTAGCAGTGTCGTAAAATTGGCAAGTTTACTTTACAATATTTGGGGTTCTTTCAAAAGTTTGTCGCCAATTAGCATTTACGCGTATAAATATCTGTATCCAAAAACCAAAATTGTTAACATGCTTAAAGAAAGTGATAATAATAATGATTAATCATAAATAAAAACTTATTTATATTAACCTTAAATGCAACGACCCGTTACTTAAGCTCCGCCAAGCCAGAGCAAGAATCATAGATCATTTAAATAAGGAGAACTTTTTTTAAAGCTACTATTTTTATCACAATTTTTGTCCCGTTTTTTTTTCAAATTTCGTCTCGTATTTTTGCATTTAAGCAATAGAATAATGGTCCGTTTTCCGAGTAAGATCGTTTTATATTTGATTTCGAGAACAACAAAAGCTATATAGTTTTTATTGTTCACTCAATGCAATATAAATCGGTCTTACACTGAAACAAACGATTATCCTTTAGATCTTTATATTACACAATGAGTATGGATTTACTGTTCTTACGAAAACGATGACAAAGGTGGCGTTTTCCTTAAAAACAAATGTATTGCAGAAATACAGTCTAGATACCGGTGTCATAAATTGTCAAGAGCATCGCCTGCGAGTTCAAACGCTTGGTTTAAGTTACCGGTTAATGCAAATAAACGCAACAATCCAATTAAAAATGGTACAGCTATTACAGCTTATTTCAAGCTAATCAGAGTTATCCACAAACATTATTTTTGGCTTATCTTGGCTGATCTTAAGTCTGAAAAAATATCTACTAGCTTGTGAAGACAGATATAACTTTAATAATGGTAAAATTCAGAAAAATTTCAAAGGGGAAGTGCATGGTGACTGCCGTAGACATGGGGTACATTCGTATAGTTTGGATCCATAAAATGTTATGGTCTGACGATGGGTTCTGCATATTCGTTTATTCTTCAATGTCCTCAATATTTTATCCTCGGAATGACAAGGATATTTCATATTTAATCAGCTACATATTATCATCTGCAATTCATTTGAAATTGGACCAGCCTAAAATTTTGTCGTCTGTAATTGAGTTAGAATATTTTTATTTAAGACATTCGAAATACCGATGATTCAAGCTGAAGCGGCGAACTTATTTTTTCACGCAATGAATTCTGTAATGAATGGATATCACCTGTCTGATTACATAAAATGATATCAGACAGTTTATTTTTAGAAACAATTTGCGTACACTTTCACCTGAATTTCTTTGGTTTTAAGGGTTTATTATAAAAAGGCGGTGAAAAATGGATGCATGATAAATATGACATGTAAGTGTCTTTAAATATCTTTGTTATCTTTTGTCGGCTGCGAGAAATTATCATGACTCGGCAAAGCCTCGCCTTGATAAATTCTTCCAACCTCGACCAGATAAAATTGATATTTTAAAACACTAACGAGATTTTCTCTCTTTATCGTGTTTTATCGGATTGAAAGTAGATTTCAGAAAGGTTTTAGCTGTAGAGATGGTCCCTTTTCTCATGTTGTGCCACATTTATTTCGACCCGAGCGTCTTTTCCGGTATTTCCGTGAATTACTGTCCAGTAATCGATTCCTGTATCGCGGACCCCGTCTTATAGTAACGGCGTCGTACCCAGGGGTGTTGTAATAGATTTAGGCAAATTCAACCATACCTTATAAAACAAGAGGAATTTGCTGTTCAATACCCATATCACTTCCATATTACTTTAGAATCCTTATCTCTATTAAAATAAAAGAGTGTAATAAAGAAATATTGATGTTTTATACCTTTGCCTACGAAATGCCAAAAAATATGGTGAAATGATCGGGGGTATATGTTTTGATAATTTCGCTGGTAAAGCGTTAAATTAATCAAAACGATTAACTACCGAAAAACATGAAAGATATATTTTTCTGTCTCATTAGGTGGTTTCCATAGGCGTAACAAGCATTTTGCAATTATTACGCAGTCAAAAGGCGATTACTGAAGAATATATATGATAAAGGGGATATCTGGACTGTGAGAAAAGATAAATGCCCTCCGTCCCCTCCCTTTTATGATTTGAGCGTTGGTGAATAATCAAAACGTCGTAACTACAGCTTGATATTTTTCAACGGGGGATTATTTCTTTTACGCATTTGCGTAAATTGCGTAATGGGAGTTACGCCTTTGGTTTCTTTTCAAGTTTCGTGGACTTTTCACTGAAGACGTCAACTACCTTTCTTTATTCGGGCCAGCTCCAAAGTAAAAGAAAAGGGAAAAAGCTAAACATGCATCTTTGGTAAAGAATCCTAATTGGACTTGAACTTTTAAATTATGTGTATTTTATTTTAATGATTATACTAATTTCTCAGTAGATATAAATTTTTTAGACATAAACGATTTTAACAGTTGTGATCCGTCACGCGACAAGGGTCCATCAAGAAATTCTGTAGAATAAAAATTTGTGACAAGAGATTCGTTCCAGCAGAGGTCAGAAAGGGGTCAGATTTAAATATTCTTAAACCGGATGGTTTAATGATATTTCTTTATTTCTAAAAAATCAGTAAAGTTTGAAAAGTTTCGACCTAAGTCAGTGTGCAAATACAGACAAGGATCGTCACTTGTTGCACTTCCCAGATGGTCCTTTAACCCTTTCCTGTTTTACAAAATTTTGGACCTGTCCAAATTCAAAGGTTTTGCAGACGAAAATTTAAAGTGGATTTAATTTGAAAAATAACCATTCAGTAGGGAAGAAAATAGTGTGGAAAAAGAAGAAAGTGCTTGTCAGAAGCAATTTCTTCTTTTTTCACCATGTTTTCTCAATCATAAAACCTCAGGCATGTAAAAAGCAGGGTTTAAACAGCAAAGGGTTAACGCCCGGTGGGTCACAATTTCATATTTTTTACTGAAGTAAATAGATAGAGGAGACCTTATTGATTTATGAATGTGTCGTCACTGTGTAGATTACATAGTATGACAAAGCTTTTTTTTCTACTGTGTAATTTTTGTGTTTTTTTTTACGAATATAAAATCCTATCGCTGTATATCTATTTTCTAAAATCCATAATTATATGAAGGGATTCTTTTATACCTCATACAAAAATAAGTTTATTTGATTTTATTGTAAAGACCATAATTACGTATACTATTTATTTAAAAGCCATCTGAAGAAATTTCATCTCGATTCATCAAAATTCAATGAATTATGCAGAAATAACAAAATTAAGTTACTTTAATAGTTTTCAAACATTTATCCACAGCTATATGTTACTAATAAATACCAAAAAAAGTTGCTTATGGTGGTCATTTTCGACAGAACTGAAATTAAATGATTGTAGAACGAAATCCCAAGCTATAATATTTTTTTTATCACACTTTTTAAACTGAGTGTCTGAGTCTGATTCCACCAGTAAATCTGCACATCGAGGGGTCGGCGCCACACTATTGTAAGTGCCTAAAAATATATAGGCACTTACAATAGTATAGCGCTGACCCCACAATATGCAATGACCCCATTTCTTGGATTTTTTCTTAAACCGCTCACCTCACCGACATCACCAACGAATACTAACTTGTCCTTTGTTAATATTGGTGGACTTTACCCATAAATAACGGCCATAACTAACTGTATCCACGATGCAAGGTATAGGGTTAATTCAATTTCCCAGGATCCTAGATTCCATTCGTATTCCACGTCTGTGATCCCATGAATGCGCCCAGATCCGCGTCAAGTCATAGACAAGTGATTAAAGGCCAGCACGGGATACACGGTTAATTCTTCCCAGGAACGTGCGCCGGGATTTCGGGGGAAACTTTTATTTAATAAATTTCCAATTATGAACGAGCCAAATGACGCGCAATTTGTCAATCGAGAAGCCGTTTTCATTGGTGAGAGAGAAGATACTGATTAAAACGTTTTTCAGTGAGGGATGGATAAATCGCTACCAGAATCCAAAAGGAATTAATCAAAACTTTCTTGCCAGTGGTAGAAGATATTTTTTACGATGCATGCGAAAATCAACTCGTGCGTGACATTCCCAACAATTTCGCATGTGCGCATAGCAAAGCCCCTGGCCAGCCTGTGCATCCACATAGGCTGCCCCGGGTCTTCACTTTGCGCTCTGGAGATAGATAAGGTCTTAACACCCCCCCCGGTCAGTAACTATTCTAATTTTGTTGCTGTTCTGGTTGCTTAACGTCTGTTTATCACGCACACATGAAATTGTTGGCAATGTCACGAACTGGCTCAAATGTTTTTGTTTAGTTAAGTTTCGATTGACGGTAAAAAAATCAAATACTTCACCGGAAGTGAATATTAACAACCGAGCCTATATCATACTTTTAATCACCCATTTTGCAAAGGACAAGTTTGCCATCTTAAATGATCGTTCTTATTGTCGCCCGAAACAGTTGCCTATAATGTCACAATCGGACACTTATAGAAAGTACCAAGCGACAAACCGAGGTACAACTAAAACATTCTATGACGTCACATAAACTATCTTGAACGAAAGTCGTGCAAGTCGAAAATGGTTACTACTATATAACTTAACTGGCGTAATTGGATTTGCAAGCCACGTCATGGTAGATGCTAAATAAGAAATAGTCAAATTCATTGAAAGCATGATCTAACATATAAGACTGAAAATATTACGTCAAGGTATTCATAGCTTGGAACAAACGAAATGGAAGACCAGGGATTATCCGAGCTAATATGCTTTCGCCCCCCTACCAGTTCGAAATTTATAAGAGCAATAAATACTTTCCGAAATTGCACGATATATATGTATACCCTACCAGTTCGAAATTTATAAGAGCAATAAATACGTTCCGAAATTGTACGATATATATGTATATATATACATATATATCGTGCAATTTCGGAAAGTATTTATTGCTCTTATAAATTTCGTATACATATATATCGTACAATTTCGGAAAGTATTTATTGCTCTTATAAATTTCGAACTGGTAGGGGGTGGAACGCATTCTAGCTCGGGTAATCCCTGGAATTCCCTTTCGCGTTTGTTCCAAGCCATGAATACATTGACGTAATATTTCCAGTCTAATATGTTAGATCATGCTTTCAATGGCTTTGACTATTTCTTATTTAGCGTCTATATATATATTCCTTTTTGTAAATGCAGATATTTTTTATCTATTGTGTGCCGTGAAGTATAAAGAATAAGTTGTTCGGGTGATAGGCAAATAGCGTGTCATTACTGTATAAAGGCAATAACAGTGAATTCCTGAGACTTTCACAAAATCAACTATCTTCTCAAAATTCCAGTGATTCATGGCCATGTGAACAAATCTGGCAAGACTGATAAGAATATTGTGCCAAATCAAATTCAAAATCACTGAGCTCCAACTTCCAAGACAAAATGATTTCTAGGTTGATTTATAAAGCAAGAAATGATTCGTCTTTACCAGTGTTTTATCGTTCGGAATAAAATTACAAAATTACGAAACGAAATAAATTTTATCGGAATAAAAACTTTTAATTCCAGAAAGAAAATCATTTCTTATCACTGTTATCGGCTTTTATTATTTCGCATTCTCTGATATACGACTTAATCCTTTACAATATATACATATTTCTGGTTGTCTCAAATGGTAGACTATGCTTAATAGAAACATCTTTAAAATAGAGAAAGAAGACCTTGTTTGCTGAAAGTTTTTATATCGAATTCTTGAATTATTCCTTACAAGATTTTGACATTTGGTTCTTACATATGACATTTTTCTTTTATTTCTAGAGAATCGATGCTTTAGACAATGCTGTATAAGGATAAAGCGTCAATCAATACCAATTACGCGGGAAGCGATTCATTACAAATCGTTGATGCTGCTCCGTTCCCGCTGGGAAGCCATTATGTCCCCGTTCCGCTCGTTCTTCCCCGTTTGACGAATTCCAGACCTTACCGTCGAGGATCGAGTTCTGTACGGGTCGCCCTCTCATTCCATTGTTCCAATTTAGTGCCAGGAAACACAGAATAACAGACAATATGTAGGGGAATTATTAGATAAAAGTTTTGATAAATAAATATTAAAGATTGTCCATTTTCGATCGATTATTTTCTGTACGACCGGAGTGAGTCGGTTTCTCGGAGACAACGGTATAATTTGGTTCCTGATGTTTTGACATTTTATCGTCAGTAAAGACGGAATCCAGACCTTTGCGATTCAGACCCCTTAATTACTCCAAATGCAGTTTCTATTGAGATTGTGTCTCTCTCAAGAATAATTGTTTAAGTGTAGTTTAATTTTAGGGTTACGGTGTCTCCCCGTCGATCGATCGTACCATCGTAATGTAGAGGAAAATTATTCAATTTGTAATCTCTTTCTTGTTGTTGTCTATTTTATGTAGGTAATACGGGAATGAAATAATTTCATTATTCCCATAAAGGTTATAGTCTGTATTCAATCAAAAAGACGGAATACTGCGTCAATTTTCTCTGTAAAGTGATAGTTTTTCTGACATCACTACTGAAACTGAAATATACAAGCCGTGTTTTCCCTTTTACAACAGACTAACAAAATATTTCGTTTTTGCCCGAGATATTCCCTTATCTGAATATTAATACTTAGAGGATATTGATGGCGTAGTCATTTAATACCGAATTTATCAAACGAAACGGATCTATATTCATATAAAAACGAGGCTGTTAAAGCATTTTGAGGGCGTCTGCAAATGTTTACGCCCGAAAAAACGTGAATTGACGCTATTATTGCATAAAAAGATGGATAAGAGTATTACATGTAATTCAAAATTTTAACGCGGGATTTAGAGTAACGTCTTTAGGTATGCTCTATGATAATTTTGGACATGAATAATTTCCAGGCATTTTAATAATCAATGCGTACAGACTTCTAGATCTAACCTTTGTAATAATTCTAACAGATTGCATAAAATAGTCTTTTGGGACATACTTATATTGCAGAAAAAATAAAAGGATGATTAAAATTTATTAAAGTGTATGAGCCCAAATCGATGATATTTAAGTAAAAATATCCGGGCGTTAAAGGCACAATAATTTACTGATTAAGCCACATTTTCTCACGTTAACGCCCGTGTTTTGTCCGTAAACGCATGTCTACAAATGCCCCAAAACGTACGTTTATGCAATAATAATGTAATAACACCCGTGTAATAAGTCGTTTTGTTTCATTGGACAAATAATTATGCACACTCTAGATTGTTACCGATATTACTTTATATACACATTTATATCTTCATAGAAAGATAGAGAAAGAAATAATAATTTAAGTTCTCGAAAAGATTTTGTTCGTTAGAATCATAGGCGTATCTATGACTTTGAAATTTAAACGCAATCAGGAGGTGACAACCAAAGGATACATAGGATAAAGGCGATATAAGGACTGTGACAACAAATGAATGCACTTCGCCCGACCCCTTTTTATGATTTGAGCGTTGGTGAATAATCAAAACATCGTAACTACCACGATGATGATGATTTCTTTAACGCACTTGCGTAAATTGCGTAATGGGAGCTACGACCTTGATAATGACAGAACAAACGTCTGTAGTAAATCAGAGAAATGTTCGTTAATTAAAATTCCATTTGGTTTTCTAAATCTTTCACAGTTGTGACGATTTTGAAAACGTTATTCACATAAAGGGGTGTTGTTGATAAAAGAAAAGCTCTATTTTTATATCATACAACATTTTTTGCTTGCTTGCTTACACTGAAACAAACGATTATCCTCTATTTTTTTTTATAAATAAAATAGCCCTTTGCTGTTTTAACTATTTTGACACCGGTATAGATTCTTAAATATGAATACTAATAAGTTATAATTCTTCGACTGAACAATTTCAAAAGGACAAAGTTTAAGTAAAGCAAAATTCTTTCTTTTACAGCAAAAGCGTGTTATTGTCTTTTATATAAACGACGAATATGGCGATTGTTTGATCATTTTAAAGTCTTAGAGCTTACAAACGATGTTTAATTTATTATTAATAGATATTTACAACCCCACCAACACCACACACACACAAACACCCGACACCACTGAACATCATTTTTCACGGATAATTTAAGTTACTATCTCAATCAAAACCACTCTAAATCGCGATCTCAGCGCTCCATTTATTCATTCCAAACACTCACTCAAACCGTTCAGAAACGTCCCAAAATCCCTAAACAATTTAAGATATACATCTTCATTCAAAATGAATAAAGCAAGAACCAAATCGCAATTTCACCTGCATAGATAAAATTTTAAGCGACTGATTGGTTCTTGAAGTAATAGGAAGTTGTTTATAGAACTTTCATGTGTATCTTATTAAATGGAGGCAATGCATATCGCCAATTTTGTTCATCCTGAACAAAATTCTTGATATTTGATTACCTCCCTTAATTTTCACTCAAAAATCGTTCCTCTCACTCATTCAACGTCATTTCGAAATCATTCCAAAATCGTTCAGGTTGTCAATTTCACGATGTTATTTACTGTAAGTAGGCTTGCCAAATTGAAAACTTTCGCTTAACATTTGTGAAATGTTAACATACTTTTACGTCTGAACATACAATGTATGCAGAGTGACGTACATTTTTTCCCCATTGTTTTTTAATTCTAATCGCATGGCTGGTAAACTGGTAATCGTGCCTTGTAATATACATAATGAATTGATTATCAAAATATTAACTTATAATCAAACAAACTAATAAAATCTGGAAACAGCTTAACATATACAAAAGAAATAAACAAATTAATAGAGGAATAAAACCTGAAAAATCTGAAGAAAAAAAAAAGAGTTCATATCGTAGAGTATGTAACT
Source organism: Fragum whitleyi (assembly GCA_948146395.1). Taxonomy (NCBI): domain Eukaryota; kingdom Metazoa; phylum Mollusca; class Bivalvia; order Cardiida; family Cardiidae; genus Fragum; species Fragum whitleyi. The sequence goes on from OX411549.1 coordinate 35,578,320, forward strand.
TAGCGCAGCAGGTTCTTTGATTTTCGTCCCTTTTCGTTTCATGGTAAACGACTTTTAATAGAAAATTTTAACCATCCTGAAAGTTTCTTCCTTCCACCAAATATTTAAAACGTGTGAAGAGACGAATAAGAATATAGATTTGGTAAAAACAATGTGCACAATCAGATAGCATACATTTAACATTGAAACATTGCATAAAGTAAGGGAAAAATGGATTTGAGAAAAACAATTAGATACACCCTTTTAAGCAGATGTAAATAAATGGTTAAAAAAGGCAACAAAGAGAAGCATTGTCATTCAATCGACTTGAATGGACCAAGTAGCAAAAGTGACAGACACTTTTTAACCCTTTCCTGTTTTACAAAATTTTGGACCTGTCCAAATTCAAAGGTTTTGCAGACGAAAATTTAAAGTGGATTTAATTTGAAAAATAACCATTCTGTAGGGTAGAAAATAGTGTGGAAAAAGAAGATATTGCTTGTTAGAAGCAATTTCTTCTTTTTTCACAATGTTTTCTCAATCATAAAATCACAGGCACGTAAAAAGCAGGGATTAAACAGCAAAGGGTTAAACAACAAGTTTCTTTGTCGTTTCTTATAATTGAATAATTCAATTCATTACCACGATTCTATTGTAAAAAGTAAATACCCAATAATAAAAGCATATTCAATATCAGCCCCAGAATAAAATGTCAAATCCATTATTCCAGGGAAAATTAACGTTTAGGATAATTCAATTTATCTGTAATTATATCTCAAAACTAAAGTGAGCACTTATAGTTTCCCACAAAGAATCTTTCTGTAAATGACTGTCCTCAGCATTCAGTACATATTTCTTCAATTTGTTTTCGAATCACATTCATATTTCAAAAGCATGGCATGGTGGAAATAATATACGTGTAAAACCTATAGATCAATAAAAAAGACAGATGAGATGTAATAATAATAATAATAATAATAATAATAAATTCTTTATTTATAGAAGGTAACTCATTAAGTTGACATCATTAAACATGATTTGACATAAATAATGAAACACTTATTTACAATGAGGCCTTCTTAACAAACGAAAAATGACAAGATGATGTTTATGATGATCAGTAATCAGTAACGAGATGATGAAAAGATGGTTGTGACCCTAGAATGACCAATGATAAATGATGATAATATGAAAACATCTCAATTATAAAAATGATGATAATGAGTAAAATTCGACAAGGAGTGTTGTCAAAATAAAATTATCAACTATATCGCTTATCACTCAGTGTAGGATAAGGGATAATATTAAGTGATAAACCAAATATAAAAACACAATAAAAATGAGTTATTCACACATTAATGGCAAAAATAAGACATATGCAACAAGGTTTTATAAGTCATTACTTAGCATTAAATATTTTTTGAGTGAGCGCTTGAAGGTAGATATATTTGAGATACTTCGCAAATGAATTGGAACAGCATTCCAGTACTCCATGCCAGTGAAAGAGAATGTCCTCTTTAAAATATCTGTTTTAGGAGCACATTTGTGAGATATTTGATTTCTAGTATTTGATCTTAGTTCATAGAAATGGTTCCTACTGACTGAAACAAAGTTCGACATATATGATGGAGTCAGACCATGAATAGTTTTGAAAACCATAAGAATAGTGAAGTACTTGCATCGATTTTTGAAAGATAACCAATTTAAAGATTTAAAGTTACTTCTGGAGCATGAACGTTTTGGCTGACATAGTATTACTCTTGCAGCTCGCTTTTGAATTTTAGTGATCCTTTTAATTAGTGAAGATTTACAATGACTCCAAATAGTGCAACCATAGTCAAAATGTGGAGCTATGTAGGAGTTGTAAAATAATTGTTTCGTATCAACACTAAGATAACCGTTTATTCTTCGAAGTAAATAAAGCTGAGACGACAATTTTGAGCATACTTTTTCAATGTGAACCTTCCATGACATTGTTTCATCAATATGTACCCCCAATAGTTTTTTTGATGTTACTTTCTCCACATTTTCTTGTAAAAGTTTTAAGTTCAAACCTGTGCATTTTTTAATTCTATGTTTTGATCCTATCAACATACATGTTGTTTTAGAAGGATTTAAAGCCATATTGTTTTGCCTACACCATTCTTCGACTTTCAATAGGTCAGAATTTAAAGTTTCATTTATCATTGATACTGAGGAACATGACTTATGTAGCGTTGCATCGTCGGCATACATGTCAATATTAGCTGATAGTTTGAGAGGAAGGTCATTCACATAAATCAAAAATAATATAGGCCCTAGTATTGATCCCTGGGGAACTCCAGATTTAATTTCTGTCATGTCAGATAAAACATTATTAACTTTTACAACTTGTTGTCTTTCATTTAGATATGATTGAAAAAGATTGCATGTGTTTTTAGTAAAATGGTGCAATTTTAACTTAGATAGGAGAATATCGTGATCTACAAGATCGAAAGCCTTCTTTAAATCTAGAAATACAGTTCCAACTAAGTTTCCCTGGTCCAAATCCATTAACCATGAATCGACTAATCGAATTAGAGCAGTTTGACATGAGTGATTTTCTCTAAATCCCGACTGGTGTGTAAAGAGAATGTCCGTTCGTTTCAAAAAATATTTCAGTTGATTAGCAATGTGCCTTTCAAACACTTTTGACAAAGTTGGCAATATTGATATGGGTCGATAATTATTAGGGTCATCATTATCGCCACCTTTAAATATGGGTATCACACAGGCTTTCTTGAACTCTGACGGAAAAATTCCCTTTAAAATACAATTATTAATAATAGATGAAATTGGTTTAGATATGAAATCTCTGCACATTTTCAAAATTTTTGGACCAATTCCGTCAGTTCCGGTCGATTTGCTGCTATCTAATTTATCAATAATATTTTTAACTTCCAGCGCTGTAATAAAAGTTATTTCGAAATAACAGTTTGGTAACTTGCTTTCTAGATGTAACTTTAATTCTTCGAGATATTTCGGATTTACAGGTATCTTGTTTATTATTTGACAAATGTTGACAAAATGGCTATTTAACGCATTAACAATATTTTGAGTACCTTCCTCTTCAGAATTATTGATGATCATTTTGTTTGGAATACGTTGTTCTTTCTTATCATTTGCAGTAATATTTCGTAAATTCTTCCATAATAAATGTAACAGATGTAATAAATGGGTTTTAGTTATCAAATTATTACATAATGTATACCATTCAATTCAATTTTCCTCCTAGGATAAGACGTTTTAATATGAAAAAGGATAGTCGAAGCTTTGACCGTTTTATGAAAATGAATAGAAATAACACTTATAAAAAATACATGTATTTTTAACTAAATTGATGTTAAAAAATATATCATTAAAGTAAAATTAAAAATTATGATATTCAAATATAAAAATAAAACACTTAAATGACAGCTAAAAATCGTAATTTCATAGACAAGAATGTTTTAATTTTTCAACATGGAAAAAACGTTTTGGCTTATTTGAGGATACTTGTTTCATGGTGATTTTATATTGTCGCATAATTGGTATAATTAGCTAATGGTGGGACATGATTTCCGAAAACCGATTAACTACGTATAATAAGACAAATTAAATGCAGAAAATAGAACTAAAAAGGATGAAGAATAAAAGAAAAATACACTTCATGGTTATTAGGTATGTGAAATGTTTGTCATGCAACCTTCCCTGCGTTCAGGATGACAAAACGGTGCGAACAGTTAGCCAATTATACCCCGCTTTGCATGCAAGTGCATTTGAAAAGCGGGGTATAATTGGCTAACTGTTTGCACCGTTTTGTCATCCTGAACGCAGGTTGGGTGTTTATTACTCTTCTATTACATATGTGACCCGTCACGCGAAAAGGCATCATCTGGGAACTCCGTAAAATAAATATTTAAAAATAGAGACTTGGTCCAGCATAGGTCAACCAGACGTCGAATTTCAAAAACATTTCACAGGAAGGTAGATAGATCATTCTAGATTCAGAAAATATTCAAAGTGTGAAAAGTTTCTACCCTAGTCAGTCTGCGCAATACGCGCAGTCTGACTAGGGTCGACACTTAACGCACTACCCAGATGGTCCCTTTTCGCGTGACGGGTCAAATATTTTTTCAAGAATCAAAAACACATTGCAGAAACTTCACAACGAATAAATAAACCTAAATTCCGTGAGGCCCATTTATTTAATGCAAAACAAAGAAAAATAAGGAAATTTTATTTCTCAAAATAAAGATATTATTATTATAGGGATAACAATAAGAATAATGATATTAAAATGATTTTAATGATAATAATAAACAGACCTAAATTAAAGAAATAACTGTACTAATACCGTGTAAAAACGTGCATATTTTACGTAAATCTGTCTAATGAGATCATTTTTTTCATGGTTTGGCCAGGAAGGTAAAATATTAAGAAAATACAATGTCCTTTTGTTTCTTTTATTCAAATAATGTGATTCACCCTTTCTGTGTAGAAATCCATTCCACCATTTGTATATTGATACTTATTGTGATCCATTGCAATACATATTTCTAAAAAACCCAAAGAATACGATGGAATACAAGTCGATACAACGGAAAATATATTCATGTATTGTCTGTATATGCGTATGTTCTTTTATTTATGCAACTCAAATGTAGTTAAATAGAATCTTAATAAGTATAGAGAGACCTTGCATTAAAAGATTACAAGAATATATACACGAAGTCAGCGCTTTTAAAACATGCAAACAACCAGTTTCTGAAATTAGTTTTCTCGCTTCTAGAAAATAAGAATGGCGAAGATTTACCGAGTTCTATATGCTTTCTGACATAATTGCCGGTATATAATAACACACCCTTTCAATTTGTATGTATCAGTTGTCTGAACCGACCCAAATTGCCACTTTTCTGGAACATTATAATTTGATAATATTTGGAAAATCATTGCAACTGAGGGAATACAAATAGAATTTGTTCCGTATGAAACTAGAGTGTTTACAAATCGTTTTGTTTTGGTTGTCTACACGTGATCTGAAGTTTGCGTCAAGTGCAATTATTAGCTGTCGACGTTTTAATTCAGAATAACAATTATTTTAAAACTATTGAAATATCCGTGTGATAACATCCCATATAGTATTTTTGTGATATCACATGGATATTTTTAGAACAATGACATTATTTTTGGAAACTTGCATTTCTGATAGAATCATCGACGAAGTAAATGCAAATAGAGGTACTAGATAAAAATAATACAAACTAAGTGTTTTGCATGAAAAAATATTAGCAACACTGATAATTTCATATTCTTGACGGGGGTGGGGTTGGGGTTGGGTGTTAGACTTTATTTGATGATAAATATATAATACGTACTAAGTGTCTATCTCGGTTGTTGAAAGTGTTATTGTCTCGGCAGAGCCTCGATAATTATCAATTCCCCCAACCTCGTAAGAATTTTTTCTCATACAAAACACAAAGTACATATTATATATTAATTATTAAATAAAGTCCCCTCCCCCCCCCCCCGCCCCTCGTCAAGAATATGAAATTATCAGTGTTGCTAATAATTATATCATTCACTCTTTAACTATCTATTTAAAGTTTTTGTTTTTTGACCATAAATATTAGTTCTATAAACTTAAAAGAGTGGCTTCTTTAGTATCAAGTTTGTGAAGACTAAATCGGTAAATTTTATATGAAAAGAAGACTGATTTGATATTTTCTAGAAAATATATTTTCAAGAAAATATAGGCTACAGATGTCAAAAAAACAAAAACAAAAAAAAACCCAAAAAAAACCAAAGAGATTAAATTTCCATTAGCACGTAAAATCTCAGTCTGTGTTCAAAATTATTGTTGTTTAAAAAGAGTTCGCAACAGCTTTCGTTTTAAGCACTGTACATTTATGAACCCAATTACATCTATCAAAACATAAATTGTGCGCTTGAATCATGTTTTTCAGCTTAATTCCTTATTTTGGAGTACCAACCACTTTGGGCATTGTCAGACCTAATCATTGTACAAAGTTTTGGGTGAATACCTCCACCTTTATCATCTAAGTTATCATATTTCTTCACGAACGAAATGTAAACACTTGCGATGGGGTTAATAATTGAACTCGGTAAAGGTGGTTTTTGTAAATTTGAAATGTTACAATTCTAGAACTGTAATCAGTGAGCCTGATCAATTTATTATTAAAACCGTTAAGGATGAAAAGAAATCTCTTTCATCCAAATCTGGAGATTTTCTATGAACAATATCTTATTCTTTTCCGATTTTCCTAAAACAGACGTTGAGTTTTGTACTGAACACGCTTATCTTTTTGCTAAAGAACTTAGGGTGTAGGTAAATAAATCGACACTTTAACACGTATACGTATTTTTTTAGAAAAATAGAAAAATTGGATTATGTTTAGTCGTTAAATTTGGCGGTGAGGGTAGGATGCGCCAAAATAAATCACCAGCAATCAATAAAATAAAAAACCGAAAACTGCCAAATATGGACACCGCCAATATAAAACCGTTTACAGTATTAGCTCAGGTGAATGCGCATCAGTAAGTATTCTATCGTAAATTCAGTTATGTCATCAAAATAAATTAGCTCACCACTTTAAGTATTTTTTCTAAGCAGAAGTAAAAGCTCACCAGAAATATAACATTTAAAATGCGACGAAGGAAAAAAAAGAAAAAAAAACACAAACAAAATCTGAGAGACAGAATAATGACAGACCTACATTTGTCTTATTTGTGAGACTTTAATCACCATTGTTCAAGCAAATATGGGACATTTACATCAAGAGATGATCAGATTGCTAAAAGAGGCAAAAATCAATGGCGTCTGATGACTGTGTCAAACTGATATATGTGTGTGTGTATATTCCAAATACACTGTGGTTACGTATTGGAAACCAATTTATAGAGTGGGTTTTCGTACTCTCTATTTTTGAAGACACAAATGTATGTTATCCTTCCTGCAAAAGGGGATCGCATGAAAAGTTTGAGAAAGCCGGGCTACGTGCAAAGTGAAGGATGACTAAGGCCGAAACGTTTTGTGCCCGAGGTTATAAAAATTTTCTCATTCTCAATTCAAAATTTTCTCAAATTTCAATTTGAGATTACAGCCATAATTTTGTTTTGATACTTATTTTTTTAATTGTATTTACATAAAAGAACTTATTAATAAGTTGTTATAAACAACAACTTATTAATATATTCTTTTATTTTCATACATTTAGTTAGATTTAAAATTTGAGAAAATTCTAGGTTGAATCTGAGAAAAGTTTTATAACCTCGGGCCCTGAAACTAGAATGATCGCTCTACATTTTAATAACATTATAATCATTATCATTGAAATGGCACCTCTGTTGTCCCTATGACTTAAAAAACAAAGTGATCAAATTTTATATTTGATAATTAAGAGGACAAATGTAAAATGTTTATGTTCGCCTCATCTTATTTCCCTGTCTTTTCATGATTTCTGCTATTGTACTATGTCCTTTTTAATAGACCTCATTAAAAATCTTAAGAAAAATTATTCCTGTGATTTTTTTCTTGTTGTTATTGTAATAAATAGTTCTATTCATAATGCCTGAAGCTTTCGGACAACTTTCATTTGAGCATTTAAATCTAATTCACAACCTCAAATTAACTAACTCCTTAACAGATTGCCTAATGTCTGTCTTTCAACAATTGGAACAGAAACAATAGAAAACAAGCTAGCAATGAACGGTTATTAAAATCTTCGTGAAAGTATATTATAACGCTATTAACATCTCGTTTACATTAACAACACAATGGATACCATCGATGAACATGTTTCGTGCCGGCGTTTCGTGACAGGGCACCATTGTGTTCCCCGGGTTATCTCTCAGCGACATCGAAACTGTTACAAAATCTTATACTGATTGTTATAACAGTTAAATGGAGGCAATAGATTTTTAATAGCCAAGGGACACCCACCCGCCAGTTAGTATGCTAATTCAACTGGTTAACTTTTCGCTTAAACAAATGGAGTTAATCTTGAACCTAGTCAGAAAATGGAAACTTCCCATTAGTATCCAATAATTTGTTTATCTTGATTTTTTTATTTGGAAAAAGAAATAAGCAAAGGCGAAGAAAATGTGCGACCAATTGTTCTTTAATACATGATCTTATTGTATACTCTTTTTTCTTTTTTTTTTTTTTAGTTTTTAAGTCATTAATTGCATTGTAAAGGGATAATTAAGGGGACTGGTTGCGAATCGCGCGTGCAATCAACGCTATCACGTGCATCTCGATCAACATCGCGGAACGCTAGTTAAGACAGCAGGATGTTTACCAAGCTCGTGCATTCTGTTGCGGTAATTCTAGGCCATTTTTCATTTTTCCTCATAACTCATACCCTATGGGCTTTTATCCTAGAATGAGCAAATCGGTATTTTAGCACATCCACTTAGTGTTTTGATCCCAAATGATCATTTTGCGGCCATTGTTATTAGTCTCCCTAGCTTCAATCGTTGGCCCTTTAACTCCAGTTTCAATATATTAATTACAAGGCCCGGCGGGTGGGGGATAGCTTCAATTGAAATTTTGATTGATGATCAATAAAAGCTTGTACCGTTAGGTGGCGTTCGGTTCGAGTTTCAAATGATTACAGATTTGCTTCTGGTAACAAACCGTAGTGGGGTGAAAGGACAGATATTCATAGGATACGATTAAAAAATAAAGAATTAAACTTGACAGGAATACATCTGGCAAAAATTTGTTAACCCTTTGCTGTTTAATCCCTGGCTTTTACGTGCTTGTAATTTTATGATTGAGAAAACATTGTGAAAAAAGAAGAAATTGCTTCTGACAAGCAATTTCTTCATTTTACACACTTTTTTCTACCCTTCAGGATGGTTATTTTTCAAATTAAATCCACTTTAAATTTTCGTCTGCAAAACCTTTGAATTTGGACAGGTGCAAAATTTTGTAAAACAGGAAAGGGTTAAACGACCCTCGTTCACTCTTTGCACGCGTTGTTCTGAAAATATCGATAGAATCTGTATCAGAAAGTAAAACGAAGGTAACACAACATTGTAACAAATAGAGATAAGACTGACAATTTTCAGATAAATTTTAACCCTTTCCTGTTTTACAAAATTTTGGACCAGTCCAAATTCAAAGGTTTTGCAGACGAAAATTTAAAGTGGATTTAATTTGAAAAATAACCATTCAGTAGGGTATAAAATAGTGTGGAAAAAGAAGAAATTGATTGTCAGAAGCAATTTCTTCTTTTTTCAAAATGTTTTCTCCATCATAAAATCACAGGCACGTAAAGAGCCGGGATCAAACGGCAAAGGGTTAAATCATTTTTTATATCATGTACATAGAACATAGTTATATCGTGGACGGAATTAGGATATTAGAGTTAATTAAAATTTTAAATCACAATTTGAAATATGTCAAACTCATCCGTCAGAAGCATTTGAGAAATGGTAGAAATGCCTTTTTTTTTTATCTTTTTCCTTTTCACACAAAGTTTTATTGAATGTAATATCTTACTATGAGTTTTCTTAAGATTTGAGTTTAAGTAAAATGACGAACTAAAGCGTTCTCCCTATCGCTCTTATTATATATATATAAATATTTGAAATGTGTCTTCAACACCACAAGGACAATCAAGAGTGGCAACTCTATATGTATTAATTATATCCCTGTGTTTTTTTTGTTCTTTATTTAAATCTATGTTTGCTTTAATTTTTTTCTCCGTCAAGCACGTACAGTCAAACGTTTTATTTCGAATATACAAACGCCGAAAGTTTAGCCGTATTTGTTTATACAAAATTAAATCAAGAGTAGCGACTTAATTCTTCCATAATTTCAACTTATTTTCTGCTACCCCTGTTTCATCACAGTTTTCTATTTAATAGCAAACACTCGTGTATATTGAAAAAAAAAATACCTTCAAATGAATGATTTCATTCATAGCTGAATGTCAAGATTTTTGCACGACCAGAGGTAGAGATAAGAGGGGGTAAATACAGTCTAAAATCTTTATTTCTCAAGTAAACCCCATGATGTGGTAACTCATTTGAATCGTCCCGACAATACGATTCAAATGAGTACCAACATCACTGGATTTATTCACGAAATAGTTTTGTTAACAATGCAAAATACAGTCGATATTGATTAAGCGATCACGTCTATTAAGCGACCAAATCTATTAGGCAACCATCGTAAAAAGTCCCTTCACTATAAGCAAAATTCTAAAAAAGAGGACATTCTTAACTAAACATGTTATTATTGGATCTTATGATGTTGGGGCCCATTAGAATCGTCTCAATAAGACGATTCTAATGGGTTCGAACATCAAAGGATTCAGTACTACTTGACCGACAATCTAAAAATGCTATCAAAATGAACATTCATATTGATCATGAATCTTGTATTAAACAACCGTTCCCATAAACGACCGCTTTTTGGTGGTCCCCTTAGTGGTCGCTTAATACAAGTTTTACTGTACCCCATCTATCTGTAGCTCTGACGACGATGCCAGTGACGACAATAGACCGTAAAACATACAATACCTAGACAACAGCAATACTTTGAGTTTTTATCCGAAAATGGCAGAGTCAAAAACGGAAAACATGACATTATGATACACTCCTCAAAACTCCTTAGCGGCCACTTGCCTTTTTGGTCATATGTTGTAAATGCCGCATGGTTCCACCCCGTTTTTGCTAAAATAATGCAGCCAAATCATTTATGAAGTAAACAAGACAGAAATCAGTGACATAATTTAACAAGAAATGTTTAAAAGGTTAACGAAAGTAGGAGTACCCTCGATTTAAAAGTTAACATTGGTGGGTGGGGTATTTTTAATATTTCTTGTTATGATAAGGATTGTGTACAAAGTTGTGGCATTTCTTATTATTTTTAGAAGTCCTCAGACGTTGTACTACTGACATCAGTACGAAAAAATAATAGGATTTGCGTTTTTCATGGGTCGAAAAATTAAAATTTGTCTAAAAATTGTCATTTTTGTGACTTTTGAATTTGAGGGTACATGCATTTTGCTCCGTCTTTAGGACTTACTGATACATGATTTTACAAAATAATCGGATAGGATGATAGTTGAAACACCACTCTTTCGAGAGACAAAGTTGATATTTCAAAATAAAAGCGAAAAATATGTGAAAAATGGAGAAAGGTAAGGTGGCCGCTTAGAACTTTTAAGTAGTATATATATTGACAGAAGAATGTTTCAGAGCAAGTCTATTTAAAAGCACGGTTTTGTTCGATTTTTGTTTTGTTTTTATTTATTCGTGGACCTTTCAATTAAATTTATATCCCCCCCCCCTCCCCCCCCCGAGAATTGATCATTCCAATTGTTTAATTCGCACCGCAATGTGTCGAGCGCTCTGTTTAGCAGCGGGGACCTCGCTACCGGTCACGTGTGAGCCGACTTCCGTTTATGACTTTTATATGATAGATATAGGCAATAAATGTCCGGTGACGCATGCGCCAAGTGAATTGTTTTGTCGCTTTTCCTTTGTAATCGACAGGGTCCCATCGTATAAAAGTCATAATATTGTAACAATATGAATTTTTTAATCAGGCATACTAACAATAATTCTTCTGTATATTAACAGAGAACAAGGAATGAATAGTGATTAAAGACAATCAATAACAAAGTAAAAAAATAATAAAAATAAAAAAGTAAATAAATAAATAAATAATAATAAAAAAATGAAATAAATTTTTTATAGTTTTTAAGTTGGAATGCGAAGCAATTCCAACTTAGATTTAACAAAACCGCAAAATGAACACAAGATAAATTCATTTCGGGTTTTTTGAGAACACACATCACGTGAACAGGATGTGAATACACTTCGGCCTATTTTGTATATCTCAACTTGACATAGACATACAGTTTATTTCATCAAAAGGAAATAATCCTGTACAACTACACAGCTATCACTTCGTGTATATTATTAACACGCTTATTTATGATTTAAACGATATTTATTGAAATTTGCGTACGAATTTACTAGTATCACATGTTTACATTACCATATTTGGAAATCATGTGATAGGGCAAGTCAAATAAGGTCAGCTATTGAAAATAGCACTAGCCAATCCCGTGATCTGCTTTTTTGGCAATGTCGCGATCTGGTTTCTCAGTATTGTTACAATAGCACAGGCCAATCACGTGATCTGCTTATTTGGTTATGTCGCGACCTATTTTCGTAGAATTATGTTATAGCTTCTTTTAAAGGTATAGTTTCTCTTTCTGAACGACCTTATCACACATTTAACTTATGACAAATTGTTATATTGTACATTTATGTCTACAGTTACGAAATAAAAATCTTAAGTTTTTCTTCAAGTGAAGATACACTTTTAAAGTTAATAAATATTTTTGCAACATATTGACGTTTGTTTTCCGTCATATTGCAGTTATCTACATGAGTGTTTCATTGTCAAAGCCCAAAATTCATCAAATAAAATCCTTGCCACCACATCTTTAATGGAATTATGAACATCTTTGCCCAATTGCATTCCATCACCAAAATAATTTGCCATTTGAAACAGACCTACTAGTTCAACTTGTTTTCTTCACATTCTTGCACATCAACACGTTTAAGAGCACCATCATACAGTTAGTTACATTGTGAAATTGACATTCATCTCAATCAAAAACATTCTTAATCGCTCACTCAGCGCTCCATTCATTCATTTCAAACACTCACTCAAACCATTCAAAACTCTCAAAATTACTCAATAAATAAGATCAACTTGTACATTCAAAATGAATAAAGCATTTTAGAACCAAATCGCGATTTCACTGACATGATTGAAATTTGAAGCGTCTGATTGTTGTCTGATATAAAGCTATTGGTGGAACTTTCATGCATTTTTTATTAAATGGAGGTTTTACATATCGCTAATTTTGTTCATCCTGAAAAATATAAGCGTCATTTGATACCCTTTCTTAAATTTCACTCAGACCTCGCTCCGCTCACTCATTCAACATCATTCCTAAATCATTCAAAATTCGTTCACCTTATCAACTTTACGATGTTATTGACTTTACCCCCAACTCAGAAGTGGAGGAGCACATATTGATTTCATCATGTGTGTCTGTCAGTCCATTGACCTTTTGCTTTCCGCTAGCTAAACGGAGAAGCAATTGACCTGCAATAACGAAACTTTACACAAATATTGCCCATGACCCAAAGAAATACCCTATTGTTTCGGGGTCATACATGTCACGGTCATAAGTTACCTTGAACTTTTAACAGTTTCCACTCTAACTGAACAACCAATTGACCCAAATCATAAAACTTGACACAAATGTTGTCAATGACCCAAGAAAAGGCCAAATTTTAGAGTCACGAAGGTCGAAGTTACAATTGAACTTCGTCTAGGAATTGTCTTGCGATTCAAACTCATGAAGTAAAAGACTTCCCTGCGAAAAAAGCCTTTTATCAAGGACAAAGCGCTTGTCTAGGTCCACTTTGCGACAATTCTAATTAAAAAAATGTAATTGATAACTCAAAGAAGCCATTTGAAAAATATCATAGAATCTGTTTTGAGTGTATAAGTGTCCGCCTTTGCGTCCATTAGTCGGCTGTATGGTCCATATCATTTTCTTCCTTTTTAGCTCACCTGATCACTACGTGCTCAAGGGGAGCTTTTAGGATCACCCTGACTCCGACGTCCGTCGTCCGTCGTGTGCCGTCAACTTTCTTAAAACTTCTTCTTCTCCTAAAACGCTGGGCCGATTTCAATAAAATTTTGACAAAATGTTCCCTGGGTGACCTTCTTCAAAAATTCTTCGCTAAATTCTGATAATCCACAAATATGGGCGTGGTAGGGCGGGGGCTTATTTTGAACCAGAAATCTTTGAACGATATCTCCTCCTGAACCACTAGGCCGATTTCAATGAAACTTTACCAGAATATTCCTGGGGTGGCCCTTTTTAATAATTGTTCGTGAACTTGAGAATGGCCAATAAATATGGGCGTGGCAAAGCGGGGCTTATTTTGATCCAGAAATCTTTGAACAACATCTCCTCCTAAACCACTGAGCCCATTTCAATGAAACTCTTCCAGAATGTTCCTAGGGTGATCCTTTTGAAAAATTGTTTGCAAAATTTTGATTGGCCCATGAATTTTTACGTGGCAGGGCGGGCCTAATTTTGAGCCAGAAATCTTTGAATGAAATCTCCTCCTGAACCACTGGGCCAATGTCTGTGAAACGTTACCAGAATGTTCCTTGGGTATCGTTTTTGGCAAATTGTTCACGAAATTTTGATTGGTCCATAAATTTTAGTGTGGCAGGGCGGGACTTATTTAAGCCAGGGACCTTTGAATGACATCTCCTCCTGAACCACATGGCCGATTTCAATGAAACTTTACCAGAACGTTCCTTTGGAGACCATCTTCAAAATTTGTTTGTAAAGTTTTGATTAGCCCATAAATATGGGCGTGGCAGGGTAGGGCTAATATTGAGTCTCCTCTGTAAATAGTGGGTGGGCAGGGTCTATTATCACTGTTTATTCTTCGAAATATATTTCCTTTCAACAATTAGGCAAAATTGAATGAACCTTTGCCAGAAAGTTTGTTGGATGAGATCCACTGGACAAATCGGATTCAGGACAGCGGTTTAGGACCATTTTGTCCCTCTTGTTATCATTTTTCTTCCATTAGTTGCAGGCCTGTAAAGCGTATCAGGGGTTTCAGCGTCTCTCGTAGTTGAAATACATTGATTTATATACGCCCGCCAAAAGACGAGACGTATTATGTGATCACCTGTGGTGGGTGGGAGGCGTGAGCTTCGTTAGTGGCTTAAGGTCACCGTTTCTTGAACGCATTTCAACTTATCAATACTTTCAGTACTTTGATTATTTTTCTTTAAAAAACATACAGCACAAAACAGAAGTTCTCAAATTTCAAATATAATTTGAATACAAATTTGGAGCACAAAAGAGAAAAGATGCAAAACTGTCATCATTTTCTGTGATCCATTGGGTGTCTATTTAAGCTTTTATTCCTGAACATGTTTTTCAGTCGCATGTGCAAGTATACATTCCTTTTAGTTTCTCATCCCTGCTTTTTCTTTATTCCCAAAGAATAGCATAGAAAATTACGATTTTTTTTTTAATTTTCCCCTTAATCGGGTGACCGCTCTGTTAAGAGCTCATTTCAATTATGCGGCCATAATTCAAAAGAATTAAATAGAATTTCCTCAGTGAGACGCTGTGATAAGATTCAGTTAGAATGATGTGCTAATTCATATCATAATATGACCAAGGAAGAAGTAGTTATAACACTAGTTGAGTTACTATGTACGCATAGCAACGTTTTATTTTTCCGCTGGGAAAACGACGTCATGACAGGTATGCTGTCGTCATTTCGCAAACGGCGTTATATGTTTCGAAGAATAACTTGAATGGATAAATATCGTAATTTTCTATTTATAGGTGACTCTTTTAATAAATTATGTATTCAAGGAACACTCACTCAATATCCTCTAAATATTTCATTTTCTTTTTTGATAAGTCTTTCTAGAAAACGAGAGTTCTGATTGTGTGAAATATAGGTTTCATATAAAAAAAATGATAGCAATTTTTAGTATACAGCTTTTTTGTATACTTGCGCAAAAACTAGCTCCTCAATTTTTTTTTTGGAAATCAGTTACATAGTTTTATTCACATTTCTTTCATTTGATTTCTTTAAAAATGGAGAACTTAATAATACTTATGTATGTACATTTCCATGCATATTATCCCTGTAAATGGACAATGGCTTTTTGGTAGCCGATTGCTTGAACAAAGTTTCATCTATAAAATACGCACTCAAATTCAGATGCTTTATTCATAAAACATATCAAATATATACAGTTTTGAATATATAAATGGAAACGTAAGACTTAAAAAACTTTTTTTTTGTATTTATTGAGAATTTAATAGATTTTACATTTCACTTCAATATATTCGTTTTTAGGTGGTAATGTTTTTGTTTAGTGTTACTCTGCGTCATTTGGAAATGTGAGAATTCGGTACATTTAGAATTTATGTTTAAAGTTTCCTAGCCAGAAAGTCTGACATTAAGCTTCGGTTGCATTTAGTCATTAATAATAAACCTGCCAGGAAAACGCAAGAAAGTGACTTTGGGTAATTATTTATAAGCGATAAAATCCCAGCAACTCGGAATATTTATAGCGGTAGATCAGCCATTCGGAAGGATCAAGTTTTGTCGCGAAAATTGTACTGCATCTAAAATATCTCCCGGATAAAAGTGTTTCATTTTCCGAGTGTGAAACTAACCAATTTTATCCCTGCGACTTCTGACAACCGAAATGCGAGCGACACGAAATGTGCGAAGTTTTGGCCCATGGGGAGATATTTTCTTCCAAATATTTTCGCAATAATCACACTGATGTTACTCGGCTTTGTTATTGGATAAAATAACCTCTCTTGTCTACAGTTAACCCCGTTCAGGGTACACGGATGAACTCGGCCAATTGAGCCTCTACCCTAAAAAATGTACAGAGATTAGTTTATAATTTTCTTTACCAAAAATATCATTTGTGAATTTTATATTTTCATCGTTACATTATATCTCATTCCATCATGTTTTTCGTCGAAATGATAATATAAACGATAAAACCTACATCAACATGTTTTCCTTTCTTCGAAATATGATCGGCCATTTCAAGAAAACGGGCAGGTATACAACAAATTTCTCTTTATAGATTTTTGCTATGGTTCTTGACCCCCCCCCCCCCCCCCTTCGTCCCGAAATCCTATATAGCGAAACTTTTATAAAATTCTTATTTAATATAATAATGATTTTTAGAAGACAATGAAACAGATAATTCTGTTTCTCGGTTTAATATATTGATTTTAATCACATGCGCCATTAGACTCCTAATCAGATTTAGTGACATTAAACAAAAAGAATACTTGGGTTATGTTTAAAAACTTGAGTGAATTTTCAAAATACAATCATACATGCACGCTTTAATAAAACAAGAGGACCATACCAGCTCTTTATTGTTTGGTGTACATTAAGGGTGGTTATGAAAGAAACATAATTTTGATTTTTCTTAAATTTTTGTAAACTTCTCTGTCAAGTTTCAGCTTGATTGGCCTTGTGGTTAAAGAAAAAGAATTTTTTCTAAGATTTTTTGCAAATTTTGCCCTTCTGTTTTCATGGCAACAAGAGTTTTTGATGAAATTAAAAACGTTATCAAATTTTAAAGAACTTCACCAAAGGAATATCCCTGCCAAGTTTCAACATATTTGGTTTATGAGAAAAAGAGTTTTTTCTAAGATTTTTGGCAATTTCGGCCATTTTTCAATCTTTCTGTTACCATGGAAACCTCTGGAAAGTATCAGATTGATTGGCCAAGAAAAGGCGAAGGATTTCTTATCACATCCTAGGAAATTTTCGGCATTTCTGTTACCATGGCAACCAGAGATTTTAATAGAATGAAACTTTTTTTAACAACTTTTAAAGAGCTTCACCCAAAGTACATCCCTGCCAAGTTTCATCATGATTGGCCAAGTGGTTTAAAAGGAGATGTTTAAAGAAATAGTTGACGGAAGGACAGACGGACGGACGATGGACCGACGGCGGATATTGACCGTTCTCAATAGCTCACCTTGAGCACTTTGTGCTCAGGTGAGCTTAAAAATCACTTGCTCTCAATTCAAATTATGGGTTCAAACAGTATATTTTACTACACAATTTAATGAAGTAATTACTGCATGCGCAATCCAATTTTAAACGCTGCTTAGATAATGTGATCTTTTAATTTGCGTTCCTTCTGAATAGCACATGTACTTTATGCCATACATATCTAAAAAGGATCGTGCATGCTGCAATCAGTTTTAAGAAATGCGGTAAGTTTTTTGTCAATTTGCGTTTTTTCTGAATAGAACTTTTGGCTATACCTATTACAATGCTTGCAACCACTAACTTAAAGAAATGCGTTACAAAAATATAGGTATTTCGTCTGAATACTACTTTTGGTCGTACACATCTTATATCACCATGCATGCAACGACTAGTTTAAAGAAATGCCATAAGATTATATAGGTGCTTCGATTTGGATTCTTTCGTAATAATACTTTTGGTCATACACATCTAAAAGAAATGCGATACGATAACACAGTTGTTTCAATTTGCTTTCTTTCTGAATACGTTAACACAGTCGCTGTCAGAAAATTACATTGTAAATAGTAATAACACACGTTACTATTTAATTAGTAGGGAAAACATAGATCAACGCAAATCGTTTGTTTCTCTTCTATGTTCAGCTGAATTAACTCTCAAATAGCATTTTTTGCAGTCCTTTCCTCCTAATATTCAAGATTTACAGAGTATTCAAATATTGACTCAAATACATGTGTGTACAGTGTCACTCCTTCAACAGAAATAGTGAGAACAGAAATTGATATTTTTTTTTTTCTTTTCGGTAATTTTCTTTTTGAAAACCAGTCGAATTAAAACAGCACTGCCAGGCCAACAAAGAAAAGACAACCAGACTTTTCGACCAGTATACTCCTCGTAGTACAAGTATATTTGTCATTTTTAACGAAATTGATCTTCCTATTTCGCACAAATTAAAATTGTTCGATAGTATATTGTTACCAGCCCTACATTATGCCGCAGAAATATGGGGTAGTCACCCCGCGCCGGAAATAGAATCAGTTTTTCTGAAATTTTGTCGTACTGATTGTTAGAAAATCTACAAACTTAGAAGCAATGTATGGTGAACTAGGACGCATACCCTTATCTTTACAAAGAAAATTTCAAATAGTAAAATATTGGATTAAGATTATTAATTCTGAACAAAATTCATTGTTATTTCATACTTATATTATGCTGTTAAACGATGTAGAAATAGGGCAAAACTATGATAAATGCAATTGGGCTTACCAAGTAAAATGTATTATTGATGAATGCGGTCTACATTTTATTTGGCAAAACCAGTTTACCTCACCAATTAATTATGAATTAATTCAACAAAGATTGATTGATATATATCAGCAACAATGGTATTCTACAATAAACAATACAAATCGCATAGAAACATACTCATTGTTTAAACACGAATTTAGTTTTGAAAATTACCTCGATTTTATACATGATGGGAAAATAAGATGTGCACTAACAAAATTCAGAGTTTCATCCCATAACCTAGAAATAGAAAATGATCGATACTTTAACATTGCACGAAAAGACAGAATTTGTCGACACTGCAATACAAATTTGGTTGAAACAGAATTTCACTTTTTACTTATTTGTCCAAAATACTCCGATCTTGGAAAAAATATATTAAAAGATACTATCATACTTGGCCTACTATTCAAAAATTTACGAATCTTATGACAAATCGAAGTCTGTTGTTTCAAATTTAGCAAAATATCTTTATTACGCATTTTCTCGTAGAAATTGATCAAACATGTTCACGTTTACTATATGTTCTTCTGTTAATCCAAGCACTTCTCTTATTTGTCTAACTAACATTGATATTTGCTGTAAACATTGTAATATTGTTTAATGCAATAAACTTCTTGTATTGTATTGTATTGTATAATATGACTCTACTTGTACATTTAAACCAGCACTGCTTTCCAAATTCTGGTTGCGGCGATGAAGCGATTAAAAACCAGCTCTTTAATTATATATTGAACACACCTGTGTGAATAAAGCTCTGAACTTGGAACCTAAAGCATCACACGAGTTTGCATAGTTCCCAGTTGTATAAAAGATAACCACTGGTTGAATAAAGATCCGGTGTTATTTTCAACCAATAAGGATTGTTGTTTCAATTGTGTCAATTGAAAAAAACAAATCCGCGTTGTATAAAAATAATACCCGGTTAAAATTTAACTTTAACTTTTCATACAACTAGACGTAGGTGGTCAAGTACTTCCCTGTAACTGTTGCCTAGATCTTTTATGTACATATAGACTTTTTTGAGAGGAAAGTGTAGACCTTCAGCCAAGGGATGTCAATAACAAGTTTCATCAAGATTACCTCAGTTGTTTACGGTTATTTTTTTGGCATATACATGACATATTTTGCTATACATTAACCTTCGGTCCGGATGGTTTTTTTTCCCAATTGAGAATTAGTCGTCATAAACCCCGGCAAGAAACCGTATAACTAATAGGGGTAAAATTATTCATATCTATTAGAAATTGAAACACTGCGTAATCCCAAACATTAATTACCTAATATTCAGCAGGTACATGTAAGGGGATGAGCGGGGGGGGGGGGGGGGCAAATGAAAGGTATGGATTATGCACCCAATCTTAGCGATGTAGATTCTTAACGAATCGCCGAATGGCCGAATCTAAGTTGGAGAACTTGTGGTCAGACCCTTTTGCCTTTTATTAATCTGTGTTGATGAATATAGATGTTTGTAGATACTGTATAAATGGCAATAAAATATGTTTAAACTAAACGAACCGCAGCCAGAAGACCCTTCTACTTTGAACGTTGTATTTTCTAGTTTTGCTTGGGAACTGGCGTAACAGTTAAGAACATAGTGAAATCGAGAAGGCGAATGTGTTTGGAATGAAATTGAATAAGTGGGATGAGCAAGTTAGAGTGAAATTAAAAGCAGGTAATATAAAATCAAGATATGTTTTCCCCGTCCTTGACAGACATCTGCGTAAATGTGCGTTTTTATAGATGATTATTATACTGCAAAGAAAATTCTAGTATTTTCATTGGTTAATGCTACCCTGACAAACATTGATATATACGGATGCTCCGATAAAACCTCTAATATTTCCTTAAGGCGCCTCGCCGGGAACATAGACAAAAAAAGAGATGCGTTCGTTAGAACGAGTTTCTTAAGATTCTTATTAAGATTTTTAAGATAATGCGTTCGGTAGAGCGAGATTTTTAAGCGGCTTAAAAAGAATCCCAAGATATCTCAATGAGGAAACGAAGATGGTTTTGCACAAGCTAAAATCGAGTAGTCATGACAACGTCGAATATTTTCACTCAAAATATCGAAAATCGTTCATTACGACGTCTTAAAAATCTCATTTAGATGGATTTTTCATCTTGCTCTAACGAAGGCAAATCTGTAAATGGCAGCACATTTTGCTGGAGTTAAAAATATATCAATCAATAACACACAAATGAAAAATTATATAAGGGCCATTAAATACCTTTCAATTTAACCAAATTGTCAATTTAAAGTGCAAACTTTCTCGCAGGCTCAGTTAAGGACCGCTTTCATATCACAATATTGGGCGGAATGTTGTAGAGTGACGTCACAACTACATATGACGTCACTTTGTACATGATTCCTTTTCATTTGAGGCGCATTATGGATATTTGTAGTTTTAACGAATTTGATAGACGGCCAGGCCTAAAATAGGCAAAAGACAGATATTTAGTCTAAAACTTTGAAGTATGGTGACATCATTTTTCCAGCGGGGAATAAATCGTCATATACCCCGGCAAGAAACCGTATAACTAATAATGTGTGTGTCTGTCTTCACGGCCAGATCAGAGGCTGTCTTATTTAACACTAGCCAATAAAAATTAAGGATTGATTTGATCGATTCGAATAAAGAATTGGGGTGCTTTGAACGATTTCGGAGTATTCTATCATGATTTCGGACCAATTTCAGATGATTTGCGTTAAAGCTGCTCTTTCACAGAATTGGAAAATGTGATTTTAGCTTTTTTTTTGTAAAATCAATCAGAAGTAACGACCTCATCATTTTGAATCCTTTAAAACAATAAGATTCAATCTGATAATGCATGGAAAGAAAGACCGATATTCCTGTATTTGGCAAAATTCATTCTGAAAAATAAAGCATCTACTAACGCCAAAATAATTATTCTTCAATTTTAAGCCAACTATTTACACATGTATATTCTGCATGTTTGTCTTATTCAATCAAAGATTAAGGTAAAAGTATCTGACCGCTGGAAACTTTATATCAATTCAAGCAAAAATGAAAGGTTATTCACAGAAAGTAACGATTTTGTAATTCATAGACTTGAAATAAATAGACTGGACCCGTTACTGATCTTGCCGCTTCAAAGAGATAAGTTACAAAATTATTGAAATATGTTGTTTTTTTAGTGCCAATGCGCTGGGCAGTTCTTTATCGTCTAAAAAACACACATTTCCAAATCTAAGAACAACTTTAGTATTTTTTCCATGAAAAACCGTGGAAGAGCAGCTTTAAAGGTTACAATGATATGAATAAGGCATTGAGCAAGGGAATTAGAATGGTTTTGATCGAAGCGACTGTCAAATTCATCGTGTTTTCAACTGTATTACTACTGTGTCTAACTTCTGATATTAAATAAGATAATCATTTTAAACACGAGCTCGGTTAAATGTTAGTCGGAGACGCTGAAAAAACAATTTTAATAACATTACTTCCTTTTTAAAACGAATTTTGTTCTGAAATTACATTTGATGCGTCAAATATGTTGCCGTGAAGGCCTAATGATGTCGCCGGATGAATTGTGGGGATTAGATCAAATTTAGACATTAAGCGAATAACCTTATATTAAATTATTACTCTTTAGTGCCACGTTTTGATATGGGGATCTTTACTCACTTATTTGTCTTTTGAACTATGTACATGTATAATTGCAATCCCATGGATCAAAATAAACCACCTGGATTCTGCGTTAAATGTCGCTCCTTGTCAGTCTGCGCGGATTGCGCAGACTGACAAGGATCGAATTTTTTACACTAGGCTGATTTTTTTCTGAACATAGAATATTCATTTTATCTTCCTGTATAAGAATTGTTGAAATGCGATCCCTTATCATCTCCTCTGGATTCATTTTTTTTTTTTTTCAAATAATTATTACGTGGCGTTTCAAGATTTTTTTTGATAGATCACATTTATTCGTATTTATGTTTCTTTGGATAAATTATATTTAAGCATTTAACAAATACTTCTTATGCCGTCAAGAAGGGCCTGTATTATTTTGTTTATGGAATAGGATCAAATATAGACTGAAAACATTATTTGTTTTTTATTAAACTTTATCTACCTTTATATGAAAAACTGAAGCCATAAAATTAGAAACAGTATTGTTATTAATAACAAAACACACACACACACACACTCAAAAGCCAATTTTAAAAAAGAAATGGCAGCAACAACAAAAAACACCAGTAACAACTAAAAACACCTAAACCCCCCCCCCCCCCCCCCCAACCAGAAAAAATATACTAATGTAAATTATGTATCTTATTAAGGCTATTTTCATCTTCTTTTGTTTTCTTTTTTATGTAAAACTTGTAGATAAGCACAAAGCTTTTGGGTTTCCCTAAAACAAATTTCTTATGCTGAAAAGCTTTTTTAAATTAAAAGAATCCCATACTCTTGCCAGAAGTTATAATCTAAATATGAATAACTTTGTGTCAATATTTTATTTTATCCTGTCACTAGCTATGAATATTGCTTGATAAAAGGGGGTGTGATATACTTTTTGATATCAGGTCACTTTATCATGTGGCAGCTTTATGATGTATCTTGGTCACGTGATCTGCCGGATCGTTATTAGCTGTTGTTAGGTCTGAAAAAAATACATCCTTGCATGTTTTGAATTTTAAAATTGCGTGTTCATTTCTGTTAATGCATTTCACTGGATTACCTTATTTTGAAAAAACTTGCATGTTTACATTCAACCTCGAAAACTGCCAGGAATTTTAGCTGGGTAGATTCAACGGAGGAATTCGGAGATTGTTTTGCATCTGATGTTAACCTACAAAGAAGGCATTAACTGGGGTCTGCTTTTAGATGCATGGCAACAAACCTTAAGATTAAGTCAAACGGTTGATACGGTTATTGACTAGATAATCACGCGATTCACATCTAAGTCTTAAAGATATGTTAGCATTGCTTAAGAATTCTTTTGTTGTTAAAATATTTTCTTGCTACAGCATCAGAAATCTTTTCAAAACTCGAGTTCTTTAGCCGTTAGCCCTCACCCCACCTTACCAAACCATTCGACCTTGATGGGTAGTCGGTGGGGTCAATCGGAATAAGATTAAATTTTCGTTTATTTTTTCGAATAGACTTTAACAATGTAACACGATGATGAATAATAGTTGGCTCGGCTTTGGAATTTATCCGGTTCGCCTCCAGCTCACCAGAAAAATGCCTACGCCATGCCTGACAAGCTTTTCAATCTCAAGTCACAAAACATCTATTCTGTATTCAGAGTGAGACATTATCTTCCGTGCTCAAATAGAGAAACCAAAAATAAGAAAAGAATAGAACAAAATAGAGCAGAACAGAATAGAATTAGGCAGAACAGAATAAAAGTGAACAAAACAGAACAGAACATAGCAAAAGAGTCCCGTTAGAACATAGGGAATTAAATGAAACAAAATCACACAATGCAAATAACCAAACCTTATTTAGCATAAAATAGAATAGACTGTAATAGGGAAAAATCTTGTTGAGATATGTTGTTCTTGTATATAGTTTATGTAGGAGATATATCATACTAAAAAAATAACTCTTAAAATGACTATTTCACAATTTTATTAGAAGTATACTTTCTTTAGGTTTGGCAATTGTTGAATGTGGAAGGTATGAAAATTTCATAAATCATTATTCAAAACATGTGTTACGCTCGGTCCATACTCCTTATAATCTTCTTCAAAAGTTATATAAACGAAATGCAATACAGCGGCTCCAGCCACGAAATATATCATGTGGGGAAAATCGTGGAGCGTTTATTTTTTTCAAATCGGGTTAAATGCCATTTTTAGCATTTTATTTACCTAAGGTGTCTAACTTTCTACCTTTTTCATGAACATTTTAGTACTGCGGTATTAAGAAACACAAGAATTACAAAACTTTTTTTGTGTAAGGAAGAATAACTTTTGACAAAATACGAGTGTTTCTTTTAAATTTAAAATGTTAGTCGTAGCATAACCGATAAATATTCTAAAAAAAATCCATTTCATATTCCGCAGCCTATACGCCGATGCGGCCTATGTGATGATTTTTGTTTTATTAAGTAGTAAAAACGGACAACTGTATCCTTGATTTCGGTGCGTTACAGGCCACTATTTTTGAATGTAGGAACCAACGCAATTATTTGTTTAAATCGAACTCGGCTAATTAACAATTCTAACTATCGGTTATATATTTTTTTTTGTTTCTACATAAATATTTTTACAACAGTATGTAACCATGATTAATTTTGCACCATCTTTTTTTTCCTCACAGAACATTTGTTCTTATAATTGTCCGTATGCTTTTATATTTTTTACTTATAAATAGACAATAAGACTTAACGGTTATTAAATATCAGTGTTATCTGGCCTGCGTTCAGGATGAAAACGTTAGCGAAGCGCTTTCGAAATGATACCCCGCTTTGCACGTATGTGCACGTGTAAAGCGGGGTATCATCTTAAAGCGCTCACGAAACGTTTTTACATCCTGAACACAGGGCTGGTCGATGTTTGGAGAATTTATCATGACGAGGCTCTGCCGAGTCATGATAATTTTTCTAGGCAGAGACCAAATACCACCAATATCTAAAGACATTAACGTGTTATTCTATTTATCTTGCAAATCATTTTTTGGACTTAAATCAGTTAACGTAACCATTAAAATCGGAGAAATTCAAGTGAGAATGGTTCTGGTTTTATTTTGAATAAACAAATTGTTTCTAAAAATAGACTGTCTAATATCATTCTATGTTATCAGGGAGGTGATATCTGGTCAATACAGGCGCCACAGCATATTAAATATGCTTTCATTACATAAATACATATTTTATACCTTATACATATTCTTTTACCCCATATATAATTTTTACGGAAAGGTAAATATTTTATTCCAGTCGGTGTATATAAATTTTAAAATTTAAGTTTTTAATTGAAGAAATGTCAATTTTACAGCACATCACACGCCATAATTTGTGCCCATCTTAGTACTATTTAAGGTAGCAGAAAGGGAATGGCTGTTTTTATGAGATTCTACAGGACCGACCACATTTCTTGGACATATACGAGGTTCTGCGTCGACATACATATATAATGGATAACAAAAATAGTTATGAGCATATCATTACAGATGATTCTAATTCTTAAATGTGGAAATAATGAAGAGTTTTAGCAATTGTGAATATGTATAATAATGAGTAGTATTGACGATGACTAGAGAACGAATCAGTACAAATGTTGAATGATAGAATTGTTTTCTATTTACGTAACCTTTAATATATGCCTTGTTTTGAAAGTGCATCTGATTGTGACTGGGGCGTTTTCTTTATATACCTTAAAAAGTAAAGGTAACTGAGTTAATCATCCAATTTTACAAAGATATGAAAGTAGTAGAAATATATCTTCACATTCTTGTTACATTTACATTTTTTTTCTTATTTTATCGCCATTGAAGCTGCGTTATTCACATTAAGAATAGATTACATTTCTTATTTGAAATATATACAAAAGCACCGCCATTTTGTTTTACTAATTTTCTATGCGTCTCCGTTGAGTGAATTAAGGCTAATTTATTATCATGAAATGATATAGAAAAGGTATGGGTTTCCAACAAGTTTCATCAAATATTATTATAACTATGATTAACTTCGAATAATGTTGTTTTCAACACAATTCGTTTTTGTTTTTATTTTTGCTTTACTTTTTATTTCGTTTTTTTATAATATACTTAAGTTACTTAAGTAAAGTTTATTTATAAAAAGAACAATTGAGACGCCATATACTGATATTTGTTTTTATTTAAAAATTCCATTCAGACTACGCAAAAAGGCGGATTTTGAAATGATTGGGGTAAAACGATTTAATCGATATTATGATTACATATTTATTTAATTTTGATTAATTTTTAATTCGATATTATCTTTACATATTTATTTAATTTCAATTAACTTTAAATTCGGAACAGCGGAAAATTGATAAGCATTTTTTTGGGGGGCGGAAATTTTAGGTCTTTTTGTTAATTATGAACTTTTACATAATAAGGGTGTCTTCTTTTTAAAGGACAATAACGGGTATTTAATAATCAGTCTATACCATGTCAAAAAATTGCTGGAAAATGAGTTCAGGAGAAATAAATCCTCGAAAAATATTTTTCATAAAAAAATTGTTGTTAACTTTATACAATACTTCCTATATCTTTAGAACTTAACATTTATTAGTAAATCTAATTTGCATTTTTTTTCAAAATTGTTACAATACCAATCGCGGCCGACCATTCGGAATTGAGGGTAATAATGCACGCATATATTTTGTTAAATATTTGTTTTGGTGTCCGCGTTTTCTGAAAATCATCTACTGTAAGGACTTTTGAAATCGGTCTCTATTTCCATTGTAGAATTTTATTGAAAATAAAACTATTTTTTAAATCTGTATAAATACAGTAAAAGTTGTGTTAAGCGACCACCTAAGGGACCACCAAAAAGCGGTCGTTTATGGGAATGGTCGTTTAATACAAAATATTATAATAAATGTGACAGTTCATTTTGATCTCATTTACAGATTGTCGGTCAAGTCGTACTGAATCCTATGATGTTTAAACCTATTAGAATCGTCTTATTGAGACGATTCTAATGGGTTCAAACAACATAAGATTCAACAAAAACCAATTTTTCGTTCCCTTTTTCAGAGATTTTGCTTACGGTCAAGGGACTTTTTATGGTGGTCGCTTAATTAAATTAGTCGCTGAATACACGTGGTCGCTCGAGCAATATCGACTGTATACCCTATTTGACGAAAGTCAAGCTGACAGTCAGTTTACTCTATATATTAACTTAACTTAAGCGCTGTTCATCAAGCATCGATCATTTTGATTGTTTTGAAAATATACTTGCGTGATTCACTGAAAACAATTTTTTGATTGATTGATTGATTGATTGAATGGGGTTCTACGCCGCTTTCAACATTATTTCAGTTATATCGCGGCGGCTGGAGCACCTAACAATGGATTCCTGGTATCTCTCACGCCAGTACTACCATTACATCCTTTCCTAGCCTCCAGCTGCTATCTCACATAGGTCTACGATTATCGACCCATTGTTGAGAGACAAATAGTCGGAAAGAATGAGTGCCGCCGTCGGGGATCGAACCCGGGACCTCTAGTTTGACAACAATTTTTTGAACGGTGTCTGGGTTTGCACACTAGGTAGTCCAAGAAATATGCCTCAAAATGGTAATCTGTTTGAATTAAAGCTTAATTGATTTAGCCCTTTGCTGTTTAATCCCTGCTTTAACGTGCCTGTGATTTTATGATTGAGAAAACATTGTGAAAAAAGAAGAAATTGCTCATGACAAGCAATTTCTTCTTTTTCAACACTTTTTTTCTACCCTACTGAATGGTTATTTTTCAAATTAAACCCACTTTAAATTTTTGTCTGCAAAACCTTTGAATTTGGACAGGTCCAAAATTTTGTAAAACAGGAAAGGGTTAAATAAAATATATATTTTAATTCAGGTATTGGACCCGTAATAGTTCTGCAACATTCCGGCACTCATGATCTTTCAAAACGTTGACCGAGGTTTCCTATTGAAGTCATTGGTAAACCTCGGTTAAAACTGTAAAAGCTCATTACTTCCGATACGTTGCGGAACTATTACGAGTCCACTTCCTTAATGAAGTTTTCAGACAAAATACATTATAATACTTATGTATTATACAATGTGAGTATGTTTTTAGTTGTAATTACTGCATGAATTCAAAAGGAAAAATATTTTCTTCTCCTCCTAAACAGATTTGATTTTTTTAATGACGAAACTTTTTAAGGCGTTAAGAGAGTAGTTTTTAACACATGGATGTATGAAATTAAAAGTCTAATCACACTGTATACACGAAGCGGTTTCAATCAAGAGTGTGATTAGGCTTTAGTTTCATACCTCCATAAAATCAAGAATTACTTTCATAACTTAGAAACTCTCCCTAAAAAAATACTCGCACTGTATGAATACGCGGAGCAAATTCATACATGAGCATGATTCGGTTTTTAGTTTCATACCTCCATAATATCAACAAATATTCTCTCCATATCTTATAGTTTAACATCATGAAGAAAAAATGTAAGATTGGCCAATATTGAAAGAAATTTCTTTGCCACTTTCAGTGGAAGCCTTCAAAAAAGCTGCCTACTCAAAACTACTTTCATCGAGAAATAAACCAAATATTCAGCCAATCAGAATGCACGAAATCTGATGAAATTGAATAAAATTAAATTATAAGGATGTATGGACATTTCTTCCTTCGGACGGAACCCTTGTTTTGGGAAGACAGAACTAATAATGAGACTATTTCTAAATGAAGCCTTCATGACAACATTTTGAAATTTCAGTATTTACGCATGTATTTGATTGATTTTCGAGGAAAAGCTCCCAAAATGACTATAAACTGTACCTGCCGTTCTAAATATTCATAAAAAAATAAAATAAAAGATATGCTATTTCCAAAAAGTATTAGATGTTATGTGTATATTAAAAAACTATTTTCAAAAAAAAACAACAATATATATACATCTAAGGTAATATTTCTAGTGGGAAAAAAGAGGAGCTTTTGCAATCTCTTACCGATTTCAACGAACATTGAATGTTCGGTTGAAAATTTTTGAATTTGGATTTCTTTTAAAAATGCTCGTTTTTTATATTCTGGGTAAGACAGCTGAAATTAAACAATTGTTGTTATTCAGGCGGGCTTGGATAACCGATCATTTATTTGTTTAGGAAGACTGATATTGCTTAATCAGTAGTCCGTCTTTCTGTCTGTCTTACTTCGTAAAACGTCTATAATTCTTTTGCATTAATTTTTTAATCATTTATCTCTTTATCATCTTACTTGATGTTGCTTAATCAGCTGATAGACCAATCTTAAAATGTACGTATTTATGTTTAATGAATTCAATCTTTTTGGTAATAGAAATGTTATGGGTGACCTAGCAAAAGTTATTGAAAATATGACCTTATTCCGCCAATTCATATATCTTAGAAATACAAAACACAATTCTACAAGTTTGATAAGGCAGAACATGCTATAAAGATTCTTAGAGTCTTTCGAATAAATTGTGTTTAAATAAATGGTAGTTTTCATTTTGAAATACTGTTTTATAATGAAAAACGAAAATATTTCGGGAACACTGTGTGAAGCGATCAAGAGAGAGAGAGAGAGAAAATAATATTCGATCACGATTCAAATACAAAATCACCAAATTTAGAATACATATACATGTATACTACCAATAGTGCATCCAATCACCAGAGCATTGACTTTTTATGTAATATGAGAATTGAGTTTATCAATTTTCAACTTTGCAAAATTAAGCAATTATGCTTGAAGGCTTGAAATTTTTTTTTTTATTCATTTTAAAATCAAAGAAATAACGGAGACGGTTACATTGATTTCATGAAAAAAAAAACGAATAGAAAACATGATAAAAACAGGACTAAAGAAAACATTCAAAGAATTGCAGGAAGTAGTGGTAAAATAAGATATACTTTTTTTTATAGTTTCCTATAGATCCTTTTTTATTTTAAAAAGCGTAACGGACTTTAAATTAATTTTGTGCGGAAGCCCAACGAGTGAAAATTGGTGTTTAGTTAGTCATAGATAATCGATTCTTCAAAACGCAACTGATAGAAATTCGGGAAAAAAATCAAAGTAAACATTTTTTTCGGAGATTTTGAAATATGTATGTCTATTTCATCCAATCCGTATAAAATATTATATAATAAAGGTTATGAAAAAGGAAAAAATTGAATTAATAAAGCAAAGAAAAAATAGATGGTTGAATCGTTGCCTACGTCGTAACTCAAGATAACATCAATATTTCACTTAAAAAGA
Organism: Fragum whitleyi; assembly: GCA_948146395.1. Lineage (NCBI taxonomy): Eukaryota > Metazoa > Mollusca > Bivalvia > Cardiida > Cardiidae > Fragum > Fragum whitleyi. Next base: position 35,609,123 of record OX411549.1, read on the forward strand.
TCCAAAGCTTTCGCCAAAATCGCGCACATCTCCATTTTCTTGGCCCTTCGATAAGTGAAAATCGGTGGTCGAACATAAGACCACATGCTATTAACATCTTTGAGTTGTATCCAAATTCTATTTGAAATATATGCCAAAGCAACATCATAACACATCTAAACAATGGAAGACTAAAATAGAAAAGAAGTTTGCATATGATATTTAGACATAAGGAAGATGTGAATTTAATTCAATCTTTATAGTTTCCAAGTACAATATTATTAGATTCCAAATACAGAGAAATCTTAGATAAATTCCTCTAATATTCCTTGGGAATATCTAAACTTAGTTACTCTACCGTGCTTGTACGCTATTATCTGATACGCTGGTTTCATTTTTGATTAATTTTATTTATTTCTACTTTTCAAGTGAAATCCTAACACAATTTCTACTCTCTAGATTCAATTTATTCCTGTTAAGTAAACAAAGAGAGATTGCAATAAACTCGGGATAAACGGCTTAAGTCATTTTTATTTCTCAGATAATAAGCGCAAAAATAAATTAAGACCGACACCAAAGTTCATTACGGGGCGCACGGGTGCCTGTGATCCAATTGATGAAATTTCAGGCCTCTAAACACAACGAAATGCAATAAGTCGGGCTATTTGATATTCTTTATAAAATTAGAATCTACAATATAATTCAATTTCTTGGGCCGTCTCTACCAAAAGCCAGATGGCGTATAATATGACCAAAACATCCCGTCGAACGCCATCAAGTCAGTCCAAGTCAACATGATACCACTTGACGGCCAGCCAAATTTGATTTTCAACCATTTTTCTTGTTTGTATCACTCTTGTGTCATAAATAAATAGAAAATTTTCGGCTTGGGTGAAAATTATGTAAAACTCACATTACTACATTAAGTAATTCAATTTTCTCCAATCACCGACGCTAAATAGACGACTCTAACCTGGTTAAGCTATACTAAAACAATTTACCTTGCCCAAATCTTATTTTCACCGCGTTTCTGCCATAATATAAACTGGTAAATCAAGTTTACTTACCAGACGGGAAAACTGGGGGCTGAGTATGATCTCTTGGTCGAGGTACCATGCTACAAGACGCCGACCCCATGGACGGGGCCGGGGGAAACGAACGTACACCATTATATCGGTACCCCTGGGCCATCTGCCCAAACGGGTTCGAATCCCCATAACTGCATGGTATGTTGCAGTTCTGCAGCGCTGATTCCATGCCAGGTATAGTACATGATGCGTCGAAGGAGTTGTGTTGACTCAAGTACGGGTAATCCATTCCGGAAGAATCTGTTGAGCACACACACGAAACTACTGTTCCTCTTTCGAACTGTCGGTCCCGACTAATTAGATTTCCAGCGACGAAAAACTTTGGTCGTCCCCACGTTTCACTGTAGATGACGTCGTACGCAATCCCAAGTACGGTATTTAATATATGAACAATTATTTCGGAAGCGAACTTTGATTATGAATTCTGTTTCTTAAATATAACTAAAGAGATGATTTGATAGTATCAAATGAATGGTCATCAAATTTATAAAAAAAAGTGCTATATCGAGTAACTCATGGGAATATGAACCATTATGCCAATAATCTAATTATAATACATCTCTGATATTAAATGCTATAGGCTGTTTCCATTTGCCGATTTTTGGGATATTGATTTTGTAAGCTTCTTCTGTCTCAGGAGCGGCCTCCATTCCTGATTTGCATATGTAAATGAGCCGCTCGGTATCGGTCTCACGCGATTGGATGAATCCATGTGGAAGTAGACGTATTGCTTTAGGGTCGAAACTGTGGCCAAACGACAATTTCTGAAGAAGACAGACTTTTGGAGCTTACGGCAAATTAGACACTTAAGTAAATGGCGACGGTTTGTTTTTCTTTCTTTGCCGCTGTAGACTTAACATAAATGATTACTTTTCTACGCTGTAACTTTTCTATGGAAACAATAATCGGAATAAATTAAGGCTTTTGTCACTACCGACGGTTTGAAAGAGTTGTGGCATTAACCTGTGAGTGCTTCGAATGTCTTTGAAACAAAAACAACGCCGAAAATATTCCGAATAATGAAATAAACTTCATTTTTTGAAATACAATATCAAAGATTCGAATTAAGTTCATTGATGTGTTAAACGACATATCTTTAAAATCCTAACAACAAAATATCGCAAATATAACGGACTAAGCGCCGTCGACCGGAGTTTCGTTGCATTAGATAGCATTTGTGAAAATATGAATGAATAAAAGCCAGTCCAATATTTTTACTTAATTTGATACCTTTTGAATGATTGAGGTGGTCAATTTTCGGGTAATAGATCACTTTAGAACGACATACGAATTATTTCAAACCTAAATATTGTCGTGTGTGTAAATAGATTCTGTTTTGCGGTAACACTTATATACAAAGCGGGGTAATTAAAAATCATAAAAAAACGCTTAAACACGTTTAAAAACAACCACTTTTTATTTAAATTTATTTTGGTTTAAATTTACATTTCAGCAAACATTCATCGAAAATCAGCGAGACAGAGAGTCGGGGAGGCAAGTACATGTATATATCTTATATTTTGATTTGTAATTTACATATCTTTTTAAGGGTAGAATTAGTATTCATCTTTTCAGTTTGGAACAGAAATGAAAATCGCATACAATAAAGTTAATGTCTTTGAAAATATAATTTTGCGAGACAATGTATTTGAGCGTAGTTTAAATATCAATACCGTAGTGCAGTCTTCTCAATTTATCTTATAACTATACAAATATCCGAGTGATAACATTCCGTATGATATTATTTATGATACCACATACATGTAGTTATTTTTTAGAACAGCGATATAATGCAGTTAATTTTAGAAACTTGCATTTCAGTTATAAACATCGACGAAAACAGGACAAATAGAAGTTATAAAATAAATATTAAACGTACTTAGTGTATTGTACGGAAAAATATCTAACTCGGCTGTGAGAATTGATAATTCTCTCGGCAGAGCCTCGACAATTATCAATTCTCCCAACCTCGTTAGATATTTTTTCCCATACAAAACACTAAGTACGTTTTATATATATACCATAGGACTTGAAATCCGCGTTTTCTATTCCTTAAAATCGGGGAAAGGGGAAATTATAACCGCATTGAATATTTACACGATCTATGTTTTTTTTTTTTTATTTTTTTTTTTGTAATTAATATATAGACTACAAATACATTTTAGATTGAAAATGTAAACTAAAATTACAATATCTAATTAATTTCCCAATTTGTTATGTATATGATTACACAATGTTCATTCAGTGTACAATCGTTTGCTTTGGAAATTGTTGAAACAAATATCTAACTTTTCGGAAATGTATCTGTAACAATTTTACAAGTTCAAGAACCAGGTAAATTGGATAACGATTTGAAAATCACAGCAGACAAACGAGTGCCCAATTTTGTCAAGAATCTACAAGAAGTTATTCACTATGAAATACTTTATTTTTGATCATTGTTTTATTTAAGCAATTAAAATTGCATATGTGTCATATTCGATTTTATTCTCCAACAGAATAACATAACTATGGACAAAACTGTCTGTTGACTGTTAAGTAGTTAACAGACAGTTTTTTTTTCCATTTCTTTGCTTTAGCAGTTTTCTGACTTCTGTGGAGATATTAACTACTGCTTATCAGTAAACGATTTAATCCCACTTAAACCATATTTTTTTTTAAATAAATGTATGAATTGATAATGAATGGATATGAAAATAAAATAAATAAATTAAATTGAATAAGTATATGAATGAATTAAATTAAAAAAACATCATTCCGTAGGTTGTTGATAAAATGTAATATTTTTGTTCATCAAACCACGAACTGTGAGTAATGGTCCACAATTTCTTAATCATAATGGGCCACAAGTTCGAAAACGCATTCTTTTGGTGCTTTCTTGTTTTCTTTTTTGTTGTTTTTTTCCCCATTGGGAAAGTACATAAAATGAAGTATGGCGCTTTGTGGTAGACAGAGCAAGTGTAAACAAACAATTTTAAGTCATCGTTGTTTCTGTCAGCGTTTAAGTTTGACGTTTCTATTTATGCCTCATATAAATGCGGTAATAGATTTGAGATTTGACAGGATCGAAACTTTAAGCATTTTTTTTTTTTTTTGGGGGGGGGGGGGGGTGCGTTTATCTTTTAATCTTGAATGGCCATTCCATCATCATGCATATTTATTTCCGTGATACGACTTAAAGATGAGCTCTTGTGAACTTATCTGTTTTTCAAATATTCATTTTACGAATTTATCAGGTTGTTCCGTTTTTCGCTTGACGAACTACATGTGTAAAATATCAGCCCTACGTTCAGGATGACAAAACCGTATGAACTGTTTGCAAATTATACCCAGCTTTGCACAAGAAGTTGCGTACAAAGCGGGGTATGATTTTTAAAAAGTGAGCGCCATTTTTTCATCATGAACGCAGGGCTGATTATTTCAAACATAAAATCAAACTTTCTTCTTTTTCTTTCAGGAGTTAATGTGCGAAGAAATATACGATACAATTTGGAAGACAGGCAAAGAAGAACAAATCAATAATAAAAACAAATAGCCCATCCCTATACAAAGCCTCGTCATCCCCCGAATAAGCATCTTAACTACCCAAAAAACAATTTCTGTCATATATTGTAAAGGTATCAGTTATGACCCATTGACCGAATGACCAGCACTGCCTTCGGGAAGCATAGGTAGGCGCATAAGCCTCTGCGATATAACTGTAAAAATGTTGAAAGCGGCGTTGAACCCCAAGCAATCAATCACCCATCGATCAATATCTGAAATTGCCCCCTTACGATCAATCATATGCTCTGTTCCAGAGATCTTTGCTTATGGTGTAAAAAGTATATTTGGTTTACGCTACTTAACATTATTTTTAGACTGTGCGTGACATTTCCAACAATTTCATGGGTGCGTGATGAAAAGACATTCAGAAGCATGGACACTCACGCAGAGCATTAAAATTAATCTTGGGTTGTGAACAGCGATTTTAGGTCCGTAGCCATCAATTGAGCGCATAGGTTAGACTTTGATCAGCCTGGCAGCCGCACAGGCTGAACCGAGTCTCAACTTTGCGAACATAAAAAATGTTCGAAATGTCACGCACAGGCTCAAATCAGTAATATCAAAACCACTGGCACACCTAACCTTGGTTTTCCATCGCTATTCACTCCTTTAAACGGGAACTCTCCATCGGAGCCACCACGTGCTTTCTTTTTTGCGTACCACCTATCATTCACCCGTTAATGGAAAACAGATATCACGCATATCACAATCACGTTTGTTGAGTGTCGGCTGAAATGTGGTCGATCTTGGGATCGAACTATGAGAAGGACAAATCAATCACTATTCCCTGCTTTATCTTCGTTTTTATTTCGATCCGGTCTTTAGGTCTATCATAGGAATTGGCGACATATTTGATTTAGTGCTTTCAATCAGACGCGAATATTAGCAGAATTAAAGCTTATAAAACCTGCCCTGCGTTCAGGATGACAAAGGTGTGCAAACTGTTTGCAAATTGTATCCCACTTTGCACACAAATGCTCGTGCAAAGCGGGGTATAATTGGCAAAACAGTTTTCCCGTTTTGTCATCCTGAGCTGGGCAGATCTACAGTTTTATGAACCTTTGTTTCTTCAGTCCCACATCAAGCTTCCAATATTACAAGTTTTTACTATTAATTGGTTGAAACACAACTATGATGATAATAGTGCCAACTGTAATGATAAAAAATATAAAATAACACACACACACACAAAATCCCCAACAACAACAAACATACTATTACTACTACTACTACTACTACTACTACTACTACTACAACTACTACTACTACTATTACTACTACTTCTACTACTAATGATAATAATAATAATAATAATTATCAGCATAATAATGATAATAATTCATTCCTTCTCTTCATATGCTCCTTGTGGAGATTAAATGAAATTTACACATCAAATTATAAACTAGGACATATACATCTTTATTAGAGTCTCATTTCTGTACATATATTTAAAACAAACAATAAAACATTAAAATATACATGAGCATTCAAATATGAATTATAAGAGACTTTAAGTGAAATATTACACTACCAATTCATTATCATGAATATATGTAAACATTGTACGATAATGATAATAGTACATAGTTCCTATAAAAATAAAGATAATGATAATTAGTATGATAATAAGGATAAAAAAACAATAATAGCAGAAATCATAATGATAAGTTCGTATTACGTTTGAAGAATGAAGAATGCATGATCTGTGTAATGTTAACATATTGTTTCCGAATACCTGAACATTCAAAATAATCTTTGAAAACTACGTATGGACGGGGGGAAATAAATAGAGGATATTGAATGAGTGATCATAGAATACCGAATTTATTAAACGAGTCATCTATAAACATATAAAAACGAGGCTTCGCCGAGGTTTTATCTGTTTATAGATGACGAGTTTAATAAATTCGGTATTTTGTGAGCACAAATTTGATATTCTATTTATAATATGACCCGTATTTTTGCAAAAAAGTAAAAATTCTTGAAATTCAACATTTTAATTTTCCGCGAAACTTATAACGCCGTTTAAAAATGACGTCACAAAACATAGATTATGACGTCTTTTTCGCGGTTACAAAATAGCGTTGTTATTCGCTCTGAGCTCATTTGCATAGTTATTCCACTAGTGTAATAACACCCGTGTAATATCAAAAATATTTAACGGGTTTATTTCATTCCCGCGACGTCGGTCATATTATAAGATAAATATATATAGATAGATTGTAATACTACCTGCATTCAGGAGGACTAAAAAAATGCAAACTGTTTGCCAATTAAACTCTGAATTGCAACTGCACTCGCGTGCAAAGCGGGGTGAAATTGGCGAGCAGTTTGTACATTTTTGTCATCCTGAACGCAGGGCTAATTAAACTAATACTGATAACGAAAATGTGATAATTATCACGAAAGTTATATCTACTGTCACTCAAAAAGTGTTTTTTTTCATGAAAGACGGTAAGGAATAATCCTGGCTGTGTCATAATTCTTTGAATTTATTCATCCTAGAGTCTCTTCATTCATTCTCTATTCTTCGAATTGAATTACAAAAATGACGCTCGTCGTATGCAATAGCTTGCTAGTGGCAAAATAAAGAATTGGCATACACAATGGTTAAGACTGATCTTCGCTTAAACTGTCAGTAAGTCATTTTTTCGCGGAAACAGACAAAGATTACGTCGTTGGGCGATCAAAACCTCGTAACTCCAGCTTATTCAAGATGGAGTTACGAGGTTTTGCCCACACACACTAACGATAAGTAGTGAGTCGGAACACCAAATGAACTTTCTCCATATCGATTGGTTTTCGGTTCCGTGGGGAGGCAATTGTACTTAAAATGAACGACAGACATTTTCTGCTATAAAAACATCAATTAGGGATACACAAAATCGTCAAATTTTATATCCGCCTTTTATGGCTGACCGATCCTCTTGGGCCCTAACTCCATTTTACAATGCCTTCAAAAAACGGCAATATTCATTATTTCCTCCGCCATGAATCCATATTTTGTTTTCATCTTGGACTAAAGCTGCGATCCGAGCAATCATAACTTGATCCAGGCTATCTATTTTCTAGTTTAATTAATTTCAATAGATATCGTAGCTGTCCCGTTAAACGTTAGTTTAACCATCTGTGCTTAAAAACCAAACGATCTCGCCCTCTCTCGCCGTATCGCGAGATCAACGTTTAGTTCCGAGGATCCCAAATGTCTCGAGGGAGTGCGCGGCAATTTTTCCGGGAAAATCAATCTGTTAAAGCGATATTACACACTCCAATAAGGTAATAATATCGCAATCTGAAAAATTAATTATCCATTGGTCGGGCCGGGGACAAGTTTTTCAATCAGGGACAAAAATAGAGGGCCTTTTGACAAGAATTTTTAGAGGCAAAGAGCAATCGGAGGGCTTTGGTGGAAAGGCAATCAGTTAATTCATCTTTGGTTGGGAACCCATTGAATGGCAGATAATTAGTTTTTACTGGCATGGCCGTCTTTTATATCTCAAATATGGAAAAAGATAGGAATTATCAAAACATGTCGTCGTTAAACAGTTTTTATAATGTGCACAACATCAGACCATTAAAAAAATAATGTCGCCTATTTTAAAGCATTTAGTCATCATGGTTAAATGTATTAAATTGCAATGATATATTTCTATCAGTAAAATGAATATTTTCCTACTCTGCATTCAATTTGGAAACTTTTGCGAAACGCTTTAGAAATGTTGCCGAGCTTTGTTCGTGTTTCATGTGCAAAAATGGGTAAAATTTCTTAACATTCTTTTTTTTTCTTCCCTGAACGTAGAGGTGATTTCCTAGCCTACGACATTTACATGATGATGATTAGAACTAGGGTGAATGCTAAGGACAAAGTTGATTAATTGTATGAGCCTGTGCGTGACATTTCCAACATGAGCGTAAGGGGCGAACATTGAGCATCCTAGAAAGTTATGTATTCCAAATAGAAGAATGCCTGACTGCCTAAAGGTACTTTGAGACCTTAGCTATTTACCAGGTGCACAGCGAAGGCTCTGGACAGACTGTGCAGATGCACAGGCTGGCCAGAGTCTTTGCTTTGGGCTTTTTTGAAATTGTTGGAAATGCCACTCACATTGTCATATTTAATCGAAAATGATAAACGTCTGAATATAAGTGTGACCTATCAGGCAATAAACTAGAGGAGCTTGAGCCCTGATTCACAGGCCCGAATCTCTTGACTCTTACAGAGTATGAACAGTATTATTATAAACACGAGGGCCAACTCACATGCAAAATATATTTGTCCATTTTATTAGACATCCAACCTCTGAACATTCATTCAAATTCATTCAAGAAATTGAGGTGAATTAATTGAATTCAGATAAGTTACACTTATATATTCCCTCTCGTGATTTTGAAAATATTCGTTTTATTTAACATATACGGAATAAGATTCGTCTATAATAAGCCAGTTTTCAACCCGAATGAATTTTTTTTGCTGTATAGTAAAAGGCAAACCAATGATCATTCTTGTACCATTAGATTGAAATTTTTTATCTAGCTTAAGAGAAAAGAATTTTCAAAGTTTCCGCTGTGTATTATATATGAAAATTACCTCCGCCTTAAAAGAAATATTTCCAACCCATCACACTTAGTCTTTGCGGGTGGATAAAAAGTAAAACTAGGATCAACCAATTGAAGTATGGTTGATATCCATTCTGAGAAAATGATTTCAAAGTCTCCACTACATAACACCCGATGAAATGACCCGCTCAAAAAAGACACATTTTCCATCTGAATACAATAGTTCTTTGCAGTCTATTAAAAGATCTCTAAAGGAGATTTTTTTTGATACCCAATCGATTAGATTCTCTGAAGGAATCTGATACAGGGTCATCCAGGGATCTTTCCCGTGAAATTGGATTGAAATCCACGGAGTTGTTTCTGTGAAAAAGATTTTTATTGTTAAAAGTTTGAGGACGGAAGGGTGGACGTAGGCACGCACAGCGGTTACATCGCTACAAAAAATGAACCATCGCAACTCCATAAAACTTATGTGTGAAAAAGAGATCGGTTTCATGCACAGGTCAACTTGAGGTCGCATTTTTATATATTCGTATACAGGAACGTAGAATGATAATTCAACGCCCAGATAATAGCCGTTTGCAACATGTTTCGACTCTGATCAGCCTGTGCCGGGATATTTCTTTACAAAAATACCATTCAACTCCTAATAATTTAATTTTAGATGATTCCACAAATTTCATATATTCTGAAAGGCTGAAAAATTGGTGTTATTTCTCAATGAAAACAATTTTGAGTACTCATCTATTTTATAAGCTTCCATAAAAAGTTGTCCCATAAGCAATTGCTTTAATTATTGATGAATCTTACATCTTTGCTTCAAGATATGAATAGAATAATTGTTGATTTTATGAAGGTATGAGACTATAAACCTAATTACACGTATGTATGAATTCGCTTCGCCTGCGATTAGGTTTTAAGTTTCATACCTCAATAAATCAACAAATATTCTCTTCAACTCTTAGATTAAACGAACAAATGAATCTTCACTATACATGTAATCAAAATAAATGCTACTTTGGTAATTAGGAAAAAACGTCCTGTCATTATAAAAGGATTTTCAATCACAGAAGAATACCAAAAAATCGTTTGAGTAGTCTAATTGTATAGGAGAAATTGCCCTTGTTGAATGCTGATTAAAATTCTTTTGGCGATCATATGGGACCTATTTGTGTCCCCGAATGCATCGTTTATAGACAAAGACAATTAGAACTGTTCAAATACATGTTTTTATCCGTTTAATTAAGATTTGTGATTAAGTCTATAGTTTGGTATATACAGTAATGGAGTTCGTGTAATTTACAGTTGCTCCAAATCTCTTCTCCACTTTTTAAAATCGGAATTAGGACCCACTTTTAAGACGATAATCGTACAATGTTCAAAATTGACACTCCACTTTGCACTTGCACTAACGTGCAAAGCGGGGTACCGATTTTGAAACGTTTATCGACGTTTTGTCTTCATAATATATATATGGCGGTTTCAAGAATATCCATCAAACAGTTTTGGGAAAAGTTCCGGAAAATCAATCATATTCATTAATGTTCTTATGTAACATGAAATCTAGATCTATCATCGTTTAGTGGCGCTATTAAAAGGACGTTAATCGAGGAGCCTAGTTTATGGTAAAGATTTGTGTTTCTTTTTACAAAAATTGTCAATGGGCAACTAATGTATTAGTAAGAGCCTGCGTGTGAAATTTCCAACAATTTCAAATATGCGCAAAGCAAAGACTCTGACCACCCTGTGCATCCGCACAGTCTGACTAGAGTCTTCACTATGCTTAATAATTGATAAGGTCTCAAAATATATGTAGACAATCAGGTTACTTTATACATTTATTTACAGTGTTAGGCTGTCTGGGCCTCTCAATGTTTACACGTAACGACCATTTCGAATCGTTGGAAATGTTACGCACAGGCTTAAATCTAAGCTGTTTTGTACGAAATTATGGTCGTCCATCAACGAAATAGACACCATTGAACGCATATCCACCAAAACATATATGGAATAGTTCCAGAAAAATTCCCTATATCCATAACTGTATCATACCATCTAGATCTACTATCGTTTAATGGCGCCATTTAGAGGACGTAAATCGAGAAGCCTGGTTTATGGCAATGATTCATTCTCCCGTCTAAAAGAATATTCAATATTCAACCCATAAAGCCTAAACAGACAATCTTAAAGTTAAAAGACATATGAGCCTGTGCGTGACATTTCCAACAATTTGAAATGTGAGTTAGGTGCAAACATTGAGTACGATAGACAGCCACATGATGCGAATATGAAGTAACCTGATGGTCTACAGATACTTTGAGACCTTATCCATCTACTAAACGCATAGTGAAGACTCTGTTCAGACTGAGTGGATGCACAGGCTGGCCAGAGTCTTTGCTTTGCGCATATTTGAAATAGTTGGAAATCTCATGCACAGGCTAATATGTTTATTTACAATTACTTTCCACACTAAAGTTCACAGAAGGACAAAAGCTTAAAATCGTTGAATTATACATGTCCGTCAACAAATTGCGAATGTACTGTCTCAGCACAATGCCATTTCGAGAGGTCAGTGCAACACTATTGTAAGTGCCTATATAATAATAGGCACTTACAATAGTGTTGCGCTGACCCATCAATTTACCCGTTTATCCAAACCCGATCAGTCCTAATCCTTCGTTATGCAATGTACCAATATTTCACGCGCCACAAGCTTCTTGCTTTGTAAAGGACATAAACTTTAAATTTGTCAGTGACTTGAACAGGCCTTTTATTGTTTTCCGTTCACAGATGAACGGCTTGTTTTATACTTCTTCGAATTAATTTAGAGATAAAATAATGTGTTTAACTGAAAAGATAATCATACTGTATGAATACGCGAAGCGGGTCCATAAATAAGTGTATTTGGGGTTTGAGTGTCATACCTTCATGAAATTCAAAATTCGTTCTGTTATTATTATTTTCATTTCATTCATAATTACATTTTCATTAGAGGTCAAATTAAGCTAAAACGTTAGGAAAAACACATTATGAGACAGGTTTCCTTTGAACTTCTTTGTGCGCAAATTTTCAAAATAGCTACGTAATCATGGAGTACGGTGATATTGAATATTGGTCAATACACTGATTCGGTATTATTGACACTTTTTATTGATCTAGTACGGATGGTATTGGTCAATACATTGGTTCATGTTATTGGCAGGGCTTAGATCGTGTAAGGTTGATATTGAATATCGGTCAATACATTGATTCAATATTATTTCTTTTGATATAGAATATTTGTCAATTCATTTAATTCAACATTATTGACGCTATAATTGATCGCGAATAGTCGATTTTATATTTTGATGAATTCATTGATTCAATATTATTGATCGTGTATAGTCGATATTGAATATTGATCAATATATTGATTCAATATAATTGACAGTTTTATTGGTCGTGCATTGGTCCTTTAAGGAGGACCCTTAATAGTTCTGTAACGTTTCGGTCTTTCACAATTCTAACCGAATTTTCTTAATGAAATCATTAGGAAACCTTGGTTAACACTGTTTATGTTTTTTGGCTTCCGAAACGTTAGGGAACTATTACGGCTTCACTGCAGTCAGAAAAAGAAAGTTTTTTTAATCCAAGTTTTAACAGTCTCCACAGAGAAAACTTTTATTGTTAAATATTATCGAATATCTAGACGACAATGTACTTTATATTTCAAATGGATCTAGTAAATTTCTTTCTTACACGAATGGTCCATGAATGAACAATAAGAAAATCAGTACTTCTAAGAGGGTATACTCCGAGGTATTATCCGAAAGATATTATCTTAAAATGCGAGCTGTGCTTTAAAATCATGCTGGTTCTTATAAGGTAATTAGAACCTACTGAAGCATAATCATATAGTGTTTTAGTGATTTTTTTCATAACCAAATAAATACAAATATTATATCCTTATATCTTAAATAATACTCGTATGTATTTGTAACCCGTCAAGCAATTATGCAATCGGACACCCTCTGCGATTTTAAGGAAAAGACATCGGGAATAAAGGGCGTGTCCATGAAAGTGCGTCGTTTCGCGCGTTGGTTTATATGACGACACAAACATCAAGATGACTTTTAGAAAATCGAAATTAAGCCTGTGCGTGACATTTCCAACAATTTGAAATATGCGTAATTTGCAAAGATTGAGCAGTGCAAAGATTTAGCAGCGTAGACAGCGACCTATTGTAAATTTAATGTTACCTGATGGTGTACAAGCACTTTAAGACCTTATTTATCTACTTAACCAATAGTGAAGACTCTGGTCAGACTGTGCGGATGCACAGGCTGGTCAGAGTCTTTGCTATGTACATAAAAAATGTTGGAAATCTCACGCACAGGCTCAAATAAAAAACAACAACGAGAAATTAAAACTGAGCATAATATGATTTAATATAAACGTGTTTAACTGTGTTTTGTCATCAACTCTTAACATGCCCAAAAGATCTGTATAGACGGTAATAATTAAAGATAGTTATTTTTCTTCTAGCGTTATGACCAAAGTAACACCAGAAGTAAAATCACATAAAAATGACCACACTTACGCCCGGTTGTTATGTATGTACATAAATAATCAATCTATAGAAAAGAAATGAATAAATTAGCCGACTGCGAAAATTTCTAACCTGATCAGCCTTCGATATCCGTCGAAACCTTGTGGACAACCAGGAATGTCCCTTTACCAGACGTGTCACATTTGTTGGTTGGCCATATTTGTTGCCAGGCCTTTGGTCAGGAACGAGAAAAGAAAGTCTTTATGCCATCAAAAATGGACATTCAGCTAAATTTAATTCAAACGCAAAGGAATTATACATAGGAATTGAAAGACAACATGTAGCAAGTCCGGGGCTGGAGCCTGGGACCTCTCGCTTACATGGTGAGTGCTTTACCGACTGAGCACTCGGTTTTCTACGTGCAGTCTCTCAACCCGCGACATTCAGCCTTTTCTTACTGGAAATTCGTTAATGCACATTTTGTCATATTACTTACACAATCGAGGTCCACGTTTAGCGCCAAATATCACACATGAGAGAAAAACGTGCAGTCAGCCAAGGACTCGAAACCGGAATTCTCTCATACAACACAAGTGCTAGAACTGATTGAGCTTGGCCGCCTACATAAATCTTTCATAAATGTATGCGAGTTCAACCGGCGACAGGTAAAAACTTACATTGTTAGGTATTCCTTTTAGAACCACATTGCTATTTCTTGGTCTGTTTCACAAATAAAAAGGTAAAATGACAATAGAATCGAGGTAAAGAAATGCTTATGACTCTGTGGTCTATTCAAGCTAACCGTTTTTTTTTTCGACAATTTGGACGCAAATCGACTAAATTTTTCTAATGAACAATCCATCAACCAACCGCGACACATCTCTCCTTCAGAATATGGAGTGGTCCACACTTGAAACCTGTCAAAGACCCATTTTTAAATTGCAGCCCTTTTGAATGGGTAATGAATTAAAACATGTTATAGAAGTAGCATAAAAACTGTTTTGAAACGTGAATTCGCCAACCATTCGAAACCTCAATAATGTAGCATCGACATTTGATTACACATGTTCAAACTTGAAGAGTGGGCATAAGATATTCGCATTGTGGTTTAAAAATTGAAAAATTTTTAGTTACATTGTATTCATACATTCGGAACATCACTCGGCCATTTCCGTAAACTGCAACAGACCTCGGATGTATGTAAGGCGGATGGATATGTAACAAAATCGTGGATTTTGTTAGGCGGAAACAGTGTAAGAAAAACTAGTGCTGTAGATTTATATCTTTTACAGTTAATAACGGCTGAAAAATCTTAATTTTTGAGAATGACGAATCATTCTCAAAAGAAAAGAAAAAAAAAAAAAAAAAAAAAAGATTTTTCAGTCGTAAACTAAGAATCTAAAGTTACTTATATAAGGATTCGATGGTTTCACGTCAGTGACCTCAAACGAGTAGCGTTGGCGACGTCGAATGCTTTCACTCAAAGTTTCGAGGACTAACACCATTTTAACTGACGCCATCGAGTTTTTCCAAGGTTTTTCCCGTAATATTTAAAAATAGTCCGTCTATGTACATCCGAGGTTGATCGTGAGATTGGCCGAGTGGTGTTCCGAATGAGAAATAGAGATGACTTGAATTTCGAATATACACAATGCAGGTCCGAGCTGAATAAATTATTTGATTGAACAAGCGGCGGCGACTTTTACAATTACAGAATATAGGTCGACTTTCAAATCATACAAGTTCTGCTCGTACAAACAAATTCCCACAATGAATTAAATAAATGGGCAATTTTATACAAAAAGAACAATAAATATGAAATTTACTCAAAAGGGTCCTTTTCAACAACTCGAATAATTAACTGGCACTCCCGGGACGCCATTGAACACTAGAGAACTGCTGGTTTTAATTAACTTGTTTTTGTCTTCGATTTAAACCACGTTATACTTGGGGACACTTCAGCTTGCTGAGTAGCAACAATGTTTTAATAATTTAACGGTTCGGATACGCTTAATCAATCAGAGCCCACCAAGTTGACAAGGGGATTTTGTGCTGAGAAATTTGACATTTCTTTAACACATTGATTACTAAATTTGGAGTATATTGAAAGACACGTCTTACTTGGTGATGAAATCATCCTAGGCCGCTGCCTCTGTGTTTGGTGAAAATTCGTGTTTTCCGCTTCCGGTTTATATATGTCGGACATAAAGCATACGTAACACAGACGTATGTAGGACTTTGAAATTTATACGCACTCAGAAGGCAACAAACAAAGAATATATAGGTTAAAGGCGATATGAGAACTGTGACCAAAAATGATTGTCCTCCATCCGCTCCCTTTTTCATGATTTGATTGTTGGTGAATAATCAAAACATCGAAACTACAGCTTATATAAGCTGTAGTTCCAATGCTTTGATCATTCATCAATGATATTTTTCAACAGAGGATTATTTCTTTTACGCACTTGCCTAAAATGCGTTATGGGAGTTACGCCCTTGGTGAAAGCATGCCGAGCTATATTTTTCAGCAAAATTACTAGCTCCAAAGTATTGAAATTCTATTTTTCACATAGCTTCCCTTGTCTTCTATGACGAACAGCAATCAGAGATATCCTTGTCTCACACATGTGTAAGATCACATTCTAAATGACGTCATCATGACGTCACCAAACTCACGGTTATATCTGTCATCAGAGCGTTTAAAAAATTGGGTTTTAACGTACGAAATGTTGAAATGTGAGGAAAAGAATATGTTACTCGATTTCACTGTGGTTAAACTGATCTTAACCTCGTCTAGAAAGAAATGCTATTAAGCTAGCCAAGACTGGCTTAATAACATTTCTGTTCTAGACGAGGTTAATATCAGCTTGTCTCGAATTAAATCTTATGACAGATATTAAAAGACACATTTCATGTTAAAAATTCTTACTTCATATTAAAGACAAATCCGGCTTACTTTATTGACTAGATATAAAAAAAATTAAGTCATTGAACTATGGATATTGGCTTACTGATAGACAATATGCCCTTATCTATGCCTTTGTCAAAGATTTGGTTATCAAATACCGACTTTTTCGTGAAAAACTTATGAAATCTATATATTTTTATCTTGGCACGTGGAGAGGGAGTTTTATTAAAGCTAACCCATACTTTTTCACGATGTAAAATGCCATACAGAAAAGAAATTCAAACTTTTCACTGAGGCGTTTTTTTCTGTTGACGTCAGAATATATCTTGAACGCACGCAGAGCCCTCACGACCTGACCAGAGATCCTTTTTTCTATCAAAAGCATAGTAAACGTTGAATATAATATGGGTATAGATCATGGAAACGTAACTTGAAAAGCATCTTTAAACCCAATAGGGGAATTAGAAAAGGCTGAACTTAAGCTCAGCAATCAGACGATATTTAGGAGCGAAATTAAGATGGTCGATACATTCAACAACTGCTCGTCTGCTCAAGCCGACAATAATACCATTAAAGTTCACAGGATCACAGACGGTTAAAAATCGGACGATAAATATAACGGAACGCTTACAAAAAGAAGAAAATATGTTCATTTGCCCACGGGTATGAAATTAATTACGTCCATTAACCGGATGGGTGACATCACAGGCACGTGACCACACCTCACGTGACATCGCCAATGGCAACGGACAAGATTGGCCAATGTAAGGTGTCAGGTCTTTTCTCCTTGTCTGACAGCTCGTCGTGTAAGGGTGAGAAGAAACAGAGTGAATCCCTCTGGTCGAAATTTCTTTCCAACTGTTTTCTTTTGTCATCAATTATCGAGTGAAACCATTCTCTGATGAACATACTGGTCGGTCTGACGACCATCTTGATAAATCAAGATTTCTTGTCTCAGTACAGCCCTGCGTTTAGGAAGACAAAACGGTTCAAACTGTTTCAAATTATACCCCGCTTTGCACGCATGTGTATGTGCAAAGCGGAGTATAATTTTGCAAACAGCTTCCAATATTTTGTCATCTAGAAAGCAGGGCTGGACGATAAAGAATAAGAATGTTGTTAACGATCCAAATGAACGTAGAAATGTACCTGTAAGTGATATTTCAAATGATTTTAGATGTGCAGAACATCTGGCCAACCTGTGCAACCGCACAGTCTGACCAGAGTCTTCGCTATGCGATGTATAAATAGTGATGGTCTAAAAATCACTGTTCAGGTGATCGTCAAATGTCTTAATTACATTTTGTGGTTGTATACATGGGCGTAGTTAGCGGTACGGCTGGTACGGCTTTCGCCGCACCAATATTTTTTTCTGAAAACGGCCGTGGCGGAACAATGTCTCTCCTTCACGCCACTGTGAAATTGTTAGAAATGTCACGCACAAGTTCAATTGGTTTTTATCATAACGCGATACTCACGTAAGCCAGTTGCATCGATTGTATTCATAAAATCTGACTCTAACATATTTGATTGAAAAGTCAATAAGATTAAAAGTAAAATGAAAAAAAACAACGTTATTACTTTGACAGCTAGTCTGTTTTTGGTCGAACCCAAATTAAATGCTCCGGACAAGAAAGTTAAACCGACGACCGACAAACCACCCTACTAAACCAATATACCCAATCATCTTCGAAGGTGGCATTAAAGTTATAATAATAATAATAATAATAATAAAGATTTCACTTTGCACTTACAAACAACAATGTAATTTCCAGTGCATTGCATGAAATTCGAGAAGGAAAGTATATTATGTTTCAAAAATTGAAAATTATTTCAAATTATTTTGTTTTCGTCGTAAAATACATATCTATTTCTCATGCCTCTCGACTTATATGAAATGACGCATATAAATATCAAACATTGCTATTACTGAAATGGATTCTAGCCTATTAAAACCTAATTACATTCCATCTACATTTAGTCGCAGACAAACGGGATCCAAGAGTTTAAAAGGGCTTTAATGACTCGATAAATATTGTATTTCTTGCAATGTTATACAATTTTGCAGACAAAACTGTGCTTTAAAAAAAAAAAAAAAAAAAAAAATAAGGAAATAGTTATACAAATGTACATATAAAATGAAAAGGTTAAAATAAATGTAAAAGCATAAAAATTCGAACAAGTTTAATAATAATGATGATGAAAAAAATTGATCTCTACGCTTCATCGAAAGATCTAGTCTGTGTTCATATTCGGTAAAATTTGTGCAAACGTTGAAATCCTTTCAAATTGAACACATAATCAAATATTAAACTTAACAAATGAGACCCCCTCATGCACAAAGGGGCCATCTGAAAACTCCGTAACATTATTTTGAAAAGAGATTGTATCAAGTACATGTCAACTAGAATGTGGAGTCTGAAAATTATTGTTTACATGTATAAGGTTAAATTCTATTCTAGATTTTGAAACCCCCCCCCCCCCCCCCCAAAAAAAAACCCCCCAAAACAATCCGTTAATTTCGGAAAGTTTCGTTCCCGGTCATTCTGCTCATAGATCGCAGTCGACCAGGGTCGATACATTTTGGCAAGTTTCAGATGGTCCCTGTTCCCGTGACGGGTCAAATATGACCAAAAGGACATTGTCTGGGAACATTTGAATCGTGACGTGCCGCTGTGGTTGTGTGGTGGTAGGGGTGGTGTATACACCTGTAAGAATTCACGAAAGATAAATGAACCTGTGCGTGAGATTTCCAACAATTTCAAATATGTGCAAGGCAAAGACTCTGACCAGCCTGTGCATCCGCACAGTCTGGCCAGAGTCTTTACTATGCGTTTAGTAGATAGATAAGGTCTCTCAGTATCTGTAGACCATCAGGTTACTTTATACATGTATATATACAGCATGTGGCTGTCTACGCTACTCAATGATTACACCTAATGAATATTTCAAACTGTTGGAAATGTCACGCACAGGCTCAATTGTAACTGACGTTAATGCAACGACGACAATCGACTTTAAAAGTATCCATCCGAATGAATCTCTACCAATATAACCAAATCTTACGAGAAATTTAGAACCACTCGTAAGGTGTAACAGGTCCATTAGTCTGTCCCACTTTTGTCGTCTGCTTTCCGATTTCAAAGAACTCTCTCTTGCAGATCAATAGCCTCACGCCGAAAAAGATTATTTTGAAATTTACAATGATAAAATCCTACGTAAAAAAAGATAATAATAATAAGACTGTTCACTGCAAATTGTATTTCTTTAATTTTCTGCCACCCCACTCCCTTTCCCTTTTTTGTGTGAAATACGAAGTAAAAATAATTTTTCAAATCACCTTAGATAGATAAATAAGATACACAAAAATATATAGATAAACAAATACATGTAAGTAAAAAGATAGCAAATAAATAACCTGCTACTGAAAAGGCCATACATTATTTTATATCAAATTTGATTGAATCATTTTTAAATGGGAGGTAAGCGCAGAACTATTGTTAGTGTCTTTATATTTTTAGACACTTTAATCTTTCAAATGGTTATAATGAACGTCATCCGTAAACTGCTCTTCGAAGCTATATATTTCAATAGTCTTTAACAATTATCGAATAGTTGCTGTTAGCCAATGGACCCGTTTGTCTACCACTTAATATAAATCGAATTTTGTCTGATTTTCATTCACTTGATTCCATTCAAATAATACTAAAATAATAAAATGATGTCATGTTAAAATGTTGATCGCTTCATAAGTGGCATGCTTGTTTTAAAATATTATTGCGATTGTACAGATACTACAAACAAGAGGACCACGTTGGTCCTATACCGCTTATATCTGATATCTTTTTTGAGTGTGGGAGGCGGGGTATAGGATTAAACCAACAATAACAGGAATATTTTAATATGAATTCTAAACTAATTTGATTGAAATTATATAAAAAAAAAATCAATAGCTATATTGGTTTAAAGCAATTTTTCGGTGTTAAATGACGTAATGTTTAATGATGGCTTCCGCTTTCAACTGTGCAGATACGAGAATAAAATAGTGAATGAATTGGTATGCAAAGAAGTAAAAGTAGCTAGCAATCTTTCTCCATGATTTCCGATGTATTATCGCTTAGTAATTTCACCGCAAAACCAGTTAAATTACCAAAAGATTTGCGGTGAAATTACCGAAAGATTATACCCTACTTTCGTTCATGTCTCCATATTTGACTTCATCTAAGCGCGGCCAACCACTCCAATGACTTAATACACTTGCAAGACAATAACGTGCAAAATGACGTGTTTAAAATGCATTAAGGAAATGGTTTGTAACTTTATTTCGCGTAAGAACGATATGGCTTTCATCTGATCAGCAAACCGATGTATATGATTTGATACAATATAGGTTTTGTTGTTCACTCTAAGAACGATAAATAAATCTTACACTTAAATAAATAATTAGGCCTTATGTACAGTTAACAACATCGTGAAATTGATTTTCATCTCGATCAAAGCAATTCAAAATCACTCGCTCAGCGCTCCATTCATTCATTCCAATCACTAACTCACTCAAACCATTCACAAACGTTCCAAACTCAATGAAAAACAATAAATCAACGACTTTAAAATAAATAAAGCTAGAAAAAGTAGCGATTTCACTGACATAAGTCAAATTGTAAGCGTCTGATACATTCTAGGAGAAATAGGAAGCTATTTATAGAATTTGTGAGTTTGTAGGCCTATCTTATTAAAGAGAGGTAATAATTATCGTCAATTTTGTTTATCCTGTACAAAATGAGCGACATTGAATTACCTTCCATTAAATTAACTCAAAATCGCTCCACACACTCATTCAATTTCATTCAAAAATCATTAAAAAAAACCATTTACTTGGTCAATTGCACGATGTTGTCAACTGTAATCACAAGCCAGGACTTTAGTTGCACTTAAGAAAAGGAACAAAGTGATGTTAGAACTCATGGCTTGCGAAGATGATGCCTATCCTTTTTTTCCTCATTTTTTGTGCGCGAATTCTTTCTTCTCAATAGAGAAAGGAATTCTGAACTATTAGTAAACAGAGAGTGTTCTGGTTATAAAATAATGTAGAGGCCAAAACGGCCAGGATTTCCCCCTACAATCAATAGTAACTCAATTATGAGAGCGAGTCGGTTTTCGCTATTATTATTTTGTGTAGTTACGTTACAATCGCCAGACAAAAACAAACCAAAAACAAGAACTGAATGCCTGATTATCTAAGAAAAATGTCTTCCTTCTAAAAACATGTATTCATAATATGTGTTTGTAGAACGAGAATGCAGCTGATATTTTATAAGTATTTCGCGACTTTTATCTTATAACTATACTAATGTCCGTGTGATAACATCCCGTGTGATATTTTTTTTATGATATCACATAGTTCTTTTTAGAACAATTATATATTGCGGTTATTTTTAGAAACTTGCATTTCTGTTAGAAAAATCTAAGAAAACAAGACAAATAGAGGACATAAGATAAATGTAATACGTACTTAGTGTATTGTTTGAAAAAAATATCTAACTCGGTTGTGGGAATCGATAATTGTCTCGGCAGAGCCTCGACAATTATCAATTCTCCCAACCTTGTTGGATATTTTTTCTCATACAAAACACTAAGTACGTATTATATATATCATTTTTGAAAATAGCCCCCTACCAATAGGTGGATAATCGTAAACTGAAATTGGATGAAAAGTTGGATATTCGAAAAAATGTCGTGGATGTACATATTTGATAACTACCAGCAATCTATTGTTAAGTCCCATCATATGACTTCACAGCTAAGCTAACCGGGCACGACAAATGTGATGTAGTAAGTTTTCAAATTAAGTTTGCAATAAGTATTTTACTATCTAAAGATTTAAACGGCTGCATTTCTTAATTCAAATGCACTCTTACGAAACAATAATCAACGCACTGAAAGTACTGATAGTGGACGTTTCTGTTGGCAAAATGGAGTGATTCTTCCATTTGTTGCGAAAAGAGAAATAGTACATGTAAAATTAGGATAAAAGGAAACTGACTCGATCCAAGTTCGCAAAGTTCCAAACTTTTTTTCATGTCAAATTGTTTCAAATATTACAGAAATTATACTCTCTTTATTAAAACTATGTTTGCTGTTCATAAATACCAATGGATTTTGGTAATATTAGCTGATTGCTTTAATTATGTTGATTCATTATTAGCTCCCTGGTCATGGAGTGTTACTCGACTTCTGAATTATGCTAATTGGTAGAATATGCATACCATTATATCTTAAAAAAAGTTTTAATGAGAACGTTCGATAAGATTTGTTCATCAAAAGATGCAGAGTTAACGTGATGTCCGCCATGATTATCCCGACATTCTTGTGGTTGGTTGCAGATCTATACTTCCATATTCACATGCAATCATTTCGGCATCCGGCGACAGAAAGCCGCGTTTCGGGAGGGAGGTAAAACCATTAATACTATCTGTTAGAGAATTAATTTAATTTCTGTTATTTATGAATAACGACCATTTCATTGAAATCAACTTAAAAAAATAGGATGTACTTTTATTCACCCGGAAAAAAATGCCTCCAAACAAAGTTTCTTTAGTTATTAGCAAAGTACCAAAAAGAAAGCATGGAAATGAGAGATTAGAAGAAAGAACGATTCCCTTGAAATAAAACACCCGACGTTTGATTTAATTTAAGACTTTAGACACAAACGTTACATCAAAAGATGAGAGAAAGTAAATCAGTGACGAAACCATCGAAATATTTCGCACAAATAATGGCGCCATTTTGAAATTATGAGAATGACTTTGTCGTAAATATTACGCTAGGAGCTGAGACCGTTTGTTTAATTGGTTAATCCATCTGTGCTGTTATGGCTTCATATTTTTCAATTTATGGTCATAAAATTCGTCAATGACTCCCAAACGGATTTCTTTGAGAAAATTGAAATAATTATAGCCATGTTTTTAGTAGAGGGCAAGGTTATGAATAATACTGAGTGGTATGACGGACGTTTAAAGGAAAGACTTTACACTTTACGTTGAAAGTATGCATTTTCCTGCTTGTTGTGTGCTAATAACAAAAATACGCTTTTTTTCAGATAAAGATAAATGAGATATATTTGTTTTGCATGTTCATTTTTCCTATTTCGAAATTCTTTTCACAAGGTATGATTATAGATTGAAAGCCCAACTTGGTTAAAGGTTTAACTTTTAATTAAAAGTATATTTTACCTTTACAGAAAGGGCATTTTCAAAAATATGCCTTTGGTTTTTATTCTTTTGTAAGTGTCCGTAGACTCGTAGACTCATAACAGACTTGCAAATTGAAAAAAAGACATGTTTCTAGTCTATGGACATAAAATTGGTTTGTACCTGCCAGTTGTGTCATAGTTGACAGCGGTACCAGCCTTCAAATATAACTAATCTACTCCAAAAATGATGATTAAATGCAACTTAGACCCTTTTCAACTGGGACTCACGTTCCTTCCGTTTAAACTAATGTAACATAAATATATTATATAGTTTGAATTTTCTATATTTTTACCAATTGACATGCAACAGATATTTTATTACTCGTTTGTGTTGTCTCAAATTAAAAAAATAAAGTTAGATAAAAAAACTCAGAAAATACTCTACAAAATAAAACTGACACAATACATAGGACATGTTGACGAAGTTAAAGTACAACAGAAGGTTTTTAATTCACTTCTTTTTTGCTAATACAGATCTTTAAAAAGCTCCCCCCCTTTTAAATGTATAAATCTGCAAAATACTTTTTTTTTTGGGAAATGATGTTGGAAATTAATACAAGTAACAAATAAACAAAATACACCAAAAAACCAATATGTGCGTGATGACATATCTGTTGGATATATAATTCAGTTAGTGTATACGTCACACGTGGTTGTAAATTGTCAGAATAAATGTAAATTGAAGTTGGAATAAAAAAAAAACAAACAAAATAACTAATGTAACATCGAATTTGTAAGCCTTGATTGGTCGCTTGGTATTTACTTTAATTTTCGACTGGGACGTTTAAACAGTAGTGGTAAAGCATAACGAAGGGTCAGTGCAATATTTTTGTAAGTGCCTACAATAGCATTGCACTGACCCCTTGATAATCCCAGTCGAACTCAAAATGATGAGGATTGCCACAACAGAAGCAAGTGGTCATTTTATGTCCATAAGATCTTTTGACTCAAGCCTTTTCACTTAACAAATAAATAAAAAACAAACAAACAAAAAAACAACATTTCACTTGTATATCATGTATGCATGGCTTCCAGATTAGACCGGTCAAAATAAGCAATCATTTTGCACCCTTTTAACACTTTTATTCAATTGAATCAATTTCTCGTTTGGCTTTCGGTTGCTGGAATTTTCTAAGAGTCAACGAGTACATAATGATAGAGTGATCTGTGATTAAAAACTGTCACATGATACCTTAATTGAAGACTTGAAGAGAGAAAGATAGTTCCGACAAACTCTTTGTAGATTTCTATTGGGGACATTATTTGGCATTGAAGGCCTAAAGCCACACAACAATACGATCAAATTCCAAGTGTTTTCCACTCGAATGGGTAATCATAACGGTAAATCAGTAAATGAAATTTGAGGCTGGATCATAGGGCGAGTGTAATTATAAACCTATAGCACCCCATCTGGGGCCTGATTAGCCCATATAAGCCACACACCCTTTCACAGCCATGTGTGTCAGCCCGATTAACTTAGTCGGTAGAGCGCCTGACTTCAAAACATTTGAAGGGCGATCGCGTGGGTTCGATTCCCGGGCTGGTCCATTGACAAACTAATTGTCTTGCGGATGAGACGTTAGACCGTGGTCCCGTGTGACGGTGCTTTACACCGAGCATGTTTAAGAAACACTTTTGATCCCTGTAACAACTAACCGTGTTCTTGGGGTATCGCTTCTATGGGCATGTGCTACGTTAGCGACGACAAATTAATAGAAATACACACAGACATGTATTTAAATAAGATGGATACGTTTTAGTAAATTTTGTTTGTATAAAACTGAACTTGGATCACTTACTAAAACATGCACATCTATAAAGTATGTTAATGTTATGAAATGAATATTTTTCATTTATTTCTAATGTCACGGAGTGAGAGAGGGAAAGAATCTAGGTTTGAGTGTGGAATGTTACAGGCTACGAATTTACTAGTTGAAAATGTAGGCATCAAAGTATGCCATATTTAAAGTTTGTAATCCTCAAAAATACGGAAAGGAGCCTTTTAACCAAGGTCTGTTCTCAAATTTACATGTTCTGAAATTGTCCACTTGTTTATATATCGGCCTAGTTTGTAACAACCGTTTCGACTAATTTCTTTTAGTAGCAAGTGACTAGAATAACTTCATACAAAGCCAAATTTCGAAGGATCAACACAATTCTATGGTAAGAGTCTGTCCATACGTTTACCCATCGATTTGCACCTAGGTGGGATGAAAAGCTGGTGGTTCAGATGAAATGTTGTAGTTATACTGGTCTGAAAAACGACAGAGATTCATGGTGCACCAGCCCCTGTGATATAAATTTAACAACAATGAAAGTGGCGATAAACCCCGCACAAATTAATAAAACCAAATGTATAATCTATTAATCTCTAAACTTATTGCCAGTCCCCTTTTCTGATACACCAGCCCAAGTACATTGTTTGTTTCGGGCGCGTCCTGTGCTCATCGTCCGAACCATGTCATTGTTTATGTCTGCCTAATGTACCGGACGAAGGTTTAGAGAGTCCGTATGACGTCTTCTGCTCTGATCACGTGTTTACTTCCATGAACAGACCGGTAATTCTTCTTTAAGATGACCGAAATGAAGTTCTCGTTCGAGGTTTTTGACACTATCATTTTCCGTGTCTTTTCAACCATGTTGTGAAAAATTCTTATACTTTGGCGAGGTATTAAGTTGCCAATTTTGTAAGATTGGGGTAACTCTATGCAAACGCTTTCCTATCAATCATTCTGAATAAATCCGTAAAAAACAATCGACAGAATTTCACAAAGATTCGGTCTTCTTCCAGTCTTGTGTTAGATCATTTTGAAATATTAAAATTACAAATTCTGGCGAAGAACAGGTAGTTACTGGCTTACTGGCTTAAAGAAAATAATTGATATAGGCTAAAAGCGCTTTACACCCTAAGTAAGCCCCAGTATTTTAAAGCTTACGTCGTATCAAGAAAGTTTTAATTACAACTATTTCTTTTTCTGGAATTAGCCGTGTGGTCCAGGGATTAAATATACCATTGAATTTATACTTGAGAAGCTATTGTATGAAAAGATGAAATTTGCTATTACATTAATTTCTCCTTTACCAACAATAAACTCAACAATATAAAAGTTTGGGTTCTGCTTCCCCCACTTTTCATTCTCGTGGGGAGCCGCTCAGATTTGGACAAGCATAAATGTGACCAGTTACGCGAAAAGGGAACATCTGGGAACTCTGAATATTTGAAAAAAAGTTTAGATTCAGTATAGACCAACCAAAGGTCGAATTTCAGAATTTTTTTTCATTGGAAGGTAGATTGATCATTCTAGATTCAGAATATAAGCAATCCGCGCAGTCTGACACTTTACGCGCTACCGAAAAGTGCATGTCGGGGGAAAGTGTTGGGTAGAAAATAAGACATCCACGGCTATGCTATGACTCGCTTCTCAGAATAGGTCGTAAACTTACTGTTAATTGAAATCCATCCAGAAAGATTTATTATTGCTATTACCGGGGACTTAATTGGTATATACGCGAGTTTTCTTCATGCGCGTTTTTGCCAACTAATTAAATTTCAATTTTGAAGTTTCTCCGAAGGTTCATTAAAAATTAAATTTTAATTGGTACGCTGTCTTTGTGACAAATGCACTTCATATTCTGTGCAGAATACGTTCTGGTGATTTTTTTTCTTTCGCGCAAGAAGAGGCATCATTGTGCAAGAATACCGGTATCTTTGTAAGAGAAAGTTTTTCATACGTTTGAATTTATAGGAAAACACAAAAAGACACATAAAGCCACCAGTACAAGCCTGTTTAAACGACTCCATTGATTGGACGACCGAATTTTGATTGACAGCGGGGATCTGGCCTGCGTTTATGATGACAAAACGATGCAAACTGTTTGCCAAGTATATCTCGCTATGGACGCGCACTTGCGTGCACAGCGGGGTAAAATTGGCTCACAGTTTGCACCCTTTTGTCACCCTCTTTTCATCCGCATTGTTATCGCAGGACTGACTCCGGGTTGTTGGATGGAAAACAGGAAATCTATAATAAAGGACGCATAGACGATAAAATGAATTCATGCTTATATCCCCTGGCAGTATATCCCAAGTTTCACTTGAACGCCTTGGAAATAACATGGATATAACAATACAGCATTTTTTCCTTATAACAACGAAATCATGACGAATATACTCGTAACGTCGCAGACGTTGACAGGAAGCTTAAAGCAAGACAGCTAATTTACTCCGAAAGCAATTGAGCTGAAAAGATTGAAAAATAACATTTTTTTTAACCAGAAATTGAAGAAAATCAAACAAATGATTCTATTTTTTTTCATTTAAGATTCTATCTAAAAGAATGACGCATATCAAATAGTTTTACACTTCATTTAAAATCTTCGTTGAATGGACCTGTGGTTGTATCTAAAAGTTGTGTCTTTCTTATCATGTATGATTTGTCTACCATAAGCGATTTCGTTTAAAATAAATTTGGAAAAGACACGACAAAGCTTTGCACGAGCTTTCGTTTCTATATAGTTTGTGTCGGACCATTTCTTATTTCACAAAGGAAAAGTAATTCTAATGAATTGGTCTTATAAAATGTCAATCGTCTAATATTTGAAGTCCCAGCTGACCGAATATGAAAGATTATAACACTGTTATAACTTTAATTCCGTTTTTTACTACCAGGGCTTGTTTTATTTTTCGTCTACAACCATGATAGAATTTCAGAAAGGCTTCGACCAGACGACATTTGATGTCGCCATTAAATTGAGAAGGGTCAAAGCGGACACGACATGATGTCGTAAAAAGACTGATGTACAGCCTTAGTTATCGTAAACCAGTCTAGCGCTTCCTTATAAATAACTGGAAAAAAAAAACATCGCACACACATCTTTAAATACATAGAGACTATTGAATGAACTACCGATTTTTTGGAATTATCAAAAGTCAACAAATTAGACAGGGTACTTTCAATCTACCCAAATGTTCCTGTAACTAATGATTTGCAGGAGTATTCCTCTTGAAACATGCACTGTATACGTTTTGAGTAACATTTCAGTAAATGATCCTGTTCGTGTTCGAACATTTCCAACAATTCTACATGAGCGCAATGGGTCTGCACTTTTCGTTCAAGGAAAGTTACGGACCTATTGTCTTAGCTCATAGCTGTAGAACATTCTAAATGCACTGAGTGTTTGTCGAGGCTACTCAATGATTGTCAATCATGCACGCGCCATGTTCTATTCTATTCTGTTCTATTGACTGTAGTTTCGGCCTATGTTTGTGAGGCGCACCGCCTATTGGCGTATGAATTGCATTTTTCATAACCCACCACCAAAGTCACGGTACATGCATTGTCCCACAACCATATTTACATATGCAAACCGATGACCCTTATACATTTTTTCCCAAACCCGATCTTAATACATGCACGAGAGAGAGGCAATGGATTCTAACCATTGCTACCCATTTTCAGCTGGGTGGACTGAGGCTTTGTCCATTAAGTTTCTTGCCCAAGGTGTTGGAAATATAACGCACAGTCCCAAAGGGTATCGTAGATATGTTTTAGTGTTGTATAGCGGAAGTTTCTCAAAAAAGCTGGCTGCACGGTTCATATCCACATAGTCGTAGCTTTCTTTGTACATATGCAGGACGGCTTTAATGACGGTATTTGTATTAGATCCACGTCCTAATGCAATCGGCGTTTTATGTTTCTGACGATTTAATAAATAAAATTCCAAAGGGAATCCATGTTACTCAATTTTATTTCCATAAACACTCTTTTTCAAATTTTCGGTCACCTGACCTTCATCAAGAAAAACACAATATAATCAAGAAACTACATCCATTACACATTGTAGACCGAAAATTTAAAAAAAGGGGTTTTATATTTCGTTGGATAACTCGAAATCATTAATCTCACTTCTAAATTCCTCGATTCATTGCAAAAAATCATGTCTTATTAAAAATAGAAATTAAACTCGTCATCTAAAACAGATAAAAACTCGGCACAGCCTCGTTGTTATCTGTTTGTAGATGACTCGTTTTATAAAATCGGTATTTAATGATCACTTCTTATTCGATATCATCTATTTATTCAAATTTGGTCTTTTATGTAATTCAGAATCTGGTTATACTTTGTCTAATACGCTGATAAGAAAAACAAATTTCTTTAATGCTATTCGACAGTATATGGAGATCTTTTTGGCTTACTTTAATTTGAAGACAAAACACAGTAAAATACTTTAGAAAGCAAATGTCTTTTCTAATCTTCCATCCATTTGCTTTACTAGACGCTATCATTGATGTTTGTGACGTCATATTAAACCACGTGCGCCGCGACGCACGTTCATGGCTGCGACCTTACTATTCCCGTAGTCTATTCCGTAGAATCTCCGAGGGTTCTTAGAAAGCTTATTTTTTTACCTCCACTTTGTTCGTAATGATACGAGCAAAGTGGATTAGAATTCTTGTTACGCGAAGATGAGGATGACCACAGTAGAAATAGTAGTTTTAGCTCAATGGTCATGTCAGTATTCTCTATGATGAGCAAGACCAAATCAACGCCATAAATACTAATTTACTTTCGCTAAGCAACTATAAGTTCTTGTATCAATCAACAAATAGATGTGGAGGCTATTGTTTTGTATCGCAGGTGTAATTCAATTATCTTCATCCGAAATGGGCTACAAAACCCATGAATAAGACATGAGAGCAAATACGTAGTCAATTAGAAAACGATTACATTTGGTAACTCAAGTAACAGAGTGTCAGCATTGACTGAGTGACGAACGCGATGAAAGTATGGATCACTTTAGACTTTACCCTATTTCGTAATTGATGGGCGCGGATTTTTTCCAAGTGCTTTTTTTTCTTCCTAGAAGTGGTGGGGATTGTGTCTCATGCCACCTTTGAAATTTACTATGGAAGAATTATATTAAGACTTGTAGATAAAGAAGGAAAACGCAAATTGCAGCTGCATTTATGCCCCGTTCATTTCCCTTGGGTCAATTGTATACCTCGAATTTAGAGAAAATTATGTGCTCTCGTGAAGTAAGGCAAAAAGCATGGGAGAATTTCAAGGCGCAATTTTGTTGAACAACGTGCGTTCACATACTAATGTCACTTCTAGCCTGTCACTTTTAAAGTTTAGAGTGTTCCACGAATCAGGGTTCTCAGTGTTGTCACTTGTAGTTTTGTGAAAACTTAGAATAGGTACCCGATACAAGGCCGGTCGAATGATATTGAAATCAAGCTTAAAAAGTATAGTGTAATGAATTTATAAGAATGAATTCAATGGCGTAACTCCCATTACGCAGTTTACGCAAGCGTGTAAAAGAAATAATCATCTGCTGAAAAATATCGTTGATGAATTATCATAACATCGAAACTACAGCTTATTAAAGCTATAGTTACGATGTTTTGGTTATTCACAAACGCTCAAATCATTAAAAGGGAGCGAACGGAGGGCATTTATCTTTTGTCACAATCCACATAATTATCGCCTTTATCCTATATATTCTTTGGGTGTCGCCTTCTGAGTGCGTATGAATTTCAAAGTCCTAGATACGCCTATGGAATATACACTATCAAAATTTCTTATTTTCAGCGAGTCTATCCCTCGTGCTCTAGATATTTTTTCCGCGTGATATGTGGCAAGAACGTGCTCAAGCTTTCATATCGTGAAATTGACAAGGTGAATGATTCTGGAATGATTTTGTTATGAAATTGAATGAGTGTGCGCTCAGTGAGTTTTGGTTGAATTTAAAGGGAGGTAATCCAATTCCGCTAATTTTGCTCAGGATGAACAAAATAAGCGATATTTATTGCCTCCCTATCTATAATTAAATATGCCTACAAGTTCTATAAAATGCTTACTATTTCTCCAAGAATCTATCAGACGCCTACAATTTGAATTATGTCAGTGAAATTGCGATTTTTTCTTGCATTATTTATTTTGAATGAAGTTGTTGATTCTTTGTTTTTCATTGAGTTCGGAGCATTTATGAATGGTTTGAGTGAGTGATAGGAATGAATGAATGGAGCGCCGAGCGAGTGAATTTGAATGGTTTTGATCGAGATGAATGTCCTTCCACGATGTTGTTAACTGTGTGTCAAATATTATGGTGTATATTAAAGATTAATCGATATACTGGCCCAATATTTTTTTTCAAAGAAATATATAGATTTCAAAGTACTCTTTTCATTTTTTATTTCTTTAAAACTATCCCAAGGTCTTAATTTTCGACTTTTCAAGCCTGGTGCGATCAACAGCGTCGATAATTCAAACGATCTTACCATGTGTCATATTGTTGTTATTGAGCCCGGGACACTTAACCAAGCGATTAATTCATAAAACGTGCACGGGTGAATAATTACAAGAAATGGGCGTGTCGCGCGACACGGGGGTACGGAAACTGGAAATTGATACAATTCGAGATTAATGTGTTGTCATTAGGCACAGATTGGAGACTGTCAACTGTCGCGAGGCGAGCACGTGACCCAATAGACACGCCCATAGACTGGAACTACATGTAACCCTTATGCCGCGACAACAAATTTTGGTTTCTGGAAAGGAATTCACCTTTTAGCACCGGGGAAAGGCTAAGATTACTTAAATTTAAACAAAACTAAACAAAACAAAACGGAACAAAAAAAACCCCAAAAAAACTCATTTTTCGGTGTGCGGTAAAATCGTCAGTGGTAAAAAATAAGTTATAATGACAGAGGTGAAATTGTATTTTTTCTTATCTCTGGCATGTTTGCCTGTAGTTGTATTATATACAGTTAGCAACATCGTGAAATTGACATTCATCTCGATCAAAACCATTCCAAATCACTCGCTCAAGGATGCATTCATTCATTACAACCACTCACTCAATCTATTCATAAACGCCCCAAACTCACTGAAAAGAATGGAATCAACAACGTCATTCAAAATAAATATAGTTAGAATAAAAACGCAATTTCACTTACACAATTCAAATTGTAAGCGTCTGATAGGTACACGAAGAAATGTGGAACCAATTATAGAACTTGTATGCACATTTTATTAAAGGGAGGTAATTAATATCGCTAATTTTGTTAATCACAAGGTTTCTTCAGACGCTTACAATTTGAATAATGTAAGTTAAATTGCGATTCAGTTTTCCCAGCTTTATGATTTATTTTGAATGACGTTGTTATTTCTATCCCTTTCAGTGAGTTTGGAGCGGTTTTGAATGGTTTGAGTGAGTGTTTAGAATGAATGAATGGAGCGTTGAGCGAGTGATTTGGAATGGGTTTTATCGAGATGAATGTCAATTTCATGATGTGGCTAACTGTAAAAGCATCGTGAAATCAGCCATATAACAAACGTTAAAACATAGTTGACAGTTATTACATTTAAGTAATAAGACCATAAATGAGATCCATCATTTTTTTTTCACTTTTAATATTTGAATAGATATGGCCTCTGACGGTAAAACGGACAATCTGTTAATAACTCCGTAAAATAGATATTGATAAAGAAGATTGGTTTCAGTAAAGGTCATTAGGACGTTGCTTATCAAAAGTATTTTACAGTAAGATAGAATGGTCCTTCAAATTCAGAAATTTGACAAAGTGCTTAAAACTTCGACCCCTAGTCAAGCTGA
Organism: Fragum whitleyi; assembly: GCA_948146395.1. Taxonomy (NCBI): domain Eukaryota; kingdom Metazoa; phylum Mollusca; class Bivalvia; order Cardiida; family Cardiidae; genus Fragum; species Fragum whitleyi. The sequence goes on from OX411549.1 coordinate 35,642,599, forward strand.
CTAGGGGTCGAACTTTAAATCACTTTGCCAGGGTCGAGGGTTTATGCACAAGACCGTTCATTTCATACGGCGGATAAGAAATGCTAAAAATAGCGAAAGGGAGATAAGGCATTTATGCCAGATAAGAATTTGTTTAACTTTTGTCAGACTAGCCTATGTAATTTATGAGATTTATAACTGTGCAGATCACAGGGATATGTTCCGCTGATTTTTTTTCAATATATATGATAATATAAACAAGGGGTCGAACTCGGTTTAGGAACGAACGTCACCCGGTACGAATCGAGAGTCGATTTCTTTGTCAATTCACACCCAATATGAATGCACAATACACCATTTCATAGCTAAATGAATAAGCTACCATTGTGTAATTAATTTATTCACCAGACAAGCTTCATTTGCGAAAGCCAAACTGAAATGTCGTGAAATTTGACGTCAATTTCGCGACTCGGACAAATACCGGCACATCATATTAACGGGGCAAATGTGGGTACAGACGCCTCAATCGTGTATATCAATCCAATACTTACATGGAATATTATTAATTTACCATGTACAGCTATTTACTTCTGCTCACAACATTGGTACACGTCCAAATAACGGTTTTATTCCAAAACGACACTGAAAATATTTCTACTCCGCCATAACGTAAAACCGAACCGTAAAATGTAAGGAGCGATTTGATTCGTTACAACCCTATGAAACGAACGATAACTCTGCTCGATGAATAATCCATTATAACCGAATTTTACGAAATTGATATGTAAAGTATTTGCAAGTTTGAAAAATTTAATTTCATTTTATCAAATTCATTTCTATTTTCACTTTTTTCCATTTTGACAATTTTGAATATTTATTTTAAATTGTGGACCCCTGCTTCCGTAAAAATATTTTTTTGACGCGGGAAACCATCTTCACTGATTTTAGGTAGCCAATGAAATCTTTCGTTACAGAGGAGAGACGGACCCGTTCGGACTCTGTATTTATTTTTTATCTTAAAACTGGCCATAATAATAATAATAATAAGTAAATACAATTTTTAAATTGATTATAAGTATAATAACGACCTGAATCTGGAGTAAATACCAATGATTGTGGCGTCTGTATGAACGTTTATCCCTGTAACATTTTGTGCCGGTATTTGTCTTAGATGCGAAATTGACGTCGAATCGCACGACATTTCAGTTTGGCTTTCGTAAACGAAGTTTGTTTGGTAATTAAATTAAGTACTCGTCGGTTGTTTATCCATTTAGCTATGAAATGATGAATTGGGCATTCAGATTGGGTAAAAACTGACTTAGAAATCGACGCTCGATTCGTGCCGGGTGATTTTCGTTCCAAAATGGAGTTCGACCCCTTGTCTATATTATCATATATATTGAAAAAAAATCAGCGGAACATATCCCTGTGGTGCAGATTAGAAATGCTCATAAGCATGTTCGTTTGTTTGTGATGAACAGACATAGAGCAGCCTGATCAATCACAAAATGCAGGTAGAACATTTTTCCGTTTGTGGAAAGACACTGTAGGTTCGTGGCTATCTATTTAGCGCGTAGTTTAAAAGTCTGCAGCCATACTTGCTGGCGTCCCCCACATTTTAAAATGATTAGAAATGTAACGCACAAGCTAAAAGTTTTGTTGTAATTTTGCTTCCTATTCGTTTTGAATAGTCAAGTCAGTAAGTCCTAAAAAAATAACCAAAAATCAAACTTATTGCAACAAAAATCTTTTTTTTTTCTTTTAAATTGATATACCTTTCTTCAACTTCTACAAACAAAAGAAACGAAAAATAAAGAAAAACACTTCAAATCTCTTTATCAAAATCTATATCTTACTTTCCTTACATAGTACCAAGAAAGCAGTACATTTTTACATTCAAATCACATAATGTGTAAGAATGTACGAAGAGCTATGCAATCCATAATTCAACAATAAAAGCTTAGTATTTATTGGACTTGACGAAAAATTTTAAATGAAGGGAGACAATGCGTGTACGATGAAATTGATGCATCACTTAAGTTATCGTTTCTTCCGTTCAATTGTTATGAGAAAGGTACAGATGATGGATATAAAGGCAATAATAGCTATCTACATATCAATCCTCATATTCACTTGCAAATTTCATTAATATTTTCAAAAGCAAACGCTTAATAGATAAGCTTTTTAACGAAATCGAAGACATTTATGGTAGAAGACCAAAAGTAGAAATCTATTGATATATAAATAATACTTACTCGAAAAAATTCCCTTTTCTCACACAGCTTTCCTTGTCCTCTATAACGAACAGATATCAGTGATCCTTGTCTTACACGTGTGTAAACTCACATTCTTAATGACGTAATCACGACGTCATCTAACACAAGTCATCGTGACAGTTTTAGCACCTGGGCGACGGTTCCAAAAATAGGTTTAACCGTAAAACTAGTGAACATGTAAGAAACGGAATCTATTACTCGAGATTGTTTGAGACAAGCTGATCCTGTCCCCGTCTAGAATAGGAATGTTTTTGAGCTCGCCTAGGAACGCGTAATAAAATTTTTATTTCAGACTTGGTTAAGGGGCAGCTTGTCACTAACAATAACACCATGAAAGATCCTATATTTCTCTCTTATAATTATATATGTGACCCATCACGCGAACAGATACCATTTTGGAAGTGCGCCAACTGTCGACCCCAGACAGACTGTGCGAACTGCGCGGACTGACTAGGACCGAAACTTTTCACACAGAGCTGATTTTTTTAAATCTAGAATGATCAATCTACCTTCCCGTGAAAGGATTTTTGAAATTCGACATCTGGTTGGCCTGTACTCAAATCAATCTCTTTTTCAAACATCTATTTTACAGAATTCTCAAATGGTCATTTTTTGCGTGAGGGGTCACATATAATTCAAGAAGGAGCTACGAAGACGCCTATACGCGGTTATGCAATTAAGTCCTACCATGATAGAACATCTTGAAATTGGCATCATGACACGAGTTTGCTCGGAAGAATTGGGGTTTCCTTTCAAAATTGCTAGCGAAAGATTGTCGTAGTCATTTCGTCATTGATTAAGTAATTGCAGTATATGAGTATCATTATATACACGATGACGCAAAAACAGGAAATGTTGTGTTGTACCGAAATATAAAGAATTTTTCCGCTTTCTGACAACTAACCATTTGTGACCCGCCACGAAAACAAATACCACCTGGGTAGTGCGTAAAATGACGGCAATAGCCAGGCTGAAAAGAGTGGACCGACATGTTAAAAAAAAAAGATACGACCTCCGACAGACTTATTCTGTTGCCGATCAATTTTTCAAATACGTGTTTTACGGAGTTTCCAGATGGCCCTATTTCGCATGAGATGTCACAATTTGAAATTTCTAATAATGGTTGGACTTTCTTTCCACGGATGCTTTGTATTTATCTCCAAAGCTGAACGTTGATATCCTTCAAGAGTCTCCAGCTGCTCAAACTACTAAAATTTACTATTGTGACCCATCGAGCGAAGAGGGATCATCTGGGTAGTAGGCCCTACGCAAGGGCGTAACTCACATTACGCACATTACGTACTATTGCGTACTACAAATAAATCCTCTTTCGAAAAATCTCGTTGATGAAGGATCATAACATCGAAACTACAGCTTATTCAAGCTGTAGTTACGATGTTTGATTATTCACCAACGCTCAAACGCTCGGAAGGAGGGCATTGGTCTTTAGTCATAGTCCACATATCGCCTTTATATTGGTGGTCGCCTTCGAAATGCGAAAAAAATTCAGAAACCTGGCTACGCCTATGCTACGTAAAGTGTCGAAACTTTTCGAATTTCACTAATTTTCTGAATCTGTAATAATCAATCTAATTTTTGAAATGTGGCCTCTGGTTGTCCTGTGCAAGAATCATTTTCTTTTAAAAAAAAAATATTTTACAGAGTTTCCAGATGGTCCAATAATGTGCCCATTGGTAGGAGACGAAAGGCGGAAAGTTTATTCGTCACATCCGCGGATCGCACCGGGATCGAACAATTTGTATATAACGCGCTATTTAATTGTCACATTTTAAGATGAACAAGGGATGTTTACATAGCACGAAATTCAATTGTAATTTAAAATCTTCTATTGGTTTGAAAGAGAGAGACTGTCGCTTTTTTGGTTCTTTTACAGAGGCTTATAAAAGGCTACTTCTCAATTGAAAAAAAGGCTCCACTTTTCCCATCCGTGGCAGAGAAATTAACCAAATTAAAGATTATATTCACATTTTATTACTTTTTTTTCTGCAAAATTCAGTTTTATTGAATGTTTTTCTTTTAATATTATCATTGCTAAGACCTTAAAACTAGCTTTTTTCTTATCAAATAACTGCAAATGCAGTATAAACTGTACTTGAATACTTTCCATTACTTAATTTGTGTTTCCCATTATTTAAGAAAACACCGCTAGAATTTCCCAAAATGAACAGGCTAAGGCTTCTTCCTAACTGTTAGGAAAAGAAAGCCCTCGGGAGACAGTCGCTTTTAACAGTTTTTCATGTCGCGACGGTTAGGGCACCTAACAACGGTTTACTGGCATTTCTAACACTAGTACTTCCATTTCCTAATCCCGGTTTTACGTCGCTTTCAGCATTTTTTCAGTTATTCTGTGGCGGATGGATCACCTAACAATGGATTCCGGGTAATTTCACACAAGTAATACCATTACACCCATTCCTAGCCCCCAGCTGCTATCCAACATAGGTCTACGATTATCGACCCATTGGTGGAAGACAAATTGTCGAAAAGGATGAGTGCCGCCGTCGGGGATCGAGCCCGTGACCTCTAGATCGACGGTCCGACGCGCTACCAACTGCGTTATGACGGCGACTTCCTACTTATGTGATAAATAAAGGATCTGTCTTTATATTCTATATTAGATGAATGGATCTTAACCGAGTCTATAATTGAAATGTTATTAAGCGAGAGCCTTGGCGAGCTTTATAATTAATCAATTCTTCTAGACGAGGTTAACATCAACTCGTCTTAAATAAAATCGAGTAACTAATTCTTTTCTCACATTAACAACATGTTGTACGTTGAAACCCATTTTTGAAACACTCTTATGACAGAAATACCGCGAAAACCTGCGCTAGATAAAGTCGCGATGACGTCATTTAGAATGTTGACTTTCACATATGTAAGGCAAGTATATCTTATCTCTGATGGATGTACGGTATAGAAGACAAAAATGCTATGTGATAGATTCTTTGCATCTTATTCGGATGGTTTTTTCCTTTCAACTTCACCTAGAGAACGTTAACCATATCAAGTGGATATTTTACGTTAAAAAAAATGTCAGGAAATGCTCCTAAAATAATATTGAGTCATGAGGTTTTATGCCGTCTAACTGTACACCATTTTTTCAGCTCTACTGACCAAACATCAGGGGAACTATGGCGATACCGGTTTGCCGCGAGGCGTCCGTCTAACCGTCCGTCCGTTAACCGTCGCTTGTTAACGCTGTAGAGTCTACAGTTTTTATCCAATTGTCTTCAAACTTAGTCGGAATAATTGGACTATCAAAAGGATCGTTCCTTCCAAAAATGGGTCGGATCCGCCAAGCGTCATGCATGAGAAAGGAAGCCGAATGAAAATTGAATAAGAAAATCATCGTTAACGCTCTGCACCCGGTTGTATAAACGTTGGTTAACTTAACCACTGGTTAAGTCCTAACCCTGGTTTAAATTTTAACCAATCTGGTTAACTAACCAAACTGGTTAACTCGGTTGTATAAAACCACTTAACCAAAAGGTTAACTTTAACCATTTTGGTAAAATTAACCAGAAATATTCAGTACAAACATTCCCATCATGCAACATTCTTTCCAATAACTGTTTTATATTCTTTCCCGCCATTTGTCTAATTGGGTAGAATTGTAAGTTAAAATTGACCTTTTTAGCATTTTCAATATGTTTTGCTTTGTTTTGTTTTTCATGCTTTCGCTTAGTAGCTGCTTAATTGAGATAATCTCGGACAGTCGCCGTGAAATTAAACTCTAGCTCTCCGTTTCTTTTATTCGTAAGCATTTAAAATTATTCATATTAATATTTTTTGAGCAATGTTTGGACCGGCAGGTTGTCTGAAAAATTAAACGATTGGCGCGATCAACAATTGTTTGCACCTCGAATTTGTTTTGTAAAGGTAGACCTACCGGTAAAGTCAAAATTTAAGTTAATTATTATGTTAGTTACCGACCATAAGAATGCTGTGACGATAAAAATCATCTTGTTTTTACTTTCTTTTAGTCAATTCTGGTAGATTAAAACGCCTATATTTTACTTTTGACTTGATCTTTATGACGTCACTTGTACTGTAAATGACGTCATCAATATTAAGTTTACTATTACATTCATAATTGATAAACAATGACGTATGGGTCCACTGGCAATACACTTTTATTGTCCGATTTCGATGTTTTTAATAAAGCCGGCTGTGTTTGCAGAACTTTCTCGCCCGATAAACTCCATCTACGTATGGACCTAGTACAATCGCAAATATCTAGACCAATGTCGTATGGTATTTGATTTATAGCTTTATGAATTAATTTGAAGTATGTAACTGTATACGGTAGCTATTTTTCATTAACATTTTTTTTTATTCTGTTACTAGGCTCCTCATCGGAAGTAGATCTATTGTTGCCTCATGATTATTTTGCGGTCGCAACCTAATGTTTTATTCCGGAAAAATCTTTTTCAGTCACGAGACCAATAACCTTGATCACATTTTGAAAAGAATAAGTTCTCTTTGGACGCAGCCAAAGTCATGCGCGGATCCAGCGCATTTTCCCCGAATGGAATACAAACTGATATTCTCGGTCGAAAAATAGGTCTTTTCTTGATAGCTGATCAGAACATTGTAAATAAAGCGTGTTCAAGCTGTGGTTACGATGTTCTGATCATTCACCATCATTTAAATGATAATCATTTCTAGGGAAGCTTTTCTCCACCGCCCCTGGCAGCAGGCTTATCATATGATGATACGTCTTCTACATCACACTAAATTTGTTCTGATAACGCCCATGGAAGACATACGCTGAATTCAGTAAATGCGATATATTAAATAAATATCCAAGTTTTTTTCATGACTACGCCAACGAAACCAGGGTCTTTTTTCGAAACAGACAAGTTTGAATAAATGTGAACCCTTTGGTTTTTATGGTTTTCCTGATTTCTTGTCAATTGCCCACCAACGTACAAAACAAATTAACTTCAAAGGTTCTCTTTACTAAATGTTTGTTCTAGATTACGATGATGGTCCATTTTTGCGTGACAAGTTGATATTTTCCAGAGCTGGGACAATAGGCCTCTTTTTTCCCAATATGTCTATAATCAAAACCTCGAAACTGCAATTAAATTAAGTTGTAGTTACGATTTTTGAGAATGACGAGGACATATTTTACGTAGAAAACCCAACCATTGGCAAATACAAGTTTAGTGAACAACTTAAAAGAAGGGTCACCCAATGAACATTCCGGGAAAGTTAAGTTAAAATTAACCTATTGGTTTGAGAGTTTACTCAAGGACGGACGCATGACCGACACAATGCCATGACAAAAGCTGCTGGCCAGTCTTCTCCAGTTGTGCTAATGGTTGGTTAATTTGTTTGTTTGAATAGGAATTTACACTACTATTTACGATCTGTCAGTTATATCGCGGCGGCTTAAGCACCTAACAAGGGATTCCTGGTATTTCTCACACTTGTACTACCATAAACCTTTCTAGCCTCTAGCGGCTACCCCACATAGGTCAACGATTTAAAACTCCTTGGTGCGAGACGAGTAGTTGGAAAATTAACGGTGCCGGGTATCGAACCAGGGATCTTTAGATTGACGTTACGACGCGCTTTCAACTTCACTATGGCGGCTGCTCTAAAGGTTGGTTAAACTAAATACATGGATGTCACAAAGAGGACTAAAACTCCTACTGGCGATATGTGCCAGTATCGCAAACGGGTTAAGGACAAAGTTCAATTGTGATCTTGACCTTTGACCTTCGTGAGCCAAAAACATTAGGGTACCTTCTTGTGTAATTGGCAACAATTGTATGAAGTTACATGATTATAGGTAACTTCGTTCTTGAGTTAAAGTCCGTAAACGAAAGGTCGACGGACGAACGGATGGACAGATAGACAAAGTGAAACTAATATACCCCCATCTACGCTGTATATAAGGGTATACAATGTAATTACATGTATATTCAGTAATTTGGAGGATGTTTGAAGACAGGCAAAAGGTGGGTTACAATACCTTTCTGGAAGTTTCAACTCAGATGAGCTGATATCACCATTTGAAAGACTACCTAAACAGGGTTGGTAGAAAGCCTAAACCAATTTCAATTCAAAACCAACCATTTACTCACAGGCTCTCTCTTTGAAATGTCCTTTCCTAGAGACATTTTTAAAGAGTTCCCACAAATGATTCTTCAGTGAAAACAAGATGTATTTGTGAAACATCATTGCTTTCCCCCCCCCCCCCCTTCTCCGATGTTTTGATAATAACATTGAGGTTGATAGATGACCTCGACCTTGTCACATGACCTTGACCTTGGTATCTGTAGATGCGCACCTTCGAGATCTATCATTATACCAAATATGAGCATTGTATCTTGAATAGCCTTGAAGTTATTGGCAAAGTTAAGTTTTTATGTATTTTACTTGCAAGATCTTTGCTGGTGACCATTACCTCAATTATCTGTATTAAACTAGATGTACCTTTTCATCTGGATCCATTGTTATCAATAACAAACAACTAAAAATAATGTTAACCAGATCTAATCAACTTATAGATTTATCAGAATACAAGGGAAAAGCTTGTCATGAACTATTTTGTAAACTAAATATACACCAAAACAGATTACTTTGAATCATGCTGCACACATACCAAGCTATAAAAGAGTTCAGATTTCCATTCAAGTAAAAATGAATAATAAAAATACATGATAGTTTTCATACATATATCAGTCATTATTAAATTGAGATAGGATAACAAAATCTTATTGAATGCTTCTGATTGGAAGACAACCACAAGTTGTTTTGAAGTTTTGTGTGTGTGTGTGCTTTAAAAGGATGCTACCCATATGAAGAGATACTACTGATTATGCTGATTTAAATGAAAAAAAAGTTAAGATAAATATCAAGGGAAATAACTTCACAAAAGCACACAAGAGTTATCTCTTTTATAAACTTTGCTTCTTCTCAATGGCCCAAATGCATAACAAAAGGTTATTTTTCCCTGTATTAAGCCTACAAAACCTCCTTGGTTCAGGATTAAAAAGCCTATACAAATGTTAGTTAGTAATGACACCCTGCTTTATACATGCACTCGGTGTAAAGCAGGATGAAAAATTTAAACGTTAGAATACACTTTGCATATTGAACGCATGTTTTCTTTTAGACTTAACACAGTTAAATAATTTTTTGTTACACACTCATGCCACAAAACCTAAAATCAAAGCAAAAAAGGCAATTCTCTGAGCATCTTTTGAGAGGGTAAATTATTCTACCTTGACCTTTTACATATAAATTTTACCTTTTCTGAATGGTACTTCTAGTAAATTAGTTCTATTTATCCATTTTGTTTGAAATTCATAGCCGCCACACTTAAGAGATAAAAATAAACACTATTTTAGACTTAAAATTAAGATTGAATCTTGGGTAAACTACGGTAAAGGGAAAAATATTTAACCCTGACCATCAGTTTATGCTCCGAACAAGTTTCCAGATATTTGTTGCATTCAGTATTACATAAATTATGTAGAGGCTTTTAGAGCTTCAGAATTGGAAATCTAGTTAGGCTCACTTGATCAATTCAAAAGCTCTAAATGTATTTATAAAGATATCACTTTTATGTACACATCTAATAGCATAACTACAGTAAACCCGAAAGGGAAAATGAAAGGAAAGCTTTCTTAAACTAATTTGTAGTACATGTAGTCAATAATTACATTTTTATATAAGTTTTCTAAAATAATCTAAGTTTTAGTATTGCATAGAGTGAAAACAAGAAAATTGTCATTAAGGCCCCTTTTCCCTTGATATGACATGGATATATCCCATTTTCAATAGAGTGCATCCTTTTACCCTGGCCAACATTCTAACCAAGTTTCAAGAAGATTAGGCCATACGTGTGGCCTTAAGAAAGTAAACAAGAAATTGTTATTAAGGCCCCTTTTCCTGTGATATAGCATGGATCCTTCCCATTTTCAATAGGGTTCATCCTTGTGACCTGGCAATCATTCTGACCAAATTTCATGAAGATTGGGTCATATTTGTGGCCTCTTGAGAGTAAACAAGAAAATTGTCATTAAGGCCCCTTTTACAGTGATATGGCATGGATCCATCCCATTTTCAATAGGGCTTCATCCTTGTAATCTGGTCAATATTTTGACCAAGTTTCATGAAGATTTGGCCATATTTATGGCCTCTAGAGTGTTAACAAGAAAATTGTCATTAAGGCCCCTTTTCCTGTGATTTGGCATGGATCCTTCCCATTTTTGACAGGGTTCATCCTTGTGACCTGGCCAACATTCTGACCAAGTTCATGAACATTGGGCTATATTTGTGGCCTCTAGAGTGTAATCACTAAGATTATTGACGCAGGACGACAGACGACACAAGACAGAGGACGGACATTCATTGATCACAAAAGCTCATCTTGAGGCGATGTGCTCAGGTAAGTTAAAAAAATCTTATTTTCTGATTGAGTGATATTTCCAATTCAAATTTTCATGTATGCTTGCACACAAAGTAGTTCTATTGATAAGAATAATTCTGTGTCAAAAATACATAAGAAATGAAGAAAATATTTCTTTGATTGGGGGAATGAAACAAAATCTACCAATGCACTTATGTATTCTTACAACATAATTCTGTTTTTCATATCATACCCGCCCCCCTCCAATTAAAATATATACCCTTCATCTGAAGAAAAGAGATACATTTACCAGTTTGATTCCATTGATGGCTTGATAGTAACTAGTCTACAGTTAATTACATCCTGAAATTGACACTCTTTTTGATCAAAAACATTTAAAATCACTTATTCTGCACTCCATACATTCATTCCAAACACTCACTCAAACCATCCAAAAATGCTCCAGAACCACTCAAGATGAACTAAAGATCAACTACTACATTCAAAATAAAAATCTGTATAAAAGTCTGTTATTTCACTGACATAATTGAATTTCATAAGCGTATTACGCGTTTGTGAAGACATGGAAATCTATTCATTGAACATGTATGCATATTTTATTAAAGGGGGGGGGGGGTAATCAATATTGCTAATTTTGTTCATCCTGAAGAAAACTTGTGATATTGAATTATCTCCCTTTAATTTCACTCAAAACTCTCTCCACACACTCATTCAATTCCATTCCAAAATCATTCATCTTGTCAATTTCACAATGTTGTTTACCAAAACATCTTGAATAAGCATATTAACTAGTTTCTATACTGGTCATAAACATTTTCACATTTTTGAACTGTATCATTCCAAAGAGCCTGACCTAGAAGAGAAGTCCAAGTGGATATTGAAAAGTGAGAAACTTGGTTTACAAACATTGTGTGAAGGGGAGAAATTTATTTAACATGCAATTTCTCAGTTTTATACAAATTTATTATATTCACATTGGAGGTCATTATTCAACAAAGCATTTAAATATTGACCAGTCTAAGGCAGTGTCTATCTAATTATGGGTTAAAGGCCTTCAATAATCAATCAATACTAATTTTGTTACACATAAGAACAACATTGTATTGATCCTGCAATTAAGCAATGGAAAATAAGTGTTACCTAAATTTTCATTCATAAAGCTGAACTCAAACACTAAGATCTACATTTTGTTAAAAAAAATATGTTTTGCCTTTTGAGGTCGGCTAGTTTGGAACAAAAAGAGAAGTTAATTGACAAGCTTTAACATTTGAGCCTGTGAGTGAGATTTCCAACAATTTCAAATATGCCCATAGAAAAGACTCTGACCAGCCTGTGCATCTGCACAGTCTGAACAGAGTCTTAACTATGCATTTAGTAGATAGATAAGGTCTCAAAGTATCTCATAATCTGTAGACCATCAATTAACTTTATATCTACAGTATGTGACTGTCTAGGCTACTCAATGTTTGCCCATCACGCACATTTCAAATTGTTGGAAATGTCATGCACTGGCTCATTTAAAATATTTTAGTTTTAACAAGTGCATGTCGTATTGCGATGCAATACAGGACTCCCCCACCGGATAACAAAAAATCCTCTCTTATAATATATCTCCTACTTACTAGATCTATAACTGTAAAAGTTTAAATTTGCTAGCACTTATAGTTTAGGAGATATGATCCGGACAAGAATGTAAGACTAAAAACAACAAAGGGCAATAACTCAAAAAGTGGACATGGCAGAGTAACAGTTCTTGTACATGACACTTGTCCTCAATAAGATCTATCAGTGTACAAAGTTTGAAGTTGGTAGCACTTATAGTTTAGGAGATATGATCCGGACAAAAATGTAAGGGTAAAAACAACAAAGGGCAATAACTCAAAAAGTGGGCGTGGCAGAATAACAGTTCTTGTACACGACACTTCTCCTCAATAAGATCTATAAGTGTACAAAGTTTGAAGTTGATAGCACTTATAGTTAAGGAGATATGATCCGGACAAGAATGTAGTAAAGACAACAAAGGGCAATAACTCAAAAAGTGGGCGTGACAGAATAACAGTTCTTGTACATGACACTTTGCCTCAATGAGATCTATAAGTGTACAAAGTTTGAAGTTGCTAGCACACATAGTTTAGGAGATATGATCCGGACAAGAATGTAAGGGTAAAAACAACAAAGGGCAATAACTCAAAAAGTGGGTGTGGCTGAGTAACAGTTCTTGAACATGACACTTCGCCTCAATGAGATCTATCAGTCTACAAAGTTTGAAGTTGCTAGCTCACATAGTTTAGGAGATATGATCCAGACAAGAATGTAAGGGTAAAAACAACAAAGGGCAATAACTCAAAAAGTATGTGTGGCAGAGTAACGGTTCTTAAACATGACACGTCTCCTCAATGAGATCTATAAGTGTACAAAGTTTGAAGTTGCTAGCTCACATAATTTAGGAGATATGATCCAGACAAGAATTTAAGGGTAAAAACAACAAAGGGCAATAACTCAAAAAGTATGTGTGGCAGAGTAACGGTTCTTAAACATGACACTTCTCCTCAATGAGATCTATAAGTGTACAAAGTTTGAAGTTGCTAGCACTTATGGTTTAGGAGATATGATCCGGACAAGAATGTAAGGGTAAAAACAACAAAGGGCAATAACCCAAAAAGTGGGTGTGTCAGAGTTATGGATCTTGAACATGACACTTTGCCTCAATGAGATCTATAAGTGTACAAAGTTTGAAGTTGCTAGCACACATAATTTAGGAGATATGTTCCGGACAAGAATGTAAGGGTAAAAACAACAAAGGGCAATAACTCAAAAAGTGTGTGTGGCAGAGTAACGGTTCTTGAACATGACACTTTTCCTCAGTGAGATCTATAAGTGTACAAAGTTTGAAGTTGCTAGCACACATATTTAGGAGATATGATCCGGACAAGAATGTAAGGGTAAAAACAACAAAGGGCAATAACTCAAAAAGTGGGTGTGGCAGAGTAACGGTTCTTGAACATGACACTTCTCCTCAATGAGATCTATAAGTGTACCAAGTTTGAAGTTGCTAGCACATATGATTTAGAAGATATAGCCCGGACAAAAGCGTGACGGACGGACGGACAGACGGACGGACAGACGGAATCGAGCAAACCTATAGTCCCCAAACCGGTAACCGGTTGGGGACTAATAAATTGATGTTATATGATTAAAATTTTTCATCTGTATTCTCCATTACAAAAATATCCAAAATATTCAGGAAGATTAGTCTAGGTAAGAATCATGCCCCTTTCACTATCAAGGACCTGCAGCCCAGTGGTGTCCCCTTGTGGTGCTTTTGTTTCATCAGTCAAAGAACGATCTTCTTTCATCTATTATCGCTTTGAACCTATTTAAATATATTCCTCAACATTTTAGAGTCAGACACCTTTATTCCATTTTCTACATCTATTTATCTGAAATAACAAAAACAAAATGATAATTGCAAAAAGAGGAAAAAACATTTTTAATATGGGTCAGACTGCCCAGACTTAACTAAGCCAATACTAAGTATGACTAGTTCAACTATCAGAAAACCCTCCTCACCAACTCAAACCCTTTTATCTTAGGTAAGTCACCAAGTTGATAAAAAGTTTAAAATGATATATTATCAGTTAGGGTCCCCATCCTTTCCCTAATAATTTTTATGCCCCCGATAGGGAGGCATAATAAATTTGACTTGTCCGTCCGTCCGTCTGTCCGTCCGTCTGTCCGTCCGTCTGTCCGTCCGTCCGTCCGTCATTCCGTCCAAAAACTTTAACATTGGCCATAACTTCCTTATTACTATCAAAGCGGTGTCGGGGGCATTGTCATCTTACAGTGACAGCTCTTGTTTTGTATATCTCTATATTTACTCAGGCTATATTTCAAAGGGTTTTAGCATATTCTTCATTAAAACAATGTTTCTAAAAGTTTAATTATTCACTATATTGGACAAGCTCCTTTTGATCCTTACATGTCAAGCAGAAGAATCCTCTTTTACTTGTCAAGGGACAAGTTTGGAAAATCTTTAATTCCACACTCATTTATCAGGAGTATTGACAAGCATCTCATAATTCCCATACATCATTTTATTTTTGAATTCTAGATTGTCTCCTTCAAGGTTATTACATTCTGATAGGCTAAAAAATTGATTTATTATTTAAGTACACATCTAAAAGCTATTTTGTAATAAATGCAAACAAGGGAGACCTTTATCAATCTATCTTTTATGAAGGAACAAATCAATTTAGTTTCATCATATTTAATAATAATAATAATTACATGATATGAAGAGAGTATTTTTAGAATTCATGGAGGTATAAAAAAACCTAGCTCACTCATGAATAAATGATAGAATCCACTTGACTTCACATTATTTCCATTATTTGTGATTGACTTCAAAAAAATTAGTTTCATACCTAAATGATCTTGTTTTATTATTATTTTTTTTTTTTTTTTTTTTGTCACAAAAATAAAAGATTGTTTGGGTTTTTTTTCTTTTCTTTCTTTTTTTTTATTTTTTTATTATTTTTTTTTTTTTTTGGGGGGGGGGGGGGTTGTCATGGACAATTACACTCTGACAAACACAGAAAGGTACATTTATTGATGGATTGAAAACCAAAGATAAAAAGAAATTATGGACATTGATGGATAAATAGATAGAATCATTTGATGGATGGAATCTTGGTTGGTTGGTTGGTTGGATGGATAGATGGATGGATGGATGGATGGATGGATGGATGTGGATGGATGGATGGATAGATGGGGATGGATGGAGGGGTGGGTGGATGAATGGGCCAAAACTGGCAATGTTCTCACAGCTGCTTTGATCTGGGGATATAAATGGTTATTTCAAAGTAAGCTTGTATCCCTCCTTCAAGAAGGCTGTTGGCAAAATTGGGAGCATAAGCTTCAATTCGGGGACGGGGCCTTGAAAGAAAAGCCTGAGACAGCTAACAGGATTTCTGTAAAAAAGGTTCTAATGCAAAAGGGTGGATTCTTTTCCTGTTATTTCAGAATTTTGATAAGAATTCTGCCATGTAAATGAAATTGATTGGGCCTCAGAGGGGATTCATTTGACCCCTAAATACCCTCCGGATATGCAGCTTGGGTTTAAGATACATCCGCGACTTGGCAGATGAAAATATAGATTTTAAAGCAAATGAATAAATGGATAGAAGCAAAAAAGAAAGGCTGAATAGATAAAATGATCCATAGTGGAATGAAAGGTGGTGAGACAAAAAAAGGACAGAGCAGGGGTCAGAGCAGATAACTTTATTTAAGGAATCGCTAAATAATACTAAGATTTACTTACTGTGTGTAAAGGTATAATGTCATATAATGAGTGTTGACATCGATTTGACTTCAATGTGTAGTGGAGTATACACTCGATATTCCTGGGATCGAAACTGGTCTGGTACGAACTTAAATCTGCACAGTTGTCGTTCCTTGGAAGAATTTTTCACTGGAATATGATTTCTCGTCAAAATATAATGAGCTTTGCAAAGTAACAGCCTTGAAATCGTCATTCGTATCTGTTGAAACCATTTTTTGTGTTTGAAGCGAGGAAAATCAAACATTTCCGCCATTTTTACTTTTGGTTAACTTCGCTAACCCAACTCCGGAGCTGGGTTAAATTTAACCGGAATTTTGCCTCGGTTAAATTTAACCAAACCTTTATGCAACCGGTTTTCGACGTTTTAACCAAATTGGTTACCAAAACACCGGTTTAACCAACTGGTTAAAGTTAACCAACGTTTATACAACCGGGTGCTGAAGTTCACAGTTATCCTCTGACTGTCTTTAAACTTGTTCAAAATGATGTTTTTCCTTTTTTTTCAAATATTTTATACATAATTATTCGACTTGAAAGTTTGACTTATCGATATAAGCGGGTCCGTTCCGTCAAGCGTCACGGGAAAAGGGGCAAATGATAACTTTTTCGACCAAGATTTATTTCCCGCGCGTGGTGCTTTTGTTGTGTTACAAATCTCCATGTATGCATGAATTGTCATGAAACTTAAACAAAATACTCCTCATGTGACCACTGCCACAGTATATGTACGTGAGGCACAATCATTGAGTATCCTAGGCACCTCCATATCGTTATCATCTACATTGTATTTACTTACTGCCTGAAGATGGGTTAAGACCTTATCTAGTTACAGGACCAACAGTGGAGACTTTTGTCCACTGTGCAGATGCACAGGCCTGCAAGAGGTTTTGCTTTCCGCACAAAGGAGATTGTTTGAATTGTCATGCAGAGACTTAATTCATATAAAAGTTTATACTAATTTATTTTATTTCGATTGCGACGAAAGCTTAGGCTGATGTTTTCACGTCCCTGAGAGACGATTTTCTTCTTATAAGACAAACATATTTCTGTTGCACTCAAAATTCAACTAGATTTATGTTAATCTAGCGCAGATTAAACTATTTTTTTCAACGTCAAGATTCGGATATTTTAAGGTAGTGGACCCATAATAGTTCTGCAATATTTTGGAACTCGCTATCTTTCAAATGTTTTTAACAAATTCATTAGGAAACCTCGGTTAACGCTGTTAAAGTTCATGACTTCTAAGACTTTTGAAAATATTACGAGACCACTTCCTTAAGTCTCTCCATCTTTAATATCCTCGTGCGTTAACAACAAAGTCGAATCAAGCTAAAGATCTATATAAACAAAAGAGTAAAGCAAATACACCACCAAATATTAAAACAATCACTAGTGAACCACAAAAGAAAGCACCGTCTATCAAATTAGCAACATCAAGCCAAGTAACTTCTAGTTCTGTAGTAGCGCATGCATTGCTACTAACATTCGTGTTTAGATCCTTTGCTAGCTGTAAACTAGTGTCCTCATCATTATTTATTCTCTTTTGAGTTTCATCCTCACGTGGGTCATGTGGACCTTTTGAGTTATCTTCGGGAATTGTTGATAAAATTGTTATAACGGCGCCTTTTTTTCTTTCCTTTTTTCTTTTATCTGTTCATTTCTCTTCCGTTTTCTTACGTAGACTACAACGTCACGAAGACCTTGTGGAATTATTTTATCCGTTTCGACAGCCATTCTACTCAAACATATACTTGTGACGAGCGATATAGTGCTTAGGACCATGCAAATTGTTAGTATGACAGAATAATATGAAATCTTGGCCGAATTTTGTGGCAGATCGTCAATAACGATTGTTTGCCAGAATACGAAGGAAAGAAAGATGGTAGCTGAGAAGGAAACCCGTTCACCACTGTCAATCGGAACGATGTGTATAAAAATATTTGCAAATAATAACAAGCATTGAGGGGCAATTTTGTGTAAGACGTTGAACTCATAGCGTCTGGAAAGTAGTACTCTAAGATTTATTACATCAGCTATCTTATTTGTAAATGGTTCTATAAAGATTTTATTCGTGACAAGTGGTTCGTCAATAACCCACTCTCCGTGTGGAAGAATGAGGTCCGAAATTCCGCTAACATTAGAAAAGAGTTTCACAAATTCCTTCACATAACCCCCACACATCAAGCTAATGCTACAGAAATGAGCATCCATCGGGTAATACCGCATGTTCAAATCACAATGCGTCTCTATATTTCCAATCATCATCATAATCACGTGACCTGTTGACAACACCTGTAACGTTGTCGTCATTTCCCCGGATATTGACTGTGTAAATATAAAGTTTGGCATCCAGATTTCATTGTCTGTGACAATTATCCGCTCTAAACCCGTCTCACTCTGGTTCCAGGCCAAGTACTCGTCTTTCCATGTGGCAGCAATAAAATCCCTCAACACCAGCCCTGCGTTCAGAATGAAAACGTTAGCGAAGCGCTTTCGAGGTTATACCCCGCTTTGCACGTATGTGCACGTGCAAAGCGGGGTATCATCTCAAAGCGCTTGCGAAGCGCTTTTACATCCTGAACACAGGGCATTTGTCCACTGACTGCATACGATACGATAGATCGAATCTTAAATGCAACTATTATCTAAACAATACATATAGATGAAGCAAAGAGCTTGATTTAATTAGAGTAAAAGATTACCGGCTGAGCTAACCAGACTCGGTGAATTATGTGACGAATTTGAGAAAACTTTAGACATGTTAACATGCTAAACAAGCTTAATGACAATATCGCCAATTATGTATAAATGCGATAGCAATAGTTCGTCTGAATCAATTTAGTAAAAAAATCAGTTTATAGTTTTGTTTCTGTCGCGTTATCCATTATGCTTCACAGTGATAAATTATTTTGAAAGGGCTCCCATGTGTCTTTTTATTAATGAATCGTCACGCGAATGAGGGCAATGTAGGGATATGGTGTTTTTGATTTGATCGAGCAGAGGGCAGCCAGAAGTGACATTTAACAAATGAGCATGTGTGTGACATTTCCAACAATTTAACATGTCGTGAGTTGCCAACATTGAGCGTTCTGGATAGCCACACAGTGTAGAAAGAAGATTGCCAGTCTATCTTATGATATTTTGAGACCTTATATATCTATAGAGCGCAAAGTAAAGATCCTTGACAGACCGTGCGGTTGCACAGGCCAGAATCTTTGCTCTGCGCACATTTCAAACTGTTGGAAATGTCACGAACACCCTCAAATGAGTATACAGAAATGAAGCATACTTATTCTAGGTTAGGAAGATCAGAGGTGCGTTCGTTAGAGATTCTTAAGATTCTTATAAAGACTTTAGAGATAAAGCGTTCGGTAGAGCGAGATTTTTAACCGCTCAATAAGAATCTTAAGAAATCTCAATGAGAAAACGTAGATGGTTTTGCATTGGCTTAAAACAAGTAGTCATGACGACGTCGAATGTTTTCATTCCAATTATCGAAAATCGTTCATTATTACGTCTTAAAAATCTTATTGAGCGAGATCGTTAACGAACGCATCTCAGATCAGTGAAAAATTTCAACACCAGTCAGACCGCGCACTTTTAGTGGGGTCGACACTGTACGCACTACACAGATGGTTAGCTTTTGCCTGACAATTCTTAATTGTAATGACCCTGCTGTTATTTCCAATTATTCATGTTAGTTTTGATATTTCCTAAAATACATAACCCCCTCAGACAAAAGGGCACCATATTCGACCTTCTATGACAAAAAGGGACCATCTGAGACCCCCAAAACAAAAAGGGACGACCTTGGAAGTGCGAAAAGTTTCGTCTCTCGTCAGACCGAGCAGGTCAGTACTTTTCTCTTTCTTTACATTCTCTGGATGCAGCGGGATTAATTTAGAATTCTATCAAACTTTTTTTTGAAATGCAACCTTTGGTTGACCTCTGCTGAATCCAATCTTTTTTCGTTCCTTGTCATTGTTTTCTAAGAATACCAAATACACTTTATTTCGTTGGCGAAATAAAGTTTCAAGTGATCCATACTAGAATACGAACTAAATGTAGTGCTTTGAATTTAGATTTATTTCGTAGAAATTTGATAGATTCTACACTTTGTCAATGTGGTGAAGTTAAAAGTAGTCAATACCTTTTCTATGATAGTAACTTTTACACCGCGAAACAGATTACTTCGTTCCCAATCAAATATCTCAGATATAAGTCTGGATGCTCTGTTGTATGGTGATGATGACCTTGCTTACCACGAAAATGTCAGTTTATAATTAGAAATACAGCCCTTAATCAGAACCCAGCAGAAGATTTTGACTCAAGGTAGTGGACCCGTAATAGTTCCGCACCATCTTTGAATTAATGAACTTGAACAGTGTTAATCGAGGTTTCCTAATGATTTTCATTAGGAAACCTCGGTCAACATTGTGAAAGATCATGGCATCCAAAGTGTTGCAGAACTATCACGGTTCCACTACCTTAATATTGCCAACGAAGGTAAAAATTTCATATTGCTCTTTCTTCAAGTTTCAGAGTGATGACTGTTGCTTATAACATTAACTTTTAATCCCGAAATATAATATTGGTGCTATTTCAAAGGAGTAAATCAGAGGTTTGGTCATGATTTTAATCATAATGTTATCATGTATAGCAGCCTCACGCAGAGTGGAAGACATGTGATTCACCATTACATCTACCTGCTCTCTGACAGAAATCAGTGAACTTAAGTATTTCTCAAAATTCACTGATTTCTGTCAGAGAACAGGTAGATGTGAAGGTGAATCACATGTCTTCCACTGTCCATGAGGCTGCTTTCAAAAAGCAAAAATGTAATATCAATTGCCAAAAAAAGGTGAAGAGGCGAAAAGCTAAGAAAAAGTGGTGTGATGTTGATTGTGATTCGCATTATAGACATTTGAAACAGCTATTTCGCAAGTTAGCATCAGATCCATTTAATTCTACGTTACGTAACAGGGTTTATTCTGAACGTAAAGAGTATTACAGATTATTGAGGAAAAAGCAAAGATTATTTAAAGGAAAAATGTTAAGTGGTCTCTTGGAGAGTGAGAAAAGAAATCCTAAAGAGTTCTGGAATTGTGTAAATGATTTATTAGAAAAACAAAAGGCTGATCCTTCTTCTGAAATATCAGCTAGTACATGGACAGAATACTTCAAGTCTCTCATGAACATTGATTATGTGAATAATTTTGATGATGAATTAGCTTCTGAAACTTGTAATGTATTTGAAAGCTATGATAATACTATTGTTAACAAAAGTATTTCTACTGATGAATTTTTGAAAGCAGTAAAATATTTAAGACGTGGTAAATCTTGTGGTATTGATGAGATTTCAAATGAAATGTTGCATATATCTGTACCGTTTCTTTTGGAACATTATACATTTATATTCAACCAAATACTGCAGAAAAGTATATACCCTTCATCATGGAAAGAAAACATTATCAAGCCCATCTACAAAGGAGGGTGGGCTAATAATCCAAACAATTATAGAGGTATCTCCATATCAAGTTGTTTTAGTAAACTTTTTACAAGAGTTCTGTTCAATCGGTTAGATACCTATATTGAGAGTAATCAAATTATTGGACCTGAACAAATAGGCTTTCGTAAAAATTGTCGCACTAGCGATCACATCCTGACCCTGAAAACAATTATTGATAAGGCTTTTAAGCTTTCAAAAAATATTTATGCTTGCTTCGTTGACCTTAGCAAAGCATTTGACACGGTTAACAGAAGTGCACTGTTTCACAAAATGTACAAGTACAATATTAAAGGTCCATTTCTTAACATTTTGAAGGATATGTATGCCTCTTTGTCATGTTGTGTGAAAACACAAAGTGGTCTGGGGGCAAGTTTTGAGACCAAAATTGGGGTAAAACAATGATGTATATTAAGCCCTACATTATTCTCCTTATACCTTAATGATTTAGATAGCTTTTTTGATGATTCATGTGATCCTGTCACTGTAGATAATACATATGTGTCAAGCCTCCTTTATGCTGATGATATTGTACTTATTTCTAAAACTGCAACAGGACTTCAGTCAGCTATGAATAAGTTGGGAGACTTTGTCTCTCATGGAATTTATCAGTTAATATTTCTAAAACAAAAGTTATCATATTCAACAAGTCAGGTAGAGTTCTTAAAGGTTTTTCATTCAAATACATGCAAACAGAGGTTGAGATTGTACAGGAATACAAATATCTAGGTATCATTTTCAGAGCATCCGGTGTTTTCACCCAAGCCATTAAGTACTTGTGCAACAAAGCACAAAAAGCAACATTTAGTATTAAAAAAGCTTTGGCAGGAGAAAACATGAACAATGATTTATATCTGAAAGTGTATGAACATTGTGTCAAACCAATACTTCTATATTGTAGTGAAGTACTGTCTTTAGATTTTATTGTAAATAAAGATAGTTTAATTAGTTTTGAACATAGATATGATCTGCTACAACAAGAAAAAATTCAAGTTCGCTTTTTGAAATCAGTCATGGGTGTAAACAAGTATGCAAGCAATAATGCAGTAAGATCAGAATTTGGAATCTTTCCTTTGGCTGTATACGGTTTGAAATATTCTTGTGCCTTTTGAACACATCTGATTAATTTAAATCAGAATTTTCTTGCATTCAAATCATATTTAGATAGTTGCTCCCTCCCCAAAGGTTTCGCAAGAAAATTCAAATTATTTATGAAGGTTATTGGATTTGAACATGTATGGAACAATCACTTCACATTCTCCAAAAATAAACTGAAAAATTCAACTTATAACAAACTAAAAGAATCTTATGTACATTATTGGAAAAAATGTATGTTTGATGATAGCAATAACAAACTTAGAACCTTCAGAACCTTTAAGATAAATTATGAGAAAGAAATGTATTTGCGCATAAATGATTTGCCCAGAGAACAAATTACATCATTTGCCAAATTTCGTGTAAGTGCACATAATCTTCAAATTGAAAAGGGTAGGCACCAAAAGAAACCTTTCATAGACAGAATTAGTCCTCTTTGTAAATCACAAGTTGAAACTGAAGCCCACTTCTTATTACAATGCCAGTCTTTATCAGATAGCAGGAAAATATTCTTTGCTGAGGTAGAAGGCATCACACCTTCCTTTAAAATCATGAATGGTGATGATAAAGTTAGATACATTTTACAAATCAAAGAATATGATGTGTTTCAAACTTGTATATCTTATGTTCACAAAATGTTTGAAGAAAGAGATAATCTACTCGCAAAAACAGCTGCAAACTCTTGAGTTTCCTTTTATTTCAGTGTATTAATTCGGAGACCTTAGTATGAACCTTGTATATCCATCTTCTTGGTAAAGAAAACTTGCTTTTTACTAAACTTTGTTGACCCTTATTATGAAAATAGGGCAGATCCTTTTCGACGCAAATTGTTCAATTTGTCATTGTTTTCTGCTTAAAAGAAAAAAAGGAAATAAAATAAATTAATTAGTAGATAAATATGAATATAAAAATTGTTATCTGCTGCTTCTTTAGGTCTTTATAAGTCTTAGATTTATTTATTTATTTTCTTTAAAGGTTTTCAGTTTTATTTTTGTTCATAAACTTATTGAATGCAAACATATTATAATATATGCATTTTTTTAGGGTCATCGTTACCTTTATAATTGGTCATAGATACCGTGGAATTATATATATATATTTATATGTGTGTGTATATGCATGTATGTGTATATATATATATATAGTATTATGAGTGTGATTCCTAAGCATAGCAATAACTGCATTCTTCTAGCTCTGATTGCAATGATTTTGATTAACATTATCATGATTTGACCAAGGCTCTCCATATGTATGCTGATATTTTATATCGGTTCTTTAATCTAAGATTATATACCCATCTGATATATACCTTTTGATAAGTTCTGTCTTGTGTGTTTATTGTATGTATGTTCTTGGTGACAATCCTATAACTGGATTTTTTAAACCAATAAAGGAATTTGAATTTGAATTTGTATAAGCCATAGCTTTTGAATGTTATAAAATACTCAAAGTTCTAAATTTGACATTGGTTCTGAATCTCTGTGATGAATATTTTGCTATATTTTCATGATATCACATTACATATTGTCAGTTTCATTAAAAAACTTTGGAACTACAGCTTTAATCAAGCTGTAGTTAAGAGGTTTTAATATTAAAGCTGCTCTTTCACAGGTTTTCATAGAAAAATACAAAACTTGTTCTTAGATTCGGAAATGTGTGTATTTTTAGACGATTAAGAATTGGCCGGGTGATGTTCCGAATGGTAAAATATATGTTCAAGGACACGAAACCAAAAATGGCCGATGGTTGACGACCTAAATATCTTATTAAGAGGACATTAAATGATTGTTCAATGAATAGCGAAATTATTAAACGAGTCATTTCTAAACAAATAAAATCGAGGCTTCGCAGGTTTTCTATCTGTGTTAGGTGACGGGTTTAATAAATTCGGTATTCTATGAGCAAAAATTTGATATTCTATTCAAAACATGACCCTGACTTTTGCGACAAATCATGGGGATTCCAGGAATTTATGGATTCAAATTATTCCGCGAAACATTTAACGCCGTTTGCAAATTAACGTCGGCAAATGGTTATGCCTTCATGTTCACAACGAAAACATAACTTAAATAAACGTTCTTAGCTCATTTGCATAGTTATTCCACAAGTGTTATAACACTCGTGTAATATCAAAAATATTCAACGGGTTCATTTCACTCTCGCGACGTCATATTATAACTACGGCTTATTGTGACTATAGTACGACGTGACAGTTGCCCATGGCCGAAAACGTTTGAAACACGCGGAACATGGTGGAGGCTAACAGCCATTCGTTATATACGAGTTGTTTTCATCGGTCAGTCGACGTTTTGATCGACAGCAGTAATCTTTTACTTTCTAGACGGTCTTTTTACGTCTTCAGGGTCGAAGTAAATAGAGCATAAACATGGTAAATTTTTAATTATCATCAATCCTGTGATTTTTAAGATGTTACAATTTGCTTCATGGTTACGATTTGCTTCATTGAAAAACAAACGTCAAATATATTTAGTACAATTTCGAAAGTTTGGTATTATAACGAGTTTATATTGCATTATTGGGTGAAATTGTAGGACGTTTTCAAAATGTTACTTTGTGTTTGTCTGATGCTATTAACAAATTTTGCAGATGGATATACGTCAGGTGATGTTGATAGCTTAAAACAGAAACTTTTCCAGAAATATGACACCGGTGTTAGACCGATATTTAATCAATCACTTCCAATTCACGTGAGTATTAGGTATAATGTTTGTTTGTTTGAATGGGTTTTACGCCGCTTTCAACAATTTCGCAGTTATATCGCGGCGGTCGGAGCACCTAACAATGGATTCCTGGTACTTCTTTCATCTGTACTACCATTACATCCTTTCCTAGCCTCCGACTGCTATCTCACATAGGTTTACGATTATCTACCCATTGGTGAGAGACAAACGTCGGAAAGGATATTTGCCACCACCGGGGATCGAACACACGACTTCCAGATTGAAAGTCTTATGCCTAACCAACTGCGCTCTGGTGGCGGCTCGAGTATTAGGTATAAACTAATGGTAGTTAACTCTAATTAGAATCTTTAAATGAATTAGATGTCTGAAACTTCAGAAAAAACTCTGTTTAATCATTTAACATATTTCCTCTAATAGTAGCGCCCTCCCTTATTGTAGCACCTCTACACTTTCAACTTCAAAAAAAGCAAAAAAAAAAAAAAAAAAAAAGAAAAAAAAAATCAAATGCCTAAATTTTAAGAACTTGTTGAGACTTCTTTTCTTATTTGACGTGAATTTCCGCTAAACAATCATATGGTTGTTTTGAGGAAATTCACCTCAAATTAAAGGGAAAAGGGCATAAAAAATCATCAATTTTCATAATTTGTAAAACCCTAAGATGCATATTAAAGCTCCCTGACCATGATATGTTTAACTCCATGGAGCGTTTACAAGGAGAAATACGAAATTTTACGTCATTGTCGTAGCAGTGCTTAAATGCCGTTACTGACTATACAATGTTTAAGCTCTTACGACATTAAGCATTGCAATGAAGTAATCAATGACGAAATTACTACGTCATTATTTTTCGCCAACAAGCATTTTTAGGAAAAAGCCATCATCCGAAAAATAAAAGGAATCGGGCCGATTTCAACTATTTTCGAATCGAAGTATTGAAAATACGACCAATTAGCTTTATTATTTGAGCCTGTTCATGGGATTTCCAACCATTTCAAATATGCGCAGAGCATCCGCACAGTCTGGCCAGAATCTTCACTTTACATTTTGTACATAGATAAGATCCCAAAGTATCTGTAGGCCATTGGGTAACTTATATTTACAGTTTAATCTGTCTACACTACTCAATGTTTGCACATTTGAATATACATGTATTTCAAATAGTTGGAAATGTCACGCACAGTCTCATTTAGTACTTAGCAAGTTCAAACAAATCTTCAGAGTAGTTTAGATTGTATTCTCAATTGGTGCACGAACAACAACATGCTTGTTAACCCCAGTAAAACAAAATGTATGATAATAGGACCAAGAAATAAAACTACATCTTGTAACCTTGATTTACGAATCAAAAATGTTCCGATAGAAAACGTTGAGACCCATAAGATTTTAGGTGTGAACGTAGACAAACACTTAAACTGGACTGACCATATTGATAAAACATGCCTAAAAATAAACAGTAAAATTGCTTTGCTTAAAAGAATATCTATTTACCTTACATTTGAAATGAAACAACTATTTTATACTTCTTACTTACTCCCATATTTTGATTATTGTTGTCTTGTTTGGGTAAGGAATACCAAACGAAATTTATCTAAAATTAACATGCTCCAGAAAAGGGCTGCTCGCATCATTCTTGGCGCCTCAATTAGAACTCCTTCAAAAACTCTTTTTACCAAACTGAAATGGTTGAGTTTTGATAACAGGTGCAATTATCATACTGCGCTACTAATATTTAAATCTCTAAACAATCTCACGCCTAAATACATTACAGATATTATTTCATTCTCTAAAAATTGTACATATAACTTAAGATCTGCTTCCCGCCATGATATAACTAACTCAAGATTTAAGACATCTTTTAAGAAAAGGGCGTCCTCTTATGCCAGTATGGAAGTGTGGAATAAAATTCCCATTTTCATAAGAGAATCGAACACAGTTCACATTTTTAAAAAAAGAATAAAGGCTTATTTACTGAACCAAGAAATAATATAACTGTTTCTGTCTGATTTTATTTCAAATTTATGTGTGTTAAGTTATACAGTGTGTCTGTCCGTACGTGATTCTATCAATTTCAAAAAAAATGTCGTGCTGAATCTTGTCTTTATCAATTGCATAACTAATATTTATGCTCAATGATTAATATGTTTTAAATGTGTGTGTAAGTTTGGTTTTTTGTTTGTGTGTGTGAGAGAGAGAGAGAGTTAGAGAGTGAGAGAGAGGAGAGAGAGAGAGAGAGTTAGAGAGAGAGAGAGAGAAAGAGAGAGAAAGAGAAGGCAACATTGTAAAAAAGACACTTTTTCATCTCATTGTTAGTTGAAATTGATTGTCTTAATGTTTTTACCTTCTTTAAATAAAGATATTATTATTATTATTATACGGGACCTCCTTTTTTTGGTTCATATCAAGACCCTCGGGTCATACTTTGGCTCCACCCGGGCGTATCCCTTTCTAGCACACCTGAGCACGGAGGCTGAAAATAGGAACAGCTTCAAAAATATTCTTCCCTGAAACAAGAAGGCAGACAGCTTTCATATTTGGAATGTAGCATCATCTTGTTGGCCTCTACCAAGATTGTTAAAATTAGGACCTTGGGGTAATATTTGGGCTCCATACTGGTGCAATCCTTTAAACACAGACTCAAAGAGCAAAAATCTTTGAAAATCTTCTGCTCTAAAACCAGAAGGGAGACAGCTTTAATATTTAGTGTGTAGCATCATCTTGCTGAGCTCCACCAAGTTTGTTCATATCAAGACACGGGGGTCATATTTCGGCTCCACCTAGGCACACGCCTTTTTACATAGAATCAAAGAACAAAAGTCTTTTATAAAAAAATCCTCCTCTCTGAAACCAGAAGGCAGAGAGCCCTTATATTTCAGTATGTAGCTTAATCTAGCGGACCTTTACCAATTTTGTTCATATCAAGGCTCTGGATTCATATTTGGGCTATTTGGCCCCCACCCCCTATTTCGCATAGACACCAAGGAGAAATCTTTAAAACTTGTTCTGTGAAACCAAAAGGCAATGACTTTTCTTACAATTTCTTTCAATTGACTTTCATCAAACTTATTCATTAAATACCCCATATGTTTGTACAAGGGCTGTGCAAAGGCATGTCCTTTTCGCTCTTTGCTGAAAACATTCCATGGTGTTGATCTTATGTAGAAATCATTTCATTGTTGACATCGGCTTATTGAACTGATGTGGTGTCCCAGAGTAAAAACGTCTCAGGTGTGCGATCTCGGACAATTACCCTCCTCTTGTTGTATTTTAAATGCGGATTTTCATTGTCTTCATTATGTTAAAGCATTCTAGTATCACGTCATTCACGAAATGAAATAAAGAGTGATCTTGCGGAAATAAAAATTGAGAAATACTAAATTAAACCTAAATGACGACTACATCATTTCGAAGCTATTAAGAACCTTCTGGATGTTCTCTACATAGATGCACTGGTGAAAGAAAACGTTAACCAAAAACCTGTTTCTTTATTGGCAAATATTGACACTTTGCTAAATGATTGAATTTTCAAATATGAAGAGAGTTTTTTGTTGATTTCATAGAGATAAGAAATTAATAAAACCTTATCACAATGTATGATTTAGTTTGATTGCGTCACTGTTTTTTTTGGTAATAAAACATACATGGGCGTTCAAGCAGGAAAGAACAGAAGTTATCGACGAATTTATTCAAATCAGTCGTGTGATATATATTCTTCAAAAAAGTTATTTGACACCGATTTAACATTGAATTTTTTCTCAAGTTTGACAAAAAAATCGACGACTGTTGATTGATTTGTGAATATCAATTGAGCCTGTGTGTGATATTTCCAACAATTTCAAATATGGACAAAGTTAAGACTTCGTCCAGCCTGTGCATCCTCACAGTCTAACAAGAGTCTTTACTATGCGTTTAGTAGATAGATAAGGCATCAAATTATCAGTAGACCGTCAGGTAAGTTTATATGTACAGTGTATGGCGGTCTTTACTACTCAATTTTTGCCCCTCAGGCACAATCAAATGGTTGGAAATGTCACGCGCAGGCTCAATTGTAATTCAAGAAATGTATGCAAAATGCGATTGATTGTTTGATAGCTTTTCGGAAAAACAACATCAAAATAATGCCAAATCTACTACTACTAAAACAGCACGTGCACTTTTAGATTCTTTGCATAATCCCGAAAGTTTTTCATTATGTTGTGAGATGAAATGCCATGGCTTGATAGGTTTCGGAGCTAAACGTCTTTGTATAGATTTTAAATTGAAAAAAAAGGGTTAAATTAAGGAAAAACAATGTCAAAATGTTATTGGTCACCATAAGGCAGGCTTCATACCACAGGCCGTTGTATATGACTTGTTGTTTCGAGACACAATAACTCCAATATCTTGCACCCCTTTAACACTACTTTATGTGACGGTCTTAATCGACGTCACAGTTGCAAATCGTTGACCGAAAATCAGTAATTCTGTTTAAAATCAGAGAAAATTGCCGGAACTTCACCGTCCTCGAGTTACTTTACATATGTTTGAATATTTTTGTCGAAATTAGAATATGCTTTCGATGTCAAAGAACCATTTTTGGAGAGTATATTTAGTTTGTCAGCCATGTCTGAAATGGCTTAATCTAATGAACACAAATTAAGTATTCTATTCATAATGACCTGAATTTTTGCAACAAATCGAGGAAACTCTTGATATTGATATTTCAAGTTCTTCCGCGAAACATATAACGCCGTTTGCGAATTGACGTCATCAAATTCACAATGACGTTATTTTCCCCAACGAAAATATAACGTTCTTATCTCATTTGCATAGTTATTCCACTAGTGTCATAACATCTGTATAATATCAAGAGTATTCTACGGGCTTATTTCACTCCTGCGACGTAGGTCATATAATAATATTCGATAATTGCCCTTTTGTCGGGATATATATTAATACAAGTGGTTCATCGTGGCCCTAATCAATTACCCGAGTTAACAATCTAAATTTTGTTTAGAGAAGGCTTTAAAAGAAGATGATGGGAAAGCAATACTGTTGTTTTGTTTCTTTTCTCAACAAGAGCATCATTCTGACCAATTTTAAGCTTGCCTGGGTAAAAAATGTGCCCTTTTGATTGTCCGCATAGGTTTTATATAAGTTTTTAAATCACTTGCCTCAATTATAAACTCGTACGAGATCTTATCAAGACGATCATTTCTACCAATTCTTGATTTGGGCTTTAAACGTGGCATTTAGTGCCCACAGATTTCTTTAAGATTTGACCTTGTGACATATTTTTTTTATCCCACTTGACCAAGTTTCGAACTTATGTAAGATTTATTATTCTGTCAAAATTTCAGGTTGATTCGGCGAAAAATATGGTATCTTGAGTGAGAAAAAGATGTTTGTAAGATTTTTCCCTGTGACCTATTTCCCCATTTGACCCATTTTGAACTTGTCCGAGATTTCATCTAGGCAATCATTCTGACTAATTTTCAAGTTGATTCGGATGAAAATGTAGCCTCTAGAGAGTCATCAAGATTTTCCGAAGATTTGACCGAGGCCCTAGTTCTTGACCCCACTCGGCCTAATCTAATGTTGACCCCATTTGACCTAATTGCGAGTTTGTCTGAGATTTCATAATCATTCTGAGTAATTTTCAGATTGGTTGGGCTAAACATGTAGCCTACATAGTGTCCACAAGATTTGATCCCGTAACCTTGTTTTTGACCCCTCTGGTCTCAATTTCGAACTAGTCCGAGATTTCATGAAGATAATAATTCGGATCAATTTTCAAGTTGATTGGGCCAATAATGTTGTCTTTAGAGTGTCCCTTAGGTAAATAATGAAGGACGACGGACATCACGCAGCCATAAAAATTTAGATGAGCTAAATGAATTACACATCGAATGTATCTGGAAAGCTACTTTTACATCTTCTTTAACGGTAAAAAAATAATTGTCATACAGGTGTATAGAAAATGACTAGAAATATTTCAGGAGCATAAGTGTTTGACATACTTTTTAGACCAATGAAATCGCTTGGTATTTCATATTTTCGCCTCTCTATATCGCATAAACAGGCCAAACTGAGGGTTATATGCCTCCGCTTCGAACAGCTTCTATTTTCTTTAAACCTCACAATACAGCCTCGATCTAATACTAAGAATCACATGGACACAATTTTTCGTAACAGCCATTCTTACTGTAGCAGTTCCATCTCTCTGTCAGGTCAACTGCTTCGAACATTATATCGTGGTACTAATAAAGAATCCAAAAATCTATAACACTCAAAAGTAGGATATAATAACGAAGAAAGGTGTCAGGTATCACAATGGTTAACTTTTTCGAACTGATTAAATGTGATATAAATTACGAGCTAAAAGAACGTGGAAAGTTAAAATGAAAAAAGGGTTGCGAAATCGTATAACCGATGACGTAGACTATGAGTCTATGACGTGGAAATTCACCTTTGTACCGAACTGTCTAGAGCTCTTGCTGCAATTTCGCATAAGTCAACCCATTGCAAAGAGACAAATAGTTGGAAAGGATGAGTGTCGCCGTTCAATCCCCGACGGCGGTACTCAACCTTTTCGACTATTTGTCATCACTTATGGGTTGATAATCGTAGATTTTTGTGAGATAGCAGCTGGGGGCTAGGAAAGGATGTTATGGTAGTAATGGTGTGAGAAATTCCAGGAACCCTTGTTAGGTGTTCAAGCCACTGCGATATAACTAAATCTTGTTGAAAGCGGTGTAAAACCCCTTTCAAACGAAACAATAATCCTAAATGTTTGTCATTTTCTATACATTTGTCCAGGGATTCTATTAGAATCGTCGCATTCCCATTAGAAAGGGATGGGCTTCAATTTGAGCTACATATAGGTGGCTCGGTGCGAAACAGTTGTAACTGTCTGTAAACATAGGCGGTTACAACTGTTTCTCGCTGAGTCATCGCTATATGTTAAGGCGGTAAAAAATGACCAAAAATAATAAAAAAAAATATTTGATTTGGGAAAAGGTGCATAAAACCTGAAATCTCTGTTGAATATTTAGTGAATTTGATTTTATGGGTATTTCATTGGGGCCTTTATTAGAGGCTTCAAAATTTTTGTAAATTCACAACAAATAGCCGATTTCAAGCTCCGAAAAGGGTGTTGGGCTTTTATTACAGCATTGGGCTCTATTAGAATGTTTACGGTGTTATCCTTTATAGGTTGGCGTGGAGTTTAGTTTGCGGAGTATCGTGCAGGTCGACATGACTAATGGTTTACTAGACACCATGGGGTATTTGCTCACCCACTGGACTGACGAAAAAATGGCATGGAATGGAACGGAGTTTGATCACGTGCCAAGTCTAACTTTTAAAGGGGACGAGTTGTGGCATCCTCATATAATCCAGATGAACGCCATGGCGGACGAGGTGCAGGAAACATCTATTATTGTATTGAAGGACGGGAGCGTTTTTAGACACATAGTCAGAAAATACTACACTTTTTGCGAGCTGAACATGAGATATTACCCTAACGACGAGCACGAGTGTTCCTTCGAATTCGTGTCATCTAAATACGGCACTCACGAATTGCTGTTGTACCCAATAGACAACGGTGTGGACAAGACACTACTGAACCCAAACGGAGAATGGGTCATTGAGGACACGTACGCCAAGAATGTGCAGCTGCCATATGTATTAGAAGGAACTTATATTCAAACTCTACAATATCACATGAAAATCCATCGAATGCCTTTATTCAACGCCATCTATAGGGCGATCCCTTTAGGTATACTGGCTATAGGCATCTTGTTTACCCACATCGTCCCGCTGAATTGTGGCGAAAGGATATCCTATATAGTGACTCTCCTATTGGCCTTAGTATTCTGGCAATCACTCGTGGCTGAAGAACTTCCAAAAAACTCGTCTAAAATATCAATCACTTCCATGATTTTAACCGCCATTCTTTGCATTGCCGGGTTTTGCACCATAGTCAGTATATGCCTGGTCCGTATCGCGTCTTTTGATTCTTGTAAACCCATACCGGCCATTCTACAAAGACTCGCTAGAAAACTTCGTCCAAAAATAAAGCAAAGAATCACCACCAAACAGACACAGCTGTCCGATGTCAATTCCGCGGATGAAAAACCCATTAGTCATGTTAATGGCCAGCCAAACGGTAAAAGTGTAACCAAAATAAACGTCAGAAGATCAAGCCACCATTATAACCTTGTGGAAGATACTCGCCCGCTAACCTGGTTGGAAGTAGCAAATGCTCTAGATCGCGTGTTCTTTGTTATTCAAACTATTGCCATGTTAATTGCTGCTACAGCTTTTATTCTAATTTTCACAGTTAATGTTAATTTTTGACTTAAATAATTGAGCCAGTGCGAGATATTTCCAATAATTTCAATTATGCGAAAAGTGAAGACTGTCCAGCCTGTGCTTGTGCACAGTCTGACCAGAGCATTCACTTTACAAATTATAGATGTATAGTCAGTCCCAAAGTATCTGGAGACAGCCAGGCTATCTTCTAACAAATCTTTGTAGCTGTCTGTGTTGTAAATTGTCTGCATCTCAGACAGTCAGTCCCAGAGTATCTGTAGACAGTCAGGCTATCTTCTAACAAATCTTAGTAGCTGTCTGTGTTGTAAATTGTCTGCATCTCAGACAGTCAGTCCCAGAGTATCTGTAGACAGTCAGGCTATCTTCTAACAAATCTTAGTAGCTGTCTGTGCTGTAAAATGTCTGCATCTCAGACAGTCAGTCCCAGAGTACCTGTTGACAGTCAGGCTATCTTCTAACAAATCTAAGTAGCTGTCTGTGTTGTAAAATGTTTGCATCTCAGACAGTAAGTCCCAGAGTATCTGTAGACAGTCAGGCTATCTTCTAACAAAATCTTAGTAGCTGTCTGTGTAGTAAAATGTTTGCATCTCGCGTATCTTTCAAATTGTTCGAAATTTCACGCGCAGGCTCATTTTCTTCCATTCTTTCAACCATTATCATGTTTATTTGAAACCCCTTGTCAAAATTGTACGAGCAGTGCTAAGAGCACTAGATTCAGATATTGCTAATTGGTATTTATTTTGAAAAAATAATTTTTTAACATCTCTGATTGAAAAAGAGAAATAGGGTGGTATAGACCAGGATCTAGAAATGAGTATTTTTAAACAGCTGATCCAGCAATACCGGGTTCGAAACCCGGCTGGCCCAACTCCCACATCCGATATTTGAAAAAAATTGTCAATCGTCACTTATCTCCAAACATTTGGCGAATGATTTGAAGAGAAGATGGATAGCTTCTGGCTCGATTGGAATGTTTTGGTTGTACAGGCGAGATAAACAACAGGAAGTCGCTGGTAGGTGTCACAGGTAGCTGCGATAAAACTGCAATACTGTTTAATTTATCATGAAATCCAACTCAAAAGAATAAACAACATAAATACACAAGCAAACATTTTTATATAAACATGTATATTTGATCCACCACCAGAGCGTTGCAACTCTTATGCAATGCTTTTATTATCCTGTTTCCTGGAACTGCGTAAAATAGATATTTTATAAGAAGACGGTGACGGTGAGTATATAAATCAGTTCCAAGATTAAAGGTCTTTCTTCAATTTCTTTATGCATTAATGTGATCTTACTGTGAATAATTAATGTGAAACAATACTAAAAAGTTTAAAGATTGCAAGCGTCAAGTTAAAGGTTTGTTACGTACTAACTGTCCTCAACCGAAGCATAGCTGAAAATTTCCGACGTGAGCCGGTGTCGAACCCACGCGGCCAACAATATTTAAATTTTTGATTTACAAAACCATTGCGCTTTCAACTGAGCCGAAGAAGATCATCCCTGACGCAGGTGTCGGACATTGTGTTTAAACCAACTAAGCTATACAGGACAGTGGTGATAGTGGTTTCTCATTACCCACTCCCCCTTAAGAGTCCCCATATAATGATGACGATAAGCTTATCTAGGCAGAAATGTGTTTCTGAACTAACCAAGTCGGTTCAATGTCGATATAAATGACCCAATCGCCAATCCAGGACGAGACCCAATGTTGTGTACGAACTGTCCTCAATCGCAGCATAGCTAAACAAGAGGGCGTGTATCGCTCCACTGGCTTAAAAATCTCAAGATTTGAAAGAAAGATATTGAAAATAGAAGGTAATGAAAGTGAACGGCATTCAGAAGGAATTCAGACTTTTTCTAAGTTGAAACTGACTTATGAAGGAATTAACTTATCTAACTAATATGTAAAATTACAAGGAAGATAAATATTTAGATATCACTTTGAAACAAGAGGACCAGAATGGCCCTAAACCGCTCACCTGAATTTTATTGATCCAGTGGATCTCATCCAATCCAAGTTTCTTGAACATCTTTAGAAGAGGGTCACCCAAGGAACATTTTTGTAAAGTTTCATTGAAATCAGCCTAATGGTTCGGGAGGAGATGTCATTAAACAATTTCGGGGTCAAAAAAAGCCCTGTCCTGCCACACCCATATTTGGGGGTCAATCCAAATTTCTTGAACAACTTTAGAAGAGGGTCACCCAAGGAACATTATGGTAAAGTTTCATTGAAATCAGCCCCATGGTTCAGGAGAGGATGTAGTTCAAAGATTTCGGGGTCAAAATAAGCCCTGCCCTGCCACGCCCATATTTGGAGGTCAATCCAATTGTCTTGAGGGTCACGCAAGGAACATTCTGGTAAACATTCATTGAAATCGTCCGAATGGTTCAGGAAAAGATGTCGTTCAAAGATTTTGGGGTCAAAATAAGCCCCGCCCTGCCACGCCCATATTTGGGGATCAATCCAAATTTCATGAGCAACTTTAGAAGCGGGTCACCCAAGGAGCTTTATGGTAAAGTTTCATTAAATTTGGCCCAATGGTTCAGGAGGCGATGTCATTCGAAGATTTCGGGGTCAAAATAAGCCCCGCCCTGCTAGCCCATATTTTGGGGTCAATCCAAATTTCTTGAACAACTCTAGAAGAGGGTCACGCAAGGAACATTCTGGTAAAGTTTCATTGAAATTGGTCGAATGGTTCAGGAAAAGATGTCGTTCAAAGATTTCGGGGTCAAAATTATCCCCGCCCACACCCATATTTGGGGGTCAATCCAAATTTCTTGAACAACTATAAAAGAGGGTCACCCAAGGAACATTAATGTAAAGTTTCATTGAAATTGGCCGAATGGTTCAGGAGGAGATGTCGTTAAAAAATTTCGGGGTCAAATAAGCTCCGCCCTGCCACGCCCATATTTGGGGGTCAATCCAAATTTCTTGAACAACTTTAAAAGAGGGTCCCCTAAGGAACATTCTGGCCAAGTTTCGTCAAAATCTACCCATTGTTTTAGGAGGAGAAGATGTTTAAAGAAAAGTTTACGCACGCACGCACGGACGGACGCACACCTCGCCATGACAACAACTCGCTGGCCTTCGGCCAGTGGAGCTAAAAATATCCGACGTGAGCCGGTGTCGAACCTACGCGGACAACAATATTTAATTTCTTGGTTTACATGTCCAATGCGCTTACCACTGAGCCAAAGAAGTTCTTTCCTTACGAAGGTGTCAGACATTGTATTTAAACCAACGAAGCTATGCAGGACAGTGGTGAGAGTGGTCTCCCATAACAGGTTCAATATGACACCTTTTTCACAAGTCTTTCTTCTATCAGCTTAATGATGAATGTGCCCCTAAAACATTGTGCTTATTTAGATTTAAATGTTATTTAAACCATTTTGGCATAGAATAATAAAGTCAAAATTAAAAGTATCAGGCACAACTGCGAGGTAAACATTTGTAACTCGTCGCGCGAAAAGGGATCATCTGGGAAGTGCGTAAAGTGTTGACCATTCTCAGACTGCGCGGATTGCGCAGACTGTCTAGGGTCGAAACTTTTCGCACTTCACTATTTTTCTGAATCTAGAATAATCAATTTAACTTCCCATGAAGGAATTTTGGCCTGTTCTAGAACCAATTTCTTTTTCAAATATTTATGTAACGAAGTTTCCAGATGGTCCCTTTCCGCATGACGGGACATATTTTTAAGGTTTTCTTCTTGGTTTCCGTCATAAAGAAAATATCCAAACAACACAGACAATTTATATAAAAGAAATTAAGTGTTTAGTTGGAGGCCATTTGGCAATTCACTTAACACAATTTGAAT
Source organism: Fragum whitleyi (assembly GCA_948146395.1). Lineage (NCBI taxonomy): Eukaryota > Metazoa > Mollusca > Bivalvia > Cardiida > Cardiidae > Fragum > Fragum whitleyi. The sequence continues at coordinate 35,680,048 of OX411549.1, forward strand.
ATGTATACCTTGTTGTAAAGAAACAGAAGATTGTTGGGCTTTCTTCAGTGTTTTCTATCTAAGATCCAGGATCCCACACACAGGGCTTATTTCCAAGTTTTGGTACTAATTTAATTTTTGTGTCTTTGAATTGTGTGTTTTAAGCCAAATGGTTTGGGAATAGAAGACGTTTAACGGTTTTGTTTATTTAATTCTATGTTCGATGCAAAATATGAAAAATAACAACAAAGGGTATATATTCGGGTCAGTGCTATAATTCTAAAATTTTGGTAAAGGTTATGAGGACAATTTTTCATGCCATTTATAAAAAAGTTTCAGTATGTAAAGGTTTGGGAGTAAAGATTTTTTTTTAGCTTTACTTATATGTAAAATCTGGGATCCCAAAATATTATATCGTAAATAATTATAATTCAAAGTATTTTGGTAGACATACATTGGCCGATGCTTCGTGTCAAATATAAAAGCTCTAGGCCTTACGATTTGGGAGGAGATGATTTTGAACGTGTTCTTTTAAATCCGTTAACATAATAACCAGAGTTCCGCATGGATTCCAATTATGTACAATATTTTAAAAGTGCTTGACATACAAACCATTCCCGTGAATTTCGGTTGAAATCCAATTTTTATTTCAAATTTTAGACTGGCGGACAGACGGAGGACGCCTGACATTGATCAATTGTATCAGCTTACCTTCGTGCTGAGATACGCCAAAACGAGTAAAAAAAGATTGGTTCCAGTAGAGGTGTACCAGAGGTTGCATTTCATAAATGAGCCTGTGCGTGACATTTCCAACAATTTCACACGTTTGCGATGCAATAATGTAAAACAGCGTAGACAACGACACAATGCAAATATAATAATATGCAGCCCGCCAGAAAGGGGATTAAGACCTTATCTATCTACAAGTGCAAAGCGAAGAATCTGGTCAGACTGTGCACATATTTGAACTTGTTGGAATGTCACACACTGGCTCAAATCCTTTTGAAGGAAGGTACACGGACTATTATTCGTTCAGATATCAATCAGGTGCGAACAGTTTCGACCTTAATCAGCCGTCCAAACGTTTGATACCTTCATAAGGTACAAACATTTAGAAGCCCAGACAGTAATATAGTGTAATGAGAAGTTTGCATAAATGTCTATAGATACTTTGATAGCTTATTCCTCTACAAATTGCATAGTGAAGACTCTTGTCAGACTGTGCAGATACACAGACTGGTCAGATTTTTTGCTTCAAGCACATATGAAATTGTTGGAAATGTCAAGCACTGGCTCATACATACATATATTTGAGACATCAAGAAGATAGTTTTGTTCATTCAATGAACACTCATTTCTCGTAGCTTACAGCTCATCATTGAAGTGAAAGCTGACCTTTTCCGAAACCATTTTACACCCACGCACTGAGTATATCCGTTCTTTATCAGGAAAGAATTTGAACTCATCAACCACCTTCGAAATTCTAGTTTCACTTATGATGATATTTTGTCTCTGCATTTCTCTTCTGATGCATTGTTTTACATGGTGACGTTCTAGTGGTAGAAATGGAACCAGCGCTGTCATAAGATGTTCTTTCAATAATCTTGCTTTAAAAAATCCTTGTCCTGGAACGATAACAAACCATCGGTATCTTGGTATCTCAACAATGCAAGCATTCGGATCATCGTTCGGACTTTAGCGTAAACTTGGTAAGTACCTCGGACAGAAGTGAAGTATTTATTGGTCACTTTTCTAGGTAATTCGACTTCTGATAATACTTCGGCTAATAAATACGCTTGAAGAATTACACATTTGCAACGTCATCCGAAGCGGGATCGTTGATGTCTGTGAGGTCATTTAAACCCACGTGCGAATTCACGCGATTTTATTGTTACGCCCTTACTATTTCCGAGGTCTATTCTGTAAAATCACCAAGGGTTCCCGATCGCAATGCACGATGCTGAGGGTTTTCATGCAATTTGTTACTTGATTTGCTTTTATTCCACTCATCGTGATAATACCGGATGATATAAAAGATACCGTATTATATTATTTCCAAATAATGTATCTTTTGCATTTCATTTATAATTTAGTGATAAGCAACTTAGTTTACACAAAAGAAAATGGGAAAATTTCTGTACTACGCAAATGTGCTTATTCATTTGATTGTTTATGTTGAAAAAAAATAAGTTTTAAAATACAACTTATTATTTTTTATGGAAGGAGGCAAACAAAAATTCGTGTAAGGTTTCGGTCATGTTCATAAAAAAACCGTACATGAAATTATGGCAATCGGCATGAATACAACCCGGATCAATTCATATGTTTGGTGAAACCTTTGCAAATGTACCCAAATATTTTGTTTCATTTTTGACAGAATTCAATCGGCGATGTGACAGCAATAAGTCATATGAGAATTCTTTACTTGGTACTCCAATTTTTAAATAACACATAGCATCCAACACTCACTTAAATCGAATCACTTAAAATTCCTGAAGGGTGGATATTTCTGGTGACATTGTGGTTAATAACGAGACGAAAAAGGAAACTATCCATGCAAATATATGATAAATGTAAAAATGTTTCGACATAACTTCGACAGGTGTCGATGTTAATGCAAACGTTAAAGGAATTACCTTATTGTTTTGTTGAGCCTGTGTTTACGGTTCATAATACGAATGAAATATGGCATAAACACCTGATATATTTTAAGGTATATGTGTGACCAGTCACGCAAAAAAAGGGACCATCGAAAAAGAAATGGGAAAAAAACTTGGTTCCAGGAACGGTCAACCCGAGGTCGCATTTGCAAAAATCTTATCGCAACGCTCAGATCGTTCCTTTTGAGTGGCGGGTCACATATATAATCAGGGGCCCGACCCTCTTTTTTCACGTGAACTGTTTACTTCATTTGTTATCTAAAAATTCTGTAAGTAAGTAACTTAGAATGTGCTACTTAGTGTAAATGATAAATTAATGTACACATCCACAAATAGCACCGAACAGTAATATCAATAAGGAACAAAAGAAATTTCGCAAATATAGATGCATTGCCAAGGTTAATTAAATCATCTCGAAATTCTTTGTCCCAAAACGAAGGCCTATAAGTTCACATTCGCGGTTACTTGTCTTGCGTGGGTGGCAGACAGAGAGATGCAAGCGCTAGGTGACCAAAATGTCTAAACAACAACTTGTTAATTGAGCGGCATTTGAAGAATCTTTACCTAAATGTAGTGTGTTGCATAAAAGTTGAATTGCAAGACACTGTTCAGCTTGTGTTGATTCTTTTCATATTTTCCATAATGATTTGTTTAAGATATAAATTCTGAATTAGATAACGAATCTTTCACTCAAAAAGTGGAAAAAAATACTTTATTATGATCAAAGAAATTACTGAGCGAGATTTTTTATCTACTCTAACGAACACACCTCTGGTTATAAATTATGGACGGTGAAAGAACTAAGAGTATTGAAACCAAATAATACCACGCAAACGAGTCGTCTGCATATTACCCTACTCGCAGATTCCTTTATCAAATTACATTGCAGGAATGTTTATATACCACCTGTTGTTTCTCAGACTGCGGGCTACAAGTTCATCCACTTAGATTTTGTCCCCCTTACAACACGGAAAACCGAATAGGCGAATCAGCGCCTTGTCGCTTAATAAAATTCTTGTGCAAATTTTAGGATCGTCAGTTGATTTCGACATTAGTTCGGCAAGTGTCGATGTATATGCAAATGTTAAAGGAATTATACTATTGTTTTGTTGAGCCTGTGTTTACGGTTCATTATACGAATGGAATATGGCATTAACACCTGATATATTTTAAGGTATATGTGTGACCCGTCATGCATGTGTGACCAGTCACGCAAAAAAAGGGACCATCGAAAAAGAAATGGGAAAAAAACTTGGTTCCAGGAACGGTCAACCCGAGGTCGCATTTGCAAAAATCTTATCGCAACGCTCAGATCGTTCCTTTTGAGTGGCGGGTCACATATATAATCATGGGCCCCGACCCTCTTTTTTCACGTGAACTGTTTACTTCATTTGTTATCTAAAAATTCTGTAAGTAAGTAACTTAGAATGTGCTACTTAGTGTAAATGATAAATTAATGTACACATCCACAAATAGCACCGAACAGCAATATCTATAAGGAACAAATGAAATTTCGCAAATATAGATGCATTTCCAAGGTTATTTATCTCATCTCGAAATTCTTTTACCCAAAACGTAGGCATATAAGTTCGCATTCGCGGTAAATTGTCTTGCATGGGTGGCAGACAGAGAGATGTCAGCGCTAGGTGACCAAAATGTCTTAACAACAACCGGTTAATTGAGCGGTATTTGAAGAATCTTTATCTACATGTAGTGTGTTGCATAAAAGTTGAATTGCAAGACACTGTTCTGCTTGTGTTGATTATTCTCATATTTTCCATAATGATTGGTTAAAGATATAAATTCTGAATTAGATAACGAATCTTTCACTCAAAAAGTCGAAAATAATTACCTTATTATGATCAAAGAAATTACTGAGCGATATTTTTTATCTACTCTAACGAACACACCTCTGGTTATAAATTTACGGACGGTGAAGGACTACGAGTATTGAAACCAAATAATACCACGCAAACATGTCGTCTGCTTATTACCCTACTCGCAGATTCCTTTATCAAATTACATTGCAGATATATTTATATTCCACCTGTTGTTTCTCAGACAGCGGGCTACAAGTTCAGCCACTAAGATTGTGTCCCCCTTCCAACACGGAAAATCGAATAGGCGAATCACCGCCTTGTCGCTTAATAAAATTCTTTGTAAAAATTTTAGGATTGGCAGCTGATTTCGCATTTCAAAGGCGTCTTGAATAATCTACAAATAGTATAGAATTCGTGTATATTGCCATTTTTGAAATTTACAGTTGTTTGACGGAAACAAGTCTTGAAGAAAGGAAAATTGAACCCAAGATGGAACTACTGTTTTGAAAAGCTATTAACATCTGACAGGATTTTCTGACGAACTACCACTGGAAGACGTATAAACGTGCACCAAAACCAAGACGCATATACTCCCTTTGTAAGATGTGCATTCAAAGTCTTACTTAATGAGATTGAAAATAGAAATAAGCCCATTGATATTGCACTTATATCAAACTGTTTAGTTTATACTGAACCGTTATTGTTTTGATTCTGTTAAGATAGAAAAAACTTGTTTTAGCTTGAAATAGATGCGTCCGGACTATTTAATATACTTCTTCAAAAATGTATACTTCCAGAACACTGCATCTTATCACTTTGCTCTTGTCGTAATTTTCACAACAATATTATACCAGAAAACGGCATTTCTCTTACAAAAACAAGTAAGTCCCTCTCATGGATGACAATTTCGAAATTCAGGCTTCATCGTTGGATCAAGAGTGCTAATGCCTTTCGCGTGTGCATTAGGTAATTTCCTTTAGTTGAAAGTCAAAGTGAAAAAGCTAATGTCCATGTGCTTCAGTGCAGGAATTCGTTTCAGTGGGTAAATAAAATATCTATAGTAAAGGAATATGTTTTCTTCAGAATTTCTGTTGCTTTTTTTTTGGACTTTTGTCCAAGTATAACCTAAAGCCAGACATTGTATTCTTGCACTGTGGGTAATATGTTCATTTCCGTTAGTGTTTGTGAATTTTTCATTCCAATTATACTCCGGTGCGGCTTTTAAGCAGCTTGTTTGCGGCCTGTTCGACTAGCTTTTGAACAAACTTCCTGTTGTCGACTTGAAGATTGACTAATTATGACACTCATATAAGGTGCTTTTTGTATCCCATACGCAACTTAACTTGTGATTTTGTATGCCTGCATGATGTGTTTGATTTGTTGCCCAATTGGGGCTTTCGGGCGAGGCAGGGACTTGGATGATGGCAGCCACTTTGAAACTGACATCATGATTTTATTTTAACCTTGAACAATTGCTATATCGTATCTCAAAAACAACCTTACTTTAAATCTTGTATGCCTGTATGATCATGTGTTTGATTTGTTGCCCAATCGGGGCTATGGGGCGAGGCAGGGACTTGGATAATTGCAGCCCATTGTGACATTGACAGCATTACTTTATTTTACTCTTGAATACTTGCTGTTTTGTAATTTTTGTATTTTATAAAGTCGTAGCCATATAAGGGCATAAGACTTACCATTTGAGGTTAATGTGGCTTTATGCAAGAGTTCTTCCATATCGTTCAATTGTATGTCCTCTCTATCGACTCCATTTTGCCACTGACGAAATACTCGGTTGGATATTTCAACCGATCCTGCGTTGCTGTTAAAAATATAATAGTCAGGGAAGGTTATAGAAAATAGATGGTTGGTGACTTGAGATCACCCTTAATATATTCTATTTATCCTGTTATAATCTTTTTAATGTCTCTTCGTTATTTATTGACGAAAAATTAATCCGCTCCCGATTTACAACTCCGATTCTCGGCGAGTCCTCATCATTAGAATGAACTGGGGGAAGATTTAGATAATGCTGGTAGCAAGAATATATTTAACAAAAGAAAACTTGAGTAATACGTACATACCTTAATTATTAAGAAGATATGAATCTGATCATTTTCGCAATCTCAAACGTCCTTTTTCTACGAAGTTTTGTTGTCATACAGCTGAAAGCAAATCTCAATTCAATGCCTTCCTTGCTCTTAATCAGAGGATGGACATATATTGAGATCAGATGCAAAGTACTATCTCCGAAATCCTCCTTGGTCGAATAAATCTGCGTTGAATGCATTCAGATAAACGTTTTGAAATCCTGACAGTTTTCGAGGTCGAATGTAAACACCGAGTTTATCTTCGTCACAAGTAAATATAGATTACGTCACCAGTCATGTACTACGTCATCGATATCGTCGCTATTTGATTTTGAAAACATATAAGAATCGAGTGAAATATATTTTTCATCAGACACCCAAATTCAAAAGAAAAAATGTTAGAGAGGACTGTTTTCAGACCTAATAGCCGAAAAAAGAAGATCCGGCAGGCCACGTGACCAACTGACATGATCAAGCTGTCACGCGATCAAGTGACCTGATATCAACGAGTTTATCATACCCCCTTTTATCAGGCAATATTTATAGCTAGTGACAGGATAAAAATATTTAAAGGATGTGTAAATGGAAACTATGTACAGAGACAGATTTTGAGGAGAAATTTTCAACTAGATGGAAAAATAAAAAATGGCAAACACAGAAAACATTTTATCTCTTTTGGCTACAGTTAACAACATCGTGAAATTGCCATTCCCCTCGATCAAAACCGTTCAAAATCACTCGCTCAGCGCTCCATTCATTCCAATAACTCACTCAAACCATTCACAAACGCTTCAAACTCAATGAAAAACATAAAAGCAAAAACTTCATTCAAAATGAATGAAGCTTGAAAAGAATCGCGATTTCACTGACATAATTCAAATTGTAAGCGTCTGATAGATTCTTGGAGAAATAGGATGCTATTTATAGAATTTGTAGGCATATTTTATTAATGGGAGGTAATAAATATCGCTAATTTTGTTCATCCTGAACAAAAATTTGCGATTTTGAATTACTTCCCATGAAATCAACTCAAAAGTCGCTCCACACACTCATTAAATGTCATTCCAAAATCGTTCCAAAGTCATCCACCTTGTTTATTTTACGATGTTGTTAAGTGTATGTTGCCCTACCCCGTACTTGATATCTATTGTTTTGTAAAATTAAGCAATTAGGTATATCTTTATTTCCCCGGTTTCTAAGTGAAAGTCTTCTCCTTTATTTTCTATGTTTTTGGCCTGGTTTAGAAGGCCATAGAAAGCAACCCTGTATCCTGGTAATTGCCTAGGAAGAAGATAATCGAGTCAAAAACAGAATAATGTGTGTCCTACATAGCTTTTTTGTGCTCATGTGCGCACAAAAAATAGGTCTAGTATACGTCACCAATTTTTGTGCGGCACCAATTTTTGTGCGGCACGAAGTGCTTTTTATGTTCAACGCAGTGCTTGCATATCACTACGCTGTTCTAAAATCAAAGTAATGAAGGCGAGGGTACTGAATAGACGAAACAACATAGAAGGTCAATTTTCTAAAATATAACCTTGATTATTCACCTTGTCCTTATCATGTCTACCAGTTATTTTCTTACTTATCACTGCCAAAATCACTGCTGTGTTAAAGATACATAGCTTATATATTCATCTTGATGGATGACCTTGCTAATAGGGAAAAGAAGAACATACTGCTTACTAACACTTTCTCCTTTCTCCCTAATATTATCTACCCTGCTACAAATTTTTACTAATTTGCCACATATTGTATATAATCTGCAACCCTTTACAATTTGGATCTGTCTAAACATTTGTTGTCTTGAAATAGATTAATCTATATTAGAAAAATTTAAAAGCCCTGTCTCATCCTTAAACCCTTAAACAGACGACAAAAGTTTAGACTGGGCCAACTTGGAACAGGTTACAGTCAATGAATCAACATGAGTGTAATATATATATATATATATATATATATATATATATATATATATATATATATATATATATATATATATATATATATATATATATATATATATATATATATATATATATATATATATATATATATATATATATGGTAGAAATTAAAATATAAAGGGATATGAGTACAGGGTGGATCATATTGTGGAAAGGAGAAATTGACTCTATCAATTTCTTGTCTTCCCTTAGAAAATACACATCCTTTATGGAATTCAATTCAATGTAAATGAAAGAGCCGACGAGATTGTGCCCCTAAAATAGTATTACTGCGATTGTTTGAGGGAATGATCGAAAGGGTAAATTGACTGACAAGTAGCAAACCAATCACCTCAACTAAAATTATAAAAAATGCGAGTTGCGCCTGTCTGCAAAGCGGTATCGGGCGTAGTAATCTATAACTTGGGAATAATTTGTTTTTGGTGGCCTCAGCTCTATATAGTGAGTATAACGTTCGTCATTTTTCCTTTGAAGTCAGTTCGGAATGTGGCTTACGATCTCTATATATAGATGGTACCTTTGGATTCCCTCGCCTTCAAAAGCCTTGCTTAAAGATTTGAATCAAAGCAATGAAAGTACTGATGGTGGACATTTCTGTTGGTATACTAGAGTGATTCTTCCATTTGTTGAGAAAAGAGAAATTGTACATGTAAAATTACGATTAAAGGAAAACGACATGATCGCATCTTGCTTCAGATATACATTTCTAATCATATAGGGTCGATCGTCAACCAAAGTCCTGTAATTACAAGGTTTAAATAACTTTCGGCATTATGCCGGGTGTAGTTTAAAGAGTGATTGTTTGATCCATTGGGTGTAAAAGGAAAGAAATGACAATTAGATGATATAGGTTATTATTCATATTTTGTAATGCTAATCGATCCTTCGTAATCTCATGATTCAAATTATGGTGTTATCTGCTAAAAGAATTCTATAAAAGGATAATAATCAATTGTTCCGCGATTTTCATTCTCAAATAAAGAAAGAAAGGGTAAGTATTTATATAAACACTTTAAAAGTTGCACTGGCTGTCGCGTGTTGAAAAGTTAAGTATCACCCCTTTGCATAAACCTTTATCGCACGACCTGAATGCTTTACTTTACCTGCTCGGGCTGTATCATGTATATGCCGACATATCCATTAATTGACCATTGTTTTAATATACATTAGTAGTGTGAGGGGAGGTAACCATTCCAGTAATTCCATTCACCAAGTTTTCATGAGTGACCTCCCATAGACTATTGGGAAACAAGGGGCAAATTACTCACTCTGCTTGAAAAGGAGTTCTACACAAGCAAAACGTTCATCTGATCTCAGAACTACATATGATTTCGCAGTTAATAGATGTCTTTGAGGTTTCAACAAGTTATGTAGAATCCTTGTTTCTCTCCATTTTTAAAATGCATAGTTGTCAGCCGGAACCCAATTCTTGAAAAAGAGTAAATTTAATCTTAGTGAGCACTACTGTTTTGAAAACCTATTAACATCTGACAGGATTGTTCTTACGCGGTATTAACACTGGTGAATGTAAACGTCCGACAAGATTCGTCAGAGACGGATTATGTTCCCCGAATAAGGCATTGTCACAAAAACAAGAGCCATGCTGGACATGGACATCCCCCGCCAAGAAAGCTTGATAGTAAACTGAAGCCTAATAGATAAAAGATTCTTTTGTACTGTCAAAGATTTGCCTCCTATAAAATCTAAGTAATAAAAATAACAAAGGGCAATAACTCCAAAATTATGCAAGCAAGAGTTGTGGTTCAGGTGTATTGCACTTCTCCTCCATGAGATCTATCCACCCATAAAGATTCAAGTTGATATCTATTATGCTTTAGGAGATATGCCCCAGACATAATCTAAGTATCAAAAATAACAAAGGGCAATAACTCCAAAATTATGCAAGCAAGAGTTACAGTTCTTGTACACTGCGTTCTCCTGTATGAGATCTATCCTGCATTAGAGTTTCAAGTTGATAGCTATTATACTTTAGGAGATATGCTCCAGACATAATCTAAGTATCAAAAATAACAAAGGGCAATAACTCAAAAAAATATGCAAGCAAGAGTTCTAGTTCTTGTGCACTGCACTTCTCCTCCATAAGATCTATCCACCCATAAGGTTTCAAGTAGATAGCTATTATACTTTAGGAGATATGCTCTGTGGTCAGATTGCAAGGACTCAAATAAGGTGTTATCTTATACAGCAAACATAAAGGTAACGAACATTAAACCCCCTTTTTGCGTGACATATTTTTAGACACAAATTTCAAATAGTTTATGGTAAAGGGCATCTGATTTGCTACTGAAATGTGAAATTTCATCAAATTCTGAGCATAAGACTAGGAGAAATGAAAGAATAACTGTATTTTACGTAAAGGTAACAAACATTTAGCCCCCTTTTTCCATGATATATTTTTTACGTTAATTTCAAATTGTTGTTTATAGTAAAGGGCATATGATATGCTTCTCAAATATGAAATTTCACTAAATTATGACTGTTAAATTTTGAGAAATTTGGGAAAACCTTTTTTTTACCCTAAGTCCCCTTTTCCCATGACGAGGCCTCAAATCCAAAAACCGTCACAGATGCATAAACACTATATCATAGGAAGTTCACATGGTAAGTTTCATTTGATTTGGCCCAAGGGTTATGGAGAAATAGGTGGGGACGGACGGATGGACGGACGGACGGAATTACGGACGGACGGACAGACGAAGCGGCGGCTTTATGCTCTCCCTTCGGGAAGCATAAAAATGGAATGCATGCCTTCAAATGTCACCTTGCCTCTTTGTAAAGCAGGCCTTCAGCGCTTTAAGCGCTTTGATTAATCTACCTGTCTGTCGTTCTACTTGTATTGTTTACATATTTGAGATAACACTTTGGTTCTTTGTCCGGATTCGGCAAAATTAAAATGCTATATTCTTATCTATAACACGACCTATGTCGCGGGAGTGAAATAGCCCCTTTGAATATTTTTTTATAATACATATTATCATAAAAAAACACCGAATTTATTTTACTTGCCCTCAATAACTTTCCTGAGTGTTATAATTTGGTTTGAATTCTTCTCAATCTTCTAATGTGACAGCATTTTGACCAATGTCAGGAGGAAAAGGTTTTTGCTCTTTTTTTCTAAATGTCTTTTTACTGGCCGCAATTATCTTAAAATCTTTAGAAAATATACGTTTGCTCATGAAGAAGGTCTCTATTACGTGTGATGATATTAAGACGGCTCCTGTGATACATTTATTAGTTTGATTCTATAGGCCATAACTTTTTCTCAGTCTTTTCCCTAACTCAATGGTATTTTTTTCATAGTCCGTGCAGAAAGAGTCAAATAGAATTTAATAAAATAACAACTAATCTTCTGGGGAAATAAGGCGTGCACAAAGTTGGATGGTTTATAGGTGGATGTGAACTTGTGTGAGTTGTGTATGCCAATCTTGGGGCTCCTATTTTGTTGCTGTGGCAATCAGATTTGAAAATACTTGAACACCTTTGCAGAACTTTAAACAAGAAATATTCAGTCTAATCAAGATCTACCAACTAAAGAATATTTAGAGGATATTTATGACAACGGAGTGCGTAAGGCGGATCACTAAGGCAATATTTGATTTGAGACAAGTTGCAACCCACAAAAAGACAATCCTTAAATTATTACAAGGGAATTAAATAATATGGAAGAAACATTTCGGAACGGATAAAATTGTTTGTAACAGTTCATTTATTCTTGTTACCACTTTATTCTCCCTTTAACATTTCAAATTATTAAAACAATGAAACGGTTTCTTAAATAACATGTATTTGAAAATATTCAAGTACATCGCATCAGATTGGTTGTAAAGTTATTGCAAAAGATTACAATTTGTTGGCGTAAGCATACTACAAATTATCCTACCTTAAAAAGACGAATGTCGCTTTCCTGTAATCCACGCCACTTAAGTGCTCATGGTGACTCAAATACGGAACCAAAACGTCAATTAAGCCCTCTGGCATTTCGTGCATCTCATCGAAAACGAACAGAGAATAACCACATCGTTTCACCTCAGATTCAATTCTTTCTCTTAAATTGTCCTTTAATTGGAAATTCAGGTCATAATTTAAATAGAATAAAAAAATGTGCATTAAAATACCGAATTTATTAAACTTGTCATTTTAAACAGATAAAAAGGCAAGGCGCAGGAGATATCCTGATTGTGAAACTGGATTCATAAATAATAACTGTCAAAATATTTACCCCCTCCCCCTTTTTTTTTGTCATTAAAAGGGCGGGGTAGGACAGAACCCTAAAATGACTTCGAACCAAAATATAATCACTGAGCAATATATGAATATTTTTGGTAGAGGTCTACTAAATAATCAATAGGATAGACAATTGTCACCGCTCTTTGGCATTTCGTTTGCGAGAAAAAGAATCTTTAATTAATTTCTTTCTGCGGTAGTATTCAAAATGGGATGTAAATGGCATAAGAAAAAAACCTGGCAGAGAATTACAATTTTCACTACATACCAAATATCAAAACTGTCAGTTTTATGGTTAAAGAAAAGAAGATTGATAAAGGTCACCTTCATTTAGGGATCAAACCTTCGTCCACGATGACAAAACGGTACAAATTGTTTGCAAATTATACTTCGCTTTGAACGAGCATTTGCGTGCAAACCGGGATATAATTTGCAAACAGTTTGTACCGTTTTGTCGTCCTGAACGCAGGGATGGACCCGAACGGGTCCTAAATAAAAAATAAAGTAGTAAAAAACAGTTTGGTAGTGTTCCACTAGATTATGTTACACACCGTATATACGTAAGAGCTTTCAATCTTAATTTTAAAAGATTTTGAAACTTTCCATCGTTGTTGGCAATCAGGGCAACCAGAGTTAGGGGTAGATGTCAGTTATTCGATCAAATTTGGTAGAGCAAAAAACGAAGAAAATTCATGCAAAGTTATTTTTTTTCAGAACTGTCCTGTTGAGTCTTTGATGGTGGAAAAAAATCTAAGTCGAAAAGGGGGCATAATTTGCACAAAATGCATCTAGAGTTATCTAGGTTGCTCTTTTGATGGTGTACATGTGTGCCAAGTTTCAAATATATGCCTTAAGTAGAACCAGAGATATCAAGAAATGTCAAAGTATTCGCACGACGACGACGACGACAACGACGACACCAAGGCTATAGCAATACCTGAGATTTTCTCCGAAAACTGCCGAGCTAATTCTCGTTTTTTCTCAGGGTATTTGCAGGGTATTTTGTATTTGAAAAAAAAAAGGTTTAAACCACAAATATGACAACATTGGGGGTGGTGGTGGGGGTAATTGTTTAATTTATTGCTTTTCCAGAATAAATCCCCTTTCTCTGATATAAAATGAACTGAGGAAGATAAAATCCCTACCTTATATTCATTAATCTTGGACTTGTGTGGAAAATCCCTCGTCGAAGAAAAGAAATGAACAAATGAACTGTCTAGGCCTTTATAAAACTTTGCCTTCGCCATAAGGTTAGACACCAAGTTTTTCCCAGTGCCCGTCCATCCATGGAATGATAAAGATAATGCCTTCGATGGATTCCTTAGTGAATGGCCTTTCAACGTCTTAACGAGCACCTCTCTGGCTATATGTTGCCCAAATACTTGATCTTGTAAACTGGTTTGCAAACCTATAAGATGTATTTATCATCGGTTACAACTTGTTTGAAATTTACATGTATTTACTAGAAACTTTTTTTTCCTAGATATGATTTCTTTTACACTTAGCCAGCTTAATTTAGTTTTTCAAAGAAATTGACAAATTCTGATAATTCAATTTTAGGTAAAATTATCGTGCACTCTGATTGGCTGAAATATTGGCTTTTTTTCAATAAAAATAATTTTGAGTACGAAGCTACTTTGTTTGCATCCGCAAAATGTAGTTCCCTAAGAAATTGCTTTCATTATTGATGAATCTTACATTTTTACTTCATAATTTTAACTAATATAAGATATGAAGGGAATATCTGTTGATTTTATGGAGGTATGAAACTAGAAACCATATCTTACTCATACAGTGATATTAGGTATCTAAAATTATAACATAACATAACATAACATAACATAACATAACCTTTATTTCTCCAAGGTACATACATGGTACAACAATGGGAAATGATATTATTACAATTATTATTATTAAAATAAAAAACAAACACTCTTTACAACTCTTAAGAGCATTTTACATTTTTCATCAAGTTTAAGGTAAGGTAAGGCTGAACGTCTGTGCAGTCCACACTTGTTGTTAATGATGGAGGAATAAGCCTTAAAGAGCACGAGGAGGGTAAAATAAAATGATTGATTGACTGGTGTTTAACGCCGCTTTCAACATTTTTTTCAGTTATATCTTGGCTCGAGCACCTAACAACGGATTCCTGGTATTTCTCTCGCAAGTACAACCATCAATCCTTCCCTAGCCTCCAGCTACTATCTCACAAAGGTCTACGATTATCAACCCATTGGTGAGAGACAAATAGTCGGAAAGAATGAGTGCCGCCGCCGGGGATCGAACCCCGACGGCGGCACTCATTCTTGCAGAGGATGGTTCCATGTATTTCTTTTTAAAAGACGTATCATTTTCAAGGAGTAAGTGTCTTTTAACTGTACTATGCCGTATGAGTTATGAGTTAACGTGATATATTGATTCAAACATTCTGTCGTAGTTTTGATAAATTCGCACAAAACGTTTATATAGTCCGTTTGACTTCTATATGGACCAACATTTCGCCGAAAATCTCAGAAATTAATTAATGAAACACATATTTTTCTTGTCATATCATTTTTTCCAGCTAATACCATGACGAATTTTGATTTTCGGAATTTTTGAATGTAAAATAATGATTTTGTCCGTCCGTCTACATGTTAACTTTCAGCATTTCATACCTACTTGTGACTGTATTAAACGGAACAGCGAATTGTATAACCAAAAATAGTACTGATTTGCATAGGGGCCGAGTCAAAAGAGTAAGATTTTAATTGAATTGTATTACTATAAAATCAAGTTTTTCAATATAATTAAGTTTGTCTAAGATTTTTGCTACCGTTGGATATCAAATCTGTGTATATTCTCTTTTTTCAGAAACTGTTTGACCAGATAATTGATTATTGATTTTATTCATTCTGAGATGAACCCTATATTTACATGTCAAGACCAATCAAAAAGCATTATTAAACGTAGTAGTTGGGAATTTCACGAGGAAAACTTGATGAAAAGGCGAGTACTAACGGTAAAAATCACGTGCTATTCAAGTTTAAGATGACATGACCGTCGATATGCTAATTAGCATGTCCAAATAAGGAATAATGGACATTTCATCTGTCAAAAGTTTAGTATAAAACCACGTGTTTTTACTATTTATGTTGACATTTTCTTACTATTGAACAGCCTCCATCACCCCTCGTGTTTAAGAGAAGAAAATGCGAAAATATTAACATTAACTAGATAGACAAAATCATTAATTTGAAATCATTTTATTTTCAAAAAATATTTTTTGGAATGGTATTAAGGTGAAATTAAGATTTTACTACATACAAATCCTTTATTCAAACGCAATTTTATATAATTGGTGAAAAGGTTGGTCCATATAGAAGTCAAACGGACTATACTAATGGAATATTCAAAATTCAAAAATGTTGCTCGAGAAGATTTTGAAAGTCATATTAAGAAATATATGATTTTCATTTAAATTTCATTTCTATGCTCCCACGTCGATAGATTAGGGGCATATTGTTTTTGACCGTCTATTTGTCCCCAAAAAACTTTAACATTGGCCATAACTTTTGATGAGGGATAGAGCCTTCATATTCCACATGAGTATTGCTTGTGACAAGACATTTCTGCTTGTACCACTTTCAATCTCATCTGTCAAGGTCAATGTCATTTTGTCAAGGTCAAATGTGTAGAAAATTTAGACTTCACATTACCTGTAGTTTTGTCTAGGATTACAGTATTTAATTAAGGTTTGCTGTATATTACAGTATAGTATCAAAATACTTTATCTGAAGAATCCCAGTGTAGGGTCATTCGTGTTTCACAAAAACATCTTTCAATAAAATCGGTATATTTACCCATATAGTCGTTTGGAATCCAAGCGGAGTTGCAACATTCGAAGAACCAACAATAAAATCCTGATACGTTGGTAAAGTGCGCAACAAATAACAGTACCACCAAGACAGTCTTGCATTTGAGGTCAACCATCCTTCGTACAGCCTTAAAAACAGATTTAAAAGCAAGAGAGCCAAAATGGCCATTATATACCGCTCACCTGAATTTAATTGGTCCAGTGGATGGCATTCTAGTAACCTTCCATTCAAATTTAGCAAGGGTCAGTAGAAAATGCAATTCCACGAATTCAAAGTGCAAATAATCCCTACCATGCCACGTTCATATTTATGGCCCAATAAGAATGTCGCGTTTTTTGTTGTTGCTTTTTTAAAGGAACTTTCTGGCAAACTTTCATTTAAGATAGTCATTGGTTTAGGAGGAGATGCTGTTCATGGATTTCATGGACCTCACCCATATTTAAAAGCTGAACAGAAATTATGGAGTCTAATTTTAAGAAGGGTTACGAAAGAATATCCATACCGAGTTTAATTGAAATTGTCCGATGGGTTTGACAGAAAAAAAACATTTAAGGATTTCCAAGTAATAAAATGCCCCCTCATGAAATGCCCGTATTTTAGGTGCCAGTCGAAAGTGTTTGACATTGGTCACCTAAGATACATTTCTGTCAAGCCTGGTTCAAATACGCCGATTTTTGTACTGAGGAGAAGATGTTTTAAGACATCAGCGTCAAAATAAGCTCTGCCCTGCCACGACCATATTCGGGGGGTCAATTAAAACCAAGATTTGAGAATGGTCACCCAAGAAATATGCCAAGAATTTAGCCTTTTGGCTATTGAGAAGAAAAGTTTTAAAGAATTAAGGGTAAAAAACTGCACTGCCCTGCCTCATCCATATTTTGGGTCCATCAAAATTACACGAAAAATTTTTGATCAGGGTCGCCATAGGAACATTTTTGCCAAATTTGGATGAGATCAGCCATTGATTACTGAGGAGAATATGCTTAAAGATTTCAAGATCAAAAATTTTCACGCCATGTCACGACCGTATTCGGGATTCAATCGAAATTTCACAAACAAGTTTTGAGAGGGGTTGAAAGCCGCCCATTTGTTAATAAAGTGGGGATGGTTAAACAATATTTGATTTGTTTGTTTGAATGGGTTTTACGCCGCTTTCAACAATCTCGCAGTTATATCGCGGCGGCCGGAGCACCTAACAATAGATTCCTGGTATTTCTTTCACCTGTACTACCATTACACCCTTTCCTAGCCTCCGACTGCTATTTCACATAGGTTTACGATTATCTACCCATTGGTGAAAGACAAACGTCGGAAAGGATATTTGCCGCCACCGGGGATCGAACCCACGACTTCCATAAACAATATTTGACGACTTCTGGCAAACGACATTCGATGGCCAAAAGGCGATCACAAAAGCTCACCTTCAGTACGTTGTACTCTAGTGTGCTAAAATATTATCAAGAATTATTTAAACAAGAGGCCCAAAAGTACCTGTATCGCCCCACTGGCTTTCAAATATATCAATAAGAAACTCAGAAGTCAGATAATGTAAGTTTACCAGAAAAATTGTGAAGAGGCACAAAGATGTACATAAAAGTCGATTCTAGGGTAGGGTAAACCTTATATGAAAGCCGTTTATCGAAATATGTATTAGTATTGATTTTAAAGAAGAAAAGTGTTTTTTTTTAAAGATAAATATGCCCTCATGGATCTTTAACAGTGAGACAATACAATAAAAGTTCTACTAGGAGATCTACCAAATGAGCATTATCCTACCAAATTTAGTTGAAATTGGTCCGATGTTTTTTTCTTTCTTTTTTTTCTTTTATGTTTTATTTTATTTCATTTATTTACTTTTAATTTTTTTGGGTGGGTGTAGGTGGGGGGGGGGGGGGAAGAGAGAGAGGGGTGAGAACATTTTATAAAGAGAAAATAAGCCACGCCACGACCTTATTTGGAGGTTAAATCAAAATTTCTTGAACAACTTGAGAAAAGGCTAACACAAGAAACACTCATGCCTTGTTTCATTTATATTGGTGCAATGGGTTTGGTGAGAAAAAGATTTTTAAACATTTTATAATGAAAAAAGCCCCGCCCTGCCACGCCCTTTTTATGGGGTCAATCTAAATGTCTTGAACAGTTAATGAAATGGGTCACTCAAAAGAACATTCGTGCAAAATTTTAATAACTTGAGAACATTTTATAAAGAGAAAATAAGCCACGCGACGACCTTATTTGGAGGTTAAATCAAAATTTCTTGAACAACTTGAGAAAAGGCTAACACAAGAAACACTCATGCCTTGTTTCATTTATATTGGTGCAATGGGTTTGGTGAGAAAAAGATTTTTAAACATTTTATAATGAAAAAAGCCCCGCCCTGCCACGCCCTTTTTATGGGGTCAATCTAAATGTCTTGAACAGTTAATGAAATGGGTCACTCAAAAGAACATTCGTGCAAAATTTTATAAGAATCAAGCAGATGGTTAAAACAAAAATATTTTTAAAGACCTCATAAAACCCAAAAAGCACAGCCCTGAAACCCATGAAGGAGAAAAATTTGAAAGATTTTATATTGAAAATAATCCCCGCCCTGCCGAGCCCATATTTATGGGTCAATCAAAATTTCTTGATCAACTGAAGAAGAGGGTCACCCAAAGATCCATCGTGCCAAGTTTCATTGAACCAGGCCGATGGTTTGGAAGGAGATTTTTTAAAAAGATTTTTAAGTGAAAATAAGCCCCGCCCTGCCACGCTCATGTTTTTGGGGTCAATCCAAATTTCTTGAATACATTGAGAAGAGGTTCACCCAGTGAACAACTTGCCAAATAAGAAATACATTGAATTTTGCCCAATGGTTTGGGAGGAGAATATGTTTAAAGATTTCATAGTAAAAGTAACCCCTGCCCTGCCACGCAATGGTCATTTATGCCAACTGAAGTTAAAAGTAAAATTTAAATCGGGCCTATGGTTTGGGAGGAGAATATTTTATAGCGAAAATAAGCCCCGCCCTCCCACGCTCATATTTGAGGGTCAACCGCAATTTCTTGAACAACTTTAGAAGAAGGTCACCCTAGGATCATTCTTGACAAATTTCATTGAACTTTTGCCAATGGTTTGGGAGGAGACGATATTTAAAGATTTATATAGTAACTTAGTAACATAGTAAAAGTCCCGCTCTGCCAAACCCATATTTGGGGTCAATCCAAACTTTAGAAGAGGGTCATCCAAGCAACATATTTGCGAAGTTTATGCAAAATCCGTCCATCGGTGTAGCTTAAAACAGTAGGATAATTCAAGCACATGTCAATCAGGATATGTATGTAAACACAAAAATAATAGCAAAACATCGCTTTTCTGATACCATCCCGTATTTTGACGTGACATATATATATATATTTTGGCATATACATTCAGAATTTGTCCGGAAAATACCCACATCAAAATTAGTCTATTCTGTATCATTTTAAATAAAATTCAAAACTTCCAACAAATTGGCAATCACTTCACTATGTTTATTCAGTCCCATGTCATTCTTCAATTTAACACGTCATTTGTGAGAAATGTTTTCGAATCTCATCAAATGACAAACAAAATCTGTTTCCTAAGTCATTGATTTGATGCACCTGTTTAAAAATTTTCAAATTAAATCTGAAAATCTAAAGCGTAAACTTTGGACATTCAGAGTTTACCTTAGTTTGTCAATTAACTTTTGAAATAAGCATTTAATGGGGCCAGCATCACATTACATTCGAACGAACTGGTACCAGATAAATCCGCCATTGTCACAGCACAGATGGTTGTGCACTGGGATTCCAGTAACGGATTTCAATGTTTGATCTCTGATAGCAGCACACTCTGACTGACACTTGTCTCCAACTAAAGGGGTAGATGATCGTAAAAAATATCTGGGATTAGAAAGATGTAGCTCGGAAAGGATTTCGCGGTAGTATCGGTGAGCAAAATACCGGGAATCCATGGTTTAGTGCTGTGTTTGCAGCGTTATGAAATTGTTAATAAAGAGACATTAGGCCCTTTTCAAAAAAAATAAGGTGATTTTTTTATCAGCTTTGAATTTAAAAAAAGTATCAAACTTGTTTGAATCTAATGCTTTTGAACATATTAAACAGGTCAAGGTGAAAACGATTTAAGATTATTTAAAAAAAATTATCTCGCCCAAAACATTTAGACTTGAAGCTTCTGCATACTGAATAACGTCTTATGACTTGTGATTATATCTAGCAATTGTTTATAAACCTAGGGTCAAACTAGTGTGTTCTTGCAACATGTTTTCACTATATACTTGCATTATCTTTGCTAGGCTCTTTTTGGTGTGAAAACTGGGGAAAATATTTTTTTTCATATAGACACCCCCGTCAAAACTTCATATATGTGAATGTCTTTATGCTTTGTA
Source organism: Fragum whitleyi (assembly GCA_948146395.1). NCBI lineage: Eukaryota > Metazoa > Mollusca > Bivalvia > Cardiida > Cardiidae > Fragum > Fragum whitleyi. The sequence goes on from OX411549.1 coordinate 35,701,080, forward strand.
TAGTACTATGTGTACCAAGGATAAGGCATAACAAATTACATGGCTATTGGTAAGATACAACTAAGCAAATGGGCTTGTAATACTTTTTCTTTGGGAGAAATGGTTTATGTTCAAAAATGCAATTAAACCCTTATTACAACAGACAGACAACCCATGAAATCCGATATTCTTTTCATTTCATCGTATTTTTTAAAGAATATGTCACCCAAGACCATATCTAAAGGTTTAGAAAAAATGAAATCTAACTTCTGGAAAGAATTTTTTGCACGTGCTAAAGAAGACTGGTGAACATATATACAACCATTCTTACTTACACTTGCATACCTAAAACTGTGTAAATGGGGGAAGGGAGGCAGCTAAAAATATACTTATTGGAAATACTTTGGACTGTTGGAAATATTAAAGACCCACCTCTTGAAGCAAATACCCCTTTTTGCCAAAGTGGCAATTTTCTTCTACTTTTCTACTTTCGAAGTGAGTGGGTGGGGTAAGATGTTTACAAATTATCACTTAAACTGAACAAATAACAAAGAATATCCTATTTTCAATTAAAAAACATATTATCACATACCACAAAATGGCTTTAGATATACCAACGACTTCTACTTTAGATTTAAATATTTTTTCAGTCAAAATGTCTTTACAGGTTTAGTTGGGTACAATTCCTGAAAAAAAAACAAAATACGTATACTCTGTGTCAAAGCTATGTGCGCAGTCGCGGTAGGTCGTGAACAGTAGGTGAAGGGTTATTATTCTAAAGGTAAACCTATAAACGTAATTCTCAATTGTTTCATGTATATCGACTTAAGACAGACATTATACGATGCTGCAACTAAAATAAATATATACTTCGTGTCTTTTTCGCCCGAAGATAAGCTAATATTTTTATTTACCAACAAGGAACTTATTCGAGTTTGCGCCAAAACCTGTAACGATATTTTAAAACGTAGGGCTTTTTACCTCCAAAAATAAGCGTTTGAGTTTTTACTCATTATAATTTGTGTTTTTATATACTACACATGTTTATTTTTATTATCTTAGGTGCAGATATTAATTCCATGTATGTGGATTTTTATATACTAAATGAATGTGGAATTATGATGAATGCTTTCTTGTATGTATGTGTGCGTGTGTGTATGTGTGTATGTTCGTGTGTGTGCTGGTGTGTGTGTGCTCTTACAGTTATGCATGGTTCTTTAAGTAGGTTTTAGTCTCTTATAATTCTTACTGGGAATGGTCATATACTATGTTTGTATGTTTTAACTTTTAGTATTGTAAATATGCTTTGTATATGAATGAGATTCTAATAAACTTTTAACTATAGATCTTGACGGTAATTTGAGATCGTCATGCATGTACATGCCTTTAATTTACCTAATTGTCAATTAGTAGACCACCCTTTAACCATTTTACCCAACTGATTAACAAATAACCCCGACGTTTGATACTCGAGGGCAATTAAGATTCAAAAATTGTTAGGGAAATTAACAAAGATAAATATCTATTTATCCTCTTCTCAATATGGTTCCAACAATAACAGATTTACAAGAGTTTTAAATGCACTTTTTATTAAAACAATTTCATAAAATTGTGAACTGTGTAAAACATATTTAGCGATCGGAAAGTTTTCTTGCTACCCGTCAAGCGAGAAAGTGGCCATTCTGGTTTCACATTGAAACAATTAAAAATAGACGTGATCCAACACAGGTAAACGATTAATGTCGTTCAAATATACATGGTGGAATCAGCACTATAAAAAGCAAGAAGACTCGCGAAATCGGTGCAGTCTGACTAGGCTTGATAACTTTCGCGCTTATTAGATAGTCCCATCAAAAGGATTGGACAAATTTCTAACACCACCACCCCCACTTTCCTACTTCATCGTCATGAGTGAGAGTGATACTTTGTCGAACTGTAAACAAGTTTATCTTATAACTATACAAATATCTATGTGATAACATCCAATATGATATTTTTTATGATATCACATAGTTATTTTTAGAACAATGATATTATGCGGTTATTTTTAGAAACTTGCATTTCAGTAAGAAAAGTCGACGGAAACAAGACAAATGGAGGTTATAAGATAAATATAATACAAACTTGATGTATTGTATGAAAAAACATCTAACTCGGTTGTGAAAATTGATAATTGTCTCGGCAGAGCCTCGACAATGATCAATATTAGATATTAGATATTTTTTCTCATACAAAACACTAAGTATGTATTATATATATCAACAAGCCTCAGATAGTGGATATCAAAAAGTTTATAAACCCTTTCCGATGTTTGGAGACTTTGGACTCGAGACTGGTCGAATTTGAAAGAGGTTGCTGAAATCAATGTTCTTTTAAAGAAATTTGAAAGGCAACCATTCTATCTGAAAGAAAATATTGTGAGAAAGGAAAAAATACAAGTTTTTTATTTTTCTCTATATTTTCGAAAGTATAAAGTCACATTAATATAGCACTACACAGTATAAAAAATCAGCTAAACGACAAACAAAAGAACGAAACGGAGTTTTAGCATGTCTCGTATAAGAGTTCTACCTTACTTAAAACGATTTTACCTTGATGTCAGACCGATCGCAAACTTATGATTTTATAAATCATAACTTATCCATCAACTAACAAGTCATGTCTTAATATCCAAAACGAAAGTAGCTCAAGTGGGGAAGTACATTTGTTTTAAATATGTGTAAGTTACTAATCTTAGTAAAGGTAGATACTTTTTATACTAGTCATATCTTGTCATAAAGAACGCATTTATTAATTTTGATTGAAAAATATAAATACTACATTCGATCCTGCTCGATCCACCACGTCAACTAAGCGACCAGTTTTATTAAACAATTGTTTAAAAAATCCACCTTTTAAAATAAAATTTCAAAAAAAGTGAAATATACGCCAAGAAAAAGTATTGCAAAATCCAATTGTAACGCAAGTAGTTCTGAACAAAAGTGAACTGTAGTCACTTGACACAAGTAAACATTTCCAGTGAGCCTAATTATTGGTAATAAAGCTAACAAACTAGTTTTTTCTCCAATTCAGACGTATGATGTATGTTATGACGATTAAAAAAAGAAAATGATTTTATCAAATATTTGTTAACTTTAGCTGTATCGAATATGTTACCATCTTCACGAGTCAAGGGGTATCGAATCGATAGCTTCTTCTCGAGTAAGATAAGTAAAACATTCGTAACCCTTGGCTCGACAAGGTGATATGTTACATGGGATTTCAGTTTGATCATCGTCTCTAATGTAAGAATGATCAACAAACTAAATATACATCCACTATCATACATATACCGAAGCGACAACAATCACGGGATTCACTCGTTTCCTCATATTATCCATGATTAATACCCTGGCAGGGCGGGGCCTAAGTAACTGGTCGTTGCACTTAAGGTAAAGGGAAATCAGCTTTTATCTAAAATAACCTATTTTTAAAGAGAATCGACATAAAAAAAAACTCGAGACCTTAAATCGTAGATTGGTAACCAAATCCTCGTAACTTCAGCTTAATTAAGCTGAAGTTACGAGGCCTTGGTAACCAAACGATGAAATGTTTTCACTCTCTCAAAGCACGTGAATTATTTAGGTTTTAGGATACAGTTATTTGCACGCGTTAACGATGATTACCGACTAAAATTTGAAAGAACCAAAACTATTGAAAAGTAAACTCGCCAAATTACGTCACGGTTAAGCCCCGCCCTGCCAGTTCATTAATCACGCAGAATACAAGGATCAGGTATTGGATATTAACACCATCATTACCTTTGCAATACCTGTAACGCTTAAGCTAAATTTTGAATAGGAGGTAACAGTCCACATATAATGCCTATAAAATCGATGGGGTTCATATTCTGACTTTATTGAGCATATTTTTGTAACTATACATTTTAGATGTTGCAATACTTTCTTCTGTGTGTATATAATTGGTTAAAAATTGATTGCAAATGAATCCTGTGTTGTTAAAACTTATTAGAATCATCTCAATAAGACAATTTTAATGAGTTTTAACAACATAGGATTTTTGAGAAAATCGCTACAACATAAATATTCAATCAAAACTATGTTTCTAATTTGTAAATAAAACGTGTTCTTAACTACCATTTTCTTATACCACCGCTTTTTGTTGCGTTCGTAAATGGGCGCTTAATTCGCAATTCCTGGGCCTTCTCTGCTTAAACAGTTACCATAACGAGTGCACCGCTTCAAAAATTGAAATTGATTACAGTGTAAAGGCAACAAAACTAAGAATATAAGGGTCGTAATGCCCTAAATCGCTCAATCGCTTATCTGATTTGACGATTCTAAAACCTGCTATTTGTACGATTTTGATAAATCAGTTTAAACTTTACCAGGGATTCTTCATCAAAATAAATTTATATCAGTTTTTCGACAGATTGAGCAAAAATGTGACCTCCATAATAAATATATGATTTTAGCTTTTTCTGATATTTGGCCTTGTATATGGCCCAATGTCGACTTTGTCCAAGATTTCAGCCAAACAATTATGTGTCTACAAGTTTTTTTTTATTTAGATTTGACTTCGTAACTTAGGTTTTGGCCAGAGTTATATCAATTTCAAACGTGTCCTACATTTCACTAAAATAACCATTCTAACATATTTTAATTCTGATTTGGAACGAAACTGTGGTTTTTTGAATAACTACAGTGCATATCATAGATTTAACATGGTGACCTAGTTTATGACCCCATGTGACCCAGTTTCAAACTTGTCCGAGATTTTTCAAAGCCAACTATTTTTACCACTTTTAGCGTTGATTTGACAAAAAGATGTGGTCCCTTGATTACCTACAAGGATTTTCCTAGATTTGACCTTTGACTTTTTTCCTCCGTTATGACACAATGTCGAACATGGTTGAGATTTTATCAAAAGAATTATTCTTACCAATTTTCATGTTGATTGGAAACGAGAATTTGCTCCTAGAGTGTCTACAATGTTTTAATTTGACCTCGTGACCTTAGGTTTTGAACAAAGTTGATAAAATTAAGAACACTTCGAAATTTTAGCAAGGGAAACATTAAGACCAGTTCTATGACGATTGGACTAAAATTGTGGTTACTATGTGCCTACAAGATTTCTGAAAGATTTGACCAGTATTTGACCCCATGTGACCAAATTTTAAACTAGTTCGGGGCTTCATCAAGGCAAACGATTCTGACAAAGTTTCAGGTAGATACAGCACAGATTATGGCTTCCTCACGGTAAAAGTTGGCGATGTATGGCGCACTACGCACGACATACATCACATATTATTGAAATCAAACATCTGTCAATTACACGTAGTTGGTATTTGTAGATATTTCTTCAACGCATTTTAAACGTTGGCATTTTCTTTCAAAAGTCTCGTGCCAGACATCTACTGAAATTCAGCAAATCTTTATGAATGAGCGTATTTTTAGTCTCCCGCGGCCCTTTTAACTAAACTTCTTACGAAAAAAAATAATCATAACTCAAAATCACAATTGGTACCTGGTGTTTCCATTCATTTTTAAATTCTGTCTAGCAATATCTCATTGGAATCGTCTTCAGAAGACTATTCCAATGAAATTGTGCATGACGGAATTCCATATTTAGTTACTACTGTAGAAGCATTTTTAATTTTTGACTTACGCAACAATTATCGTAAGATGTTTAGTACAACAGGCTCGCTTAGTATTGTGGGTCCTGTGCAGAACCATAAAGCTGGCGCATAAACATAATAAGAAACATAAAAAGCTTTTCATTTGAAAAAAAAAGCCCCATATGCTCACAAAAACATTTCAAATAGACTAGGTTAAGACCAGTTTGTCTAAAAAGTAAATTCTAAGGACAGGTCTTATACCTCTTTCTTTTGACTGGACAATAAAAACATATTGAACACAAAAACTTTAGAAATTTGTTTGTTAATATGTGTTCGTCCGTTTTTAACGCCTTTCGAGCCATTTTTTTCTTCGCTAACACGTGTTAAGGCACAGAATTTGCTTTATGTAGCATATTCGTACGTGGGTCCGGCATAGCAGTATAAGTGAAAAGACATGCAGAGCGTGCGTCAAAATTCATGTTGCCTAAAATCGACTAGAGTCATTTGTCTCTATCAATGCACATCTTGAATAATGAAACCCGGCAAAAAATAATAATAATAAAAACGCAAGAAAATCGGGCTTAAACCGATGTTTTTGGAATAACTTTCATTGGGTTAAAATGGGTCTGTTCAATTGCTAAATATATATAGAATGGAATGAAAGATAGGCCTGTTGTTGTTTAAACTATAGTAATAGAGTAGTTGGGATTGGTTCATCTAATTTTGGCAGTAAATGAAACACGCGCGACACACGAGCTCCTTTTATATCTAATTGAGTCTATTCATAATAAAAAGTATGACATAGCCATAACATACACATATCACTAAAAGGAAAAGGGAAAACGTAACGACGTCGAGACGTTACAACGTAATAGATAATAAAGAGATATCATCAGTCCTACGTGGACAGCAAATGATAGGATAGGTTATGACCTGTCTTTTTGTAACAACATATGAGACCAGGTGTTAATCGTCTGTATGCTGGCGTAAATTTGACGTCAAATGACACGTTCTCTTGAAGCGTTTATTCTAGTTTTTATTTGTTATTTGTTCGTATCGTCTTTGCAAAAATAATGATAACAGCATTTATTCATAATAAAGCAGAAAAAAAATCCAGATTTAACTATTTTTTGTCGACCAAAGGTTGCCGCTAAAAAGCAGGTCGGGAAACAGGTATAAATTTGGAGGCGCCATAAAATCAGACGCTTTATGAAGTTTTGTCCGGTTTGTTGTATAAAGCAACTAACATGTTTTCCATGAAGAAAATTTTCACCCTGATTTAACTGATTTGTACTTTCTAGAGCACGGCGAAACAAACAAACCGATAGTGCTTTCTAGAGCACGGCGAAACAAACAAACCGATAGTGCTTACTAGAGCACGACGAAACAAACTAACCGATAGTGCTTTCTAGAGCACGATGAAACAAACTAGCCGATAGAGCTTTCTAGAACAACGAAACAACCTAGCAGATAGTGCTACTTTTCATAATGAATTTCAGTGAATTTTGTCTTTAAATTCAAAATGCGCTCGCCTTATATATATTTTTTCTAAATCTTACAGGAAGTTGATTCGTGAGTTGATTCAATTATTTGAAAAATCTTGATATGTAAATATGACTTATACGTACAAGGGATAAATGGAATTCTTTTGTTTTCTTGTGCTCATATATAAATTAAAATAAATGCCCCCAAATACACTTTTTTATATGAGCCTGTGCGTGACATTTCCAACTAAGCATAGCTTCTTGTCAGACTGTGTATCCGTACAGATACACAGATACTCTTTTAACCCTTCTTCGGGCGGTCTTCGCATATACTTATTAAACTGTGTGGTTGCCTTGGCTGCACAATCTATGTCAATCATGAAATCGTTGGAAATGTCACGCACAGACTCGTGTTTTATTTTAATCAGTTGTTTGAATATATACAAGTAAACTACAAATATCGCCGCAAGGTGCCCAAAATATCGTATAAATATGCTTTTAGCCAATTTGATATACGTTATACATTTTCCGACCAACGATTGGCTTTTAGGATAATGATAAACGCTACATGATTTTCTGCCTGTGATCAGCTATTTGAATAATGTTAAGGCCGATAAATTTTCACCACAAACGATTTGCTTGTTGTATAATGACATGCGCTATGTATACTCACGCGCAATTAAAACGCACCACCTGAATTTGTTCTCTGTAATTTATATAATGTACCAAAACTTCAGGCATGAATATTACCAATCTAAATATATTTGTAATGACCATTAAATACACAATAATGATAGAGTAAGCTCAGAAACGGTCGACGGTTTTGTAACCTATGTCTTAGGAAAAAAGTTGATAATCGTTATTCTTAAATTTTCAAAGTAGGTTTGCAAAACCTTTCTGTCTTTCGATTTGGTTACATAACCTCTAACTCAGTACAAATGCTTGTTATTACTTTGCTGAACGGTAATCTTAGCGTTTACAGTTGATTCGTGAATAGGCTAACGCTCAATAATTTCTAGGTCTACACCGTACCTTCGGCGGATCCGTTTTGAGTTTAAATTACTCGCAAGCACGAGTACCAAAAGGGTTATTTACGATTCTTTGATTTTAATGGAAAAAAATGACTCCTGTTCTTTTTAATCCCATACCATGCGTAAGTTGAGATCATTTACTGCTTTTTGTTTAGAATAATTGTGAAATCAATTACTGTATTTTTATTCTCTAAGAAATTGGACTTTTCTATGCAATTTAAAACTTGTTTCAAAAATACAATTGAATGAGCAAGCCAGAAGGGCCTTTCTAATGACCAACAAACAAGCAGTGATATCTTATGTTTGATGTTAAGTTATACAATGTCTACACGTTCCTTTTATTTATGATAGTTTGTACAAGTTTTTTGGGTGGTGCGTTTTCACTGCGCTTGAGTATATATTTTCTCACAAATAATTAGCTTTTAGGGGTAATGATAAACGCTTTATAAATTATCTACAACAATTGGCTTTTTTTATTAAAACATATCATCCGAAACGTGTCTTTTTTTTCATAACATGACTTCATTTCAATAACTTTTTTTACAGCTTTAATTTCCGTATTCTGGTTTCATAATACATAACTAGGATAGTGTAAATCAAAATGTGCGTGAAAAGGTATCCGATTGCGTATACCCCGGGACCAAACGATAGATGGCGCATCTGTGTCACAGTGTAAAGAACTACAAATAAATAGTACATAAACCGTCGAAAATTGTACAGTTTTAGTACATGGATTAAAAGCGTTGCAAAGGCAACCACTAATTGTACGTATGCTATAATGTCCTTGAACTTTCCATTCACCGGTCCAAGTCTGTAGCACTGGATGAAGCTGTCTATCCACCAATCAAAACTGTCCACCTGAAATGAGATGACAGGCGGTTATCAAACTGAGGCTACAAACGATGGTTCCTGGAAGTTCATGGAAGTTTTCTTTGACTATTTCCAGTTTAATTATAGTTTTTTATACACAATCATAAACTTTTGCACCCCTTTATATCTCTTTTTTTAATATTCTAAATAGATTTAAATATAAGATAATTAAATATAGATGATGCGTATGTCTATACCACAGGTAGCCAACACAGGTGGGTGTAGTGTAATATTACCAAAAATCTACCCCCCCCCCCCCCCTAGAAAGATTATGTTATTTTTTTTTATCAAAATATATAATATATACAATGTCCCGAACTACCCTCCTTTATGCAGAAAATCTAGTAGGCCGAGAAAAAGTGTTTTCGATAGAATGGAATCAGTGTTTTAAGTAGAGCATCGTATTTAACGTCGATTCATGGGTGTAAAGAGGAGATGCGCGATCTCAGCCTATCAGATTTTCTGCATGAGAGATGATAGTTCCAGACCTTGCCTATATCATATAGTTTGATAAAAAAGATTTATATAATTATTTTTTGTGGTAAAAATTTGGTAATATTACACTTTCCCCATCCGTGTGGGGGATGACCAATCACTAAGTTGTTAGAACTTGAAGCCAAACCCATTTGCTATTTTTGTATTTATATATATATTTTGTCATGTAAATGTAATAGGGAAAAAGACGGTAATAAGACATGTTTAAACTAAAACCGAGACCTGTGGTCTATACCAAGACCTAGAGCGTACCAAAACACTTTCTTTTTAAACAGCAGAACTGAGGGATCAGCTTTTATAAGACAAGTAGATCTTCTAGATGATATCAAATTCTACGCGACATGCAAAGGTGTAATAGTTTGTGCCAATTCGTATGTTTGTGTCGTTATGGCCCTTCGAGGCCTCAAACCAAATAAGTTCGTACTCTATGAAGGTTTTCTCTAGACCTAGCAATCGCAGTCTTTTCAACCTGTGCTTAAAGCTATGTTTTGACTTTGTATTTGTCGCAAAAAAAAAACAAAAAAAAAAACACAAAAAAACATCTACCATCTTTACTTTTAAATTATCGTCCAAGAACTCTACCAATAGGTTTCCTGTTTCTGACAAGTTACTTGTTTGATCAAATTTATTGGATTGCTGTGGCTTCTTCAATGCTTTTCGGTGGATTGTCGAGAAATAACAGTGGATTATCATTTGATTAATTCACCGCCTGGCATGTACCCCGCTTTCGTTCATTTCACCGTATTTGACGTTATAGAAGCGGGGGTCCAAAACCGACGCCATCATGAACGGCGCATAACAATAACGTGAAAAATGATGGGCTTTGAGAAAATTTGTCAAAAAATCTTCACATCCTGTCTCTTTATTGCATTAAAGAAATAGAATAATCGTTAAATTTTCGAGTGAGGTTGATTGATATTTCTGCATTTCGTGAAAATATAGCTTTTGTTGTTCACTCAATGAAATAAAAAAAAATCGAGTTTAGTCTGAGACATGAAACAAACGATATCGTCTATATTATAGCACCAAATGCTCCTATTTCTCATTTTAATGAACTTGTCTGCTCTATGAAGGAAATTAATTTAAAAAAATGGCATTTTGTTTGTAACCATTTAAATTGAGAAGGATAAGGATTTTAGATCAGTATTGCATAAAATGTACGTTTATGTGTCGTCATAGGCATGCATTAACGGAAAAAAACCCGTCCGTTAACGGAAAAGTGAAGATAAATCGTTAAATTCACGTGACGTTAACGCCTATTTTTTTTTTTTTTTTTTTCACTTCAGTATCCTCGATCTGAGTCTTATATTCACTTTGATCAGTTTTAATGATACTGACCTTTTTCTGCAATATTAGTTTATTTAGAAATATCAATAAATGCATTATGTTTCGAACACTATAAAGGTTCGATTTTGAAGTGTGCACATATTGATAACTTAAATGCTTGAAAATAACTCATGTCTAGCATTCTTATAACGCATAACTAAGAACGGTGTTCTAATTACGACGTTAAATTTTGTGACGTCATAAATTTATCATACATCATCGGTATAAACAAGAGTGACGGTGTAATGCATAGCGCAAATTTCCGGTATTAATTCGAATAAATCCGAAATCTCAGTTTGAAAATTAATGGGGGATTTCTTTTTGGCAATAATAGCCCAAATTCGCGTTTTTTCGGGCGTAAACATTTGCAGAGACCTTCAAAATGCTTAAACGCCCTCGTGCCTCGCACTCGGGCGTTAAACCATTTTTCGGGCCTCTGCAAATAATATCACCCTTAAAACCGAGAATTAGTCCTATATTATATCACCTGTGCATTCGGAAAGCTCCAGTCGAAAAGGACCCCAGATGCAGCATACAGGTGGATCAAACTTGGAAGAGTTGATAGAACAAACACATATGGCATTCTAACGGGTCAATGGATGACAAACCACTGAAATAGAGAAAATGGCATTTGAAGTTACAAACTAATAGAGGGTTGGAGTGTAAATTTTGGTGAAAAACGCGAAAACAATTGGGGGGAAAAGGGCGATACAAGTCTTTCCTCACCTTGCTTTCAACCAGAGTTTGAAATTATTTATTTCCAAATTATACGTTCACCACATTCTAATCAGAAACGCATTTCACTTCAGGCTAGTCTAGGATATAACCCCAAAAGGAAGCATCCTCAGAACTCCCGAATATACATTTCTAATAAAATGAATTGAATTCAGCCGAGATCCCTCAGATGCTGAAATTAATTCGCCGAGGGATCCCGATTCGCACGGCCTCTTGCAGCATTGTACGGTCGCTAATGCTACGACCAAACACGGACTTGACTCTCATGTGTTTTTTTGTTTTTTTTTGTTGTTGTTGTGTTTTATTTTTTAATTATTAAAACCAAACCTGATTCACAAAGATATATACACTCGAATTACGTTGATAAAGAGCGGTAAAATATAGTTTTGTCCTAGTTCTACTTCAATTTAGAAAAATGCAACGGTACCCCATCAAGAGCACCAAAATAACCAAAAGCGCAATTCATTCATTACCAACAATTTCGGTACGTTTTCGGTGAGGGTATTGAATGTAATAAATAGGTTTTGAGCGAACGGTTTAGAATAAATTTAGTCTAGAGGAATGTAAATTTCACAATGTTACCATAACTAACTTTATGCATCTGAATTTGAAGGTTATTGCGCGGACAGACTTCGTCAATCTGTCAAAGAGTGGGGATCACCTTAAATCGCAATCTATCTGGACGGGCGTATAACAGCGTTATTCTACCTTGGATACAATTTTGCTTGATGGGGAATTTTACTATTCGAAAATCAAATGTATAAGGTGCATTTCTCTTCCAAGCCCATATTAAGACCTAAGCGCATGTTATATAAAAAGCCAAATTATCGGCTATTTCAACATGCCTAAATATTAGTCGAAGGGTAAAATTATTTAGCAACATGCCTACACCTTTATGTAATTAATTCAAAATCTATGAAGATATACGGGGTTTTAATTTATTATAAGATGCATGCTCTCAATACGTTTTAATATCGACATTTTGGCACCCCTTAACATGATACGGTTCTTTTCGAAATCTTTTCTATTCTACAACATGCATGCACGGATCCAGAGAAAGTGGGACTAAGACTACCCGGATTTCGGCACAAATATGGTTCTAGGCATTAGATTTTCAAGAAATCTCGATTTTAAAGGACCTTATGGTAACTGGTCAAGCAAAATATCGTTACTACAGTTTTGTACAAAGCTGTAGTTACGATATTTTGCTCGTCTATTGGCTATAATTAAAAATGATAGTTATATTTCGGTTTGAGACCCTCTCCCTCCTGCCCCGAGAAAAATTCTAGATCCGTCCATGATATGAATTTGTGCATGGCTTTTTAAACAAATACAAATGTGCAAAAGGTACGTGATTTTAGCAGTCTAGATTTCCTCGCGTTTTTAAGTATTTGCTGAATGACTGCAAAATAGATTCAATAGTTTTCTAAAGATCGCATAATGAAGACTGTTATAAGTCTGTGCTGACGAGTTCGATCCTTTGATCGGCCAACTTTCATCCAAAACCTGTGACACGAGTCATCTTACTCCCACCAATAGGCGTATGGGAAGAGAACTAGTTCGCCTCGTTTAGCAGCGGGTGGTTCAGATGAAATGTGGTGTTCGAACCGGTGTGAAAGACGTCAGGAAATGATGGGTAGGTGTACCACTCGGCAAGATATTTCGGCAAAACTGATGAAAGTAACCTATATTCCTTACACCCAAACTACTTTAAACCTTGTCACCAGCGTGATAAAAAAATAGGACATTAAAATAAACAGATCATACACGTTTCACATTCAACGATATCCTTCATATCACGTCCTTCACGAAGATTTTTCTCTTTTTAAAGTTATTGGACAGCGTTAAGGTAACACACAATACAGAGATTTTTTTATCTGTTTGGAATACATTATATTTCGGTTGAATCATCGCCGTAGCGGTGCTGATATGTCCTAATTGCATAAATATATGCAATGTATAGGCACTTACGTCATTTAAGCTCTGCAAAGAAAGTAATCAATGGCGAAATTACTTGTATATAATATGTGTCATTATTATGTATCACTAGCGAGCTAAAAGAAAAAGTACATAATTGGAGATGGACACATTTCAATATTTTTCATTCGTTATGAACTACCTTAAGGTAGTGAAACCGTAAAAACCGCAAAAATCATTAGGAAACCTCGGTTGACACTGTAAAAGTTCATTACTTCCTAAAGGTTGCGGAACTATTACGGGTCCACTACTATCGCGAACTCCGCGGAAATAGCACCCCTCAATATCCAGAAAAGTGTACACTAAATGTGTTCTGAGATGAAACACAATTCACTTGTAGATTTCAAGTGGCGTATAGTCTATGATTATAACATGAGCCTATGCGTGGCATTTCCAACCATTTTACATGTGCTTGAGTTGGAAACATTGTGCAGCCTAGGCAGCTACTTAGTGCAAATAAAACACTGTCTGTCTGTATAAAGATAATTGCAAGGGCGTAACTACCATTACGCACATCACGCAAGTGCGTAATAGAAATATATCCTTTTTCGAAAAATATCGATTATGAATAATAATAACATCGAAACTACATCTTATTCAAGCTGTTGTTACGATGTTTTGATTATTCACCAACGCTAAAGTCTTAAATCAAAGGGAGCGGACGGAAGACATTCATATTTTGTCACAGTCCACATATCGTCTTTATTGATCGCCTTCTGAATGCGTATAAGTTTTAAAATCCTAGTTACGCCTATGCTTTGAGACCAAATCTATCCATAAAGCAAGAAGTGAAGACTCTGGACAGATTGTACGGGCGCAGAGGAAGGTCTCAGTGTTTGTTGGCGCACAAGTGAAATTGTAGGAAATTTCACACACAGGCTCGTATATAAGGCGATCCTCATCAAAGAAACGTACTGGCTAGGCGCATAGGCGTAACTAGAATTTTGAAATTTATACGCACTTAGCAGACCAATATAGGATAAAGGCGATATGTGGACTGTGACAAACAATGAATGCCCTCCGCCCCCCCCCCCCCCCATTTTCTATGATTTGAGCATTGGTGAATGATCAAAAAATCGTAACTACAGCTTGAGTAAGCTGTAGTTTCGATGTTTTGACCATTCATCAAACGATTTTTTTTGAAAGAGGATTTATTTCTATTACGCATTTGCGTAATTTGTGTGATGGGAGTTACGCCCTTGATCCGATTCATCAATTTTCAATACACTATATCGGTGTACATGGTTTCGATTTCCTTATCACTGAAGTTGATCGATATTCGTAACCAGGAACAAAGCAGAAAAATATTATAATAACGTTAGAGTCGCCAATGTTGCATGTTTGACTAAACTTTTAACCTTTATCTTTCTACTTAACAAAACCAATACGAGTATTTCGAAAAACAAAAAGTTTACCCCTTTTCTATTCAAGATTAACAATTTATCCATGTTATCCCTTATGCTCGTACATTAAGTTAAATCCTAAATTTGAGAACATTCTCAGTTGAGAACCTTTTTTAAAGATTCGAACCCTGATGTCTAGATGGTTTAGAGGTACTAAAACATTTTTCATACAGGCCTGAAACACCGTACCGTTAGTGTTATTGATAATATATTGACATGGCAGGGCTTCCCTTAGTAAGGAAAATTTTGGCTAAGTAAATTAGGTATTTTTGAATTTTTAAACAATAATCTCTTTTAATACAAAATGTCGACGTATTAACGAGCAATTGTACAGTCGGATTTAGGTTACCAAAACCCTCCTAACTTTAGCATGAACGAGCTGAAGCTACGAGGTGTGGTAGCCCAACGACGAAACTTGTTTTTTTGTTGTTGGTGGTGGTTGTGGTGTTTTCTGTTACGTACGTCGAACATTCCGGTTTTGTGATACAACTAAATGCACTTGTAAAGATGGTTTCGGCCAAGTTTTAGCCAGAAACTAAAATAATTCGAAAGTAATCTTGCCAATTTAAATCATGGTTAAGCCAAATCCAACGTTTACCATATCACATAGAGCTACGCCCCTGCGTAACGGAGAGATAAAGTAATAGTTGTGGAGATATTACTCTAGTAAAATTTGGGTATGAAGTTTGGTACAGTAAACAACATTGTGAAATTGACAAGATGAATGATTTTGGAATGATTTTTAAATGAAATTGCATGGGCGTGTGGAGCGAGGTTTGGTGAAATTAAAGGGAGATAATCAAACATCGCTAATTTTGTCCAAGATCAAAAAAATATCGAGTTTAATTACATCCCTTTAATAAAATATACGTACTTTACTGTTTTTGTGTCTTCGTGGACCAATCAGACAGTTTGAAATCCACACCAGTCAATAAAATCATAGAATAATTTGACCGATTTGAATTAAAAGTTGATCGTCTTGAACGATTTCAAAATGCTTTCAAATGTTTTTGGAGCGTTTTTGATCGATTTGAGAGAGTTTTTGGAATGAAAGCATGGAGCGCTGAGTGATCGATGAAGAATAATTTTGATCAGAGTGATCGTCAATTTCACGATATTACTAACTGTAAAGCCACGCCAAACGGGAGCTAGGACGGGTAGAAATTTTATCCCGGGTACCAGAATTCACGTCCCCCACGGGTTCTCGAGTTCCCGAAGACTACTGTCCATATATTTACTATATATACTTGATACAATGGCGGATCTAGATTTTCTGTATAGGGAATTCGAACTTACAAAACACAAACACAGGTGTTGCGAGTCTGTGATTCGCAAATAAGTAGCCAGGACTCTCAAGACTATCTGATATAAGTCCGTTTGGCCCTCTGGAAATCAACTTTAAACAGTCTTCATTTCTTAGATTATCAGTTATTACAATAGTCGGGAAACGGGTAATGATTCAGGACCAGGGTAGGTTTGTTACCCAAGCTTATACCCATGTACTCGATTACTTATCCAAGCTCTATGCCCAACTGGGTAAAAATAACGACAATACACTAGACACAAAATTTCGAAAAATTATAAATCATCATCGCAAGACGAAAGGTTTCGACGTAAGACGAAAGACAAAAAGAAAAAAAAAAAGAAATAACATGGTACAATCACAATATCATTTTCCTCAATTTAAATTTTCAGAGACGGTATCGCGATAAATCTTACTGCAAATTGCAACGATCCGGCTCTCCTTTCAAAATCTAAAAACTAAACTTCCTCCGAAAAAAATAGTCGTTAGTCAAAATCACAAATCATATAGGGTGTTATTATTCATTGTTAGATTCTGCCTTTCAATATCTCATTGGAAGCGTCTCTAGATTAGTTTGTTTGAATGGGGGTTTACGCCGCTTTCAACATTATAGCAGTCATATCGCGGCGGCTAGAGCACCTAACAATGGTATTTCTCAGACCATCATATCCTTTTTAGCCTCCAGCTGCTATTCCACATAGGTCTACGATTATCAACCCATTAGTGGTAGACAAATAGTCGGAAAGAATGAGTGTCGCCGTCGGGGATCGAACCCGGGACCTCTAAATTGGCAGTCCGACGTGCTACCAACTTCACTAATACGGCGGCGGAAGCGTCTTTAGAAGACGATTCCAATGAGATGATGCACTGCAGAATCCCATACTTAGTTACTTCTGTAGAAAAACTTTAATTTTTGATTTTTATACCGGAATGTGTAGCAGACGACAATTTCTATGTGGTGATAATTTGAGTATATTGCATCCCTTGGTATGATATAGCAACGTGGAAAGGGGAAAAAGGGGGCTTCTAACTGGAAAATTTCATAGTTTTCCACAATTATTTATGATTTTTTATTCCTTGAGGAATGTTAAATAGCATGATGGTAAGAAATCAATTGAAAATAAGAAAAAAGAAGAAAGAACTTACATGATAAGACATATCCCCTCCGATATTATGATGTTTACTAAATCAGTGTATTGAAATCGATATCCTATCTTTAAGGCTTCATGTAATATCTTGTTTAAACTATATTTATGTTATATTGAATATTTTGACACTCATGAAGTTTTTTGAAAGGAAAAAAGATAATGATTTTGAATTCTTTCTAAATCTACGAAACTAAATTACACTACATGAATTCTCGAATTAAGTTCGTCCGCACATTGTTATAAGTGAGATTATGTTGTCGATTTCATACCTCAATGAATTAAAAAAAGCATTTTCTTTTTGTATATTATATCATTAAGTCTTAAAGAGAAATACGTGTATTTACCTTTATATGTCAGTTTCTTTTGAGAATATTTCGTGTGAATTCTAAAAAAGGAAACTTGCTTATTTCCATACAGGTATAAACCAATAAGAATGCATCAATTTTTGTCATGCTGATCCCGGAATATTTCTGCTTTGACAACGTAGGGACAAAGATCAGCAAGCACATATGTGCAGTCTGTACTAAGTCTATACTACCTGACTTACCTTTTTAACTAGAAAAGTTTCAAATTAGTATTTTCAAAAACAAATGCTGACTCGATCATAGGGGTCCGAAATTCCCCCCCCCCCCCCACCCCACACACACCACCATATAGACCAAGAATATAATATATTATTGGTCTATATGGTGGGGGGGGGGTGTTAATTTCGAACCCCCATCGACTCGATCACACTAAGGAAATGCAGGTTTTTCAACACTTTGATTTAAATATCATTTTGCCAATGTTTCTAATTCATTACGACAAGGGTTAATGGGCATAACTTAAATAAAATCGTTCTCAAGAAACCTGCATTTACACAAGAGGCAAATAAATGGTCATACAAATTGATGGGCAAACCATAAATGAAAAAAACATCTATATACTAGTCGGACGAAATCGCCGTTTCTACAATGTTTTACATTCAATTGTTATACATTTTGAATTGAATAAAAGTATAAACATGTTTCGTATTAAAATGTTTTGTTTCTAACAAATAAACTAACGAATTTTCTGTGCGGCCTGATCGCAGTATAAACTGTTTTACCAAAGATAGCAAGAATCTGTCTTGAACAGAATGATAAGGAATATATTTGATGTTACAAATTCTGTCAGATGATATCAAGTCAATTGTCAAAATCTTGTTTGACTTGGTATTTCAAAAGCAAATCATCTTTAAAAACTGAATCATCATAAATCATTCAAAGAGTGAACATGCAGTTTTTCTTTATGTTTAAAAGACCGACCTGAAGAGAGAACCCGTAAATTCAACAAACTTTTACGTAAATTGATTTTTATGAATTTTATACATTAATTGAACCTATGCGTGACATTTCCAACAATTTGAAATGTGCGCAAAGCAAAGACTCCGGTCATTCAGTGCATCTGCACAGTATGACCGGTCTTCGCTTGGCGTTTTGTAGATAAATAAGGTCTCAAAGTATCTGTAGATAATTAGGCAATCTTTTAATTGCACTATATAGCTGTCTAGGTTGTTAAATATTTTCACCTTACGTACATGTCAAATTGTTGGAAATGTCACGCACAGGCTCAATTATCCTTATCTATTCGTTCTTTATTCATCTTCTTCTCCTCTGCTGACTTCATCTACTAGTGTAGACTGAACTCATTTTCATCGAGTGTACTACCCCTTTTTGGGGGAAAGGAAATAGGGGAAATAATATTCAACGGGGTGGTAAATTGTCACAAGATACATCAGTCCCATTGCTGGATAAAGACTTGGTGTGAGAATTTAAATTGAATTCTAAAGATCAACAAAGGGCAATGACTAAAAAAAAGGCTAGGTAGAGCTATGGTTCTTGGGCACTGAACAATCATGAGAGAAATATAATTGCCAAGTAGCAAGTCAATCGGACATAAGGTGAGTGATTCGGACAAAGAAATGGATACCATCCGCACGCCAGTCGATCGTAGGCCAAGGGCCTTATGATAACATAATACATCCCGTCTTTCGACGGGCGTTTACAAATTGAACACGCCGCCACCATAGCGCAGTTGGTTAGGCATAAGACTTCCAATCTAGAAGTCGTGGGTTCGATCCCCGGTGGCGGCATAAATCCTTTCCGACGTTCGTCTCTCATCAATGGGTTGATATAATCGTAAACCTATGTGAGATAGCAGTCGGAGGCTAGGAAAGGGTGTAATGGTAGAACAGGTGAAAGAAATACCAGGAATCCATTGTTAGGTGCTCCGACCACCGCGATATAACTGCGAAATTGTTGAAAGCGGCGTTAAAACCTATTAAAAAAAACCAACCAAACAAACACATTGAACACGTACTATTTTCCTGTATAGAAACCTGCCTTGTTTACGTTTCGATCTATCGACCATGAATGATTTCATTTATGAGGCGCTCGTGAAAACAAGAAGCTTTTTTATAAAGTCATCCGTCCGTGCAGAATTTATAGGCTCAAGAAAATTTAGTGTATATATCCTGAAAATGTTTGACAGAAAACGACATTGCAAAATAAATTATTTGAAATCCATCCTCCGACCATTCATGAGAAATTTGTTTGAAATTAAATTCAAACTTTTTTTATGAATTTTATTATATTTGTAATATATGGAAAAAGACATTTTACCACCCAAATAAGATATGAGCCTGTGCGCGACAAAAATTTGAAAATTCGTAATGTGCAAACACTGAATAGCGTATACAGCCACATACCATAAATATAGAAATACCTGATGGTCTAGAGATACATTGAGGCCGTAACTAACTACAAAATGCACAGTAAAGACTCTGGTCAGACTGTGCGGATGCACAGGCTGGCCAGTGTCTTTGCTTTGCGCATATTTTATTATCGCCGTTTTGTAGCGAATCTAAGATACGAGAGCGTTGCTTTGATGTAGTATACTCGGGTATTAACTGTGGCATTATTTGTTGAACTGAAACAGTATTTCCACTTAATCACGGCTGTTGCTCCTATCCGTATCAGACCTGCCGTTTCTATTTTTACAGCCACATTTTCATGATCTGAGCCACAATGCATTGATTCTTTCGTTGCAATTATTGCTTTTCTTAGATTTATTCTTAAGATACTTTATTTTGACTCCCAAATGATGATGATCGCTTGAATGGGGTTTAACGCAACTTTCAACAATCAGTTATATTGCGAGAACTGGAGCACCTAACAATAGATTCCTTGTATTTCTTGCATCAGTAGTACAAGTTACAACCTTTCCTAGCCCCCAGCTGCTATCCCACTTCATTCATGGGGATCCAACCCATGACCTCGTGCTATGGAGCTGATGTGAGAGCAGCTACCAACTGCACTATGACGGCGACTCCTAATTGACCAACACTTAGATATAACTAATTGTCTTTCGCAATAACGATTAAAATAAGGCCTCGTGCATTGGTGCTATGTGAAAAGTGTGTAAAAGTGTCGACCTTAGACATACATTGCGGAACGTGCAGGCTGACGACGGTCGAAATTTTTTCACACTTGGCTATTTGTCTGAATCTAGAATGATCATTCTATCTTCCAGTTAAAGATTTTTTAAAATTCTACGGTTGACCTCTACTTGAACAAATCTCTTTTTCAAATATTAATATTGCGATGTTCCCAGATGGTCCTTTATCACACAACGGGTCACAAATTAAGGGTTAAGTGCAATGCTGTACTAAGTGTATTAGTACAGACTTGCACTGAACCTTCAATATTCATAATTTGGTCTTCAAATAAACAGAAAATCTAAGGTTCTCTTTCATACATTTATTTGAAATAATGTAAACAATCATAATTTAAATGGCCTGATTAATTCTATATATGTTATATACATATGTACTTACAAAATATACAATAGAAAATACCCACAAAGTACTAAATCTAAAACGGATAAACTTAACAAATTATAAACTCTAGCAAAAGTTAACAAATGACAACTGCAATTTCAAATAGATTATGGATTATGGCAATCAAGTTAATAATTATTAAACAAGCCTTTTATAATATATCTAAACCCTATCATTTCATAAATCACTTTTTTTAGTGTTTTTTTCACAATTCTTGTGTAGTCTTTGATTTTGTTATTATCTGTGATTTATATATTTGATGAATATTGTGGAAAAAAAGAAGAAATTGATTGTAACAATCAGTTTTTTCTTTTCCCACAATATTTTGTACCACATTAGATGGTGTTTTTTTAATAACAACACCTTTTTATTGCCGTCTGCAACCACTTTCAATTTGAATCTAATTTAAGGATGAAGAGAGTATTGATTGATTTCATGGAAGCATGAAACTAAAAACCTAATCACACTGTTCGCGTATTCATACATAAGTGTGATTAGGTTTTTATTTCACTCCTTCATGAAATCAATTAATACTCTCTTCATATATAATCATTTAATTCATGAAGCAAAAAAGTAAAGATTTACCCTCATATACATGGATAAATTATGGTACTACTTTCTGTGGATGCTTACAAAAATTCTGCGTAATCAAAATTGTTTTCATTGAGTAATGAAATGATTTTTTCTGCCAATCACAATGCATGAATCTTGGTGAATATACAAAGAATTAAATTATACAAAAAATATTAAAAGGTTGGGCTGCCTGGACAACCATGCACTGTTTGGTACTTTTTTTGACTTCTTTGCAGTTATATCATAGTGCCAGGTGCCCCTACCTATGGTTTCCTGTAGTTTAACACATGAGTTTAGGATTGACAGCCCAACAAATTAGTGACTGAGCTACTCAGGCTAGGCCACAAAATCGATGTACAGAGAAGAATCACTATAGATACTATGAAGATCATTCACTCACATGCAATCGGCAGAGCAGAGAGTAGACTCTGATCATAAGTGAATGCATAGACTTACATTCATAATTTTACTTATTGATTATCAAAAAGGTGTCTGGGGATAGCTTACAATGGGTTATCCCTTTCCTGGTTTTTCATTGGTTTAGGCTAGTCCAAATTCAATGACATTCGGGTTCCAATATCTACTTGATGAAATTGAAAAAAAGATGTTGTTTGCACCGTTTTGTCAACCTAAATGAGTAAAGTAGGTTTGAAGACAAAGGAGACTTTGTTCCATATTTTCCTCTAGTAATAGCCCGCTCCCTTATATAAGCATCCCTACATTTTTTACAAAGAAAACCCACTTTAAATGCCTAAATTTTAGGAACCTTTTTCTGACTTCTTCTCTAATTTGAGATGAATTTCCTCTAAACAATCATATAAATGATTGTTTAGAGGAAATTCACCTCAAATTAAAGGGAAAAGGCCCGAAAGACATCAATGTTAATGATTTTTAAATAAGAAAAAATGCATACCAAATAAAAGCTCCAAGATCATGTTATCTAAAGCTCTGGGAGTGTTTATTAGGAGAAATACAGTAATCCTATTGTAAGTACCTTACAAAAAAAGTTTTGCCCTAACACCTAAATATCTTATCATACATGGCATTTTAACTTTTAAAATATAAATAACAAAAGAATTGAATCATTAATCATGATTAATTGCGTATAATAACACATTTATTTTGTCAAACAACACAAATAGACAAATTCCCAGAAATGCCAGGACTGCAAATTTAGCTTGGTTGTGGCACTGCTGTAACTGATTTAAATGATCCAGGAAAACATGCCTAAATGACGTCACTTGGCAATTCCACCTCACTTAACCAAACAATATAATTTGGACTTATCCAAATTCAAAGATTTTATTGAAAGTAAATCCAATGTGCATTGATATTGGAAAGAAACTGAAAAATATTTGTGAAAACATGGAGAAAGTGAGAGAAACTCTATTTTTCCTCAATGTTTCTCTTTTAATTGCAATTAGACTGAAAAATCATGTTTGTAGAAAATGGTTACATAAAAAGGCACAAAATCTCTTATTCTTTCTGAAAATGACATTGATTTTTTTCTTGTGTTATAAATTATAAATGAGCCTGTGTGTGAGATTTCAAACAATTTCTAATATGCGCACAGTCTGACCTGAGTCTTCACTATGCGTTTCGTAGATAGATAAGGACTCAAAGTATCTGTAGGCCATAAATATGGTCTCAAAGTATCTGTAGACCATCAGGTAGCTTTTTATTTACAGTTTGTGGCTGTCTACGCTACTCAGTGTTTGCACCTCACAAACATTTCAAATTGTTGGAAATGTCAGGCACAGGCTCAAACTTTGTATTTTTTCCTAATCGAGAAGTCTATTATCGACAATGTCATTAAGGCTGGTTTTCCTGGATTACAGATCAAACCTTTATTTGCACTTTAAACAAATTTGCAATAATGTCTATTTCTGTCACTGAGCTTACAACTATGAATGAATTTCCTTTTTTTTATAAGAGATCTTAAAGTTTTCCAAACCAAGGCTTCTAACTCCACAATATGCCTTACTAGTTAGTAAGCAATAATGTGGAGTTGGGATCCTTGGCTTGCATTAGAACTAGCAAGGAACAAAGTGGAGATAAAGAATTTCGCTCGCAAAGATTAAGCCCTTCATGAATAAATATTTTCAACTACCTATGGAACCTGCTATTTTGATCAACTAAATTTTGACAATAGCTATGTAAAACTATGTATGAAATATTCAGTTTCAAGTTGCATCAAGACTAGGTAGGGTTTTTACTGCTGCTGTCTTTTTGATAGGTCCTCTCCTTGGATCCAAAATCCTTTGGTCTTCTGGTATATTGCTGAAATAAACAGAAATATGATATAAATAGAACTATCACTTGAGGAAATAAACAGAAATGTGGTATAGTTAACAACATTGTAAAATTGACATGGTAAATGATTTTGGAATGATTTTGAGATGAAATTGAATGAGTGCAATGAGTGAGTTTTGAGTGAAATTAATGAGGATGAACAAAATTAGCTATATTTATTACTTCCAGTTTATAAAATAAGTATACAAGTTCTATAAATGGCTATGAACAGAAATATCAGTTGAGAAATTAACAGAAATGGAGTATAAATAGAATTATCAGTTAAGAAATAAACAGAAATGTGGTATAAATTGAAATATCATTCAAGGAAATAAACAGAAATATGGCATAAATAGGATCATAATTCCCTTAGGAAATAAACAGAAATATGGTATTAATTGAAATATCAATCCAGGAAATAAAAGAAAATATGGCATAAATAGAATTATCAGTTTCCTTACGAAATGAACAGAAATTTGGAAAAATATAATTATCAGTTGAGGAAATAAATAAAATATTGTAGAAATAGAAAATAAAGTTGCATAAATAAACAGAAATATGGTATAAATAAAATTATTCATTGCCACAGTGTATTTTTTCTGTTCCTTCACAATCATTTTTTTGATAAATAATTTTTTCTAAAGAAATGTTGAAAGTTATTGCAAAAAATCTTTAGCACAGTGAAGACGTGGTTATCAAAGAGGTATTTCAAATATCAAGCCGAATTTGCTATTATCCAACATAAATTCAAGTTTTATAAGTACAAATGGCTCTTTTAAGTATCATATTCTTTGTCTTATTTCATATTCACAGACATATTCAAAAAGTATTTTAAAAAGAATAATTCAGTGCATAAGATTAAGATAATCAGTCAGAATCTTTTCCCACCAAACTCAAATATCAAGAAAAGTCATTCTACGTAAGAAACAAAAAAAAAAAATATCCAGAGTTGCATCCCTTGCACCAATAAATAGTTTTAAAGTGCATTATTCTAGGATACCTTTGCCAAACTTGCAAAAAAAAAGAACAAAATTGTATAGCTGTTTATCCTTTACCAAAAGCTCAGAGAGACCAACTAAGAGTAGACAACAAACAGAACAACCAAATTTAACCAATTGCACTGTAAACAATCAAGTATGGAATATAAAATACTTTAATCTATTTTTTCTTTCCATGTCTAGCGCTACCTTCCTCTTTCTTAAACGGAGAAAAATACTGGGCCAAAAATTCTTCATTTCTGAAAATAATTCAAAATGTCCATAAATTGATGCCTTCAATCGCTACAATGATTGTCAGGATTCTTAACTAAGTCATTCCAAAACCTTTCAACTTTTTAAAATCCTGAATCAAAGATCCTTTTAAATGCCTGAGGCAAATGAAGAAATTGCTTGACCTTGACAAAAGAAGCAATTTCTTTGTTTCCCATAATGTCTTCTACCTCAAATGACTTCAAGATTGATTGAAATTCTATTCAATATAATAAGCATACATAACTTATTCGATTTGGAAATGTCCAAAATTTTGTCATATGGTATGTATTACCTGTAAACAGTTGTCAGAAAGCAGCTAGACATTTTCAGAATATTTATGGTAATTTATCTTCAATATTCTTTTTTACTACAGAAAAAAGGGGAAAATTTTGTGAAAGTATTTTTTGTATATAATGCTAGTTATTTAGCTTAAATGAATAAAAAAACACTACATGTATTTTCTTTTTAATCTTATTGCACAATCCTACATTTATTTAACAAGAGGACCATGATGGTCCTATATCGCTCACCATCGTATCTTTGTCTAAATTAAGAATTATCTAATTTTCCAGGGAAAGCTGTAATTGTACTTTTAAGATTCGAGGCCACTAGAGTGTAAACAAGAAAATTTCATTATGGCCCCTTTTTCTGTGGTAACATATACATCCTTCCTTTTGACAATAGGCTTAATTCTTGTGACCTGACAAAAATTCTGTCAAAGTTTCATGAAGATTGGCCCATATATGTTGTCTCTATGGAGTGTTAAAAAGATTATTATCATTTAGGTCCCTTTTCCAGTGATATGGCACAGATCCTTCATATTTTCAATAGGGTTTATTTTTGTGACCTGACAAACATTCTGACCAAGTTTCATAAAGATTGGACCATATTTGTGTCCTCTAGAGTGTAACAAATAAGTTGTCATTAAGGCCCCTTTTATGGCAAGGATCCATCCCATTTTCAATAGGGTTAATCCTTGGGACCTGACAAACATTCTGACTTAGTTTCATGAAGATTTGACAATATTTGTGGCTGTTAGAGTGTAAACACTTAAATTGTTGACGTACAACCCATGGCAGACATTCAATGATCACAAAAGTTCACCTTGAGCGCGATGTGCTCAGGTGAGCTAATAAAAATACCTAAATACTTTCCAACTAGACTGTTTATAGTGAAATTAGCATAATTTCCCATTTACAGCTGGCATTGGCATACAGTTAAGAAAACTGTGAAATTAACATTCATCTCAATCAAAACCATCTCAGCGCTCCATTCATTCCTTCTAAACACTCACTCAAATCTATCAAAAACGCTCCGAAATCTATAGACATCATATCAAAATCGACCAAGACAATCAACAGGTAATTCAAAGGGATCAAATTATTCTATGATTTTATTTTTCTGTTGTGGATTTTCAAGTGTCTAATTTGTCTGTGAAGACATACTAACAGTAACATAAATTTTTTAAGGGAGGTAATAAATATAGCTAATTTTGTTCATCTTAAACAAAATTAGCTATATTGGATTACCTCCCTCAAACATAACTCAAAACTTGCTCCACATACTCATTCAATTTCATTCCAAAATCAATTTTCAAAATCATTCATCTTGTCAATTTCATGATGTTCTTAACTATTTTTCACCCTGTGCCAAATAATAAATGAACCTGTATGTGACATTTCCAACAATTCCACATGTACACAGGGCATACACATTGGGCCAACTTATCTCTGGCGCTCTTTTGGCCCAGGTGTAGACTAGTCTCACTATCAAATATCAGAATAGCCTTTTGTAGGCTATTCTGAAAATAAATATTTGAACAAGTCTAGAGCTGGTAGCCTGGTGTTCGAGAGACAGTGATATAGCAGGCAAGAGTACCAACCCAGGGTCAGAAATAAGCTGGCACATTGAGTAGCATATACAATGGCACAATACAATAAGCACTTTAGCTGCTGACAAGGGGTTAAAGATCCTATCTATCTACAGAGTGCAAAGTGAGAATCTGGTCAGACTGTGCAGAAGCACAGGCTGGTCAGAGGCTTTACTTTGCACTCATGGAAAATTGTTGGAAATGTCAGGCACAGGCTCAAGTGCCTTGTCTCATGAGGCTACCTCAAGCTAGGTTTCCTAGATCCCATACTATTGATAGATGTCTTGGACGAATGTAGGGAATCTTTTCGTAATCTAGATACATGTAGAAAAGCCTATCTTAATCTAATAAATATCATCTTGAGTATTTTGTTGACACAATTTTATATACAGTACACTTTGCAGCAAAATTGACAACAAAAAATATTGTCAAAAAGTGGCAAATCACATAAATGAACAAAATAATTGACCAAAACATTTTTGGGGTCAGTTATGTGATATAATTACTATCCCTTGAAAATATCACTTTGAATCATCCCTCTAAAATATCTTTATCTAATTATGTGTGACCATTATAAACATGTACACATATACCCTTACATAAAAAGTTAAAAACATCAAAATACAACAAGTTAAACCTTTAACATATACAATTAGATTTTCAAATTGTTATATATTAACACATATGTCAACATTAACTACAATATTCATGGTAATATTTTCACGCAATTCCATGAAAAAAATGTTTGTTCTCACAATATGATTATGTAAACATTATATTTCAAG
Source organism: Fragum whitleyi (assembly GCA_948146395.1). NCBI lineage: Eukaryota > Metazoa > Mollusca > Bivalvia > Cardiida > Cardiidae > Fragum > Fragum whitleyi. The sequence goes on from OX411549.1 coordinate 35,729,077, forward strand.
TAACAAACAAGTAAGTACATGTTTCATTTAAACACATAATCTATCACCATTTTTATCAAAATTAACATTTCCATTACGATTCAGGCCAATTACCCATATTTGTTTCTTTAACCTGAAAATTAGTTTACTTAAAAAATAAAATCATCCAAGAACTAATAATGACTTTCTTTAAACTTCAATCAAGACAAAATATCAATTTCATATACTTTGTACACTGAATTATAGTATTACAGACAGGTGTGATCGTTTTAATTAACATGTAAAATGTATTTCAATTAAACTGCAGCTAAAACCTTTAAAATTCATGTATCTGCAAACTTCATAGGGAGACCCAGGATCTGTCCTGAGATTTTGTTTGAGGCAAGCTGATCTAAACCAATCTAGAATTGATATTGATTGATAGAATGTTTTAACTTTTTTGAACGCTCATATGACATTAAAAATGTCTAAAAATGTCTGTTAGGTGATGTCATGATGACATCATTTAAAAAGTGATTTTATGCACATGTAATTCAAGGACATCTCTGACGTATTTTACAGGTGTTTATTTGTTTGATGACAGTTCTTGATCACAGGTGGCAGTATCAAAGAAATTACAAAAATAATAAATATAAATAATGACAAAGGTGTTTTTCAAAAAATCAAGGTCAACTTTAAAATCAATAATTACCAAGATATTTTTGCACAAATGCAAAAAAAATGTGTCTTTAAAGCCCATGTAAATTTGTAAATGTATGCAAAATTTTGTTGAAATTGGCCTTAGACTTACAGAATTAATAGGAAAAATACATCCTCATTTTGCAAGGACATCACTGAGGTGACAGTTTTTAATTGTTTAGAAGAATTGGAAATGATATTTTTCAGTTTCACACTATTTCATTGGCTATAAGGAACACTCCCCTATTACATCATATTGTTTACAGGCCAATCAACCAATCAAATCAGCCCAAACCATTTGTTATAACCGGTTTTACAACAAAACAATATCGAGGATAACAGTGAAAGTTGACAAAGTGCTTCTGATTAAAAAGGTTATAAACATTTTGAAACTCCCTTTGATCAAAATAAATGGCTTGATTTACCAGAAAATTGGTTTAGATAACATGTCCTTCTATGATTAAACATTTCCTGCATGTCTTTTACTTAAATTTTATCATTTTCCTTTACATGTAAGGAATCCAATGGTCACCTCATTGATGTCCTCGAGTATTTTCAATGAAAGAAACCTTGTCTATATTTAACAAATATGTAAATTTTTGTAAAAAATGTTTTGATACCGCCACCTATAGAAAACAAACAATGGACTACCATTATGCACTTATGCAAGTTGGTAATACAAATAAATCCTTTTTCAAAAATATTGTTTATGAATGTTTAAAACATCAAAACTACAGCTTATTCAAGCTAAAGTTATGATATTTATATTATTCGACAACGCTAAATTTTTAAACCTTGAAAGGCGAGTGGGTGGATGGCATATATCTTTTGTCACTGTCCACATATTGTCTTTATCCTACATATTCTTTGGTGGCTGCCTTATGAGTGCATATAAATTTCAAAATCCTAGTTACATCTATGAAAAAAGTGACTAAGTGAGAAAATAAGATATCTGAACAATACACGCTTCTTTGGACATGTCGCTCTAATGGAATCACATTCTTTTTCTCTAACCAAGATATTTCATGTAGATCAAGAACCATGCTTTTATTTATTGTATTTTACATTTGTAACCCGTCACACTAAAAAGGGACTCTGTAAAATAAAAATTTGGAAAGAGGATTGGATCCAACATAGGTCAGAAAACTCTTTATTTGCGAAAAGTTTCATTCCTAGTCCGTCTGCGTAGATTGCACTGTTTGACCACGGTCAACATATATGGCACTTCCAAATGATCCCATTTTGTGTGACAGGTCAAATTTTTTAAAGACACATTTGTTATGAACAAGGACTACTTGTTAGACAAGCCTACATGCAGCACAAAATACCTAATGTCATTTATAGCCGGTGATGTATGCGACACTTGGCTACTTGGTGGATTGCTACGATCAGACTTTGAAAGGTTTCTACTGTTTTTTCGCTCAACTTTCTGTCTGTGGCGATCTGTGTAGCTTTTCAAAATACAGGTTTATTCAGATTTAATAATGTATTTATTTACTTCTCAACATATGCATATATAGACCTATCATGGGTACAGAATGACAAAATATTTAAGAACATCTAAAATGAAGGGTAGCTCCCAGTAGTACACACAACTGCATAAAAAGATTGACCATTTCTTATTTACTGTGTAACATTTCGATCTTGATCACATGAAGCTTTTAAGAACAAATTGATATTACTCTTTTCCAATCAGATTGCCTCATTTGCTTGAGCTGTCATGTGACTTAAACTAGATACTTACCCCATTAGTCTGGGTGACTTAGATATTTCGTCCACCTCATGTTGCTGAAGAGTTACAGCTGCTCGCTGTCTTGCTTTGTTACCCTCTATGTTACCCTTTGCAGCATTGATTTCTATAACATACTGTTTTCTCTCATCATTAGCCTTGTGATAAGCCTGCATATAGAAAAGACAATAAAAGGGGGTTAGCTGATGAGAACTGTATATTTCTTTTCTGAAATCGTTGGTCAATAATAATTGACCACAAAAGGTTGATAAAAATTACCGTATCTCAAATCAATTTTTAATTGGGCTATGTTAAACAGCAAATGCTCTTAACAAAACTTTTGAAGAACCATGCATTTTAATGTTGGAAGTTAAATTCTAGAATTGTTAAGTCTAAATTGAAAGACATTGCAGCATAGAATAAGTATTGGGTGTGTGACGGAGACGGCCGTAAAATAAACATGAAATTTAGACCCATCCTACTTTCGCTTTCAAAACCTAGCGTGCTACTTCCGCCGAAGAAAAGAGCAAATATCTAATAAGATGTAAGTGCAATTCCGTCCTACCTTGCCTCCATTCATTATCATTTTAATAAGCTTTCTATTGATACTGTTGTTGGTAGTCGGAGAAACCGATTAATTTGATTTCCCTTTTTGTTTGTATGACATGTGTTAAACGATGAATCACGGATGTTGCCGAAGATAGACGATGATTATGGGTCAAAGGTTAGTTTCAAGTGCGCATGTCCGGAAGTTGGATGTACTATATAAGTAGCGTTTCTCGATTTTTCGGGGAGTTGAAGCCAGCTCTTCGTGGTGTTCACATCGTAAATTTACTGGCTTATTATTAAATAACTAATTACTAGGGCTTTGGATAAAAAGAACTGACTGTCTGAGACAAACAGAAGTGCAAACAGGACTCATTCATTTGCAGACCGGATTCAGCTGTATTGCCTCACCCGTTCAGTCTATAATACAGGGCCGTCGTAATTGGTCATAGAAATAAAGGTTGTGCATTGTGCGAGTGCATTGTTCAAGCGGATAGAGCAGGACCACTCGATTTTCGCTATATTGATTTGTGATTCAACCAATTCCGCTGAATAAGTATTTAGTCAATCTGACTGACTCCAACTGACCCATTCCGTACCTGACCCATTCCATTCTGCTTGACTCATTCCTAAGGACTGAGTCCGGCTGACTGACTCATTCCAGGAACCAGGCTTATTTCTCCAGGTTTAATCATTACCCGTTTTCGCAAAGTATTATTATACTATTAGGCTTATTCTGGTTCTTGAGTGAATCAGCCCGAGGGTAACATCCGACGCTGCTTATAAGTACTTCCGCTCGACACGCATCAAAATTTGGTGGCAGCGGTGGGATACAACTAGACATCCTACTTTGTCTACCCCATTCCGAATTCATGATGGATACTCCACCTCATAGTATTGACCAGCGTCTGAAGGATGTTGATGACCGTCTGGAAAGGATTTCCCGTCGGAATGAAGTTGGTAAACTCCAGGAAGAAATTACGTTTCTTGAACAGGAAATTCATCGTATGGAAACACAGTCAAGCTCAAGAAATCTAACATCGGATAGGTCAAGGAATAGGTTGGAACAGCCACAAACTAGTACTCCGAACCCGGTAATGAATCCAGGTTTTGTTGAAGAAACTGGTCCTCCACCTTGGCTGACGCCAATTTTAAAAACTAATGACAATAAAACAACTCCATATATACCAAGACGAGTTAACTTTCAGCAATCTAGCCCAAGTGCTGGATCAAATGTGCAGGCTCCTGGTTCCAGTGCAAGACATGGGTATGGTACAAAGATGAAACCGGCAACCTACGATGGTATAGGTTCATGGAATGACTATATTGCACATTTTGAGGCATGTGCAAAAATAAACAACTGGACTGAAGCAGATAAAGGCTTGTATCTAGCAGTTTCTTTACGTGGTCAAGCCCAAGGAGTACTTGGGAATTTAGCTGACAAAACTAATGATTTCAAGGCACTAAGCCTTGCGCTTCAGGAACGATTCGCACCGCCTAATCAGACGGAGCTTTACAGATGTCAGTTAAGAGAGCGACGTCAAAAAGCAGCAGAAAGTCTGGCTAAACTAGCCCAAGACATAAGACGTTTGATGAATCTTGCCTATCCGAGTGCTCCACCTGATCTACGCGAGACTTTGTCAAAGGAGCAATTCATGGATTCATTGCACAGTGCCGACATTAGGCTTAAGGTAAAGCAGGCAAGACCAGTTAGCCTGAACGATGCAGTACATCACGCAATCGAACTTGAGGCATTCTTTAGAGCAGAACAGAGGAAGACAGCCAATAAAGGGATCCTGTATTCATCATCTACTTCTAGTTCTGCTGCTGAAGCGAATGAACTGGATGAGTTAAAACAAGCTATAGCTACTCTGCGTAATGAGTTTAAAACATGGACAGAAAAGTCAGCTTATAACAGCAACGGCTGGCGTGGAAGATTCCGTGGTAATCGGAACAGAAATATGAATCGGTCAGGAAAAAGAAGATGCTATGAATGTGGTTCCGAAGAGCATGTGAGGCCCAATTGCCCAAGGCTACTGAACCAACAGGCCAATCAACAATCAAATAGTAAAGGTAGTGAGGGTTCGTCACAAACGAACGCCAGCAATGTGAACTCATCCGGACCAAAAGTGTCAGGACTCTTCCTGACTGGTTACATAGCAGAGAAAATGGTTGACTGTCTTGTTGACACGGGCGTAACCTTATCCCTAATATCATCAAGAGTTTGGACAAGTATTGACAATGGGTCTATAAGATTAAACCAGTTTGACAAAAGCTTGTCCACTGCTTCTGGTGATGACATCAATATTCTAGGCAAGACTCAGACCAGGATTAAAATTGATTGCAATTATTACGATTGTGATTTCGTAGTTGCAGATATAGAGGCCGACGTAATACTCGGACTTGATTTCCTGAAAAAGGAAGATAGTAAACTTGACCTGGTACAGAATGTGTTGAACATACGTGGCAAGGATTTGGAGTTAAAATGTAGTGGTAGTCTTGGATGTTCTAGAGTCATGTTAATGGAGCAAATAGAAATACCAGCAAGATGCGAGAAGATTGTTAGAGGTAAAATTTTGTCAAATGAACTGAGTCAACGTGACCTGTGTCTCATTGAGCCACTCAGGAAAATGGACCAGTCCAATGGAGGCATTGTTGCAAAGGCCTTGGTACGTGGCAAAGAAGATGTCCATCTAAGAATCCTAAATCCATTAAACGAAAGTCAGACCCTGAATCAAGGTACCAACGTGGCGACTGCAAGCCAGGTGACAGAAGTTAACAGGTTGACGACCAACATGAATCAGATCGGTACCAATACACAAATCCCCGATCACTTGAAAGATTTGTATAGTCGTACTTGTGAAGATCTTGATGACAAACAAAGGTCGGACGTAGCGAAACTCTTGCTGAAGTATCAAGATGTATTGTCTAAAAATGATAATGACATTGGTCGGACCGGAATAATAAAGCACAAGATAGACACGGGGAATGCACACCAGGTCAAACAGCCCATCCGACGAGTACCAATGCATATGAATAAAGAGGTTGATGATCAAATTGATAAAATGCTTGAGAAAGATGTGATTCAGCCCTCAATCAGTCCTTGGTCGAGCGGAATAGTGTTGGTAAAAAAGAAAGATGGCAGCGTATGTTTCTGCATTGATTATAGACAGCTTAATGAGGTTACGGTGAAAGATGCATATCCGCTCCCAAGAATTGATGACTGTCTCGATCAGCTTGCTGGAAATCAGTGGTTTTCCTGTCTAGACCTGAACTCGGGCTACTGGCAACTTGAAGTCGACCACCAGGACAGGGAAAAGACAGCATTTAACAGCCGGAAAGGATTGTTCGAGTTCAAGGTCATGCCTTTCGGTCTTTGCAATGCACCAGCCACGTTTGAACGTCTTATGGAAACAGTATTGACCGGATTGCAATGGGAAATTTGCCTGATATACCTGGACGATGTCATTGTAACTGGTAAAACGTTTGAAGCAATGATTTCAAACCTGAATCAGGTATTGGAAAGGTTCCGGGAAACAGGCCTGAAGCTGAAAGCCAAGAAATGTCACCTCTTTGCCAGAGAAGTCGTGTTCTTAGGTCATGTTATATCAGCGGATGGAATCCGCACAGACCCAAAGAAGACTGAAGCGATCAAAACACATTTCTTGGTCTTTGTAGTTATTACAGACGTTTTATCTTCCAATTTGCAGAGGTGGCAAAACCACTACATAAACTTACGGAGAAAGGTAAACTGTTTGAGTGGACACAAGAATGTACTAATTCTTTCGAAGTCCTGAAGAAGAAGTTGACAGAGGCTCCTATTTTAGCTCACCCAGATTTTACACAACCATTCATATTAGATACCGATGCAAGTGAACTTGCTATTGGAGCAGTGCTATCTCAGAAGGTTAATGGAGAAGAGCATGTTGTCGCCTACGCTAGTCGTACTCTGAGCAAGTCAGAAAGACGATATTGTGTTACCCGAAGGGAATTACTGGCACTTGTATATTTTGTCAAATATTTTAGGCATTACCTTTACGGAAAGCAGTTCCGTGCCAGAACTGATCATGGTTCTCTCAAATGGCTTCTCAACTTTAAGAACCCGGAAGGACAAGTAGCTCATTGGATAGAAACCCTTTCTGCCTTTGATATGATAATTGAACATCGGGCAGGGAGGAAGCACCTTAATGCTGATGCACTTAGTCGGCGAGCATGCAAACAATGTGGACTAGACTGTATCATTGCAAGCGTGGATTGTTCATCAAGTGATGGCCAAGTCTTTGCTGTCGGACAGGAAGTGGTAGAGAATGAATTTATAGAAGACCTGAATACTGTACAGAGTAAAGACAAAAATATTTGTTCTGTACGGCAATGGGTAGAGCAAGGAGCGAGACCAGAATACGAGTCAATACAAGACCAGGGGCACTTTATCAAGTCTCTTTGGTCACAGTTTGATAGATTGAGTGTACTGGACAATGTGCTTATGCGAAGATGGGATGTCATAGGTACAAACATCACCAACTGGCAGGCAATTGTACCTTTGTCTCAAAGAAGAATAATATTGAGTTTTTGTCACGATATTAGAGCATCGGGTCATTTAGGAATAAATAAAACCCTAAACAAGGTCAGGCAAAAATTCTATTGGCCCGGCTTTCAAAATGATGTCAAAACGTATGTGAATGGGTGTGAGAAATGCGCAAAGAGAAAGGGACCAAACATAACAAAGAAGGCTCCAATGCAAATTGCACGTAGTGGATATCCAATGGAACGCATTGCCATGGATATATTAGGAGAACTGCCCGAGACAGAACATGGAAATAAGTACATCTTAGTTGTGAGTGATTATTTCACAAAGTGGACAGAAAGTTATCCTATGCCTAACATGGAAGCAGTTACTGTAGCAAAGCTAGTGGTCGAACAGTTTATTTGCCGTTTCGGTGTGCCTCAGAAAATTCATTCTGACCAAGGCAGACAGTTTGAGAGAAAGCTCTTTCAAGAGATATGCAAAATGCTCCATATTGAGATAACAAGAACCACTCCCTATCATCCACAGTCAGATGGAATGGTTGAACGATTCAATCGTACTCTGTGTGCCATGTTAAGTGCTTATGTTGATGAAAACCACAGAGATTGGGATACGCATCTTCCATTTGTTATGATGGCGTACTGTGCGGCGGAACATGAGACCACGGGAATGACCCCAAACAGACTTATGCTGGGTCGTGAGACGTCAACACCACTCGATATCGTTTATGCTTTACCAACGAGTTTGAAGGCCATTCCAACCCGACAATGGGCATGGGAACTGCAGGAAATGCTCGAAGATGTGCATCAATTTGTGAGAGAGTATACGAGAAGATCAATTCTCCGACAGAAGCAGTACCATGATAGCAAGCTCAGTTATGAGAATCTCGAAGAGGGTGATAGTGTATATGTGTACTACCCTATAAGGAAGGTTGGTACCTCAGCAAAGTTCACGTCGTACTGGAAAGGTCCCTTTCAAATAGTGGAGAAGGTTGACGTACTATATAAAGTAAATTGTGGCTTGTATCAGGTTATTCATGTCGACCGTTTGAAGAGAGCTAAGAACCAGGCATTGTTCGGAGAAGAGGAACAAATGTCTTTTCCTTCTGAAGAAGCTGAGTCTGTCCAACCAACAGATGAGGTATGTGATAATTCCAGTATAGAAAAGCGAATTCGAAAGAAACCAGCATGGCATCAGGATTATTGCTTTTCTCTTTTCAGGTCAGAAATGGCCAAGACGAAAATTACCCCTCGCAAGGCTAAAACGATATGTGCAGTCTGCAAGTCAGAAGTTCCTGATGGTATTACTTACGAACAGCATATTCTGGAGTGTTTGAAGTCACGTCAGAAATGTGATCTGTGTGAGAAGGACTTCAAGAACAAGGACTGTCTTAAGCGTCACAAGAAGATTCAGCACAAGGCAAAGCAGGATGAATCTCAAGAGAAAAGTGATGACAGTGAATGGGATGAGGACCCCGAGGTTGATGTGGATACACCATCCTCTAGCGTTGAAGAGGGACGGATAGTGCGCAAGAGAACTGCACCATCACCAGTACACGCTCCGGTTAAATGTATAAAGACCTCTACTGATGTGAGCTCTCAGACTGGACCAATTCAAGTAAAGGTCGTGGTGAACAGTGCGTCACAGACTGAAGAGAGCCATGGCGACGTCAGGGAGCAGGGTTTCTGCAAGCATTGCAAAATCACTTTCCACGACGTAGCCATGTACTATATACATATTGGGTGCCGTTCTCATAATGCGCCCTTCCAGTGTAATGTCTGTGGGGAACAGTGCAAAGATAGGGTCAATTTCCAAGTACATACTACATACGGTCATAGGAAGTAGATTCATTACATCCATCATATTGAAACATTGAAACAAGACTTTAATTTTGTTATTGCCATACAAGTATATGGAAAGTATTTTTGTTATTCAATATCTGTGTTTTGTTTTCTTTTCCTGCTTTATAATTGTTAAGCGGGACGCTTAAAACGGAGGCGTGGGTAGTGTGATGGAGACGGCCGTAAAATAAACATGAAATTTAGACCCATCCTACTTTCGCTTTCAAAACCTAGCGTGCTACTTCCGCCGAAGAAAAGAGCAAATATCTAATAAGATGTAAGTGCAATTCCGTCCTACCTTGCCTCCATTCATTATCATTTTAATAAGCTTTCTATTGATACTGTTGTTGGTAGTCGGAGAAACCGATTAATTTGATTTCCCTTTTTGTTTGTATGACATGTGTTAAACGATGAATCACGAAAGTTGCCAAAGATAGACGATGATGATGGGTCAAAGGTTAGTTTCAAGTGCGCATGTCGGGAAGTTGGATGTACTATATAAGCAGCGTTTCTCGGTTTTTCGGGGAGTTGAAGCCAGCTCTTCGTGGTGTTCACATCGTAAATTTACTGGCTTATTATTAAATAACTAATTACTAGGGCTTTGGATAAAAAGAACTGACTGTCTGAGACAAACAGAAGTGCAAACCGATCTCATTCATTTGCAGATCGGATTCAGCTGTATTGCCTCACCCGTTCAGTCTATAATACCGGGCCGTCGTAATTGGTCATAGAAATAAAGGTTGTGCATTGTGCGAGTGCATTGTTCAAGCGGACAGAGCAGGACCACTCGATTGTCGCTATATTGATTTGTGATTCAACCAATTCCGCTGAATAAGTATTTAGTCAATCTGACTGACTCCAACTGACCCATTCCGTACCTAACCCATTCCATTCTGCTTGACTCATTCCTAAGGACTGAGTCCGGCTGACTGACTCATTCCAGGAACCAGGCTTATTTCTCTAGGTTTAATCATTACCCGTTTTCGCAAAGTATTATTATACTATTAGGCTTATTCTGGTTCTTGAGTGAATCAGCCCGAGGGTAACATCCGACGCTGCTTATAAGTACTTCCGCTCGACACGCTACAGGTGCATTTCAAGAAAATGTAATTCATTTATTTAGACATTTGAATCATATTAACCTGATTGAGATAAATACTTTGTGTATCTTCATATTAGCATTTCAAAATTAATATTTGTATTATCTTTAGAAGCATAAAATTATGAAACAGTGTTTATTCTAGGCAGGGGAATTTGGGATTACCCCACTTGTTACAAAGATCCCACATAAGTTTCAAAATTGATGGGGCATTTGTTCCTCAATACAAGGAGCAAGAAATACTGAAAAATACCAAATATTACTCAATTATCTAGATTTTGCGCTGAATCCCCCACTTTTTAAAATCCTAGAATGAACAGTGATGAACTTTTTTATGCCTCTAACCCATATATCCTAAAAACAATGAATTTCTTGTTGTCTGAACAAAACTCTGATAAAAAAAAACTAAATAAAGAGATAAACCCTTTCCTGTTTGCAATTTTAGATTGGTCAAAATGAAAGAGGTTAATAACTATACCTGTTGGGAAAGCAAACTATCCCCCCCACAAACTCACACACACACAATGGTGCTGTGTCCTAGTTCGGTAAATTGTTTTTTTCGTACAAAGTTCAATTGTGAACTTTGACCTTGGACCCTGAAGTTTTACCATTCTAGGACACTTTGTTCTTGAGTTAATGTCCAAAATGGAAAAAGGTCTACAGACAAATGGAAAAACAGACTGGGTGAAACAAATATACCCCCCCTCTACTTCATAGGTGGGGGTATAACTAAAATGAAAAGCAGCAATTTTCTTTTTCTTTTCTTTATTTTTTTCACAAATATTTTCTTAGGTATAAAATCACTGTGATAAAATAAAATCCCAATATTTTCAGGAAAGAGACTTCGAGTTAAGGTAGTGGAACCGTAATAGTTCAACAACATTACAGAACTCATGATCTTTCACAATGTTAACTGAGGTTTCCTAATGAAAATCATTAGTGAAACCTCAGTTAACATTGTTAAAGTTCATTACTGCCAAGATATTGCAGATCAATTACGGGTCCACTACCTTAAAAAAACATTCTATTACAGACTCACAAACAAACAAACCTTAGATTCATGGTCAAGCCTCCACTCCAAGTCACGTAATTGGTTATACAATAACTGTTTTTCTTTTTCCATACTTCTCACCATGGCTGGATTGGCCTGAAAATAAGTCTATGTGTGTTAGTACAGCAATGGTCTTAAAATGTGAAATCAAACCAAGAATGAAGTACATGTCCATGGCTCGGCGCAAAAAAGTTGTAACTGCCTATGAGCATATAGGCACCTACAACTGTTTCATGCCAAGCAATAGATCGATGGCTCAGCCTGAAACAGTTGTAACTGCCTTTGAATATATAGGCAGTAACAACTGTTTCATGCCAAGCAATAAATTGATGGCTCAGCCCATAACAGTTGTAACTGCCTGTGAACATATAGGCAGTCACAGCTGTTTCATGCCAAGCAATAAATTGATGGCTCAGCCCATAACAGTTGTAACTGCCTGTGAACATATAGGCAGTCACAGCTGTTTCATGCCAAGCCATAAATATAATAATATAATATCAAAATTCTAGCTATAATTTGATAGCTATATTTAAATCAAAATATCATGATTTTCTTTGGAATAGTTAGCTATACCGAATTTAAGCTATGTGTTCTTTAATTGCATGTACCAATATTGCATAAATCTGTTGAACATACTGTAATTTTTGAAATGTCACATATACCATGGTTAAGTTAACTTGATTTATCTAGGCTATAAGTTATTGTCAAATAATATATAAATAAATGAATTACAAATTATAACGCTCCTATGAGTCCCGAACTAAGATTGAAATTAGTTTTGCACTTAATTCAAATATTGCAAATCAATTTCATTCTGACAATTGTTAGTATGGCAAAGCATTTCATAAAAATCTGGAACATTAAAATACACACTAAATACGTGTGCCATAGAAATTTTAAGAGGAAGCAAACACAGTTTTATATTAAGCAAGCTTAAAGCCTGCTATTAAGCAACATCTCAATAGATTGCAATCCAAGGCTGATGGAATTTTGAAAATCTTGTCTTTACAAATAGTAAACATAACGGAAAATGATTTGTTTGTTTGAATGTGAAGCATCACATTCACTTTTAATAATCTTTCAGTCTCATCTTGGCAACTGGAGCACCTAACATTAGATTTTTGGTATTTCTTATTTCTAGCTGCTATTAGAAAAATAAAGATTATTTTCATAAACCATTGTTTTCTAAAATCCTAAATTTCTTTAAGGCTGATGCAAATCTCAAGTTCTGGCTCCCTGTGATAAAAGCATTATCAATTAGGAATTGGTGAAGGCAACAAAACACAACATATAGAGCAGGGCCACAAACAAGGGGAAATAACAACCCACAATGTTCAACAACATTCTTAACCTTAGCTTCAATATCCAATAGAGTCTTGAGGTGTTGCAAATACTGTAAAATCCAAAATTCTTATATCAATGGACTGAAAATATTAAGTACAAAAAGTTTCATAACAACTAGCCATCAATATCACATGACTAAAAGCAATAGTTACAATGTTGACATTGATATCATAAATAAAGAAGGTTTAATGCTTTTGAAACTAATGATACAGAGAAAGATGTCACAGTATAATAGCATCGATTTTCTACCAAAACCTAGTAACTACAGCTTTAAACAAGCTGTAGTTAAGAGATTTTAGCAGAACACCGACCATAAATTGATGTAAAGAACACTGGCCAAGTTATTAGCGTATGGCTACCAGTTCAAGCAACTCCAAAGGTGGGTAGTGTATTTGGGCTCTCACATGGTAAAATCTGGAATATTTTTGTAAGGACCACAACTACTACAAAAAACACCTTGTTTTGACATGGTTTTGAGCTTGAATACACTGTAATATTTTTGTGTTTACTATTACAGTGATACAATCTCTCAAAGCTAAAAGGGAGGACATTCTAAGCTGTTGCCCTAGGCCAAGGTCGATTAATTTTTCAAGGCTGTGAACAGCAGGAGGAAGGTTACTTGACCTCTTAAAATTTTCTTAGAATAGCGTCTAAATTAAACTGCTGAAGTCTATTGAAGAACCATTTGTGGGTCATCATTAATTTCTTTTCAAAAACCAATATGTCATAAACATCAATGACTTGTATGGAGACAAATTAGTGTTATAAACTAAAGATCAGACTGCATTTAACAACAACAGTCTTGTGACCAACAATACAGCATTATTTTAGTTGGTTTCAAAATGAAAAGAGTTCTTAGACTAGGGATTGTGAAGAGGGCAGAGTGCTTGTGAAATTAACAACAGATTATTTTGACAATGGGTAATTAAGGTAGTGGAACCGTAATAGTCCCGCAACACTTTGGAACACATGATCTTTCACAATGTTAATCCAGGTTTCCTAATGAAAATCATTAGGAAGCCTCAGTTAACAATGTTAAACTGATTACTTCCAAAACATTGTGGAACTATTACAGGTCTACTTCCTTAATACAAAATTAAAACAGTGATTGAAACCTTATCATCATTTTCCATCAGTTGTTTAATGTGTTGGACATGCTGAAATCAGTTATAAGATTATATAATCCAACTTTTTCTCATTTTGATATCTACACTAATAAACTATGCAGAATCTGGCCCTTTGTTTGCAGCCTTCTAGATGAGAAAATGTACAGACAATTACAAAATTCGAGGGTTTAGTTCAAGATATGACCTACGCCGCAAGGGTGATTTAAACCATTGAATATTTTTGATATAACACAGGTGTTATTACACTAGTGGAATAACTATGCAAATGAGCTAAGAACGTTTAGTAATGTTATTTTTTCATAGTGAAAATGACGCCATAATGTATTTAATGACATCATTTTGCAAACGGCGTTATATATTTCAGGGAAAAACTATAATCTATAAATTTCTGGAATTTCCTCGCTTTTTACCAAACAATTAGGTCATATTATAAATAGAATATCAAATTTATGGTCATGAAACACCAAAATTATTAAACTTGTCATCTTAAACAGACAAAAACTCGGCACAGCCTCGTTTTTATCTGTTTATAGATGACTTGTTTAATAAATTCGGTATTCAATGACCACTCATTCATTATCCTCTATGTACTTAGTGTATATATATGCAGAGTGTACTCACTGGCAAAGCAGGGTATCATTGATTTTAAAACATTTGGAAAAAAAAAAAAACTTCTTTTTTTATAAATCTTTTCATTTTTTGCTTCATGATATTAAATGATAAGGTATGAAGACAGTATTTGCTAATTTCATAGAGGCATGAAACTAACATGTGGTCCTTAAGGGCCTGAGACGCTCTGCTGACTATCAATTTTCTCAGTTTATTCTGATGTTTCAGAAACTTTATTGCTTTAAGGAGAATAATCAAGGGCACTTTCTTCCCTTGAATTTATTCTTATCAGTCCTTTGCATATAAGTACAGCTTAGGATTACGATTTCAGTTTCATACTTCCATAAAATCTACAAAATTTATATTCTCTCCATTTCTTAAATGCAACAAGACTCATGCTTTTTGAAATTAAAAATACAGGTTTGTTTTGATACCAATATGAAAAGCATAGAGATTTGTGTCAATAGATATTCCGTGTTATTATTCATCTGGCAGGGCTTGGTTTAACCTGTGAATTAGTTTTGCAAGCCTAGTATTCAAAACATTAGATTCTGTCCAAAGGATAAACATGCTTGGCACAAGTAAACATAGTTCATTGTCTAGTAACGATAATCCTCATAACTTCAAGTTTTCAAGTTTCTTTGTATATAAATTATGTTGACTATCAATTAAAATGAGTAAAAAGCCCAATATGGACCATTTTCAGGCTATGCCCTGCAATGTAAGGAATGATCATTTATAAAGATAAAATACTTACATCTGAAAGATCATCAAATGATTTCATGTCCCTTGGTGTCTTTCCAGCTGAAATAAATATATTTAGACTTGAAATCATCTATTTAGATTTGCTGTTGAAACAAAACAGCAAATATTTAGACTGGTCCAAAATGTAAGCAGTTGAAATATGACAAATTTATGTTGATAGAAATTTTAGTATTTAATCTTTCTTTCTTCCGTGTTTTGTAGAAATGTAGAAAACAGTAGAACAGGCAGTCAATATATGAATTGATGAAGTGAGTCTTTGCATGACATTTCCAACAATTTTACATAATTATGCGCAAAGCTAAGCCTCTGACAAGCCTGTGCATCTTCACAGTCTTACAAGAGACTTCCATACACATTCTGTAGACAGATAGTATATTTGTGTCTCTTAACCCTTTACTGTTTAATCCCTGCTTTTTAAATGCCTGTGATTTCATGATTGAGAACACATTGTGAAAAAAGAAGAAATTGCTTCTGACAAGCAATTTCTTCTTTTTCCACACTATTTTCTACCCTACTGAATGGTTAATTTTCAAATTAAACCCTTTTTAAATTTTCGTCTGCAAAACCTTTGAATTTGGACAGGTCCAAAATTTTGTGAAACAGGAAAGGGTTAAGACTATTATTTGATATTCTTATTGCAAAGTATAGTTGTCTAGGCTGCTTAATGTTTGTGTCTCGCACTTAACCCTTTTCATGCTGAACCCGGAATGTTCCTGCCTTGAAAGGAGCTATAGACAAACATCAGCCTGCACATTAGTGCAGTCTGATGTTAGTCTACACCACCTGTTTCTCACGTTCAAACCAGAATTGTCAATAGATCGAGTTTTTCAAATAAAGACAGTTGATACTTTCAGTGCTTTTTGCCCTTTGATTTTGATGAAAATATTTAGCCAAAATTTATTCAGCATGACAAGGGTTAAAAGAATTTGTTGGAAATCTCATACAGGCTCAATTTCATCATTTCTCAGTTCTCACACTATTTCACAAACCCTTTTCTAGAAGGTAATGCAATAAAGTGGAATGGTGTAGAAAACAGTAAATGAATTGATATAAATGAAAATAACTATTCACAAGTCAAGTTAAATAACAAAAAATATAAATATTCATTCCATCATTAAGTTTGAAAGATTTTTTAAAGTATCTGTCACCATTATTATTTCGTTTAATCAATCAATTATTGAAAAATAATCTTCTTTACATCAGTTCTCCTATCTTTCAGGTCACTAATATGACAAATAAATTTAAGACACATTTCAGCATTCAAGAATTAGTACCTTAATCTTTCTGGCTAAAGTGAAAGCAATTACAGAATAATTGTTTTGATTATTGAAAATATTTATGCATTTTCAAATTTGTTTAAATAATTTAAGATGAAGCAATTATTCTTTCTATAACCCTGAAGATAATCTTAATTTGATAGCTAAGCTGTTTCAAAAATTATACACTAAAACTAAAAGGAAAAAAAAACCCAAAACATACATTGTTATATATTGTAAGGTTTATATACATTGTATATTATTTATATACTAAAATGGTAAAAAGTGACGGACAAAATGAAGCAAAAGAAACATAACATAAAATCAAAAAAGTCAAAACCAAACAAATATAACTGTAAACATGGAGTTAGTTATGCATGTAAATAATTTCAAATATGATTAATAATCTGACATTAAGAAATGTACAACTTTAACATTAAATCTAGTTTTTTAGTGAGGATAGATATAAAATCTTATACAACAAACCTACTCTAAATAATTTCATGGACATAAACAATATGTGACCTGTTCGACAAATAGGGGACCATCTGGGTGGTATTCAATAATATGGCTCAGTGCAAAACAGTTGGAACTGCCTTTACACATAAAAGCAGTTACAAATACCATATTTCCTCTAATAATAGCACCCTGCCTAAATGTGGCACCCCTATATTTTTGTTACTAAGAAAACCCACTTCAAATGCCTAAATTTAGGAACTTTTTGAGACTTCTTCTCTTATTTGAGGTGATTTTCACCTAAAAATAAAGGGAAAGGGGCCTCAAAAACATCATTTTAAGGATTTTTTAAATCAGAAAATACATACTAAATCTCCCTGGTAATGTTATGTATAGCACCCGGGAGCGTTTATTAGGAGAAATACAGTATTTCACACTGCGCATTTAGATGCTCCTTTTCCAAAGGTTAAGCCACATATCAATAATTTAAGCTCTATATTCTTGATTCCTCTGAAGCATTTTCTATTTATATGTGACCTGTTGCGCAAAAAGGGCCCCTGTGGGAAGTGGGAAAAATGTTAATCCTAGTCAGACTGCGCCTATTGCGCAGACTGACTAGGGTTGAAACTTTTCTAAATGAGCTTATTTTCTTCATCTAGAATGATCAATCTACCTTCCAGTGAAAGAATTTTTCAAATTCGACCATTGGTTGACCTCTGCTGGACCAAATCACTTTTTCGAATATTCATTTTTTCAGAGTTTCCAAAAGGTCCCTGCTTGCTTGCTGGGTCATATATGATTTTGTAAAAACACACTCTTTAAAGCAAATTTCTGCCAAATTATGGTCTCTAACGTTTTATGCAATGATAGATATAATAGTATAATCAAAATATACATGATGCTGCTGTAAACACCAAAATATTGAATATTAAATTACCAATTAAATCATATTTTTGATGCCTTGTAGCAACATTTTATACCTAGCAAATTATTAATATGATGCAATTATACACTTTCCCTCAATTAAGTACATTATACATGTATCCTAGAGTCTTAGAGTTTGTATTGTAAGAATCTGCGTGGAAGTACTTGTTTGGTCCTTTTCCAGATTTGAACATAATCTACTGCTAAGCATTGTGCCAACTTATTTCTGGCCCGTTTTTGGTTCGGGTGTTACAGACTGGTCTCACTGTCAAATATCAGAATAGTCTATTCTAGGCTATTCTTATAGTCGATTTTTGCACCAATCTAGAGCTGTTAGCCCGCTGTCCGAGAGATACTCTGATGTAGCACGCATCAATACCCGCCAAGGGTCAGAAATATGTTGGCTAATTGACAAGTTCATAAAGCCTTTTTTCAGCATGATTCCAAGAATGTAATTTTGTTACAATAATACTGTTTGATTATCATAAAACTTTCAATATCACAAAATTATTCGGAGGGGAATTGAATAAACATTTAATAAAACACTTGATTTCACTATTTCTGCAGAAATTGCATTTCTTAATAAAAATGAAACAAATCTAAACACTATTCCATAATAATGTAAATCGATACAGCCATTTTTTTTATCTCCTCATGAAATAAAATGAAATGGCTTATCGCTTTATATTATTTTGGAGTTGTATTAAAAGATTTGTTTCATTTTGTTGAAAAGGGCAATTTTTGCCAAAATATTGAAATCGATTTGTTTTATTAAATGCATAAAACTGTTAATTGTAATGAGGGAAAGGGTTTCAATTTCAATCAGCTGGCATTCTAGACTTAGCTATGACTATAATGCACTATGGTCAAAAAGTTTTCTGATTTCTTCAAAAGATTGAACAAGAGTTGTTTGACCGGGACAGTGAAGCTTGACTATTCCTAGTGCTGGATAGTAACAGCAAATCAATATTGAGAATGGAAAATTCCATTAAATGAAAGTCAGAATAATGAATCTTTATCTAGAGGATAATATGATGGTAAAAGAAGCATGCACAAAGTTTCCAAGTAAAAGCTTAAGTAGAAACAGAGATATAACTGATATACAACAGTTGCACATAGAAACTTAACCAAGAATTTTTGTGTCCAAAAAGGGTTAAAATTCCACCAAATTCAGTATCAGACGAATGAATCTTTGTCTAGAGGCTGATATAATGGTCACAGAAGCGTGTGCAAATTTTTCAAGGTATGGAGATATGACAGACATACATCACTTACACTTAAAACCTGCACTTAAAACCTAAACCAAGATTTCTAAGTCCAAAAACAGATAAGATTCGACTAAATTCAATATCAGAGTAATGAATCTTTGTCTAGAAGCTGGTATTATGCTCACAGAAGCACATGCAAAGTTTCAAAACAATAGCTTAAGTAGAAACAGAGATGTTACGGATATACATCATTTGCAGGTAAAAACTTAATGAAGATTTCTAAGTCCCAAAAGGGTTAAAATTCCAGTAAATTCAATATCAGAGCAATGAATCATTGTCTAGAGGCTGGTATAATGGTCACAAAAATATGTGCAAAATTTCAAAGCAATAGTTTTAGTAGAAACAGAGAAGATTTAACACACTTGCATATTAAAACTCAATAACCAAAGCATTACACCAACATCAATGCCGACACTGACACCAGGGTGACCAGAAAAGCCCTCCTTTTCTACATAAAGTCTGGCGGGCTTAAAGTGAAAATATCCTAAACTAATCAATTAATGCAATTCATCCATATTCTTTTTCTTAAAAGTATCTGCATTATGCAGAGAATGGTATCAAAATAATTCACAGTACTTTAAGACTTCTTGAATGTTTTTTTGAAAATGTAAATGTATACAATTATGTCCTGGCAGGATATCGTTCTGTATATTTTTCTAAATAGTGTTAAATAGAAAGCAAGTAGATTGAATCCAAATTGATCTACCAATTTTAGAAATGCAATCAACATGATAATACCTTATTTTATGACCTTAAGTCATACAAACCTAAATAGTTATATTTTTATTCTTGATTATTGTTGACAAGGTCAATAAATGTATTTTATGCCATTTAAAGGCCTTCATTATCAAATTGCCAAAGCTTTGAGGTCCTAGTATCTCAATTGATCTGAACTTATTCAACCCTTTCCCTCACAAGACAATGTGTCAACAGTTGTTTGAAACAAGGATGTGTCTCTGATACAGGAATATTAACCATCATTTTCTAGCCTCCTGCTGCTATTTCTCATAGGTCTATGATTATCAGCCTATTGGTGGAAGACAAATAAATAGTCTGAAAGGATGAGTGCTGTGGTCAGGGATCAAACCCGGGACCTCAAGAATAACAGTCCCACATGCTACCAACTGCCCTATGACGGCGGCCATTGATAAGTTTTGAAAAGAGGCAGACAAACAGATAATGTTAAAGCAATCATGTACAGTCAACATTGCTGAAGCCATCACTTCAACTAAGCAACCAATTTCATTTAGCCACTGCTTTCAAAATCCCCCTTTCTAAATAAAAAAGTCCGAAAAAGTATGTATTATTGCTCTAAAGAAAATTGTAAATGATTCCTTTGGTGTTATCTCTCAATAGAATGAATCATCTCATTGAGACAATTCTATTGGGTTTTAACAACATATGATTTTTTAGAAATTGGAAATATTATACATATTAGATCAGAATTGTGGTGAGTTAAAAATTTGCCAAAATAATACATTTCAGGAGAGAAATCCACAACACAGTGCTAGCACATCAAATTCTGTAATTCAAGACTTCCTATGATATGAAAAAAAGATCTGAAAAAGATTTGACAGAATAGATCAGAAACTTTAATGACCAACTCTAATTATCCAACTTACTGTGAAAAGAATATTTCAAAAATTGAAATTATATAAATATATATAAATATAATTTGAGCTTGGGCGTGACATTTCCAACAATTTGAAATGTTTATGAGGTGCAAATGTTGACAAGAGTAGACATCCACATACTGTAAAAAGTTACCTGATGGTCAAACAGTACTTTGAGACCTTATCTATCTACTAAGCACATAGTGAAGACACTGGCCAGACTGTGCAGATGGATATACTGGTCAGAGTCTTTGCTTTGTGCATATTTGAGTTGTTGGAAATCTCACCCACAGGCTCATAATTATGTTTTTATGTGAAACAACTGATAAAACAATAATTCCCTTTATTTCAAAACAATAAAGCACCTTGCAATAAATTCAGAAAATGACAATTCTGTATCAAGCACTTACTAAGGATCTGCATAATTAACTGTTTTTGTCAATTATTGTCATTTTGTGAATTCCAGAAAAAAGATATACCATAGTATGTCTTCTTATAAAATTTGGTCACAGTAAGGGATTACCGTATTTCCTCCAATAATAGCCCCTCCCTAATGGTAGCACCCCTACATTCTTTACTAAGAAACCCCACTTCAAAAGCCTAAATTTTAGGAACTTTTTGAGATTTCTTCTCTAGTTTGAGATGAATTTCCTCTAAACAATCATTTATATGATTGTTTAGAGGAAAATCAGCTCAAATTAAAGGGAAAATGGCATTAAAAGACATCAATTTTAATGAATTTCTAAATAAAAAAATGCATACGAAACTAGGCTCCCTGACCATGTTATGCATAGCTCACGGGAGTGTGTATTAGGAGAAATACGGTATAATAATGATAATGGTTTGCAACAAAAACAATCTATGATAGATTTGTGTAATAACAGACAGTTGTATCAGTGTCTGATCTAGGATTCAAAAGGGATTGGGTCTGGAACTGTGCAACAAATACCGAAAAACAACTTATTTATCAGAGTTGTCATTCTTTATTTAGATGAAAATCAGAGTTGTCACTCTTTATTTAGATTAAAATCAGAGTTGACACTCTTTATTTAGACGAAAATCTCCTCAATCCTTCTCAAACATTTCTAGAGAGATTTTATAATAAAATATCAGACACTGATGAATTTATATAGTAATTTTCATATCTCATCTGAAAAATCCTCTGAATGCTTTTTATGTTCTTTCCTAATAGAATACAATTAAGCAATGCTTAAAAGAACATAGGACATTCTACTACCATTTCAAGATATCTCTAATAGCTCCATGATATATCTTGAGGGAAATTGCATTTGCGCATTCAAAACTTTTATACTGTTGATTTTCAATTTCTTTGAAGCTCTAATACTAACATTTCAATTTCTTTGAAGGTATAATGCACTCAAGCTGTACTTTTGATTCACTTGTGTAAAATGAAGAAGTTTATACTGCATTCAATTGGAGATCAATCAGTGTAGGCCCAAACACCAGTGCTAGGATAAAGGTCAAGGTCAAGCAAGGAGACTTCTGCATGCAAACAAAATCTAGTCTACACACTTGTTCATACACTTTTAGTGTCCCAAATTTTTTGAATTTTTGTTCTAAATCTTTTTTTTCTTTCTTTTCTGTTTCCAAATTCAGTGATATTTTTCTTCCTTCTTTTTAAAATTCAGCAAAGGTGTGAATGGAAAACTTTTCAATAATATTAATGAATAAGTTCATTTATCTATACAAGTACAGCAAAACCTTCTTAAAATATATAGTACTGGATGCAAAAGCAAACTTTTTTAGGTTTTTAAAGATTATAGTTGTATTGAGATATTTTTGTCTTACATATCATCTGAAAATCAAATTAATATAAGATATTCACCTGAATTATTAGAATTAAATAAATAATCAAACACATGCAAGTTGGACTAGTTAATCTATTTTCAAAGATACCTATTTGAGGAGTTGTGTTAATGTATAAACTGTTATAAAATTGGAGAATAAATAAATAAAATAGTTGTTAATGCAGAAGAAAACATTACATACAGGATCCATCAGTTATTTTTTAAAAAAAAAATAATAGGAGAACAATGTTAATTTTAGGGTACCCATCCTTGAGGGTAAAATGTATTGGAAATTTATAAATGGAACTGAGAACCACCAAAGCAGCTTTCAAGTGTCATTATCATATCCCTAATTAAAGCAATGTTGGTTGAGATGCTAAATCATTTTGCAGTTAACCCCACAAAATGTTTTACAGGTTTCTTACATACTATAACTATCTTGTTTCTTATACATTACATACTCGATTTTTGGGCACTATATGTCAACTCATAAAGGAAATCAGTTGACATGATCATGTGATTTATAGCTTGATAGTCTGCAAATCCAAGTTTGGCTGCTTTGAGTAGTTTTACACTATAATTTTAATTAAAGAAATATTAGTGTGTGGATATACATGTGTTTACAGATTTTGTTCACACCAGATTTGTCCTCAGATTCTGCATGACCTTGACCTTTTGGTTCCACTGTGCATCTGGGGGTACCTTGTGGGGACACAGATATATTAATAGTGATCCCTGTTGATCGAGATTTTGGTGTGTCAGCTCTCGAGCTATCTGCCTTTCCATCTACTACTGCCCTTGCTGCAATGTGTAAAACAATGAAAATGTGAAATTATGTAAATATAAAGATGAAAGGTTAAGATTAAATAAGGCCTTTGTTATTCAAAAAAAGGAATGTGTTAGTACAAATGAATGTTAGTTAAAAGTATTGAGCCCACAATGAAAAAATTCAACCAACTTTTCTTTTAAAAAAGAGCATGCTGTTTTTTGTGTGTTCTTTTCCAGTGAAAAACATAATTTAAAAAAACACTAACGCACATACACTAAATAACTTGAAAAAGATAAAAAAGAATAGTTATTCAAGTACACCAAGGTGTAAACACAAAATTATTGTAAGAGCCTATAAAATATACCAGAACTTACAAATATTTTGTGCTAACCTCTTGATACAAATAATTACAGGCATCCCTTTGTTTTAATATTCCAATGTATGCATTTATTGGACAAAAAGTTGACATTCTGATGAAACTAATTGCATTTGCATATAAAGTAATTCACAAATAATCCAGCATTCAATACTTAGATAATCAGTCAATAGCCCAATGAAATAACCAATTCATGTTTTGTCCAAATATAGTTCTTGTTAAGAAAAAAAAGGGCTTCTACATTTTCTCCTACTCATTCAATCATTGCAGTTAATATTCTACCATTTTTCCCATAATAATAGTGTCCTCCCTTATAGTAGCACCCCTACATTTTTTACTAAGAAAACCCACTTCAAATACCTTAATTTTAAGAACTTGTTGAGACTTCTTCTCTAATTTGATGTGAATTTCCCCTAAACAATCATTTTTATGATTGTTTAGAGGAAATTTAACTCAAAATAGAGGGAAAAGGGCTGAAAAGACAAAAGTTTACTAACTTTTTTCATTAGAAAAATGCGTACTGAATAAAAGCTACTGGGAGCCTTTATTAGAAGGAATACAGTGCTTGTATTTTTGGTTCATTTTTGTTTACATTTCTTGCAGTTCTAACAAATCTGATTATGATTCCTCTAAAGAATGAATAAAATAATAATGTATGTTATAAATAATGAAATAATCAACTATTAATTTTGTTTATATGTTATTATAACATCTGTTGGGGAAGGGTTTGGGGAACAATAACTTAAACATTTAGGGGTGACGGGGTAAAGATCATACCTGAAACTTCTGTCAAAACTGAAAAATGGGATTAACCAAAAAAAAGGAGAATTATATAACAAGCAAAGCTTTGGGGGGATTGCACCTCAGGGGCCCTTTTACTAAACGTCTTACGAAAAAAGTGATCATAAGTCAAAGTCTCAAATAGTAGTTGGTGTTTTCATTTTTTGTTAGATTCTGCCTTGCAATATCTTATTGGAATCGTCTTTAGAAGATGATGCATGGCAGAATTCCATATCTATTTACTAATTTAGGAGCAACTTTAATTTTTGACTTATGCAAAAAATGATCGAAAGATGTTTAGTAAAACGGGCCCCTGGTTTGTAACTTAAACTGAGAGATTAACAGAGAAAAATATGAAAACATATTCTTGTTATAACCTGAATAAAATTGGTATCACTTTCCATAAGCATTGTTTTAAACAATATCATTTCTTTTCCCTTATATAAACGAAATGAAATTATAATACTTAATAAATATTTTATGATAAAGCCATTACATGAAACATCTTTTTTTTATAAATAAATGTTTTAAGTACCAGTGAATATTTTTGTTTCCTCTTGTTCATCTATTTTTTGTAAACATGGACATAAAACCATCAATAATTCGGCAAAAGTAAGTTTTGGTCAAACCAATGAATGCATCTGAAAAAGCAGGGATCATAAGCTCTTGCTATGCTAATGTACTGATGCCTGTTTTGAGTTCTATAAAGCTTTCCACATCATTTCTATAAAAATTCAAAAGATTGATGAATTTATCAATTTTTGAATTATTTCAAAGTTATGGGGCTTACATTACAAGTATAACACACTTTAGGATCATATAGGATGCCTGTATTTGGGAAAGCTGAATCCAATCTCAATAAAATCTGATCTTCAATATTCCCAAATTCATTTTTACTGACATGAACCAATTAATTGCTTACTATTTAATATAGGAAACAGTCAATTAACATGCAAAATGTAATATCCTCCCAAAAATGTTTTCATATCCCTTCAGTTTTTATCATAAGGAAACTTTAAACAAGAGGCCCAAGAGGGCCTGTACCACTCCACTTGCTTCAAGATTTCTTTAACAATTCAAGTATAGGGTGACCAAAGAAACATTCATGCCAAGTTTCATTTAATTTGACCCAATGGTTTGGAAGAAGAGAGTTCTAAAAGATTTTAAAGTGAAAATTAGCCCTGCCCTGCCACAACCATAATTGTGGGTTAATCAAAAGTTCTTTAACAATTTAAGTAGAGGGTCACAAATGGAACATCCATGCCACATTTCACTGAAATCAGCCAAATGGTTTTAGAGGAGAAATTTTTTAAATATTTTAAAATGAAAATGAAGTTAAAATAAGCTCCATCCTACCACTCCAATTTTAAGGGGTCAATCAAAATTTCTAGAACAAATTAAGGAAAGGGTTACCAAAGGAACATCTGTGCAAAGTCTCATTGAAATGATGGGCTAATAATTTAGGAAGAGGAAATTTTTAAAGATTTCATAGTGAAAAAAAGCCCTGCCCTACCATGTCCATATTTGAGGATCAATATAAATTTCTTGAACAACTCTACAAGAGGGTCATCCAAGGAACATTTCTGCTGAGTTTCATCAGAATCATCCCATCAGTTTAAGAGGCGAAGATGTTTTGAGAAAAGTTTACGTACAGACGCACAATGGACACACCTCCATGACAATAGCTTGCTGGCCTTCGACCAGTGGAGCTAAAAAGTTGACAGGCCAGTGGTTACCCATTTCACCAATGCCTTTTTTAAAGCAGAGGTGATAAAAATTTGTAGTCAAATGTTGTTTAAGCAGGAGCATATTGTAGATCAGAGTTTAAGATAGATGGTAAGCCTTACTAGTCCTTGCTTTTCTCCTGGCCTGAGCTGCCTGTGCTTCCCTTTTATCAGTTGCTGTATAATATCATAGGGCAGTTATTTTGATAGATCATGAGAGAGCTTATTATATAGCAACGTTTTTCTACCAAAACCTCATAACTTTAAACAAGCTGTAGTTACAAGATTTAAGCAGAACACTGACGATATTTTGCTTGAAACTGTTTGTCTTTCTTCTCTAAAATGCACATGGTGACTGAGGCTACATTGAAATTTCTTGTTAAGACACTTAAAATGATTGTCCATAAAATGAAATAAGGTTTCATTTGTTTGATTTTTTTCTAGGGGATAAAGGGGATCTTGCTGTAGTTTTTTTCAACTGATAACTTTTGATGACAAAGAATTTCAACTGATAATTTAGTTGTCTTTCGATAAGGAAAAGGGGAAAATTGATGCAAAAGAAATGAACAATCAACATCTGTACCACAAACTAAGAAATCCTGGGTAAATAACTTAAAAGAAACACAATCAACATTACAATAAATGACAAAACACCAGGGCAACAATTATCTCACAAAAAGATTGACATACATAAACAAAAGACAAAACTGTAGTAAATTTGTTTTTGAATAGGTAAATCATTATAAAAAATTGTAAAAAATTTAATTTAATTCATTATCTTCATTAATAGATTAACTTGTACCATGTAAGGTGTACAGTAAGACTGGCCTCAGTCATTTTGTTTGTGTTTTCAGAAAATATTTTGTTGTAGTTCCATCACAAGCCTTTTTAATCCAAGTTCATATTGAAAAGAGCTGAACAAACATCTTTTTAGAGACAGGGGACATAATTGAATTTGTTGTAATGACTTAGTTCAATATAATTCACTTTGAAAAGTTACTGTAAAGAAGAGTTAGACTTGAATGTGCAGTCAATATACTTTCCAGATTATTTTACTGTGCATAAGCAGTGTGTTTCATCTAATAACATGTGCTACATCTTGAATTGAGCTACTGGCATTGTATTTTGGTGAAAAGGTGACCGTGAATTACTATAAAATGTATTGTTCATTTCAGCATGTAGTCAGTATAATGCAATTCATATAATTGGTAAGTAGGGTCACCAAATAGGCAAATGGTGATAATTCTATCAAAATGGCAGCCTGTAAAAAATCTTGAAGGCCTTTTTATTTGAAATCAAGCTTGCATGTTAGTACAGTCAAAAACTTAACACAAGGATCATCCTCATGTGCTGGCAATTATTTTATTTTGGTTGAGTAGAAAATTGGGCATTCTGATTGGATGAAAAATCGGTTTTATTAATCAATGAAAATAATTTTGAGAATGCAGCTATTTTGTAAGTGTCCCCACACAAATTTAAGATCTTACAAATAAATACCTCTTGCATAATATTTGCAACTCATTAGAAATTTTGATTGCCATCATTACAAATTATTTTCAATGCAAATAATTGTGAAATACTGTTAACTGTTAATCTGAGAAAAACAGGACAAAAAAGAAGAAATTCTTTTAAGCAAAAAATACAAATTGAAAGATATTGCAATATCTTTTAAACATTGTGTTATTCTGCCTTGAAACCTTTAAAAAAATAGTATGTGAAAATTTAGAAGCCAAACTTATAACAAAGTAAGAATTGTAATTAAATAAGCCAGATTAGTACCTTGAAGCATGAAAATCACACAAACTTTTTGTACGGCCCTCCCTACTCATAATCCCCCATGACAGTATAAAGATAAGATATTGAAACCAGCCCTGCGTTCAAGATAGCAAAACATGGCATAATGTTTTTCAAATTAAACCCTGCTTTGCATGCAAGTGCATGTGCAAAGCAGGGTATAATATGTAAACAGTTTGCCACGTTTTGTTATCCTCAACACGGGGCTGATATGGTTACAACAAAAAAAGACTATCTGTATAACATGCAGTTACAAGAAAGAAAATAACCTTGAAACTTCTTCAACTGATACAGTTGTACCAAGTCAGCTGAAAATAGGCAATGATATTACTACCATATTTCCTCAAATAATAGCACCCTCCCTAATAGTAGCACCCCTTCATTTTTTTACTATGGGTAAGTTAAAACCCACTTCAAATGCATATATTCTAGGAACTATTTGAGACTTGTACTCTAATTTGAGATGAATTTCCTCCAAACAATCATTTATATGATTGTTAAGAGGAATTTTATCTAAAATCAAAGGGAAAGGGGCCTAAAAGACATCAATTTTAATGATTTATTTAATCAGAAAATGTGTACTTAAATAAAGCTCCCTGACCATCTCATGTATAGCTCCCAGGAGCGTCTATTAGGAGAAATATGGTATATACTTTTAAACTTCATTGAAAATAATGAGTTTTAAT
Source organism: Fragum whitleyi (assembly GCA_948146395.1). Classification (NCBI taxonomy): domain Eukaryota; kingdom Metazoa; phylum Mollusca; class Bivalvia; order Cardiida; family Cardiidae; genus Fragum; species Fragum whitleyi. The sequence goes on from OX411549.1 coordinate 35,757,824, forward strand.
GTTGAATTGAATTTTAAAATATATTAATAATCTGAAGAATAACAATATCCACTTTATTACCACCATTTATGAAAATATACTTTTATAACTATAACAAAACCTAAACCAATATTTGAAACTGATGAAATAAATGTGACCCAAGGGACCACCTGGAAACTGCAAAACCCTGGTTGACCCTGGTCAGACTGCGGGATTTGCGAAACTTTTTGCACACAACACATTTTCTGAATCTAGAATTATTATTTTACCTTCCATTGTACTCATTTCCGGAATCTGTCTTCTGGTTGACCTATGCTAGATACAATCCTTTATCCCAATATTCTTTTTAAGGAAGTCCCAGATGGTCCCTTTTTGCACAATTGGTCACAAATAAAAGAATGGTACCTTGGGATGCTCTAGAAATAATGAATGCTCTGCAATTCAATTTTAAGTAAAACTTAGGTTATCAAAATTTCCTATTCATAGGTTTGTTTCAAATAATTCTATAGACACTGAAAGCAAACTGAATTTTAATATGCAGTTCTGCAAGAATACTAGAGAACTTTTCTTCACATGCATAACCAGTATACTAGAATGGTTGGTTTTCGTCATTTTTTTTCAAATCTCTCAATTATTTGACATTCAATTTTGACCTTGAATTGATAGGTCAAAGAGCACAAAAATAAATCTATTTAATCCATATTGAAACTTTTATATTAATTCATAATATGACATCGGGCGGTGAAATAACCTCATTGAATATTTTTGATATTACATGGGTGTTATTACACTAGTGGAATAACTATGCAAATGAGCTCAGGGCAAAAGCGACGGTATTTTGTAACTGCAAAAATGACTTCATAATGTATATATTGTGACATAAGTTTTAGACGGAGTTATAAGTTTGGCAGAAAATTGAAATGTTGAATTTCAAGAATTTTGATGATTTTTTGCAAAAATTAGGGTCACATTATAAAAAGAATATAAAATTTGGGCTCATAAAATACCAAATATTTTAAACTCCTCATCTAAAAACAGATAAAAACTGGGTGCAGCCTCGTTTTTATCTGTTTATAGATGACTCGTTAAACAAATTTGGTATTCCATGACCACTCAATCAATATTCTCTATATACGTAACAGAGGATGACAGTTTGTTTCAGTGTAAGAGCAATTTGTTCTTATAACCAAGCCTTATAAAAGTTTATCTAGCACTGATACTGCTGTCATTACTGAGTTTGTTAAATTGCATGCTTTGTAAAAAAAAAGGGCAATTAAAATAAAGACCAATGTCCATGTTAATGCATTATGCACTTAAAATTGATAAACAGCCAAACAGATCAACAGAAAACTACAATGATTGAAGGACAAGAGAATTCACAACTGCACATATTCTGCTCTAAAATGCATTTTTTTAAACTTTGACACAAGACAAAGCGTAATAGACAATACAACTGACTTCAAATCAATCAACATATACAACTTTTTACCAAGAAATAACATTGTCTTTAACTTTTGAGCATAATGCTCTCCTGTTCAATCAAAATGATAAAGAATAAATATATCTTATAAACACCAGTATTCTGATGAACGCCATTTTTAGTCCCCAAAAAGACTGACTCTTAATACAAGCCTTTCTCATGCCAAGTATCAGAAAATGTAAATGCCCCCCTGTTTTTGTCGTTTGACCCCTTTAGAATCAGTTTTGACCTCAAGAATGCCTCCTTAATTTCAAACACTAACACGAGCCCTGATACTGAAACTGGATTTACAGTGATTAGGAACCATGGCAAAGTCTTATCTTTGTCTATACCAATTACTTTTTACCACCCCTTTTAATCAAGAATTATTTATGAATTTTGTTTTTAGATTATTATGCTGTTAAGTAAAAAGTATTATCTTAACTTTCACTGCTCTCAACTCTTTTGTCTTGACGTATTGTTGCAAAGATTTTAATAAGTTTGTTTGAATGAGGTTAAACCATTCTTTCAACACTATTTCAGTGAAAACATGGTAGCAGGAGCACCTTACTCGTCAGTGCTGCCGTACCATCCTTTCCAAGCCTCAAAGATGCCAATCCCACATAACTTTATATTTATCAACTAATTGGTTGTCGACAAATGCAGAGTTAATTCTGGCTGAGAGTTTCATGTGCAAAAATATCTCAATTAGACAGATCTAATGAGAAATAATGATTACCTGCAAGAGATTCTACAAAATCCTTCTCTTAATTTTGTTTTGCTTTGAGATTTTTCTCTCAGCCAGTATTCATGAGATTTCTGGCAGAAAAGTGAGATATTCTCGCCCCAAAATGATCCCTGCTAATGTCAAAAAGAATCTGTGCTGATGTTGGGAAGCTTACAGTGGATTTTGGGAGAAGGAATGAATTGTGGGTTTATTTGTTTAATTTGGGTTTTACGCTGCTTTCAACAATGTTTTAGTTATATCCTGGCACCTAACAATGGATTCCTAGTATTTCTCCCACAAGTACTACCATTAGATCCTTTCCTAGCCTCCAGCTATCCCATAAAAGTCTTCCATTAAAGAAGAAATGAACCTGTGCATGACATTTCCCACAATTTCTCATGTGTGGGACATTTTGACAGGTTATATAGACTAAGATCAGCCTGCACATTTGTGCAGGCTGATTTTAGCCTATTGATCACCTGCTTTCTACTTATTCATCATTAAAATTCAAGCCAGACAATTTAATCAAAATGTCCATAAAATTTGGCATTTTGCTTGAAATTACATTCAAATTCAGCTGGAATAAAAGTTAAAATACATACCATCTTTAAGATTGCGCTTTGCCTCCTCTACCTTGTCCTGCAGCATGATGATCTGTCTCTCTAACTGTTGATTCATCTCCTCCTGGGTCTCAAACCTTGTCTTCCACTCATTGCCTATATGTATGTACAATTGTGGGGTGTCAGGGCAAAACTGTTGTAAGTGCCTATCATATATAGCCTATAGACACTTACCATGGTTTTGTATGAACCCATTGTTGCGTAATGCATAAGATTTCAAAAATCAGAGAATCAACTTGTTTTAACATTTGAATGAAGTTAACATTGCTTCCTTAATTAAATTTGTAATAAAAAGGATACTTTTTTATACATTTTTTTTTTTTTTGTATACTTAAAGAGTTTAAATGAAACAAAAACCTTACGGAAGAAATAAGATATGCAATTATAAAATAGATCTGAAAGTACTTTATAAGCTCTCAGTGACAGGGAATTGTGTTTTGAAATATATTTTAATTGAACAATTTTTTTTTTTTTGTTTCTTTATCTCATAGACCCAGAAAGAATATTTGTGATTAATTTTAACTCTTCTTTGGCATGAAAAATACTCCTTACTCTAAGGAGGTATTAGATATAAGAGAAATTGAAAGATTGATCATTTCTCCCTTTTTGTTGTATTTATACAATTTTAATCAGAATATTTTATACAAGACTAGTAAAACAAAATAACAATGATGTTCATTGTTGTGTTTTCCTCACTCTATTGTTGTTGTTGTTGTTTTCAAGTGGAAGAAATACAAGAATATTATGAGACTAAAACTTGAAGCAGCAGATAACAGAAAGCATGTAACATGCAAGCATAATTTTACATGAAGACAACATTGGTAATTAATACTAAGGACTAAAATTAAAGATGATTTGACCCCCCCCCCAAAAAAAAAAGAAAACAAGCAAATTCTTTGAATTGATATCCCCCGCCGAACAAATTTTCATTGTCAATGAAGTTAATATCAAACTTAGGTACAGGTTATCTTTTATCTACATCAACCTATAGTTTTCAAGAAATAGCGCGGAAACGAATATCACAATGTATGTTTATGGCTTAAACAGTCAGGGGGCAGTAACTCTAAATTCGGCGGTCGAACCGGGTAACCCTAACGATATGCACATGTCCTCTTTGTAGTGAAGCTGTGTGCCAAGTTTCATTAAAATCCAGTTAACAGTTTTCAAGAAATAGCTTGGAAACGAATATCACTATGTATGTATTGGCTTAAACAGTCAGGGGCAGTAACTCTTAATTTGACGGTCAAACCGGTTAACCCCGACGATATGCGCATGTCCTCATTGTAGTGAAGCTGTGTGCCAAGTTTCATTGAAATCGGGTCTATAGTTTTCAAGAAATAGCGCGGAAACGAATATCACTATGTATGTATATGGCTTAAACAGTCAGGGGCAGTAACTCTAAATCCGACCGTCAAACCAGGTAACCCCGACGATATGCGCATGTCCTCATTGTAGTGAAGCTGAGTGCCAAGTTTCATTGAAATCAGGTCTATAGTTTGCAAGAAATAGCGCAGAAAACGAATATCACTATGTATGTTTATGGCTTAAACAGTCAGGGGCAGTAACTCTAAATTCGACCATCGAACCGGGTAGCCCCTATGATATGCGCATGTCCTCATTGTAGTGAAGCTGTGTGCCAAGTTTCATTGAAATAGGGTCTATAGTTTTCAAGAAATAGCGCGGAAACGAATATCACTATGTATGTATATGGCTTAAACAGTCAGGGGCAGTAACTCTAAATTCAACCGTCGAACCGGGTAACCCCGACGATATGCGCATGTCCTCTTTGTAGTGAAGCTGTGTGCCAAGTTTCATTGAAATTGGGTCTATAGTTTTCAAGAAATAGCGCGGAAACGAATATCACTATGTATGTTTATGGCTTTAACAGTCAGGGGCAGTAACTCTAAATTCGACCGTCGAACCGGGTAACCCCGACGATATGCGCATGTCCTCATTGTAGTGAAGCTGTGTGCCAAGTTTCATTGAAATCGGGTCTATAGTTTTCAAGAAATAGCGCGGAAACGAATGTCGGACGGACGGACGGACGGACGGACGGACGGAAGGACGGACGGACGGACGGACGGACGGACATGGCAAAAACAATATCCCCCCCCCCCCCCCCCCCCCGAAAAATTTTTTCGGCGGGGGATAATAAATAAATAAATAAAACTTGAGGTAAAACTGAAAAAAAGCATGAAATTGTTTATATTTGAAATGCATTGTTATTACTAAAAGAACTAGACCGTTACAAAGCGGACTAATACCCCCCTACATATATGCTTGTCAACATCCAAAAGCCATTTTCCATGAAAGAGCAATAACTCTGTCAATAGTCAATGGATTATCACTAGCTATGCTTGATACTGATCATATCTGTAAAGTTTGAATGAAATATGCCTGTTAGTTGCCGAGAAATTGAGCAAACACACAGAGCTACAGATGGACCAAGAAAGTGACCAACAACAAACCAGACAGACGGACTACAACAAACTTTCTCCTATATACCTCCCAAACATAGTTTTGGGGGCACGTTGATAAAAGTGTCTTTAAACCACTTTAATGAATAGCAAATTGATTGTACTATTAACAAATTTCTTTTGTTATATATCATTATTTGTTCATTAAAGTGAATTTAAACAGTGATTTGAACTTAAGCAATAATTCATTTTGCAATTTGGTATGTGACAAAGAATCTTTCTTCATTTCAAGCTTTAACTTGCAGTCACCCTAACTGAAAGGTTTATTAGATGCATTATATAGGGGGTAAAGCAATATTTATAAGCTTGTTCATACACAATAGTAGTCAAATATTGTCAATAATTACACCATACATGATGTTTATTTCAAATGATTTTCATACTTATTTCTTTTAAATTTGCTTAATATACTTTTTTTTATTTTTGTGAGCCAATTCAACAAGGTTAATCCAATGGCAAACAACATGCAAGGCAACAATCATACCGTACACACATATATAAATATCACCACACTGTGTTATGAAGAATTCAAGGAAAATATCATTAGAGGGCTGCACAAAACTTTGTAACTATAGCTTCAGTGAGTTGTTGTTACAAAAAAGCACTGAAAAGTCCAACCATAGGTCAATTTTTATTTGAAAAACTAAATCTATTGACAATTTTGGTTTGAAAGTGAGAAACAGGTGGTGTAGACTAACAGACTAACATCAGACTGCACATGTGTGCAGGATGATTTTTGTCTATAGCTCCTGCAAAAGCAGAAATATTCCGGGCTCAGCATGACAAGGGTTAATGATGATTTGTGTAAGTTGGTTACATATTTTAAAGTGTATCTGAAACATGCTTTTTACATTACAGAGAAATTTTATACAAAAAAAATCATCTACTAGTTGCCATGGCTTAAAATTAAGGTTTTGCAAAAAAAAAATATCTTAGCTTTTTAAAATAACACAGCCATTTTAATCTTAAAATGCGAGTCAGGAACCTTTAGAAAGAGGTCAGATCTGTTTTACAATCATCATGCAGTTAAATTGTTCAAATCATGCTTAACATCAAGTCCGCTGTCCATTCATTCAGTGATTTATACAGTCACTGTATGGACAGGGTCAACAACTTACTGTCTTTCAATAACAGTTGGATCAATTTTGCTATCAGCTTTTTCTTCTCTATAAAATTGATGAAATAATTGAATTAATTAAAATTAAGAGCCTAGAAAAATTCAAATCTCTCATTTGATCTTAAGTAATTAAAGAATGTACAATATATTTGAGCTGGATAATTCCCATACCATGTATTTTTTTTTTGTTCTTGCCTTTTTCTTTTTTTAAATCAGACCCTTGAGATGGTTTATTTTAGGATAGAAAAGCTGAGTTTAGATAGGAATGTCAGGCTTCTCATTTCGAAGGATCATTGCAACAATATTCTAAGTACCTATGTATTCATAGGCTTTTACAATAGAGTTGCGCTGATCCCTCCATTTTGAGTGTTTATAGTGCAGTTTTATTGACCTGAAACTGACCCCTGCTGTTTAGATGAACACAAATCTGATTACCCCTACTTGGCTTTGCAGGTGCTTTCAAATGAATGAATAACAAACGGTATTGAATATAATATATATTTTGTTAATTGATAAAATATGTCAGTAATTGTTGTTTAATCATTTTTCCACAGAGGTGAATTCGGGTCAAATAAACCAAGGTAAAACTATAATAGTTTTTGTTTTTAGTTTGAATACTGGTCATATAAACCAATTCAAACAGTATTCTAGTCCTATCAAGGTGGCTTGAGTACCTAACCATTGATTCCTTGTATTTCTCACATCATTAACAACAAAATAAGAATCAAAGTGCTGTCAGCACTGTAAATCGTACATCATTGAGAGGCTGGGATAGTGCAATAGTTCGCCAATCAAAAGGGCTCAAATTTGGACAAAAAGAGTTGGTAAAATCTTTAAATTTGTGACTTTTTTGTCTTAACAATCCATCTTTTCGAGGACATCGCCAGCTCATCCAACCTCGTGGGTCCGATTTTGAAAGTTTGCTGATTCGATAGCCCTCTGCTAGTCTAAATTATTTCTTAGCAGAGTTTTACGTTGTTATAATGAGCACGCGCCAAGCTAAAAGCTTGTCTGTTAATATTATTCCTCTCTCTATAAAGTTTAAAAGCCTGTTTAGCAACAAACATTTTTCATTAAACTATTTACAATTTTGATTACCAACATGTTTGTATTTCAAGCATTGGGTTTTCCCAAATACTGTAAATGCATTTTCCCTCAAGAAACACGTGAAATCGCCAACTATGCTATTTATATCTTTGGTTTCTGACCAATCGATTAAATCTAGCAGCACTCTATGATTATTCATGAGTTGTTCTAAAAATAGATCGCTCTTGCTGCTATCCTAGGGGAAATTCAAATGGCAGCCCGAGAGATGCTTGAGATGATGTAATAATCTAAAATTGACTGTAATATGCATGCGCAGAAAAGACATTCATGTGAACGGAGTTACCCACTGGTGGTAGTAAACAAACTTCTCATTTACCGCTACAATAATTAATTTACCATGAAATATCGTTATCCCATTAAGAAATGTGATAAACTGGTGTAAAATACTATATAAAATAAGAAAAAAGTATTTGTTATTTAAAGTAATAGAGAATATTTATTTTTTTTGTAATCGAATTGATGTGCACTATTCTCGACGCCATTTCGGAACCCAAGAAACACCGGCCTGACCCAGGATCAGAAGCGTCGAGGTTGAAAGGTTACAATGACATCACTAGTGTCGAAACCGAGGCCGCTCTGATGGAAACCCGGTTAACTCGGGTCGAAAACCGAGTCCGATATGAACTTACCCCTATATCAGTTTTTGTCGGTTTATTTGTTGCTGAATAATTTTTCTTCATACTCAAATTTGAATTTAATGAAAATAGGATTGGAGCGTGATTAGAGTGCTCATTGAAATCAAATATTTCAAAATTACAAAATTATTTCTATTTGTTAACACATGCGAAAAAAAAAGTAAACTTCCCACGCTCCCTGTTTGAGTACAGACGACTATTGACTAATGACAAACAAGTTAATTGACACATTTCGAGCAGACGATGTCCATCTGAATTTACACGTGGTCTGAATTTACGCGTGGGTTTTGACCGAGTGATAATCATAACAGAATTTGATTGGTTGTCAGCCCTACAACTGGTAAATGACCGTTCGAGAAAGTTCAGAGCAGTAATATTGTAAGTGCTACAAATTAATTATACAGTTAACCTATTGTACGTTTCAACTCCTTTACTCAACCGAAAATCTTGTTATAAACACTGAAAATACTAACTGGTAATTACTAAAAGCGAAAATTACATCAAATTTTGTATTAGCCTCTTCTCTATTTGTCGAAAAGTAAATAAGGTATAAACAAAGTTTGTAGATTGTGACTGAAAAGGCCGTTTCTTCGGTGTTTGAAAACACATAATTTGGTTTGAACACATTGCTCAGAAGATAATGGTAAAAATGTACTGGGTCAAACAGACTGGATTTCTGAAAAACGGTAGATATAAATCTACTGCTTCGCAGTACGATTTAAAAATGAACAGAAATAAGAATCAATGCCACATAATCATTAACTACTTTGCAATCGCAAACAAAACATGCTTTTGCTCTTCTTGTTGTTCACTTATATAATGATTTACGACATTCCTTGACGGAATCCACAAGTTAAAGGAAGACTCAGATATTCAACATAACACAGTATAGAGACAGGTAATAAGTAAACTACAAGATCAAAGCAGAGGGGAATCAGGCAATAATGTAGAAGCAGCTAGGGTTGAATGTGCTAGGCAGTGGCTACAAATGTACCTGAAAAATATATACAATATAATAGAAGCAGCACTGAGTTCAAAATGAAGTTTTGCAAAATGTTTTAAAATAGGACCCTGCTTTGCATGTGAACTCAAATGCAAAGCAGGATACCATTTTAAAACATTTTGCAAACATTTTTGCATCGTGAACACAGGGATATTTGCTACAGAACTTTTACACAACACAACATATATAGGTAATTTTAGTAAACTACAGGATCAAAGCAGAGAAACCAGACAATATATATACAGTCAAACTAATGTATTAAGCGACCACTAAAGGGACCATCAAGAAGCAGTCATATAAGAAGATGGCCGCTTAATACATGTTTTGATTACAAATAAGAAACATACGTTTTGATTGAATGTGCATATAATTGCAAGATTCTCAAAATCCTATGTTGTTATAACTCAATAGAATCATCTCATTGAGATGATTCTGGCGAGTTTCAACAACATAGGATTCATTTTCAATAAGTTTTAGAACAACAATACTTTCTTTTAAGGAAATTCTTATTTAAAGAAGGGGATTTTTAAAGTATATATACAACATGAAAAAGGAAGCCCTGTGTTCAAAATGAAAATGCTTTCATTTTTTTCTTTTGATAAATGGTATCCCACTTTGCACGTTAACTTGCATGCAAAGCTGGGTACCACCATTTTTAAATGTTTGCAAATGCTTTTTCAATGTCAACGAAGGGATGCAATCAAGATAAGAGGGACAAGCTAAATCTATATTTACGTTTAAAAAAAAAACCATATGATTTTAAAGTAATTCATCAGCTAGAGTTTACGAAAATCACTTGTTTTAGGCATTTCTTTTTTTTATTCAATAGTCATTTTTTATTAATTTCATTCAACCACAGGCTAAAAAGGTTGTCCCAGACAGTTCTAAAAACACAAAATGCAGACAAGCACAAAAAGCAAGGCACATAAGAGGCAAAAATAAGGTAAAAGAATTAAGAAATTAAAAGAATCATAATTATGTCAGACTAAAATTAATGATACATGGGGGAACAAAAAACATTTTAGCATTTTAAGTAGATTGTTATCCTTGAAATAACATAAAATAGATAAAACTAGACCTTGTCACAGAATGTGACTTAATACCCCCGCAAGTGCTTTCAGAGAATGAGATACTTTGACAGGAGAGGCAAAAAATGCTTCAAATATAAAAAAACTGAAGGAGGAGTTTGCAACACAAGATTTTTGTTGTAAATGTGTACAAAAAAATTCTAAGTTGAAGAGCAGATAATTCTTGAAGCTGGAAAAGCTGAGACTTCAAAATTATGTCTTGCAACGGGATCAATGTTTGTATAAAGTTTCATTACTTTTGATTGAAAACTAAAGGAGGAGTTTGCAACACAAGATTGTTACTTGTGTACAAAAAAGCGTAAGTTCTAATTCTTGAAGCAGGGCAGTTGAGACTTGAAAATTGCTTATTGCAAAACTTCAACTTGTGATCAATGTTTGTATTAAGTTTCATTACTTATGATTGAAAACTCATGGAGGAGTTTGGGACACAAAATTATAAGTAAATAGTAACAATCGGCAAAAAATGTCTAAGTTCAAGGGGAAATAATTCATGAACCAGGGGGAATTGAGACTTGAAAATTGTGTCTTGCAAAACTTGAATTTATGATCAATATTTGTATCAAAAATCATAACTATTGAATGAAAACCGGAGGAGGAGTTTGCGACACAAAATTATAAGTACATGGTAACAAATAGGAAAAAATGTCTAAGTTCAAGGGAGGATAATTTATGAACCAGAGGGAGTTGAGTCTTGAAATTTGCATCTTGCAAAACTTCAACTTGTGCTTAATGTTTGTATAAAGATTAATTTCTAATGAATGCAAACTGAAGGAGGTGTTTGAGACACAAACTTATAAGTACATGGTAATAAATAGGAAAAAAAAGTTTAAGTTCAAGGGGAAATAATTCATGAACCAGGGGGAGTTGAGACTTGAAAATTGCGTCATGCAAAACTTCAACTTATGATCAATGTTTGTATGACGATTCATCACTATTGAATGAAAACTAAAGGAGGAGTTTGCGACACAAAATTATCAGTACATAGTGACAAATAGGAAAAAAAATGTCTAAGTTCAAGGGGAGATAATTCTTGACCAAGGGGGAGTTGAGACGTGAAAGTTGGGTCTTGCAAAACTTCAACTTGTGATCAATGTTTGTATGAAGTTTCATTACTTTTTAATGAAAACTGAAGGAGGAGTTTGCGACACAAAATTACTAGTAAAAAAGTCCACGGACGGACAGACAGACGGACAGACAGGCTGATTCCAGTATACCCCCCAGAACATTCGTTTTGCAGGGGTAAAATGATAGTACATGATAATGGGATCAGTATTATTCTAGAAACATTAAGACGCTCTCCCATCTTATATACAATTGGATCTATTAAATATATGAGTAATGGTAATGAAAGGAAATTAAAAGAAGATTTAATTTGCATATGAATTTTCATGTTAGAATTTTGTGTACCTTGACTAACATATCCACCTTAATGAGAAATGAAATAAGCATTGATATACATTTGTGACCAATTGCTCTAAAAGGGACTATTTCTGGGTAGTGCATAAAGTGTCGACCCAAGTCAGACTGTATGCAAATAATGAATCTACCTTTCTGTTAGATTATTTTTGAAATGTGACCTCTGGTTGACCTATGCTAGACCCGATCACTTTTTCAAATATTTATTTTACTAAGTTCCCAGATGGTTCTTTTTTGTCTGACGGGTCAGATTTAGATAAGCCTAAAGTACAAAATTACCAGTAAAGTTTGAACAACAACATTCATGAAAATATTTTTGGTTATACAAATATACATATCTACAATTGTAGTAAGCTAACTTTTTGTTTTGCATTTCTGATCTATTGTCTTAATGCTTGAATATTGCACTTTAAACTTTAAATTGAAATTATTCCGAGAAATATTATTGTAATGAAGATTCAATAAGATTTTTTAATGGACACTAGACTAGTGATAATAAGGAAACAATCCGGTAATTCATGCTTTGTTATACATACCATTATGATAATAAGATTTAAGGTCGTGGAACTTTAAGTGCCATAACATTTCGGATGTCATGAGGTTTAGCAGTGTCAACCGAGGTTTCCTAATGATTTCATTAGGAAACCCTGGTTAACATTGTGAAAGATCATGAGTTTCGAAATGTTGTGAAACTATTACTTTACAATGACAATGTACCTTCATTTTCTATACTGTCATATCTCTTTTCAAGCTCTTCTACAGTTATTCTCAACTCTCTGGCAGACTGTTCCAACATCTCCCTATAAATGTAAACAAGAGCTGTCACTGTAAGATGACAATGCCCCCGACACCGCTTTGATAGTAATAAGGAAGTTATGGCCAATGTTAAAGTTTTTGGACGGAATGACAGACGGACGGACAGACGGACAGACGGACGGACAGACGGACGGACGGACAAGTCAAATTTATTATGCCTCCCTATCGGGGGCATAAAAATCAATTCAAAATACATTATTTTTTGTACTATCATATTTATCCATTCACCATCATTCTTGGTTTTTCTTCAATAATTAATACTGCCAGCTAAAAACTTAATTCTGTATTACAGTTGATATTGCTCCAGCGACAACCTGTATTAAGCGACATTCATTAAGCAACCCTCATAAAATTTCAATTCAACTTTTTAATTTTCATTAAGCAACCCCCATAAAAGGTCCCTTGCAAAATCTCTGAAAAAGAGGACACACTTAACGAAAAATGGGTTATTATTGAATCACATATAGGTTGTTAGAGCCCATTAGAATCATCTCATTAAAAGACGATTCTAATGGGTTCAAACATAGGATTCAGCATGACTTGACCGACACACTGTAAATGCAAAATGAACTGTCACATTTATCGTGATATTTTGTATTTAGCGACCATTCTCACAAACGACTGCTTTTTGGTGGTCCCTTTAGTGGTTGCTTAACACAAGTTTTACTTTATAAAGCTGAAAGTAGGAGTTTTTGTCACACAATAACTTAAATTATTACTTTCATCAGCAAATTATGAAAGCTAATGTGAGAAACATTTGAATCAGACCTAGGATAGATATCATCAGCAGAAGGGGTTAACAAGAACACCGCTTACATTGGCTCTTTGGTACTGGATAGTGGATAAAAATCTAGATAAAAAATGGGCATAACTCACACTAAATATATCTAGAGTAAGCCCCCTTGATAGTATATGTTGTCCTTTGATAGTGAACAGGTATACCAAGTTACAAGTGAGCCGGGGAGGGTGGATGTTCAAGGTGGTTTGAAAATATATTGGTATCAAACCTTTTTCATATAAATAGTGTGAAGACAAGAAAATTGTGATGGTTTACATCTCTTGTCCTACATGTTTATGATTTAAACACTGCCATTGGTTATGGACTAACCAGAAAAAGTTACCAGTCAACTCGGCACCATCGGATAACTCAGCCCCAATATATATTCTAAAGTAACATAGATTATTTTTCATAAAATATGTACAAGTTTTGTACAAAGGATGCTTCTATACCTTACTGGGTTTATCTGTATTATTTTAAATCTATATCTTTTATCTTTTTAGAAATATTTTATCGATTCATAGTCTGATTATGTATGATCCTAAAATTTCAATTCAACTTTTTAATTTTCTGATGCATATTTAACGTTCCTTGAATACTTTTGTATTTATAATAAAAATACTGAATAAATAATCGAAAATAAGAAGGTCTTGGCATAAAATGAAATTGGGGCTGAGTTTTATGTTGGGCTGAGTTGACCAATCACTGAAATAAACATCGTATCTGTCTAATTCCTTACTGAGAAAATCTTCCTTTTTCCAATTTGGTAAAAGAGTATGATATTACAAAGGGGCAAACGGGGGGGGGGGGGGGTTGCAATGCGGACGGGTCCAAGAGTGAACAGACCCGGGGCAAACATGTTTTTCACACACGATGCCCTTTTGACTACTGTCTCTGTACTGAAACTATTAAATGATCAAACATGGTAAGGGCCAGCGACTGACCATCTTAACAGTAAAATTATCGAATTTCATTTTGTTTCAGAGAAGCTAATTAGAAACAGGTGCCCTCCTAATTGGTGGTCTTTTCACAATCCGCAGAGAAGCAAGACAGCTTAAAATTGTTTTATATAAATGTGTAGGTTCTATAATATTTTATACTTCATTTGCTTTTCTTGTTGTATCTCGGCGCGAATCTTTTCAAGCTCATAATCGTCGACATCTCCGGATGCCATTTTGGAAGCCTTTTGCGTATCCACGGATTCGTGACGTCAATTTGTAAACAAAACGGTGTGCTGTTCGATTTGGAAATGGTGAAAAACATATATAAGCCCCCCCCCCGTTTGCCCCTTTGTATGGTAGTGGTATAAGTTTTCGTCCGTCATATGTTTTCGACCTATATATACGGTGTACTAGAGTTGCCAGATCTTACCATTTGACCCCATGATTAGTGGTTTTCATTGTGGAATTCATATCCTGTCAACCTGAAAGGTGCATATTGTTACATCAAAATGATGATACAGCTGTTATTTAAAGCTTATTTGGTATTTTAATGATCAAAATCTATTTTTACGGATGATAACTTAAATGATGCTAAAATTATTGGTTTAATTAACCAAATCGATTATTAAAATTCAGACATATCTAAAGAAGCAGTGCAGCTCCTTAAAACTCAGTGTTCATCTCTATCATTCGATGCTGCTGATGTTGCAGGTATGATATAACAAAAACAATCCAAACCTAGCTTGTTTAAGAAGAAACCGTAAATCATGCTACGGCCAGGTTCAAAAGTGAAAGTAGAAAGCAACAGAAAAATTTCCGTAGAGTTATGAATTCAAGTAGACGATCAAAAAGTCAAAATGATACACATGTTAAAATACACACGCCAGTGGAGCTTACAAAAAATGTACAAACTAGCACTTTAAAAACCTACCACCGAAAAAGATATTATTTGTTAAGCTTCGGCGGCCGCTTGAAATCAACAGATTCCAGACCATTCTGGAAATTACCAAAGAAAAATGATCACTCTAAATCCTCAACAATTCTAAAACTATCCAATGATACTTTTGCCGAATACTTTGAGAAGCTAAGCACAGTTTCTTCTGTTCAAAGATGTCATTGATACCAATTAAACCATCATTGATTTATCTAAAGTTTGTCAACATACTGAATTGGGTTTTGCAAACCACCAGAACCCGCATAGAACAAGAAGTGCTAAAAAGCATAAATAACCTTAAGTTGGAAAAAACTTGTTCTTCAGACCTTATTTTAAATGAATTCTTAAAAGTCTCTACGAGTAAAGTCACGGTTAATTGTTTTTGATGTGTGTTTTTTTTTTTATCTTTATTTTTGAATGCTCTACCAGAGTTTATTTCTCACGCATGCAATGGTCTTGATGATGTCTTTGATATGGCCCACATTCTTCTTAGTGACGATGAGATCGAAGTTTACTTTAAGTATACATTTTCATGAAAATGATTATTACGGTTTATAAATCAGTGAAAAAGTTGCTCCACCGTTAGTTCCGTATCGAAAAAATCGATCAGGTGTCCACGAACCATCTGGTGTCGGCGTGGCACGTTATACCCTGTGATCACGCACAGGCTAAGTTTCCTTTGAATACACGTGAAAAGCGCGGTACAACACCAAAACGTTTTTAGGCGTCTTTTTGGTACTGAACGTAGGGCAGTACCTTTCCCGCGGTCCAAAATAGTTTATTCCTGCGTCACAATGCTCCTCATGTACTTACGATCTTTAAGCACTTAGTCGACATATCGCTGTTTGCGATCAAAATTTTGTCGCGCAATAACATTATCGTTATCAGTGAAACGCAAGTTATCTTAGGATCACTCGTGGACGACCTTGCGCGATTTACTCGTTATCTCCTTTGTTAAACTTAGTGGAAATTTATGCAGACGAGATAATTTAGGGCATTTTTTCTTCCGGATTCAAAGACAACTTGAACAAAATGACTCAAATACGTTTATTCTACTGAGCGATTATAAGAATATCATAAAGATATTAATTTAAGAACAAATCATGTTTTTTTTCACACAATTTGTTATATAATAAAAAGTTTCCTAGTTTGAGCTAAACATTATTCGCATCGATTGGTGTAATAAAATATGCAAATAGGGCGGATAAAGAAGTAAATAGTGGTTAAGAATTTATTTATCGAGGAAATTATTTTGCCTGGAAAAAAGGATGAAAGCAACTCACAGGTGAGTTAAGATAGTCTTACACTTATAATCCCTAGGGTCGTGACTTCGAACCCCGACTCGACTAACTTTCTCCCAACACTTGACAAAAGTCACAGGGTGACGAGTCATTTGTCTCTGACCAATGTTTGTACAATGAGTAGTACGCCAAAGTGGGATGAGCAGCTGTTAGTTCGGTTGAAATGTTGTGCTTTTACTGTTGTGAGAAACGATAGAAAGTTATGGGAAGGTCCACCAACCTCTTAGATATAGTCTAACTGAAAAAATGTTGTTAGTGATGTTAAACCATAAACAAATAATCAAACGATATTCATAATTAAAAGATCAATAAATTGAGGGGGCTTCCAGATTTAAGATTGAAATAACAATGTCTATTGAGTCCGATTTTTACTTTTACCGTGCAGTGCCGTCTATAGAAACTATTTTTGCATTGATAGAAAGGGGACACATTGTACATCATGAGTCCGGTTGGTGCCACCTTGGCATCATTGGGCAACTCGCTAGAAACAAGATGGCGTGGATTGCCCAATGATGCCAAAGTGGCATCACACCGTTTTCATATCTAGATGACCATATCTACAACTTTCAGCAATAAAATAATCTATAGACGCTATTGCAAGGTCATGTCCTGGTGCTGCCAGACTAATTTTATGTCGAAACGATTCCAATGAACACCCACAACATAGAATTTCTTTGAGAAAATAGAGGATATTGAATGAGTGGCCATTGAATATCGAATTTATTAAACGAGTCATCTATAAACAGATAAAAATGAGGCTGCGCCGAGTTTTTATCTGTTTTAGATGGCGAGTTGAATAAATTCGGTATTTTATGAGCACAAATTTTATATTCTATTTACAATATGACCCGAATTATCGCGAAAAAATCGCCAAAATTCTTGAAACTTATTACGCCGTTTAAATTTGACATCAAAACATATACATTATGACGTCATTTTGGCGTTTATAAAGAAGCGTTCTATCGCTCTGAGCTCATTTGCATAGTTATTCCACTAGTGTAATAACACCCATGTAATATCAAAAATATTCAACGGGGTTAATTCACTCTCGCGACGTAGGACGTAGGTCATATTATAACATAGATTTCAGACCGGCTTTATTCCCTCTTATGGCGGATCAAATCACTCAAGAATGGGAGTTCAATAATAATACCAGAGAAGCAAGATGAAAAGTCCCTCTAAATGAGATTTTTTTTAGGCCGTCATAACGAACGATTTTCGTTATTTTGAGTGCAAAATTCGATGTCGTCAAGACTCCTCCCCAGATTGTCCTTTTTAGCATGACGAGTTACATTTATTGTCTTCGTTTTGAAAAAGAACCAAGCAAGGAACAGCTTTTGAGGAATATGAACTGACAGCTTTCTACTTTACTTCTATTCATATCTGGATGACCATATCTACAACTTTCAGCAATGAAATATTCTATAGACGCTATTGTAAAGCCATGCACTTGTGCTTCTATGTCGAGACGATTCCAATGAATACCCACAACATAGAATTTCTTTGAGAAAATAGAGGATATTTAATGAGTGGTCATTAAATATCGAATTTATTGAACGAGTCATCTACAAACAGGTAAAAACGAGGCTGCGCTGAGTTTTTATCTGTTTTAGATGACGAGTTGAATAAATTCGGTATTTTATGAGCACAACTTTTATATTCTATTTAAATATAACCCGAATTATCGCGAAAAATCGCCAAAATTATTGAAATTTTACATTTCAGTTTTCCGCAAAACTTATTACGCCGTTTAAATTTGACGTCATAACATATGGGCCAGTGCGTGACATTTCCAACAATTTGAAATGTTGGTGAGGTGCAAACATTGAGTAGCGTTGACAGCCACGTACTGTAAATATAAAGTTACCTGATGGTCTACAGATACTTTGAGGCCTTATCTATCTACTTAATGCATAGTAAAGACTCTGGTCAGTCTGTGCGGATGCACAGGCTGGTCAGAGTCTTTGCCTTGCGCATATTTGAAATTGTTGAAAATATCACGCACAGGCTCATATGTATTATGACGTCATATTCGCGTTAACAAAGTAGCGTTCCATCGCTCTGAGCTCATTCGCATAGTTATTCCACTAGTGTAATAACACCCGTGTAATATTAAAAATATTCAACGTGGTTAATTAACTCTCGCGACGTAGGTCATATTATAACATAGATTTCAGACCGGCTTTATTCCCTCTTATGACGGATCAAATCACTCAAGAATGGGAGTTTAATAATAATACCAGAGAAGCAAGATGAAAAGTCCCCTTAAATGAGACTTTTTTAAAGACGTCATAACGAACGATTTTCGATATTTTGAGTGCAAAATTCGATGTCGTCAAGACTACTTCCCAGATGGTCCTTTTTAAATTTTTAGCATGACGAGTGACAATCATTGTCTTAGTTTTGAAAAAGAACCATGCGAGGAACAACTTTTGAGGAATATAAACTGACAGCTTTCTGCTCTACTTCTACAGTTGAATCCATCGTGAAATTAACAAGGTGGATGATTTTGGAATGATTTTGGGGGGAAATTGATTGAGTGTGTGGAGCGAGGTTTAAGTGATTTTAATGGGAGGTAATCCAATATCGCAAATTTCGTTCAGGATGAACAAAATTAGCGATAATGATTACCTCCCTTTGTCTCTCACCAATGAGTTGATAATCGTATACCGATGTGAGATTGCAGCTCGAGGCTAGAAAAGGATGTGATGGTTGTACTGGTTTGAGAAATACCAGGAATACATTGTAAGGTGCTCCGGCCGCCGCGATATAACTGAAAAGATCTTGAAATCGGTTTTAAACTCCATTCAATCAATCATTTGAAATGAAATTTGAATTCGGCATATCAAACAATATATAAAAATAAAGAGCTTGTTACATATGACAGATTAATATTTTTCTCAGGATTTATTTGAATATCCTTGGTTACCAATCACATCTATTAAAGTTACACATGCCATTGATGAAATCTTCAAGATTTATTCATTTTGGTTAACACTTTCAGAATCATCAATTATAACATGCTGGTCATGTCTAGTTTCAACTGCCGATTTATACAGTGTGATTCATCTCTTTTATAATGATAACTTGGCATCTTTTGATTATCGTAGACACAATATTTATGTGTCCTACATATGAGAATTCCGTAACTTCTCCTTCAGCTTAGTCTTACAAATGTCAACAAGATTCTCAACTACTGATAACGAAATGGGCCTAGTTTTAAGCTAAAAGTATATACATGTTTTATATACGAGCATATATTCCCAAACTTCAAGCCCAATGCAACGATCGAAATCGATCGATTTTTCAAAACTGAAGAATTTCATTCCATAGTCATTAAACTCATTTTATCTGACCTTTATATTATTCACATTTCCAAATCAGCGTGTTTTAGTGACAACTTTCGAAAAAGGAGGAAAAAATGTGAACCAGTACATGTGTACCCTCCCTTATCAACATTGATTCCTTTCGAGTGTAAATTCTCCGTTAATTTGTCGTTGTTTGAGAAGCACGTTTGATCAACGCATTGCCTATTAATGCCGTTAATTTGTCGTTGTTTGAGAAGCACGTTTGATCAACGCATTGCCTATTAGATATACATTTGTATAAAAGAACCAAATTTATAAAAATATTTTCAAAACAAACCAACAAAGAACGTCTCAGCTACATTATTGTCAATTTATCAATTTCCTCATAAATCAATCTTAAGATATCTACCTATGTATGTGTGTGTGCGTGTGTGTGCGTGCGTGTGTGCATATACCTTCGATTAACCTTTTCCTTTAAAGTTTTGGATTCCACATACCTGTGAACTTATTCTAAGAAAATGAATGGGGGAGGGGGTGAGAGAGAGAGAGAGTGAGAGAGAGTGGGAGAGAAAGAGAGAGAGAGAGAGAGAGAGAGAGGGGGGGGGGGGAGAGAGAAAGAGGGGAGAGAGATGGAATGAGATGGAGAGAGAGAAGAAAACGAAGAAGAAAATTTCCCACTTTTAAAATCTGTAAAGAGGTCTTTGAACTGCACGGAATCGCGTGCTTGAATAATGTAACAAAAAGATCTTATGATCGGAATTAGTAAAATATTCATGAGAGCAGTAGAGCAACTTCAATAATAAATTCTAGATGAACTTAGTGAATTATGCCAAATACCGCGATTCTAGAACGAAAGAAAAAAAATTGAAACAGGATGCATTTTAACATGTTTTAACACCTTTATTACTCAAATTCTTCTTTTATGATCAAGGACACGCTTGGGTTTTGCTATAGCTGTTCATAGCGTCGTGGGACCACAATTCTAGTTTAAAGGAATGATTCGGAAAACCTGCGCTAATTTTCACGTTTAAGGTAGTGGACCCGTAATAGTTCCGCAACGTTTCGGCAACAATGAAATTTTAGAGTGTTAACCGAGAATTCCTAATGATTTTCATTAGGAAACCTCGGTCAACAATGTGAAAGGTCACGAGTTACGAAATGTTGTGGAACTATAACGGGTCCATTACCTTAATTTAATCATTGGTGGACATTACAACGTCCGCTACCGGTGTTGCTACGTTTCGGAAATCCCGCAGGATCTTACTAGCCTATTGTGTAGGAAAAAGTAGAGCAAAACTCCGGTTTCTTTATTAAGCTTACCAGGATCCTGTCTTTTTGCACACCTGAAAATGTATATATAAAACTACAAACATTCAAATAGAGCCATAAGATGTCCAACAATCTCACTTAAGCGATCTACATTCCATATATTCATTCATCGATTGGATACAAATGAGGTTAATGGCATTATAAGTGACAGTTGTCTGAAAATAGTTCTGCTGAGCTGGCTTTCATCGTACCATCCCTTCGTTCAGGATGACAAAACGGTGCAAACTGTTTGTAATTTTCACCCGGCTTTGCATCTAGATTCATGTGCAAGACGGGGTATATTTGCAAACAGTTCGCACCGTTTTGTAATCCTGAACGCAGGACAGGGATTAAAAACAGAGCGTTGCTACTTGGCTAGCCGGGCTTAGTTGAACGAGCCTGTATTTGACTTTCCAACAATTCTCATGATTTGATGCACACGCATTTTGCATCAAAGAAAACCATAACACAATGAAAAAAGTCGCCGATAGTATGAAGAGGGGTCCTAAACTATCCACAGAACACATAGTGAAGACTCTGGCTAGACTGGGCGGATGCACAGACTGGTCAGTTGCTTTGCATTGTGCACATGAGTAGTTGTTTGAAATGTTACGTTCAGGCTCAAATACCATTTCATCACAAATATCGTCAGCATGTCGTGATACATTGCCTCAAATGACATCCACTATTAATACTTTATCTTGTTTTTTAACGCATTTCAGGTTCAGTCGATATCAATTTGGCATATGGTTTGTACTTTGCACGATTGCTCTGGTGTTTTTCCTCAAGACACACTACAACCCTACACGCAAGTACAAGTTCGTGCACAGAAAACCACAAGTTCATACACTTGTATCAAGAAAGGATGACTCACCAACAACGGTGGTATTCGTAGAGGTCCCGTTTGCAGGCGGCCGTATCGTACGAAATATACTCAGTCGGTCCTATTCGGAAAAGAAACTTAATCTGGCCGGACTAAAAGAACACAATGATTATCATTTCAAAGGATCGTACTTTTTCTTTGGCAACTGTGTCGACGTTTCTCCGGGTAGAAATCCATTTGTAAATATAAAGGGACTCGATGGACGTAGAGGCTCATTGGATGGTTTGAGAACTATTGCACCCAAAAGAACGGTTCACATTGGAATATTGCGTTCGCCATTCGAACAGTTCATATCAACCATTTCATTTCTGGAACCGGACTACATTTTCAAAATAAATAGTTCGGAACCAGTTGAAACTTTCCTCGAGGAACCGCTAAAGTATGAACCTAAAAACATCGCCGATTCGTGGACCAACAATAGAATGGCGTTCGATTTTGGATTCCACCCAAAGTTCTTTTGTGATCCATACAACAGAACTGAAGTGAAAGATTACATTGGAAAACTGGGCCAACAGTTTCATTTAGTAATCATACGTGAGTTTTTCGACGAATCGATTATTCTAATGAAACGGTTATTAAATTTAACAATCCAAGATGTGTTGTATATAAGTGACTTTATAAAACCAACAAAGATACACCTTCCATCATTTACCGGCTCTTATCGGCACCGGCAATACGCAAAGCTTGATTACGACTTGTATTATTTTTTCTACGAGCGCCTACACAAGCAAATCAAATCGGAAGGCGAAGATTTTCAACTAGAATTACAATTTTATAAGAACCTGAGGACAAAAACAAAAGTCTATTGTAACATCGAAGCCAAAGAAAATATGTTAGTCCATCGAAGTCTTTGGAGTGCGTCCTTCAATATAACCTCAGACATGTGTAAAAGTATGAACGGAGAGGAACCCGATTTTTCCTAAAACATAATATGAGCCAGTGCGTGACATTTCCAACAATTTGTAATTTTCGTGAGGTGCAAACATTGAATAGCGTAGAAAGCCACATACTATAAATATAAAGTTACCTGATGATCTACAAATATTTTGAGACCTAATCTATCTACTAAACGCATGAAGACTCTGATCAGACTGTGCGAATGCACAGACTGGTCAGAGTCTTTGCTTTGTGCATATTTGAAATTGTTAGAAACCTCACGCAGAGGCTCATATAAAACGTGTATTAAGCCGACCACTTACGGGACCACCAAAAGGTGGTCGCTGAAAAGAATGGTCGCTTATTGCACGTTTGGTTCACATATTAGAAACAATATTTTGATTGAAATTGTATGTTATTGCAAATTTCTAAATAATCCTATGCTATTTAAACTTAACAGACTATTCTACTAAGCTTTAACAACATAGGATTCATTTATGAGATTTTTTAGACCAAAAATCTTTACTTTTTAAGATATTTTGATTTAAAGATGTGGATTTTGAAAAACGGTAGCTTGATGAAAATGGTCTCTCAATAGACATTGTCGCTCGAGCAAAAATGGCTGTATCTTATCCATGCAAACTGCAATTAGTTAAATTACCGGGTTCATTTCTTTCAAAACTTTTATTCATATTGTATTGTAATAGCGTTACCAATCCGTTGAAAGCGTAATTTAGTATAATGCATGCATGTAATTCATCAAAGAGAAAAGGAGTGTACATTTGCTGATGCTGTTGTTGTTGTTTTGCGTATGAATCTTCTATATTGTCAAAGTGTAAACGCAGCGGATCTAACAGACTAGATATTAATTATAGTTAGCACTGTCAAATTTGTGTACGGAAATCACTGGAGTGAAATACAATACAATTTCCGTCTTATAGGTAATTATATACAAGACAATTTATCGAGTTCCTTGTCACGAAAATCACTACCAGTAAAGTTAGCAAAACATCGTGTAATTGACATGGTGAATGATTTTGGAATGAGTTAGGAATGAAATTGAATGAGTATGAGGAGCGAGTTTGGAGTGATTTTCAAGATAGGTTAAGTATAATCGCTAATTTCGTCCAGTCGGATGAAATAAGCGATGATTTTTTACCTCCCTTGAATTAAATTTTCGTACTTTTCTGATTTTGTGTCTAAACGGACAAATCAAATCTTAAAAATCACCACCAGCCAATAAAATCATGCAATTGTTTGGTCGATTTGATTAAAATATTGATCGTTTTGAACGATTTCGAAGCTTTTTTTAAACAAATTTCGGAATGTTTTTGAGCGATTTAAGTGAGTGTTAGAATGAATGATTGGAGCGCTGTTCAAAAACGCTTCTAAAACTTTCAAATGCGTGAATACAAACAATAACAGTATTTTACATTTTTTGTTCGGTTGAAACTTGTCTATTTTGAAAAAAATCATAAATACAGCATGAAAAATCTGTAGATACGATTTTTCTAGGCCAACTACAATTCGCAGACTTCAACTATTCCCCGTTTTTTAAGATATATATAATTATTTTTTATCTATACGGACCGATAAAATTCTTAAAAAATCAAAGGTAAACCAATATTTGTTTTCAAACGTTTAGTATTTTCAGAATTGCGAGTAAATGATGAAATGAATGATAAACGCAATTTAAAATTGACCGTATAATTTTCGCATAATCGTAACTATTGTTTATGAGCGTTGATTTTTGAGAGTTTTAATCAAACCATCGTAAAATTTACAATTTGCACATTCACGAATGCACCTTTGGCTTAAGACTCAACTAAAAAAAAAGAGAACAGAAAAATGGTCGTGTATTGCCTATTAAACGAATAAAAAAATTAAAACATGCATAAGACGTTAGCGTTTTTTTTCTATCAGTTTGACGTGATTGTTTATGTTTTTATGAAGGTGAATGCTAATTTCATAATATTACTAACTTTAGTCATTTAATTGATTTGGTTTGTTTTTCTATCATTTAGATGAAATCGTTTTCATTCTTTTGTCTGAATATTTTTTCTTCTCATTGCTATATTTGAATTGTGAAAATCGGACAAAAGATAAGAAATATACAAAAGTTCATATTTCGTAGGCATGGACATTTTTATGAAAAAAAACCCAAAAACAAAACGCATCGGTTTTCATACTTTTTGTTTAAATAGATTTAAATTTTTTCAATTAAGATTATCCAATGAAAATACATATATACAAATAAATACAGAATCAAACTTCACATTTAGTTGTGATTTAGATAAAAAGACAATTTCTGAAAGATGAAACCCATATGATTCTGAAGATTCCAAGCCGATTTTATTCATTCTGGTTTCAATGAAAAAAACTATAAAATAAATCACTTTTTCCATATTGATAGGAAGCAGTCAGATATACACGTAATCTGATAACTATTATATGAGCCTATGCGTGAGATTTCCAACAATTTCAATTATGCGCAAAGCAAAGACTCCGACCAGCCTGTGCATCCGCACAGTCTGACCAGAGTTTTCGCTTTGCGTTTAGTAGATAGATAAGATCTCAAAGTATCTATAGACCATCGAGTAACTTAATATTGACAATTTGTGGCTGTTAACGCCACTCACTGAATATAGCGCCTCACAAATATTCAAATTCGTTGAAAATGTCAAGCACAGGTTCATATAGTTGACATGACTAGGAGTTGGATACTCTGTCTTATATGAAAAAAAACATGCTGCATTTAAGGGCATTAATACTTATTAGTGACGATACACAAGACGAAAATTTGAAGGGCTCGAAATAAAAGAGTGTGGTGATAAAAAACTGTTATTTTCAATCAAACCCTATGTTGTGGGTAGTCATTGGAATCCAAATGAGACGATTCCAATTAGAACCAATAACCGATATGATTAACTCGATTTTTTTCTTTTTTCGTTTTTTTCTTAATTTTGGTCGCTGTTGTTGTCATTTGCTTGTTTGTTTGTTTGTTTGTGTGTTGAAAGCAAAATCACTGCCTTTGTAATTCCTCTGTGTGGAACATGTCCAGAAAAAATGCCTTAGGTCCAAAGTTGAAGGTTTTCCTTGGTGTCTACATTTACAGAAATATTATAAATCTGCATTATTTGAAGAAAGTCGTCGAGAAACTTCTGACTCAGAAAGAAATCCAGTTATAAACACATATATATATGAATAAGGTCTATCAACATGTATGTGTTTTATAGCTATCAGATGACACCGAGCTTATACTAGACCTAAAACGAATATAGACATTTTACTGAAAACCGGCCAGTATTATACAAGGGCAGATGACTCTAGCATGAAAACGAGCACGGAAATGCGTCTTCAAATTTTGAGAAAATGTCTATACAATGTTACAACATAGGTGAACAAGACGAAAATTCATCAGGCGGGAAAAAGTGACCCCATGTGTCTTTTGTTACCTAATTACGTCATTGTTATTTTTCTGATTTACGAAACAGGAGTTGTTAGCGTTGTCTTTCTTTAGGTAGTGTACCCGTAATAGTTCCACAACATTTAGGAACTCATGAACTTTCACAATGTTGACCGTGGTTTCCTAATGAAAATCATTAGGAAACCTCGGTGAACACTGTTAAAGTTCATTACTTCCGAAACGCTGCTGAACTATTACGGGTCGACTACCTAGATAAGAAAAAAGGCGTATATTAGAGTGACGCTGAAGTTTCGAGGTTTTAGTCCCACACAAAATATATATTCGGTAAGCGTCGAAAGTCAATTATTGTTAGGTGCTCCAGCCGCTGCGATATAAATGAAAAAAAAATGTTGAAAGCGGCGTTAAACTCCATTCAATCAATCAGCCAAAGTCACCAAATTCCAGCTTTTTCAAATTGTACCTGCAAGGTTTTGTCACTAACTGAACACGTAAGAAATGGAGCTCCAAGTTTGCTGTGGTGTTATTGCAATAATAAGACGGGGAATTTCGAATCTATATTATTTGAGCCTGTGCGTGACATTTCCAATAAATTTACACGTGCGCAACGTTGAGACTCAGATCAGTATGTGCGGCCGCACAGTCTGATCAGAGTCTTAACTATACGCTCAATAGATGGCTACGGACCAAAAATCGCTATTCACAAGCCAAAATTAATTTCAATGCACTGTGTGATTGTCCATGCTACTCAACTTCTTTTCATCAAGCACGCATGAAATTGTTGGAATTGTCGAGCACTGGCTCATTTATTCTTAACACTTCGCACAAAGTGCAAGGCCATAATATTTGTCCTACGTTTAAGATTATAACTTTCATGAAACGTTTGTGAAATATTTCCCGGCTTTGCACGTGTAATCACTGCTGTTCAATTTATGATAACATAATCATTACCATTTTGCGGAACAGTCGCTGATCCGAACTACTGATTCGAGCATTTGCCTTTGCTTATGATAATTGTTGGTTATACCAGTCGTGCAGACAGTGGACAGACATATGGACATGCGGGCATACAGAAAGACAGGTAGACAGTCAATCTCAGGTGGCAGTACGTGGCCTTTCCGACCGTACCCCCCTCCCCCCTCCCCCCCCCCAATTATGACTGGAAGTTTGTTAAAAGCAACATTCAACCCCATTTAAACAAACAAATAAACAAAAACAAAAAATATTCCAATACAATATTGCAATGAATATTCATTTATTGTAACATTATCGGAGTTAGCACAGGGCAGTGTCGTAGTCATTCGAAAAAATATGTGTTAATATAGAGGATATTTGTTTGTTTCAGTGTAACACCGATTTATCTCTGATTGAGAGACCAAGTAAATGCTATATAACTTGTGTTGATTGATTGATTGATTGATTGATTGATTGATTGATTGATTGATTGATTGATTGATTGATTGATCGATTGATTGATCGATTGATTGATTGATTGATTGATTGATTGATTGATTGATTGATTGATTGATCGATCGATCGATCGATTGATTGATTGATTGATTGATTGATTGATTGATTGATTGATTGATTGATTGATTGATTGATTGATTGATTGATTGATTGATTGATTGATTGATTGATTGATTGATTGATTGATTGATTGATTGATTGATTGATTGATTGATTGATTGATTGATTGATTGATTGATTGATTGATTGATTGATTGATTGATTGATTGATTGATTGATCGATCGATTGATTAATTGATTGATTGATTGATTGATTGATTGATTGATTGATTGATTGATTGATTGATTGATTGATTGACTTACTGACTGACTGACTGACTGACTGACTGACTGACTGACTGACTGACTGACTGACTGACTGACTGACTGACTGACTGACTGACTGACTGACTGACTGACTGACTGACTGACTGACTGACTAACTGACTGACTGACTGACTGACTGACTGACTGACTGACTGACTGACTGACCGACCGACCGACAGACCGACCGACCAACCAACAGACCGACTGACAGACCCACCGACGTACCGATGGACCGCCCGACCGTCTGACCGACCACCTGACTCATTGGCTGCTTGCTTGCTTTCGTTCTTTCTTGATTGACCGACTGATCGACCAATCAACCTACAGACAGATTGGCTGACTGACTAAATGACTGACTGACCGACAGACCAACCGACAGACCGACTGACAGGCAGACGGACAAACGAACGGACGGACGGAAGGACGGATCAATCACTTATCAATGATAAATCGAAACCGTAACTGCCATTTTCTTAACAATTTGATTTGTTCAGGACTGGAGTGACACCAATTTATGGTGTATAGTTCATGGATTTGTAAATTTTCTGGAATAAGAGCTATTGCGCATGCGTTCACATTCCAAGCTTCGGAGGTTTCTAATGTCAACAACAGCATCTTTTCAGTTTGATTAGTGCTTATATTCCACATTTGTCATAAAAAAAAGCATGAAAGTAAGTTAAAAATCAATTATTGAAACCGAGAATTAAAACAATTGTAAACAAATTATTCGATTAGCTAGGGTCATTTTATTCGGCACCGGCCGCATTCGACCCTGTAGAATGTAGTATTTCCCGTTATTTCTATATGAAATTGACTCACTGTCAGTCCCGTTAGCAAAGTCGGTAGAGCATCTGTCTTTATAGAAATTCAAGTAAGAATGTCAAAATGCAAGATTATGGATTGCCATTCAACTTGGCCCACTATATAACTCTGCCTAGTCGGCTCACAGTCAGACCTGTCACTGATTTTGTGACTGCCACTTTATTTCTATGAGCATTCAGGTCCTAGCCTGTGAATTTTTATTCATCACTGACAGTGACAGAAATGTAAAGCGTGAAAGTGCCATCTTAATTTGTGAGTGTAAGCCTCATAAGATGTAGAGAAAACAATGTTAAAAAGAAGCAATTGCATGTGTATAGCAATTTCAGCTTTTTCCACAATGATTTCCTTATTACTGAAATTTCCACATGTACAATGTTATACTTATTACTTGAGTAATGTGTTGATTTCAAAACACTTAAGAGCTACGAAAGATCTGGAAGATGAGTACCTTCAAAGTTAGAACCTACTTGTCCTGAAGGCCTATCAAAAAAGTAATGTTAAATTAAAATGGAAAAATAGTTGTAACTATCCTCAATAACATTCTAGTAATGAGGGTAGATTTTGAAATTGATTTGACCAATCTGAGAGAGACTTGAACCAGATTTCGACAGGATTGAATCTGAAAATAAAACCAAAGAAATGCTCTTTTTTTCCATCCTGAAGTAGAATTCCTTGGAAGAACTGTGAGTAGCAGTGATTCTGTTCACTGTCGACCACTAAACTCCTTCCCCTTACAACCATATGAAGCCAGCAAATGCTGTTTCTAAATGGCTGAACCCAGTATTCTCTGTTTACTTCTGACACCAGTTAATTAGGGTGGAAAGGCGTTCCCTTCATGGGACTCGATCCGGAGACTCCCAGAACACTAGTATAGCACTCTACCAGCTGAGCTTACTGAGCACCTGGTCATGATTCTACCAAGTGGCAAGGACAACAAAAGTAAGACATTCTGTGGGGATACCCAACATTGGCGCTGTTGGTTGCCATTGTCGCCAAATGCGACAAAAATTTAAAAGTGGTGCAAGAATTTTTCATTTGGCGAAAATGCCTGGCGCCAACAAAAATCAAGTGGCCCCAAAAATTATCAAATGGCCCCAACTCAATACACGATAAGCAAATATCAATAACAATATACATAACCAGACTGCCCTAAGCAGGGCTCTCGGAAACGACAGTAGTGTCGTCTGAGACGACAACTTTTCTCAGCGGACGACAGAAAATCCTATCAAAAGATTCCACCGGACGACAAGTTTTTCTAAGGCACGCGTCCAGACTTATAACCTCTCGGCTGTGTATAACATGTATTTGATTGTTTACGTAAGTTAACTGTCGCGTGAAAAATCGATAATAGTCATATCTGAAGTCCGATAGACGGGTGCGGTAGGCGTGGCGTTAAATGACGCCAACAGCCAATCGTAATCGGTTATTCGTAGACCTTGTAGGCGGAGCTTGACTATCAATGAATGGAATCTAGACACTGCCCGGCGATGTGTTTTGGCGATTATGCATAAACGAAACATGTGAACCATTAATATATTGACTGAAGCAGTTGATTCACTAATTATATACCGGTAATTGAATTTGAGCAGGGCCCCAATGCTACGAAGGCAATAGTAGGACAACATAATCGACCCGATCTATTCGTAACAAGTAAATGATTAGTTCTTGTCCTTCGAACTGTCCCGAATCTTTTCTACCTTTCATAAAATTTGTAAGTTGAGTAAAAACAATTATTTAATTAAAGAAATGTTCCGGAAAATTACGAAATGAATTATCACTAGCGGTGAATCTCTGGAACGCCGTGCATGTGCGTAATTCCGTCGGGAAACGAATTTCGAAAATGGAAAGCTCCGGATCAGCCTACTGATCAGACGTGTTGAAGTAAAAAAAAAAGAACACAAATCAAAAGACGGGTGGTTCGGTAAGTTTGATTATTTCAATCTAAAGAAAAAAAGAAAAAATTCTTCCTTTCACCATGATGTTTTTATGTAGTTTTATTGTACAAAATGCCTCAAATCATCAGTTTTTGACATGAAATACCTCAAATTCCTCTATTTTGGTGACAAATTTGAAGAAGTTAAGCTGTGTGGTGCTTTTGAAGCTGTAGGGGCCTTACAATGATTTGGTAACTTAAGTTCATTCAATGTATATATTAATTAAATTATCTTCATGATTGTTTTTGACAATAAATATTTGAAACTTTATTTGTTTTTTCTTTATTCTTTATTCAACAGTCAGACAGATCAACATTGATGAATATGCTTGCAACATGGTTGCCTGAACAGCCACATGTGTACAAGCATATTCAACAATCTAATCATGGAAGTCTAGATATACATGCAATGAGTTAAGTCTAGGACAAACAAATTGGAACAAGGAGCAAATGATGGTTTCCACAATTCCTTTCTTTTGCCTCAATGTTTTCTTAATGCTTTCTGAAATATATATCATAAGGAAAACAGCTTATTAGGAAAAGAGTTGGGTGCAAAATGTCGAAAATTTTGTCTATTAGTACCAGCCCAGACACCCGAAATGTGGCCCCAATTTTCACCAGGTTGGCCCCACCTTTTTTCATTTGGCAAAAGTGATGGCCCCAACTTTTTGAGAGCCAGAGTGAACCCTGATACCTTTCTGTTAGGATCCTTTTCTACTTTTCTTCAGCGCAAAATATTTTATCAGTAAGATATTATTTTTTCAAGCCAATGGTTTAATCTTGTTATTGTTGTAAGGAACTAAGAGGAGTTAAACCCTTGGCTACGCTTCAAAAGACTTTAAGATATGCTTTTCCACGTGTTTTCTTTTTCATTTTAACTATTCGAATGAATAATGGTCATTCATGATTATCTAGAGGGATCCTTACAAGCCCTATGAG
Source organism: Fragum whitleyi (assembly GCA_948146395.1). Classification (NCBI taxonomy): domain Eukaryota; kingdom Metazoa; phylum Mollusca; class Bivalvia; order Cardiida; family Cardiidae; genus Fragum; species Fragum whitleyi. Next base: position 35,789,551 of record OX411549.1, read on the forward strand.
TGAAAAACAGTTTGGATTGCTGTGTGGATGGTCACTTTTAAATATATGTGACCATTCATGCTAAAAAGAACATCTGGAAATTTTGACAAAAAGATATTTGAAAAAAGAGATTGATTCTTATACAGCTCAACCAGATGATGAATTTCAAAAATCCTTTCACTTGAAGCTAGATTGATCATTCTAGATTTAGAAAATTATTAAAGTGCAGACAGTTTTGACCCTAGTCAGTCCGTGCAGACTGACTTGGGTTGACACTTTACACACTACCCAGATGGTCCCTTTTCATGTAAAAGGTCACATATGAGGATATGTTTATCATTACAGCGTGTGTTCACCATAAGTGGTGGTCGTGCTGGAGGTGGTGGTGTTTTGTATGCATGGCAGAAATCCCTGGGGAGCTATCTAGCCACTTCCAGGTAAAGACTCTTTTGAATATATATATATATCAGGGCTTTTTCTGTAGAAATTGGGAAGAGGCCTTAGCCTGTTCATTTTGGGAAATTTAAGGGCGGTTTTCAGAGGAATCCGGAAACATAAATTAATAAAGAGAGTACTGAAAGTAAGATTCATGCATCATTTTCAAGATTTAATAATGAATACTTATATTTAAGGGTTTTATGAGTGATTAAATAAGTAGAAATATGGAAGAAAATGAATTTTGTAGAAAGTAAATAAAAATAATTTCAAAATTAATTTATATTTTGGTCAGAATGTTTGTCTCCATCAAATCTCGGTCAAGTTCGAAATTGGGTCAAGTGGGGTCCAAAAAGGGGTCAAGGGGTCAAATCTTAGAAAAACCTTGTGTGCGCTCTAAGGCCATATTTTTTGCCCAAATGTCTTGAAACTTGGTCAGAATGTTTGTCTCCATCAAATCTCAGTCAAATTCGAAATTGGGTCAAGTGGGGTCAAAAATGGGGTCAAGGGGTCAAATCTTAGAAAAACCTTGTGTGTGCTCTAAAGGCCATATTTTTGGTCCAAATGTCTTGAAACTTGGTCAGAATGTTTGTCTCCATCAAATCTCAGTCAAGTTCAAAATTCGGTCAAGTGGGGTCAAAAATGGGGTCAGGGAGTCAAATCTTAGAAAAACTTGTGTGCACTCTAGAGGCCACATTTTTGGTCCAAATACCTTGAAACATGGTTAGAATGTTTGTCTCCATCAAATCTCAGTCAAGTTTGTAATTGGGTCAAGTGGGGTCAAAAATGGGGTCAAGGGGTCAAATCTTAGAAAAACCTTGTGTGTGCTCTAAAGGCCATATTTTTGGTCCAAATGTCTTGAAACTTGGTCTGAATGTTTTTCTCCATCAAATCTAGGTCGGATTTGAAATTGGGTCAAGTGGGGTCCAAAATGGGGTCAAGGGGTCAAATCTTGGTAAAACCTTGTGTGCGCTCTAGAGGTCATATTTTTGGCCCAAATGTCTTGAAACTTGATTAGAATGTTTGTCTCCATCAAATCTCGGTCAAGTTCAAAATTCGGTCAAGTTGGGTCCAAAATGGGGTCAAGGGGTCAAATCTTAGTGAAACCTTGTGTGCGCTCTAGAGGCCATATTTTTGGCCCAAATGTCTTGAAACTTGGTCAGAATGTTTGTCTCCATCAAATCTCGGTCAAGTTTGAAATTTGGTCAAGTGGGGTCAAACATTGGGTAAAGAGTTCAAATTTTGGAAAAACCTTGTGTGTGCTCTAAAGGCCATATTTTTGGTCCAAATGTCTTGAAACTTGGTCAGAATCTTTGTCTCCATCAAATCTCAGTCAAGTTCAAAATTCGGTCAAGTGAGGTCAAAAATGGGGTCAGGGAGTCAAATCTTAGAAAAACTTGTGTGCACTCTAGAGGCCTCTTTTTTGGTCCAAATGTCTTGAAACATGGTTAGAATGTTTGTCTCCATCAAATCTCAGTCAAGTTCGAAATTGGGTCAAGTGGGGTTAAAATTGGGGTCAAGGGGTCAAATCTTAAAAAAAATGTTTACTCAAATACAGTCAAATCTGTGTACAGCAGCCAGTCAAGGGAGAGGGCCAAGTTGGCTGCTGTGCACAGATTGGCTGCTGTTCACAGTATCCTTCGGGCGGCCATTTTGTCGTACCACTTTTGTTTAGCTCATTACCAGATAGCAAAACTTTAGACTTCTCCAAATTCTAAGCAATCCCAAAGTTTCATTTTAAGTGTTTGTCATTTAAAGAATAAGGAATTATACCATTTAATATGAAAAATATTGTGAAAACAAGTGAAACCAGATTCATATTCATCGAGAATTTCCCATTTGTGTTTAGCCACAGTTTGGACCTGTGTTCAACCTACACCGAACTCATCAATAATCCTGGAAGAACGTCAAGATTCAGGAGATCACGCTATTCACAGTGCAATTAAAGAAGGAATTTGCACGGGGGGAAATCGAGTGACCGCTGACGGCAGATTGGCCGCTGTGCATAGTTGGCCGCTCACACAGATTTGACTGTATCTTGAAACTTGATCAGCATGTTCGTATGAAACCTAGGTCAAGTTTGAAATTACCTTGAAATCTTACACAAGTTTGATAGAGGGTCAAAAACGTTTGTAGTACTTTAGAGGCAACATTTTTAACTGAAATGTTTTCTTCTTGATCTCTTTGACTTTTGTTAAACCATGCATCAGGTGAGCGCTTTATGATAGTGTTCCCACTGCTGCTTGAAGCTTGTGGTAAAAATGGGTATTTTTCAGCATGCATGAACCCCCTCTATATGAGACAAAGAAGGCTGTTTGCAAAAATAGGGGGTACAAGCTTCAATTTGGGGGTAAATCATCCCCATTTGAGGGTTTTTGGGAACACTGGACTAACTGTGATAATATTCAAGTTGCCTTTAACTGATTTTTACATACTATTCTTTCATCTTTGTTGTTTTTTGTAGTCATGTAAGAATTGATATGGTATACTTTTTTTTCTCTGTTAATTTTTCAGTAGTGACAACTTGGTCAAAATTCATGATCGCCATGGTGACTTGAAGCAAGAGATTCAACTACAAGGGTTTGTATTATAAACTTATAAAGTCAGGGCTTGTGCTAGCTTTTTAAATTAGGGAATCATTGACCCCTTGACCTAAAATTCAAGGTCAATACTGGTTTAGAATGGGTCAAAAAGAGCAAAACGTGAATTCTTATCATTCTTTAAAGTAATCTACATAACTGAAACAACATAAACAATAAAGTGTAGACACACTTTATTGTTTATGTTGTATCATTTATATAGATTTTTTGTCAAAGAATGAAGAAAACAATCAATCTATATAAACCTTTATATTGCTTGAGTTTTACCTAGGCAAATTCAGTGGGTCAGATGACCCCCTCCAGGAAATTTTTAAGGGTCAAAATTTGATTTTTGGGAGTCAAAATCCTGGTTTAAGGGTCAAACACGAGCCCTTAGAGTTTTTCAAAATGATAGTCTAATCTGAAATGAAAGAAGTTGCAGACAACAATGAAAATTTGGTAAAATTAAAAGATAAAGAGAGTATTTATTGGTTTCATGGAGGTTTGAAACCAAAAACCTAATCACACTGTATGAATTTGCAAAGCAATTTTCCTCTAGTAATAGTTCCCTCCCTAATAGTAGCACCCCTACACTTTTTACTAGGAAAAACCACTTCAAATGCCTAAATTTGAAGAACTTGTTGGAACTTTTTCTCTAATATGACATGAATTTCCTCTAAACAAAAATTGATAAGATTGTTTAGAGGAAATTTACCTCAAATTAAAGGGAAAAGTGGCCTAAAAGACGTAAGTTTAATGATTGTTTTAATTGGAAAATGCATACTAAATAAACGATCCCTGACCCGGTTTTGTATGGCTCCTGGTAGTGTTTATTAGGAGTAATACGGTATATTGACATTTTCAACAATCTATTTTTTTTGCTGATTAAAGACTAAGATCAACACAATAAAGAATTAGACTGTCCAAAACTCAGTGTGGATGCCCAGATTACTTACTGTTTATGATTATTCTGCACATCTTGATGTGTTGGCCACAAAATTCACAACCCCACAATTGACAGTCCAACGTGTTTCCTTCTGAGCTAACCAGACATGTCATGTATCGTTGCTAAAAGTTTCTGAGTCTGTAAGGTTATTTTATGAAGAGATTTGGATTGAAAAATCAAGGTCCGAGGTTAAAAAAAATTTTTCATTCTAAACTCAAAATTTTTTCAAACTTAGAACTTAAATAGCTGTATGAGCATAAAAGATAATATTAATAAGTTGTTAATAATAACATCTTATTAATATTTTCTTTTATATTTATACATTTATATTAGTATTACATCAAAATTATTGCTTTAATCTCAAGTTGAAAATTGAGAAAATTTTGAATTGAGATTGAAAAAAGTTTTATAACCTTGGGCCCAGACCTTTTCCCTCTTGGAATATTAACCCTAAGATTCAAATTTCCCTCTAATAAATCAATGTCTCAATCTTTACAAGATCCTCCCATGGAAGTATTTGTGTTAACAAATAATGAGCTTCGATTATTGGCTCATAAACTGTTTCTAAAAATCTAAATTTTCAAGCTTTTCATTTTTCAGTCAAAATAGACAATTTTAGAACTTACAAAACCTTTCCAAATATGAGTCTATGCATGACATTTTCAACAACTTCACATGTACGTGAGGTACAAACTTTGAGAAGATTAGACAACGACACAAAGTAATAAGAATATATGCTGACCTCCCGAGGAGCAATTAAGACCTTTTATATCTATACAGTGCATCATGAAGATTCTGGTCAGACTGTGCGGCTGCACAGGCTGGCTAAAAGCTATGCTTTGTGCACATGTAAAGTTGTTTGAAGTGTCACGCACATGCTCATATTTGATCTGTATGCTTCATTAGTCTAATGTACATTCATAGGGCGTGTGTTGGACTGGGCTGGGATAAAGACGGTGATATATTGGCTATTATCAATGATCGTAACACAAACATCACCATGTGGGATGCTAATACTGGAAAAACAGCTCATATGGACAGTGGATTAAGGTACATGTAGATATGATATATGAGATTTTATTTGAGACAAGCTCATCTTAAAAGAAGTTAGGATTGAAATGTTATTAAGCAAGCCTTGGCAAGATTAAAAAATTTTCTATTCCAGACAAGGTTAAGATCAGTTTGTCTCAAATAAAATCGATGAACATATTCTTTTTCTCACAATTAGTTACCATTTTGAATGCTAAAAACCAATGTTTGCAACACTCTGATGACCAAAATACCGCAAAAATCTGTGTTAAATGATGTCATGTTGATGTCATTTAGCATGTGGTCCTACACATATGTAAGCCAAAGATATCTCTGATGGCTTTTCATTCAAGAGGACAATAGGAGCTATGAGAGAAAATCATATCTTACAGAAAAAAAAATATTTGTCTTCCATTTAGTGAAAAATTGGCTCCTGTTGTTTACAATAGATAAACAATCTTACACAAAATACAAATGATAATTCTATTTCTTAAAAGAAAACTCAGAAGAAAAGTACAATTTTTAGGAAAAACTCTCATAAAATTTAACAGATCATTTTGTACATGATTGAGAGGTGACACCTTCAGTTAAGTTGGCCCCACTTAGATGATATCAAGTATGGTGAAATGAACAAAAGCAGGATTCAATTGTTCACTAATTTTACTGTAGTTGCTTTGGCTGTGAAGCTAGCTAGTGATAATCTTTGGAGAAATCTCTACAATGAACTGGAAAGTAAAAAAGATAGTAATATATGTGACTCGAGACTATCTGGAACCTCCGATGAATACAAATTCTAAAAAGAGATTGGTTCTAGTATAGGCCAATCAGAGGTGACATTTCAAAAATTCTTTCACAGGAACATAGATTGATTATTATAGATCAAGAAATTTATAAAGGGCAAAAATTTTCATTTGACAGGTCACATACTTTAACAATGAATGAAAATGAAATATTTTGTGTGGGGTAAATAGAGTGTGAATGATATGATTGCTACTGCTCTTTAAGAAGAAAATGGGAGATGTAGTTTATTCATGTAATTGCAGCACACATTTCTTAAAAAAATATTTTCTAAATGTACTAAATATTGAATTGTTAAAACAAATATAGTAATGATTTGTTTTATGCACAAAAATATCTTCACAAGACTGTACCAACAACAGAGATACCTTCTAATTGTTAATTGTTGTTCTCATGCAAATTGGTTGGAAATCTCGAAAATTTAAGCTTTATTTCTTTTTAATGAAGTGTTTGTCTTGTGTTTCAGGGATCCTTTATCATATCTTTTATGGGCTAAAGCAGGCCCTTTCCTAGCTGTTGGTACCCAGAAAGGGAATTTATTGATATATAATCATCAAACACAAAGGTACAGTGCTCTCAATAAGCGGACGTCGACGTAATATACGTCCAGAATTTCAAAAATTACGTCCGGAAAATCAAACCCGGACGTAAAAAAACGTCCGAGATTCGAGGAAAACGTCCTGTAATTTGACCCCCGGACGTTTTACGAATTTACCTAATTAAGGATTTAACGTAAGTCTACATGTGCAAAAAATCGATAATCAGCGCGAGCATACGCATTAAAGCTGACCAAATTAAGCCATGTGTAACGTGCGGGGTATTAGATTGTCGCTATAACAACCAGTCTTTGATTACGCAATCTTGTCGGGTTAGCGACGCGTCGTTACCGCTTCTGTCATTACCTTTCTTCGTCGGATACAGATCGCGTGGGTCCTTTGATAGGATTATTGAATCAAACAAAATGCAAGTCAGGGGAATATTCGTTATATCAAACGAAGTTCATGCAGCTCAGACCGGTAAAATTTCGATACATCGCTTCCTAAAAGTCTTAGAATAGATCTACGGGTAATTTATCCGAAGTGAAAAAGACGCTACCGGAAAACATTTACGAAGGGTCATTCGACTGTCCTCGTTTAAATCCGTTTAGAATCGGCATCTTCGAAGAACACGGGGAAATCCCAATGATGTCATTTAAGTTGTCTGCAACATGTCTGACGAGAGATTTGAAATGACGAATTTTTCTTGATTTCTGCTATTTGGATAATTCTGCGTAAGTTTAAATAGGTTTAGAACTTTTATTGGCACACTACCTAGAACGTTCGCCACCTTTAGGACGACTGGCCGAGGAAAATAAAGCTGCATTAATTTCCGTAATATCGCCGGATACCAAAACATCTGAACTAAATTTTGAGTAAGCCGCATTTCCTAGGCCCACTGCGCAATATACAGCTAAGGACCGATTCCAAATAGAAACTCAACATTTTCTCATATTAGTTTACATAATTTATTCAATGAAAATAATAAAAGGTGATTGTGAAACCAAAGCTTGTACCTACAGCTATAAGCCAAAGCTACAAGTTTTAAGGCTTGGAAGTCGTTTATCCTTAGAGAACCAACTAGAATCATGGACTTTAAGCAAAAATTTAACTTATATTTAACATGGAAACGAGCATTTACAAAGTGTGCAAAAAAAAATTATGGTGGGTGGGGGGTAGGGGGTGGGTGGGGTAAAATTCCTTACTTCGAAAAAAAAATTCCTGAAATTCCAACATGGAATTACAAAAATTCCTGATTTTGGCCCTTATTGAGAGCACTGAAGGTAAGATGTCTAGATATTGCTATTTAAGATGCTGTTCTCCATTTGTCAGCCGCCACCATAGCGCAGTTGGTTAGGCATAAGACTTCCAATCTGGAAGTCGTGGGTTCGATCCCCGGTGGCGGCAAATATCCTTTCCGACGTTTGTCTCTCACCAATGGGTAGATAATCGTAAACCTATGTGAGATAGCAGTCGGAGGCTAGGAAAGGATGTAATGGTAGTACAGGTGAGAGAAATACCAGGAATCCATTGTTAGGTGCTCCGGCCGCCGCGATATAACTGAAATAATGTTGAAAGCGGCGTTAAACTCCATTCAATCAATCAATCAATCCATTTGTCAATGCAGTTGAATGGATTTAAGTGATTAAGTTTTTCCACTAACACTAATTGTTAGTTGGAAATAACTTAGAAATCAGCTTTAACTCGTGGTTGGTTTTTTTGGGAGGGAATCAAAATCAGATGTCTGTGGTCAACATAATTTTTCAAATTCAAGGTCAATTTTTGAGCTCATCTTTGTCAAAAAATGAATTTAAATATTTATCCATACCTGATTGATAACATTTACTATGGCTTTCATGTTTCTCATGCCCATTTCAGACATTAATTTTTGTCATTTTGATAAAATTCTTTATTTTTCAAGCTTCAAATTTTCAATATGCAATTCCTTGCCATGGTTTGAGTGGTTAACATTTTTCATGTACATGTGAAACATAATCTTTTACTGTTTCAGGAAAATTCCTATTATTGGAAAGCATTCCAGGAAAATAACCTGTGGAGCATGGAGCAATGAGAACCTGCTGGCCTTGGGAAGTGAGGATAAATCTATCACCATCAGTAACAGTGAGGGGGATACCCTACGACAGACATCTGTACGGGATCTACCTGGAGATGTACAGTTCTCTGAGATGAAAGGAGATGAGCGGTCACAGATTGGAGAAAATACTGTATGTATACAACACATAAGAAATACTGTATGTTAACGAAACATTAGTTGTTACCTATATGCTGAATAAAAATCTTGGTGAACAAGATGTGTTTGTGAAACACCAATGCCCCCGGAACGGCATTTTTTTTCAAAGTTTGACCTTGACAGATGACCTTGACCTTGTCACATGACCTTGACTTTGGTACCAGCGGATGCGGATCATTGAGATCTATCATCATGCCAAATATTAGCTTTGTATCTTGAATAGGCTTGAAGATATTGGCAAGGTTAAGTTTTCGGGTTAAGTTTTCGGACAGACGGACGGACAGACAGACGGACGGACAGACGGACAACCAGACAGACGGACACGAGTAAAACAATATGCCCCCGATCTCTCGATACGGGGGCATAAAAATTGCATAAAAACCAAAACGCTGAAAGTACTGATTAGCTTGCGTATTTAAGAAAGTATTAATGTAGAAGATATCTTGTTAAAACTTTTCTGGTTTGAAAAGGAAAATCAGGTGGTAAAGACTTAGATCAGACTGCACATATGTGCAGGCTGATCTTTGTCTATACCTTCTTCCAGAGAAGTGTACATCTTTTATTTTTATGTCCCTATATCAAAGCACTTTTTAAATGCTAATAACACATTCTCATGAGATGTCTTAAATATTGAACATTACTAGTTGATTATCCTTTATTTCTTGTATGTGTTAACTTTGAAGATGTAGTTTTGGTAATGCATGCTTAAATTTTTCATTTGACTTTGTGACTACAATAGTCATGCATGTATGATGTGTACTTGTATTTTTGAAACAAGCAATCCACCTTTTTCTCCATGTTAACTTATTAATTTAGCTCGCAGTCATAGTGCAGTTGGTAGCGCGTCAGACTGTCAATCTAGAGGTCATGGGTTCAATCCCCGAGGGCAGCACTCATTCTTTTCGACTATTTGTCTCTCAGCAATTGGTTGATAATCGTAGACCTATGTGAGATAGCAGCTGGAGGCTAGAAAAGGATGTGATGGTTGTACTGGTGCGAGAAATACCAGGAATCCATTGTAAGGTGCTCCAGCCATTGCTATATAACTAAAAAAAATTTGAAAGCGGCATAAAACTCCAATCAATCAATGTATTTTTGACGTTGTAATTTCTACCCAATTTTAATATCAGAACCCACTCTTTTTCTATATTTATTTTTATACTTTTGAATTGAGTTTGAGTAGAATGTCAAATTTAATCCTGTTGAGAGCTACAGATAGAGAGTTCTTTTTGCTTTTCTAGCTCACCTGAGCACATTGTGCTCCAGGTGAGCTTTTGTGATCATTGAATGTCCGTTGTGCGGTGTGCGTCGTCATGTGTCAACAATATAAGTGTTTACACTCTAGAGGCCACAAATATGATCCAATCTTCATGTTATTTGGCCAGAATGTTGGTCAGGTCACAAGGATGAACCCTATTGAAAATGGAAAGGATCTGTGCCATATCACAGGAAAAGGGGCCTTAATGACAATTTTTTTGTTTACACTCTAGAAGCCACAAATATGGTCCAATCATCATGAAACTAGGTCAGAATGTTTGTTAGGTCATGAGGACGAACCCTTTGGAAAATGGGAAGGATCCATGCCATATCACGGGAAAAGGGGCCTTTATGACAATTTTCTTGTAAGAGCTCCAGAAGCCACAAGTATGGTCCAATCTTCATGAAACTTGGTGAAAATGTTTGCCAGGTCACAAGAATGAACTCTGTTGAAAATGGGAAGGATTCATGCCATACCATAGGAAAAGGAGGCTTAATGATAATTTATTTGAAATAAGTAATGGCCACAAGTATGGCCCAAACTTTGTGAAACTTGGTTTTTTGTAGAAATTATCTTCTTTATGACATCTGCCTTTTTACTTGATGTTATGTCCCAGTGATCAAAGAGACACAGGTGAGCGATCAAGGACCATCATGGCCCTCTTGTTTAATCAAATATTTGATTATTGTATGCATAAAACTTAAGTTTTGGATACTCATTGGAATTGTCTCATCGAGGCAATTCAAATGAGTACCCACAACATATGGTTTCATTGAAAATTATAGATTTTAGACTGGCTTTACCCCCTTCTATCTGTACCTCTGCTGTTATTATTAGCTCCACTGGCCGAAGGCCAGCGAGCTATTGTCATGGCGAGGTGTCCGTCGTGCGTGCGTGTGTGCGTGCGTGCGTAAACTTTTCTTTAAACATCTTCTCCTCCTAAACCAATAGGTGGATTTTGATGAAACTTGGCCAGAATGTTCCTTGGGTGACCCTCTTTTAAAGTTGTTCAAGAAATTTGGATTGACCCCCAAATATCGGCGTGGCAGGGCGGGGCTTATTTTGACCCTGAAATCTTTGAATGACATCTGCTCCTGAACCATTGGGCCGATTTCAATGAAACTTTACCAGAATGGTCCATGGGTGACCCTCTTCTAAAGTTGTTCAAGAAATTTGGATTGACCCCCAAATATGGGCGTTGCAGGGCGGGGCTTTTTTTGACCCCGAATTTTTGAACTACATCTCCTCCTGAACCATTGTGCCGATTTCAATGAAACTTTACCAGAATGGTCCTTGGATGACCCTCTTCTAAAGTTGTTCAAGAAATTTGGATTGACCCCCAAATATGGGGTCGCAGGGCGGGGCTTATTTTGACCCCGAAACCTTTGATTGACATCTCCTCCTGAACCATTGTGCCGATTTCAATGAAACTTTACCAGAATGTTCCTTGGGTGACCTTCTTATAAAGTTGTTCAAAAAAATTTGGATTGACCCCCAAATATGGGTGTGGCAGAGCGGGGCTTATTTTGACCCCGAAATTTTTGAACGACATCTCCTCCTGAACCATTAGGCCGATTTCAATGAAACTTTACCAGAATGTTCCTTAGGTGACCCTCTTCTAAAGTTGCTCAAGAAATCTGGATTGGATGAGATCCACTTGATCAATAAAATTCAGGTGAGCGGTTTAGGGCCATTCTGGTCTTCTTGTTTCAAAGTGATATCTAGATAGTTTTCTTCCTTGTAATTTTACATATCAGTTAAATAAGTTCATTCCTTCATTAGTCAGTTTCAACATAGAAAAAGTCAGAATTCCTTCTGAATGATGTTCACTTTCATTACCTTCTATTTTCAATATCTCTCTTTCAAATCTTGAGATTTTTAAACCAGTGGAGCAATACAGGCCCTCTTGGGCCTCTTTTTTTTGTAGGTAAGTGTAGTGTTGGGACGTAAAACACTCTTCCTATACAACATGAATGATGCAGAGAACCCAATAGAACTAGCATTTCAAGCCAAATATGGAAATATTATGTCATATAAATGGTAAGATTCAGTTATATATTGTAGGCAGAAAAAATGTAAATGTTCTTTAAACCATTAATTAACAAGGTTATATAAAAAAAATAGTCCTTAGTTGTTGTAAAATGAATGATGGCTAAATGATGGACTTATGTCTACTTTTTATACACCAATTGAAGGTGTATTATGGGATCACCCGTGGCATAGCATATCTAAATGACCATCTGTAGTATTTATCAAAGTTATCTCCCTAGTCAGAGACTTTAATCCTTCTGATTGTACATTTTGACATCTCTGTGATAGAAAGTTGTAAATACCTATACACGGTATAGGCCCTTACAACTTTTAAGGGCTTTGTGATAATGAATTAAACAACAGTTTTTGATGCCACTTGTGCCCTAAAGAACCCTGCACATGCAACTTGTATTTGAATGAATCTTAATTAACCCTTATCTTACAGAAAAAAGTTTGTCAATATAACATGAAAAACAAAATGCTGCATGCAGTGGATGCACTTATTTTGAATACATATTTATTTTGAAAAGATATTTTTTTTAACTATTCTGGTTTGATTGGAAAAAGCAGATAGTATAGACTAAGATTGGTCTCCATTAGTGAGGGCCAGATTAATTGATTATAATCGATAATCACTTAGCTAGGGCTTTTGATTGTGATAATTGATTAAGAAGTTTCGTAATCGATTAATCAGTTCCTAACTCATAAATGAAAGCTATTGTGTATTGTTTTCAAAACTAACATCAGTTTGATGGCTTAACATGAAACAGTTGTAACTGCCTATATTTTTATAGGCAGTTAAACCTGTTTCATGTTGATCCATGAAGTTAGTATAGAAATCTGCAGAAAGAGTCTAGGTCATTTGTTGTAACTTTACTTTCACATTCTTTTCTTCAAAGGATGATACTGGGAGTGTTGTATTTTTAATTTCTAAGAAAACAATTGCTCAATTGATCATTAGTTGATTTACTCTTCCAACTAAAAACCAATTACATGTATTGATTATGATTTGAAACCGATTGCCCAGACATAATGTGCAGACTGATCTTTGTTTATACCTCTTGTTCCATGTTCAGCATGAAAAGGGTTAATTGATTTAATCTCATTCTGTCTGTATCATTTTATTACAGGTATGGAGATGGGTATATTATGATAGGTTTCTCCCATGGATTCTTTGTGGTAATTTCAACACATATGAAGGAAATAGGGCAGGTTAGTAGGCAAATAAATTTTGACTCTGTTTAGTCATAGATAAAGGAGATAATGTTTAAATAATAATGATTTTCATGCTTTGTTTTCAATAACATGACTGTATTATGATTGCAAATACGGATAATTTAAATACAAATCTATTAGTTGTATGGATAAAAAGCAGAAAGAAAAGGAATTGAATATTACTTTTTTCAAAAAGATTTAAAGATTTTTATTCAAGGTATTTCACATACAAACACAGAGAATGATTATACAACTTATATATGAGCCTGTGCGTGAGATTTCCAATAATTTCAAATGTGCGCAAAGCAAAACCTGTGCATCTGCACAGGTTGACCAGAGTCTTTGCTATGAGTTTAGTGGATTGATAAGGTCTCAAAGTATCTGTATGCCATCAGGTAACTTCATCTTTACAGTATTTGGCTGTCTTTGCCTCTCAATGTTTGCACCTCATGAACGTTTCAAATTGTTGGAAATGTCACACACAGGCTCATATTTCATATATTTGTAGGAACTCTTCCAAGCACGTAATCATAAAGACAACCTGAGCTCTATTGCCATTTCATTGTCATTGAATAAAGCTGCTTCATGTGGGGATAACTGGTAGGTAAAACATTAACCCTTTCCAAAATGATTCTTTATTTATGCAAGTATTCATGTTTTTTTTTTAAACAATACTCTTTAATGAGAGATTTTTACCTCAACAATTTTGGAGCTTAAAATCAAGGTTTCCATAATGAAGGAGCTAAAAATCAAGAAATCAACATCACCATTGCATAGGGTGTTCATTATGGCATGTGAAAACAATAACACCAAGGGAGATAACTCTAGAAGCACTTTGTAAGCTCATTGGCCAGGGGTAAGTGGGCTTGACTTGGTAAATGCTACCTAATGGTTGGGGGTTCAAACCTCATCAGAGGTGGATAGTGTATTTGGGCAGGACACTTTACAGACAGAGCCCCTGTTCACACAGCTACAAAAGTGGGTAGCAGTGGTTGGAATCCATTGCCAATTTTTCTATGTGTATGGTATGAGTTAGGTCCACTATGGAAATGAGAGTTTCTCTTCCCTTTATTGTATTATCCTAGAGTTCAAGAAACAAAAAAATAAAAATAAACAGAAGTAAAATTCAGGTACTGTACTGAAAAGGGTTAAATGATGTGTATATTACAACATTTCTATTGATGCCTTTCAGTGGATTACCAAGAAATAATGGTAGATTATCATTTGATAAACTCACTGCCTAATCAGTGAAATTATCAAACACTTATACTCTGCTTTTGTTCATTTCACCCTTTCAGAGCCCAATAAGTGATGTCATCATGAATGTAGCATAGAAACCATGTGCTAAATGACAGATTTTCTTAAGAAGTAGAATAATTTTTTGTTTTTCCAGTAAGATTGATTGATTGATTTTTCATATCATGAACAACAAAAGCTATATTTTCACCCTTGGCTCTGCCACTCATAAAAATAGAACTGTTGTTCACAAAATGAAAAATAAATTGATCTTACACTGAATCAAATGATTATCCTCTATATCTGTTTTCCAGTATCAAGATTCACGACCTGTCTGACCTAAAGGAAATGTTTGCCATCATAAACCTTGACGACGAGCGTGGTTTAGACAGAATGGAGTGGACAGATGACGGTCAGTTACTGGCTATTACCTCCACCAAGGGTAACCTGTATGTATATTTGACCAGTCTGCCAATGCTCGCTGCCACCAACCAGACCAGGATTGCACATCTGACCTCCCTGTTAGAGGTCACAATAGAGGATAATATACAACAGGTATTTTTTTCCTAATAATTGTCCGACTAGCAGAGGTACAAGTAAGAGGGGTAAAAGCTGGTCTAAAATCTGAATTTCTAAATGTAACCCTATGTTGTGGGTACTCATTTGAATTGTCTTGATGAGACGATTCCATTGAGTACAAGCAACATAGGCTTTGTGCAAAGTTTATTGAAATTATTTGATCCAAAAATCCAAAATGCCCCCTCTATCTGTAGCTCTTTACTAGTACATGCATAAAAAATCTTCAAATGAAATGAATTATATTAGATAGGTAAGAGGTATGTTTTAAGAATCAGACTTTTTATGGTATTGGACCCTTAACAGTTTCGCAACATTTAGGAACTCATGATCTTTCACAATGTTAACCTAGGTTTTCCTAATGAAATCATTAGGAAACCTTAGTTAACACTGTTAAAGTTTATGATTTTGGAAATGCCAGGTAACAATTACGGGTTCACTACCTTTAGATTTAATTAGGTTATGTCACAGCAAAATATATCCCATACATAAATCTTATGAAATAAAAAACAGACCTCAGGTACATTTTGAACCTTGTCTTTAGAAAAGGGTATTCAATATGAAATATTAAATCCTTTTCAATTTTGACAACCTAAAGTGTGACTAACTCATAGTACAATACTAAGTAATAATTCATTACCATTATGAAGGATCATTTAATGCTCTAATTGTCCATTTATTAGTTCATATCTTCTTCAGTGTGAAAACAAAAAAGTAGATTATTATTCAAAAATGGTCAAAAGAAAGCTCCTTTATCCACAATTGATGCCACAAGAAAGGGTAGTTTCATTTCAAACTGCATCAATCAGGGCTTGTGTTTGACCCTTAAACCAGGGTTTTGACTCTCAAAAATATGAAAATATCCTATTTTGACCCTTAGAAATTTCTTTCAAGGGGGTCATTTTGACCCCCTTTAGAGAAAATTCTAAGAGTCCTATCTGGGTTTCATCACTCAAATCATGTAACTTGTGTACTGTTTAAAAATTACAAGAAAGGGTCAATTCACACAGAAACCTGTAAAATTCTACTAACAGTTAGACTTTTTTGTTGTTTTGACCCCCAGAATTTCATGGTTTTAGGAGCCAATGGCCCCTCAATTTCAAACACTACCACAAGCTCTGATCAATTTTATAATTGTTGTCTCCACCTCCTATCAATATAAAATTCTGAGGTATCAGAAAGGGTTGATTTAACTTACATGGCAATATTTTAACAGGAGCAGCCCACCACTATTGCAGTAGATGTGGAACCTTCCTTCTTGGGTATTGGGCCCTACCATTTAGCTGTGGGAATGAACAACAGGGCATGGTTCTATCTTTTAGGAGACAATGGTGAGTAGCTGATCCTGCTAGTGAGTAATTTGATAAAACTTATAACTGTAACAGTTGAATGTCTCATTTGATAGGCTTTCAACTGTTACAGTTACAAGTTTTATCCCTTGGTTTATCAGATTTATGAAGAATTAATTTGACTCATGTCACTTATTTCAAACCAATAGGTGGATGATAATAAGGACATTAAAGTTGGAAAGAATAGCTGGTAGCTCAAATAGAAAATTGTTGTTGGACTATTGTGACAAATGATATCAAGTCATAGGTAATTGCACCAGTAACTATGGTACATCTCAAATACTTTTTCCTGTACAGGATATTGGTAAATGGATGTTTGAACACAAAAACTGTCTACTATTTAGTGAAATACTTTATTTTTTTTAAGTAATGAGAGCTTCTCTTAGAAATTCAGCAACTAGTGTATTACCTATTTAGCCTTTTCCGAATTTTTAATGCACCCACCTACAAAGTAGAGAGGGTATATTGGTTTCACCATGTTTGTCTGTCTGTCCATCAGTCCATCCATCCATCGGTCTGTCTGTCCGTAGATCTTTTCGTTTCTGGAATCTAACTCAAGAACCAAGTGACTTACAATCATGAAACTTTATTTAAATGTTGCTTATGACCCAAGGAAGTGCCCTATTATGTTTGGGTCACATAGGTTAAGGTTACAGTCAATTTTTGTTCAATTTTTGTATCCAGACTTTAAATCATGAACCAAGCGACCTAGAATCACGAAACTTCATGCAAATGCTGCATTTGTCCTCAATATTTGTTACAAACATATCCTGCACTAATAGCGTTTGCATTGTGACAAAGTGCTAGTGGGGGTGTAAGTCAGCTCTGTGACAGTTCTAGTTTTATCTGAATGAACATTGGGAAAAAGAAGAAAATACTTGAAAGAAGCAATTTCTTCTTTTCCTCAAGTACTTCCCAAAATAGAAGATTTTTTTTGTAAGCTCTGGTAGATGAGATCAAATGGTATCAAAAATAATTGCAGGAACGAATCTTAACCTTTCACAAACAGTAAAGGATTAAAATGGAAACCCAGGGTTGACACTTACTTCTGAGAAAAAGGAGTCAAATGGACTCCCAACTTATCAAATGAAGGAGTCCAAGCTCTAATGGTAGATTCCAAATTTTCATACTATGGGGAGAAAATTGTGGAAAAGAAGAAGTTGTTTGTGACAAGCCATTTCTTCTTTTTCCACAATAATTTCTCCAGAATTATAGGATGGTTTTCTTTCAGTAAGAAGATACAACCAAATGTTTTATGCAACAACTTTAATATAAAATAGTTCTGAGACTTTTACAAATAGAGTGTAAGAGTAGGAACTTAGAACATTTATCTGGTCATTTATTAGAGGAAATATTCTATGACCAAGGAGTCCATAACTTACAAAGAAAAAGAGTCCTGTCCACAAAATGAGGAATTTAGGACTCCTGTACTCCCCTTAGTGTCGATCCCTCTTAAATATTCTCTTGTGATGAAGAGAGTCCATCAGACTCATACTTGCACAACAAAGGGAGTCCTACCTGGTTTAAAAAGGAGTATTAGACTTTCGGACTCTTCATAGTATTGAACCCTGTGTTGTGTAAGAATGATCAAGATTTCATTTAGACACAATTAAAGAGTATTAAAGGTGTAATGAACACACTTGTGATTGAAATGCTTTTTGTGATATTTTGTTATATTAGTTCATCATGGGAATGGTAAGATAAAGTTATTATACCCTGTTAAGAGTTGTTTGTTTTTAAGGGAAGTTTTTATATATTCCTTAGTTTATTCATTAAAAAAAACAAATTAATTCCATCACATCCTGGTTATATAATAGATAACCATTGGTTAAATATTAACCAGAAGTTAATTTCAGCTAATCCAGATAATTGATTCTAACTTTTTGCGAAATATCGTCCCAAGTTCTTGAAAATCAACATTTCAATTTTCTGCGTAACTTATAACGTTATTTAAACTGATGTGAACATATATACATTATGACATCATTTTTTCATTTACAAAATAGTGTTGCTATTCGCTCTGAGCTCATTTGCATGATATTTCTTTAGTGTAATGACACTGGTCTAATATCAAAAATATTCACTCCAGCGGTATAGGTCATATTATAAATTGTAATATTTCCATAGACTCCATTATTTGAAATTCTATTTTGATATGCTTGATTGTGGAAATATTTTTCTAAAAAAATTATTAGCAATGATATCAAATCAATATTTTGATAAATATTCAGTATGGCCCATACATTGTCAATACTATTGTCAAGCTTCAGGTTTGCCAATATAATTGACAATATCTTGTTCATATTAAAGATTGATTGATTTATCATCATATCAATATTATTGCCCATCATATGTAACATGTTTTGCTCTCTTTAATGTGAAATATTACTGTAATGAGATTAAAATGTAATGGTTCTAGCACATATATACCTATTGCTCTGGGATAAAATCAGGAAAATATTGACAATGTTTTCATGACTAGTGGAATGTGATTTAATACAACCCTCCTTCCTTTTATAACAGAGGCACAGCCAGGTATTTTCAATTGTTTATGCATGACTTATATTGACAATAACCCAAAACCATAATCCTTGATGATAACCCAAAACCATAGTCCCTGTATGGTTTATGCAGAGCTCCAGATGGAGGGAGTGAATTTCTTTTAAAAAATTGAATTGAATAACTAGGCTACAGATAGAGGGGGTATTTTGGTTTTCAGATTTAAGTATTTCATTATTCCTGACTTAAACCCTATGTTGTTAGTACTCATTTGAAAGGTGGAGATGAGAGGATTCATATGAGTACCCACGACATAGGGTTTCATCTGGAAATAAAGATTTTAGACTGGCTTTACCCCCCTCTTATCTTGACCCCTGTGTAATAAGATATTCAAGTCATATATTGTGGATACTCATTAAAATTGTTAAGATAATTTCAATGAGTACCCACGACATAAGGTTTGGACAGAAATATAGTATTAATTTTGAAATCACTCCCTCGAATGTGGATTTCTGTGTCTGATATTGAAAACCTACCTTTAACCCCTTAAATTAGTAAGAGAGGCATCAACAAAAAGTATGTTGCAAGTTGCTTGATTTCAGGTATTAGTTTTTGATATCAATAGCAAAATTTCCAACAACATAGCTAGTTTTACTGAAATTCATATCCACAAATTGAGGTGTAAGCACAAACTTGTTATAAGTGCCTCTATATTTATAGGCACTACCATAAGTTTTGCCTTGGACCCTCAAAAAAGAAGGAAATTTTAGTTGGAAATACTGACATTAAATACAATAACAGTGAAACCTATCTTAGCGGCCACCTGTATTCAGCAAGCAACCTGTGTTAAGCAAGCGGCCACTGAGTTCCAAAATGACTTAATTCTAATTATTTTGGACTTTATTACTCTATATACAATGGCGTTTATATTGACCAAATATTATGAAGTAGCATGGCCATAACATTGCATGCAACTAATTTATCATAACCCATTAAAATGGCTTTAAAAAATATGATACAATTAAAAATTGTACTAAAGCAATAAAAAAAAACTTGCTTAAAAACTGCTGTAAAACCTTCATAGGTAAAAGTTTTCTTGTTCTGACTGAGAAGACCTAGAATATTGATAATCTGCGGGAAATATCATCTCATTTATCCCTAAGAAATTTGAGCATATGTGTGACATTTCCGACAATTTGACAAACAAACCTTGATTGCTACATAGTATAATTAGAAGTTTGCCTGACTTTCTAAAGACACTTTTGGCCCCTATCTACAAAGCACAAAGTGAAGACCCTGGTCAGACTGTGAAAATGCACAGGCTGGCCTGGGACTTTGCTTGGGGCACATTTGAAATTGTTGGAAATGTCACGAACAGGCTTACTTACTATTACAGACATCTTTGCTCTTCAATCATTGAAGAATGTCCAGCAGACTCCCAGTATTGCCTTGTACTAAATTTCTAACTGGATTTTTGGAGAAATAAATCTGTTTTCAGTTAAATGTTAAAGGTGTCTAGCTAATACTGTAAGAAATGGTTAAGCTTCTTGAACTTTTATAGTTTAGTCTTGTCAAGAATGAAATAAGTGAGCCTGGATGTGACATTTCAAAATATTTGTGTGCCCTGTTAGCTAAAAGTAATTTGGGTAGTGAGTTTGAATCCAATCTCTGCCAACTTACATGAGACTTTTGAGAAAGTCTAAGCTTCATCTGTTGTCTACGAATTGGCGAATACTACATGTACATTTAAGAGCATAGTGTATTGACATGATGAATGATTTTGGAATGATTGAAATATTGAATGAGAAAAATAAGTAAGAAAATACTGTGCATGTTGTGATGTGGCTATCAGATATATACCTGTATTTTGTATTGTTCCAAATAGCGTGTTTGTTACTGTCTATTTATCTTCCATGCTGAGATAGGGCTATTATTATGCCTTGCCAAGATTGGTCCAAGATTATGTATATCAAAATGCATTTCTGAGCTAGGTCTAAGATTATGTATATTAACATGCCATATTTCATCTGGTCCAAGAATGTGTATATGCATCAACCTTTCTAATATTGTTGATTGTTTGATTCAGTCTTCTTATTTATCTAAGATAAGTCTTTACAAAAACTAAAACTGTGCCTCTCTATTAGAAAAGCAAGCATGTAAAATCAAAGCAATGCAGATATAATACATTATGTTAATAGAATTTAAAGGAATACACAAGCATTTTTTCTTCTACACAATAACACAATCAATTTCGATTTTAAAACTCTTAATCATCTCACAATTGTCATTTAGATTGTATTTGAGCCTAAGGGTTTCATTTCTTACTATTTCCAACTGTGTGATATATGTCATTGCTTCACTCTTAAAAAATTACTGCAGACCTATATTACATCTATACAGATGTGTATAATTACAGAAGGTATGTAACGATACCTTGATGGTTTTAGAATTCTGGATTGATTTGTTGATAATTTTGTCATTGATTTAACTTCAGGTCTAGAACAGCTAAAAGACAGAGAGTATTTAGGAACAGTTCACTCTATCAAACTCAATTCAGATTATGCCTCCGCCCATTTTGAGGACAAGGTTCAACTTCATATGGTATGTTTAAGAGCATCTATAATCAGTTACAGATAGAGAGGTGTTTAATGGATTATAGAGATAAAAGTATCCATAATACTTAAACTCTAAGTTGTGGATACTCATTGTAATCATCTCATTGAGCAACATAGGGTTTCATTCAGAAAATGTTTTTTCACTTTGTTTAATCCACATATCTGTACTTTAATATGTTGTGTAGGTCAGCACTACCTTGGATAAGTAAATCATGTTGACCCTGGTCAGATTGCACTGACTTCTCACTTGTCTTAAATCCAAATTGAATTTTTTATCATATGTATTTAGAATTATTTTTGTTTCCTTTCCTGGCATAAATGATATGAGATAAAGGGACCCTTTTTATGAGCATGCTAAGCAGTTCCTTAACTAAATTTTTTTAAATTAGTATTTAACCCTTGTCACGCTTTATTCATGACTTATTAGCACTACACACTCAAAAAAAGATATTATTTTGGTTAATATTACAATTAGTATGGCATATTTCCCCGTAGCAAAATAGTAGAAAGGAAGAAGTGTTGGCTTGGATCAGACAGCACATCTGTGCAGACTGACCTTTGTCTACACTACATGCGAAAGTTGCAGGAATGTTCGATGAACAGCAAGAGAAAGATTGAACTTTGTGGAAAATAAACAAATTTTTCACATTTGTATTTGATCACCGTTACTTATTTTATTAGCTTCAACAAGAGGGTCAAGTAAGTTTATTAACACACTCTAGTAGCTGTAGAGAAATTTTGCATGCTAATTAGTGTAGGAACAAATCTTGTAATTATCATAATTTTCTTGAACATGATCTTCCTAAAGACTAAACTAGGATTCTTTAAAAACTGACAACATAATTCTTTTAGTTTGGAACTTCTTCAATCAAGATCTGTCTTATGTCATGCTGTCTTTATTCTGTTCCCTCAAACATGTGAAATACCTGTTTTGCTTTGGAAATACAGTCAATCTTGCTCGAGAGACCACATCTATTAAGTGGCCATTTTCTCAAGCGAACACTTTAAAAAATCCTCTTCTTTCAATCAAAATATTCTAAAATGTAGGTATTGGTGGTCTGAAAGTTATTGAAAATAAATCCTTTGTTGTCAAAACTCACCAGAATTGTCTCAATAAGACAATTCTATTGGGTTATAACAACATAGGATCTTGAGAATTACGCAATAATATGCATATCAAATCAAAAAGTATGTTTCTTATTTGTAAACTTCACCTGTATTAAGCATCAATTTTATTAAATGACCACTTTTTGGTGGTCCCTGAAAACGAATTTGATAGTATACATTTCCTATGCTGTCCCTTAATGTAAGTGTGATAGGAGGAAGAAGGTCCTTCCATCCTCAAGGCATGTTATGTTATGGACATGATGCCCATCTGTCCTTGGATTCTATATTCTATTTCACAGAAAATCAATGTGAAAAACGAAGAAATTACTTGTTACAATCTCATTTTCCAACAATATTTTGTGGATTGTTTTCCTCCAAATTAACAGCACCTTCTTTTCTATGTTGTCTGCAAACTCTTTCATTGTACACTGAGTCTGTAGTGTCCAAAAAAAGACAGTGTGTATTGGCCCACTTCATTGGAATTATTTCTCTGAGCCAATTGTGCACTTGTCATAAGAATTGTATGGTAGGTTTTTTTTCTTCGCAAATTTATCTTTCATTCTTTGCAACACCCCTGGAGCTGGAGCCTGTTTTACTGAGATTCTTATGATTATTTTTTGTGATAGCCAAAAATTAAAGTTGCTTCTACAGTAGTAACTAAATATGGAATTCTGCCATGCACCATGTGATCGGAATCCTCTTCTAAAGACGATTCCAATGAGATATTGCAAGGCAGAATCTAACAATGAATGAAAACACCAGGTACGATTTGTGATTTTGAATTACGATTATCAAATACATGTGGTTTTCCTGTCTCATGTGTTGAGTAGTCCTTTCTATCAAACAGTTTTTTCTGGGCCCTGTTGCATAAAAGATAACCTAAGTTAGATTTTGACTTGAAGTTATTTTCAGCCAATGAGGATTATTTTTCAACTGGTACAATTTAAACAACAATCCTGATTGGTCAAAAACAATTCTGTGAAACATTCGAGAAAAAGTACTATGCTTTGCATGTATACTCACATGCAAAGTTAGGAACTATTTTGAAATGTTTGTAAAAACAAAAAAAAAAAATTTAAAAAAAAAAAATTAAAATTGCCAAATTCTTCATGCCTATTCAACATACAATGTACATATGGATTGCATCTTTGTATACCAAGATCTAGGTCATCTTACAAGGTCATTTGTTAAGGTCGAACTTGGAAAATTTTTATTGTTTAAGGATATTTTTGTTTCTAAATCAATACTTGTTTTCATCAGGTTAGGTGAAATAAACTGGTATAGAATATTGATATTTATACTAGATTACAATTTATATACTGATATTTCATGTGCTTCTCTTCAAATGCTCAACAGAATATGTTCACTACTTTCATTTATTTGCTATGGTAAGATGCTTCAATATGGTAATAGCTAGTTAAGATATTTTATGTAAACGGTTTGACTACTTGTATTTCTGTCTATATAGTAAGGGTATGTGCTATTTTGTTTCCATAAAAAAATTCTTCTTAGCTTTTCAAAGATTTTTTGTGAATTGTTTATGATTTTTTGCGTTCAAGCT
The DNA here is from genome assembly GCA_948146395.1 of Fragum whitleyi. Lineage (NCBI taxonomy): Eukaryota > Metazoa > Mollusca > Bivalvia > Cardiida > Cardiidae > Fragum > Fragum whitleyi. The sequence goes on from OX411549.1 coordinate 35,813,551, forward strand.
TTTGCATGCTAAGAAAAAGAAATAGTGAATTCATGTATCATGTATTTGAAGATTCCTTAAGTTAAGGTATGCTTGTTAGGTTCATTCTTAACCTAGATTTTAATCATAATCCTACATTTTGACAACTTAATGAAAAGCGGCCCTTGTTAATTTTTACCCATTATGAAACCTAACTTTATCATTATAAGCAGGATTTAATGTTGGCATCTTCTTTTAAATTGGGACGCTTTTAAACGTTATAACCTAGCAAAGACTGTTCAATATATTTTTTGATATCTAGATGAAAAATATTAAATTTTGATAGATAAGGTAATTTCCTTTGACTGATTTCAATGTATAGCATGCTGAAGTTGATAAGTGAACCAAAACAAATATTGTAAATTATCGTCATGAGATAGAAGTTCATTTCAGATACAGTTTTCCCTGTTCATGCCATCTTTGGGGTCATATTACCAAGTTATAATCTACAAGAAAACTCTATTTTATACCTGAAATCCCTTAAGTAAATACACATAACTTTGATTTCTTCAGCTGGTTAAACTCTTACACCATGTTTTCTTTGCAGATTGAAGGGGAGACCACTGGTACAACTGATGAAAGAGAAAGTAAACTGTTCCCTGACAAAGATGTAGGACAAACACATATCACATGTCATGACATCACACAGGATTTCCTTATATTTGGTACAGATGTAAGTCACACTTGTACCAGGGGTGTTCCAGAAGTTTATGGACTTTCGTAATTTCTTAATAACTGTTCGACAGAAATGATAGAAATTTGCACATAATGAATTTTAAACATTAATTAGTTGGTGTACTCTATTTTATCCTATTAATTTACATAACACGCTCATCAGGCGTTGCCATAGAGACATGCATAATGTCAAGTGGAGCACAGACTAATTTTCACTATGAACGTCTATACATTCTGTCACTTTATCACTAAAAATACGACCTAACAGTCATATAAATTTCTCAGAATTTTCGTTCAATTCTTTAATATTGTTACAATTGTGTATCTGTAAAACCTAATCAGTTGAAAAATTTTTGTTGCTTAAATAAAAGGCTCTGACTTACGACGTAAGTAGTTGACTAAAGCCACCAGAACAACCTCAAGTTGCATTTTTCGACTAACAGAAATTGATTCTAGGTGAGAGCAGAGGATCGAAAGCATTCTCACTGACACTCAGTTAACTATTTCCTCATAGATATTTTCACAACAAAACAGAAAGAAGAATTAAGTTCGAAAAACAAATGATAGAGAATGTTTTTGTGGCAATAAATGAAGGACAAGTATCAAATGTTTATGAAATATGTATTTGAATTACAAGACTGAATGTAAGGGCATTTTGGCACCTGGCTATACCTGGTTATAGAGATATAAATTGGGAGTTGCAATGTAATGACACATTTATCAAATGTTTATAGTAAAATTTAAGTTTAGGGTGATTTTATTGAAAAAAGGTTAAATTACGGCTTGTGTTTTGAATAGCATGTCTTTGGTTGCCCCTAAAATGATAAATATCCGACATACATTCATCATATTTGGTTTGTGAGTAAAGCAAAGATAACTCTACAAGATAATATGATTTATAATTTCATACTAGCAGCAGTGTTTGAGATATGATGCAGTCCACAAACTCCTGGAACACCCCGCGTATAACTTCTCCTTCTGATGATATGATACAAATGTGACCCGTCACACAAAAAGGGACCATCTGGGTTGTGGGTAAAGTGTGAACCATCTGGGTTGTGGGTAAAGTGTGAACCAATGTCAGAACGTGCTGACAGCACAGACTTACTAGGAGCGAAACTTTTTCGCAAAATACTTACTTTCTTGATCCAATCATTATCAAAATAATTCTATGTCATTCTGTTTGTGAATTACCATACTGTATGTTATTTCATGCGATGGTTTAATAAAGAATATGTTATGTTATGTATCTAGAATTATCAATCTACCTTCCCACAAAGGAATTTTTGAGATTCGACTACTTATTGACCTTTACTAATACTGTTTTCTTTTTCAAATATTATTTTTACGGAGTTCCCAGATGGTCCCTTTTAGCGTGACGGGTCACAAACATGAGTTTGAGTTTCTGGGTGAAAGTACATGATTTCCAGATAAGTGTATGTTTGAAAAACACACATTGATTGTAATGATATGACACAAGGTTTGTGACAGTTCTGATATAGAGTGTAATACCTTTTTTAGATCCAAGTGATCATAAGGCTGATTTGAGTCTTTACATAGATACAAATGCATTATTGTCAGAAACATCATATTATATCTTCTTATAGGCATCATAATGAGTTCCATCTCTTAACTGTAATATTCCATAATCATGTTATCTTCCATAGTAATGTATGTTTATTGTAATAAAGCATATATATTTAGTATATCTTGACACCATTAGACTGGAGCATATTGTTTGTTTTTTCCTGTCTGTTTTTCTGTTAATCTCTCTGTATCTTTGTTTCCCCGAAACTTTAACATTGGCCATAACTTTTAATTTGGTATTGTTGTGGACTTCATATTTCTCAAATGTATTGCTTGTGTCCTTTCTACTGGTACAAATTTTAAGGTCAAAACTTAAGTTCAAGATAATTTTTCAAGGTCAAATATGTGTTAAAACTTTGAATTGGTATGTGGTAGATCCTTCATATTCAACATGTGTATTACTTATGACAAGACTGTCCAGTGGATACCAGAGTCATGGCTATCAGTCTACTTTTAAAGTCATTTAATTTCAGTATAATTTTTTTAGCTCACCTGAGCATGAAGTGCTCAATTGAGCAATTGTGATTTATCAATGTCCGGCGTCCGGCTGTCCATCTGTCCCTCAGGGTGTCAGCAATTTCTTCAAACGGCATCTCCTCCTAAACTTCCGAGTCAAAATCAACCAAACTTGGCAGAAATATTCCTTGGGTGGTTTGAAGAATTGTGGGGGTATTGGTCTTTAAAAAACACATCTTGTTTTTACTTTCAGAATTGTCAAACTGAAATGAAAACTGGCATTTTTTTTTAGTGGTACATGTATCAAGAAGCTGTATATATTTGTACTTTCAGAATGGTCAGATAAATTATTTCTTCATAGAAGACTGGCAGTATGTGAATGAGTTTAAACATGTTGTTGGTATCAAGAAGCTGTTTCCTGACCCCAGTGGGACTAGACTTGTGTTTATTGATGAGAAGAAAGATGGATATGTCTACAACCCGGTATGTTATAGTTCTTGAATTGTTCCCTGTGAAATTATTGACTTTAAATTGTGGGCCGACAGGTGTTAAAACTTTTTCTAATTACAAACCTTCTGAGGATGATAATAGAGGTATGAATTTAAACTTTCACAGGAATGGTGTGAATCCTAAGAATAGTGGCTCTTAGGATTGAAAGGACAAAGTTTTTTTGAGTATAGTATATTTTGAGAACCCTATTACCACTAAGAATATTTCAGACTAAAGGGGCATCTTTTTTCAAACTTCTGTTCATGTATTACTTTGTGTATTTATTATTACAGGTGAATGACATGCTTGTTGAAATCCCAGAATTCTCTCCCTACATAAGAGGTGTATTATGGGAAATGTGGGCCCTGGACAGGGGTGTATTTATAGCCTATGATGAAGAGAAAATCTTTACCTATATCTACTCAAGAGAACATGTTGCAGGTAACTATTGTTGAGTAATGTAAAATTGAGAAATCACCCAACAGATAAATACAGGATAACCATTTGTTTCAGTGTAAGATCGATTTAAATTCATTGAGTGAACAACAAAAGCTATATTTTCACGAGTGGTGGAGCCATTTTTTTACTTATGCCTTATGAAATGCACAAAAGCAGGGTATAAGTTTTTGATTATTTCACTGCTTTTGTGGTGAGATTATCAAGTAATAATCTACCATTATTTCTCGATAAACCAGCGAAAAGCACAAAAGAATTTGATTTCTTTTTATGCACAGGCATCAATAAGATTGTTTTACATTTGCCCATTTGTGTGTCTGTCTTGGTTGATCTTTCTGTCTGACTGACTGCAAAACTTAACCATATAACTAAACATTGTCAATTACTTCAGGACTATTACAGATACAATGCTCATATTTTGGCTTGATGCAGAGCTACAGATAGCAGGGTATTTTGGATTTTGATGTACTTACTATAGCACTAACCGTATGTTGATGGTATTAACTTGAAACATCTAATCTAGAAGATTCAAATGAGTACCCACAACATAGGGTTTCATGGAGAAATAAAGAATTTAGCCGGACTTCACCCCCTCTTTTCTGTACCCCTGCATGATGATAGATCTCATCGATACACATGTGCAAAAGCCAAGGTCAAGATCATTAGACAAGATCAAGGTCTTCTGTCAAGGTCCATATTTTGAAAAAGTTGCTGTTTCAGGGGTATTTGTGAAAAAAAGGCTATTACATACTTCAAACTTAGAAATATTTCCTTGTCCATGCATTTTGAAGTCATTGATTCTGATAAGGCTTAGAAATAGCTTAATTGCATGGCTCATAATACTACCTAAAAATATCAATCATTAATTGAGTTTAACTTGAAATTGATTATTTGTTGTGTTAAAGATTATTATAACAATTTCCATTTTCTACGACAGTAGATCTAGTAACCCTTTGAACAAAATCCAGAATTGATAAATAATTGGGATATATCCCTATAGATATTGATAATCATTGCCTTTTTCTACCATTTATATATATTTATCATTGAAAGGTACCAGAGTAGATTTAGTTGGTACTACAAAGTTACCCTATGGACAAATCCCTGTGTTGGTACATAATGGGGAGATATCACTACAAACCCAGAGTGGAAAGTTGGTCACCATTGCTCTAGACTCCCATTCATACCTTTTTATAGACTCAATAGAAGGAAAGAGTCAGAAGGAGGTAGGTCTTTTATGATAATATAACCCATTATCACATCATAAAATGTTAGGCTAGTCAAATTTCACTGACCTTGATGACAACAGTTTATAGCTGATAAACTTTTAGAAATCTAGCTGGTCAAGTGTTGGCACACTAGTGCACTTCTTTTTGATATAAAAGCAGACACTTTATACAAATAGCATATTTTGTTGCTTGTTGATGTTGCAAGTCTTAAGGAAGAGAGAAGCATTGTACTTATAAATTTAAATGAATATATCATTATGTTAGTGCAAAACTTTTTTTAGTGCCTGTATATGTATAGGCACTTACAATTTCTTGACACTTACCTATCAAATTATTCTTTTAATCTTAATTCAAATATCATCTTCTGAATTTATATTGATAATTGGCATTCTATGTTTCTTTTTTTTTCTTGCTTTTTATAACTATGTTTAAATAGAAACATGCCCCTTTAAATAATATAAATATATGATACATACTTGGTGTTTTGTATGAAAAAAAATTCAAATGAGGTTGATATTTGCCTTATTTTCGTCAATGTTTCAAACCAAAATGCAAGTTTCTAAAAAATAACTGCATCATGTCATTGTTCTAAAAATATCCATGTGATATCATAAAGAATATCATATGGGATGCTATCACACAGATATCTATAGTTATGGTGTAAATAATAATTACAGAAGGTGGTACCTTATAAGAAGGATGTAGGTATTCTGTTTAATATTCTGGTTGTTTAAATATGTTAAATCAGTTTGAGCTTCATTCCATACATATTTCACAGTACATGTATACAAAACTTCAAGCAAGTTTTTAAGAAAATTATATTTCATATGTGTTACTATAATTTTTCTTACCAAATATTAACATTCTTTGCTTTTGCTTAAATGGGGGTCTGAATGGTTAAAGAGGGTTCATCAATTGTCATTCATTTTGTCTATTTTGGATAAAAGTAATCATTTGCTAAGTGGGATATTGGTGTGGGCAGGGGCCTTCTTGGTATGACCTTTTTTGACCTCATTCATATTTCTGTCTTCATTGAAGAAATTTTGTTGAATCTTAGAACATGTGTATCCACTATCCCAGAAGCAGTCACAACGTGCGTAAATCTAGCAATATTTTTGCAAGAATTACTCCCAGGGTTTTCCCTGGGCCTCAGAATTTGGGGGTCATTGTGACCCCCATACACTTAGAATTGGATGTCATTTCCAAGATTTAGGGGGACAACTTTATAGAAATCTAGGGAGCACATAAAAAACAAAATAAAGTAGACTGTAACATCTTCAGAGCCATATACATTTCATATTTTTCGAGGTTTGGTTGTTCATTCCTCCTATTTTGGAACAGGTCAAAAACATTTTAATCCTCTGAGAATTCAAGCTATATAAAAAGATTAAACAAATTCAGATTTAATGACTAATGACTCCTTTGGTAAATGGACCATTGTCATCACCATCAAACTTGCTAAAACTGTTCCTTCGAAAGAATGGCCCCAATGCAGACGATGGAAATGTACACACTTTTATTTGTTGTGGCATAATGTAAGATCCGATGTCTGGTTTACAGTTAATTTTATGACTGGAAATTGGGTCAGAGGAGGTTTAAATCACGATAACCTGTCTGCATATTTTATTGGGTACCTATAGCTATCTAAAAATAGAATAGTGCACAATATTTATCAATAATGGAAAACCTGGCTATTTACAGAGGTCACAGAAATATTGTATCTGACACTTGTTACAAGCGAGTTATGTTAATTTTTAACCCAACTGAAAATCTATGATAAAAGATCTCCACTCATACATGTTCATAGCACAGAGCTGTATTTTAAAACTTGCGTCACAAATGACGCACAGGTAATTTTTTTTGCGGGATATTTGTTTTGAAGTTGCGACAAAGACGCGCATTTTTTGCGTCGGGGAAAACCCTGTACTCCTCTTTTAATACCCCCATTTCAAAGAAGAGGAGAAGGTATACCAGTTTATCTCTGTCTGTCTGTCATTCCATTCTCTGTTACCATAGATTTAGCGATGATCTGGTCTCTGCGAAAATGATTTAACTTATAACCCTGAAATCAAAATAAGCCTTATGTTGTAGGGCCACAAGTAGCTTAAGGATGATTGAAGAAAGATTTCTGAAAAAGGTCTCATTGTATACCTTTAGACATTAAATTTTCAAAATTTGTGGTTTTATTTCATATTGATGTACCAAAATGATTTGAAGTAACTTTCATTTATATATCGGAAGTTTAGTGCCTCAGGCTATCATTCAAGAGGTCCCGGGTTTGTTCCCAAGGGCAGCACTCATCCTTTCCGACTATCTATCTTCTACCAATGGGTAAATAATTGCAGACCTATGTTGGATAGCAGCTGGTGGCTAGGAAAGGATGTAATGGTAGTACTGGTTTGAGAAATACCCGAAATCAATCGTTAGGTGCCCCAGCCTCCTTGATATAACTGAAAGGTTGTTCAGAGTGGTGTAAAACCTCATTTAAACAAACAAATACACTGGATGTTATAGTCCTTTGTTGTTGGATCCCACATTCTTCATAGGGTAATTGAAAAAAAAACCAACTTTTAAACTTGGAACTCACAAACTCAGGGGAGAGATACAGTACCTCACATACCTCTTATCACACTAAGCATGGTTCAAAACAAGAAAGTCACTTTTTCTCAGGAACTATGAATCCCAGCAACTTGAAACTTGTTATTGGTATTGAATGACAATTTTTGTCTGAGAAAGCAGGGGTATACTCAGTGAGCAGTTGCTTACAGATATCAAACACTTGCAGCCAAAAATAAGCTTCTAAATGTAGTTATCTTATTCTAATACATCTATATATAATTATGTTTGTAAATGTAAAACAAGCAAGAAACTTAAACTGAATTTCAGTTTTAAAACCTCCCACAAAGGCAAACACACAGCTATCTCTGTCCATTTTCTGTTGCATCTTGTCTGATGTTCTGAATATATGGCTTGTGAATTCTAATAAATAAAGCTTATTGCATCAACAAATTTTTAGCTTGGCTGTTATCGGAGAAAACCCGAGGTATTGCTATAGCCTTGATGTCGTCATTGTTGTCGTTGTTGTCTGCATTGTCATGTGAAAACTTTTGACATTTTGTGATATCTCTGGTTCTACTGAAGTCATTCACTTTGACTTGGCACACATGTTCACCATCACAAGAGCAAAATATTATCAAGGGGGATAACTCTAGATGCATTTTGTGCAAATAATATTCCTTTTCCGACTTAGATTTTTAGCTCGGCTGTTTTTGGATAACTTGTGATAACTTTTGAATGGTAAGTGAAAGGGCCTTCATATTTTACATGGGACAAGCACTTTCAGTTGGTACTAAGTTCAAGGTCATCAGTCAAGGTCAAGGTCATTTTTCAAGGTCAAACTTGTGAAAAAAATGCAAAAACGTTGACATATTGCAAAAACTTTTGAATGGCAAGTGATAGGGCCTACATTTTTCATGTGATGATTGCCTGGGACAAGCACTTTCTGTTGGTACCAAGTTACTAAAGTCTGATGCGGAGGAGTTAAATGCAAAAGGTAAAATCTAAGGGCTTAGCCCGAGGATTTTGCTTTACATATAACTCCTTCCCTATCAGACTTTATTCATCCACACATCACAGCAAAAATGAAATTATATCCATTATTACAGGATGACAATTCTGGAATAAGTTTTTTATTACCCTTGTCTGCAGGTAAAATTGAATTAAAACATTTTTTTCTGGATGTAAAAAATGAAAAAAGTAATGATATTGACGTTGGTAGAATTTCACAGAAAGTGAATTGCATCATACAGAATGAAGGCCAAAAGAATCGATGTTCACCCTAAAGATGACGTTGAGTAAAAAATGGGCAGAGTTATCTGTGTACACAGTTAAAACACATGGCATATGAATTTTATTGCGAATTAAGTTCTATTTTATTTCTTCTTAATTCATATTTGCGCTTTATGCCATTGCTTTATAATTGTCTATCAAACCTAGTGCTGCAGGTACTCATTGGAATTGTCTCATAGAGACGATTACAATGAGTAACTACAACATCGGGTTAGGATGAGAAATATAAGATTTAGTTTGTCTTCACTGCCTCTATCTGGAGCTCTGATTATCAGAAATAACTCAATGGCTCAAGGTTCTATTCCTGGTATCATTAGGGATCAAGAGTGTAGCTTTGGGTTCAAAATTTCAGAGTTGAAAGTTTGTACAGAGATAGGTTCTAATCTGAAATCACCAAATAGGGGTACAAAGGACTCATATAATTATGAATTTAAGGGTCTTTTCTTAAGGCTTGGGATTACCTGCTTTAGATGGAGACTATTTCCTTGATACAGTATTCTTGTTTTTATTGAATTTGAGCCATACCCTGTTTAAGCGTCCTGAGCATAAATCTGTTGCCTTATATTTATGTCCAATTGCTTTTAAACTTGGCTGTTATGTTCCTGTCATGATTAGGGATAGCAGTGTACAACAACCGTAACTCTACCTTGCTTAATTTTTGAGTTTATTACCCTTTGCTGTTTTCAATACTTGAACATCCAGCATTGTAACCAGTGTATATTGTGACAATTTGCCACAATGTGACTGACTGTTTTGACAGGTCAAATATGGGTAGCACCTCTATAAATAATTGAGTTAATTAACTGAAGAAAACTGGCTTCAAACAAATATTAAAATGAAAATAGAATTAACAGTAACATTTCACAAGTGCTTTCATAGGTTAATGCTTCTGCATTCCAGTAAATTGCATGTGATCCTTTGGATAATTATTTTTAATTTTGATTTTATACAACAAAATGGGGGTAATTTTCTAATCATTTTCAAGTGGTCATTTTTAAATTTTGATTGAAAAATTATATTAACATATTTAATGTAGGTAAAATCAATTCCAAACAACTACAGGTATATCCAAACACAAGGGTTTGTGTCAAAGACCCTAAAGGGAAGAATTAAAGATTTCCTAATGTTATTTTATCTTTCAGGTTTTTTAGCTCACCTGAGCACGAAGTGCTCAAGGGAGCTATTGTGATCGATCGTTGTCCGGCGTCCGTCTGTCCATCTGTCCGTCTGTCCGTCTGTCCGTCACGGCGTCAACTTTTTCTTAAAACGACATCTCCTCCTAAACTTATGGGTCAAAATCAACCAAACTTAGCAGAAATATTCCTTGGGTGGTCACTTATGAAAATTGCTCAAATGGAAAGGATCCATGCCATATCACGGGAAAAGGGGCCTTAATGACAAATTTCTTGTTTTCACTCTAGAAGCCACAAATATGGTCCAATCTTCATGAAACTTGGTCAGAATGTTTGTTAGGTCATGAGGATGAAGTCTATCGAAAATGGGAAGGATCCGTGCCATTTCACAGAAAAAGGCGCCTTAATGACAATTTTGTCAACAATATCTTTAAACGACATCTCCTCCTAAACTTATGGGTCAAAATCAACCAAACTTGGCAGAAATATTCCTTGGGTGGTCCCTTATGAAAATTGCTCAAATGGAAAGGATCCGTGTCATATCACGGGAAAAGGGGCCTTAATGACAAATTTCTTGTTTTCACTCTAGAAGCCACAAATATGCTCCAATCTTCATGAAACTTGGTCAGAATGTTTGTTAGGTCATGAGGATGAAGTCTATTGAAAATGGGAAGGATCGGTGCCATTTCACAGAAAAAGGCGCCTTAATGACAATTTGTCAACAATATCTTTAAACGACATCTCCTCCTAAACTTATGGGTCAAAATCAACCAAACTTGGCAGAAATATTCCTTGGGTGGTCCCTTATGAAAATTGCTCAAATGGAAAGGATCCGTGCCATATCACGGGAAAAGGGGCCTTAATGACAAATTTCTTGTTTTCACTCTAGAAGCCACAAATATGGTCCAATCTTCATGAAACTTGGTCAGAATGTTTGTTAGGTCATGAGGATGAAGTCAATTGAAATTGGGAAGGATCCGTGCCATTTCACAGAAAAAGGCGCCTAAATGACAATTTTGTCAACAATATTTTTAAACGACATCTCCTCCTAAACTTATGAGTCAAAATCAACCAAACTTGGCAGAAATATTCCTTGGGTGGTCCCTTATGAAAATTGCTCAAATGGAAAGGATCCGTGCCATATCACAGGAAAAGGGGCCTTAATGACAAATTTCTTGTTTTCACTCCAGAAGCCACAAATATGGTCCAATCTTCATGAAACTTGGTCAGAATGTTTTTTAGGTCATGAGGATGAAGTCTATTGAAAATGGGAAGGATCGGTGCCATATCACAGAAAAAGGCGCCTTAATGACAATTTTGTCAACGATATCTTTAAACGACATCTCCTCCTAAACTTATGGGTCAAAATCAACCAAACTTGGCAGAAATATTCCTTGGGTGGTCCCTTATGAAAATTGCTCAAATGGAAAAGATCCGTGCCATATCACGGGAAAAGGGGCCTTAATGACAAATTTCTTGTTTTCACTCTAGAAGCCACAAATATGGTCCAATCTTCATGAAACTTGGTCAGAATGTTTGTTAGGTCATGAGGATGAAGTCTATTGAAAATGGGAAGGATCCGTGCCATTTCACAGAAAATGGTGCCTTAATGACAATTTTTTGTAAGAGCTCCAAACGCCACAAATATTCATACGTATTTTTATACGTCCAATCTTCATGAAACTTGATCAAAATGTTTGCCAGGTCGCAAGAATGAACTCTGTTGAAAATGGGAAGGTTCATGCCATATCATAGGAAATGGAGTCTTAATGAAATTGTTAGGTGCTCCGGCCGCCGCGATATAACTGCAAGATTGTTGAAAGTGGCGTTAAACCCATTCAAACAAACTTAATGAAAATTTACTTGAAATATCAGGTGAGCGATTTAGGGCCCTCAGGGTCCTCTTGTTTTGTTTTTTTTTTGTTTTTTTTTTTAAGTGATGAGTTTTTCTATTTGTTTATTGTTCTTGTGTTAAATTATTTGTTTATTGTTCTTGTATTATATTTGAGTAACCATTTATTTCTACAACACAATCTTGTCATTTTGAAAAAAGACCTTGGGGACTAACTGTCTTCCACTAGACATATATGGGATACCAGCTGGAGGCTAGGAAAGGATGTAATAGAAGTACTTATGTAATAGTACTAGGCATCCATTGTTAGGTGCAGTAAAAGGGCAATATTTTCTACCATACCTTTGAGGGACATTAGTTACTTCCAACCACCTCTATTTTTATCTAAATTTTAAAGATGAGCAATATTTTTATATGTCATACACGCAAAGAAAGATATGAAATATTAACAAGCAAAACCACAAATTAATTTGGAAATAATGGATGAGACCCATGTCAGATATCTCTTTTATCTTTTTGTACACATGTGATCAATAGTACAAAAATGGACACTCTAGGGATATGGAAAATATTGACTTCTCGGAAAATTTACTTAATCTAGAATGCTTATTTTACCTTATGTACTATGATTTTTTGTTTCAATTTTGTATTTGTCTGTTTTGTGTCTCTCACCAAATGATTGTTGATGATTCCTGGGAAAAATCAATCTTTTATTGAAGATCTTTTAACTTTCTTTTCAGCTCTCTGCTTGCCTTGATCAGACGATAGCATTGAAAAGGTACGATTTCATGTCAATAAATGCTGAAAGATTGAATTTGAGTTGGTCCAAATTAAAACGGATATGAAGAAACTTGATGCAGATGATTTGAAGTTTTTCATGGAATATGGCAGAAATCATATCTAGAAAGAAAACATTGTGAAAACTTTTCATCATTTTATAACCTTTTTTTTTTCAATTACATGTACACAACAATAAGAGGCCTGAAGATGTAGATGAAGAATAGTCTGTGTTAATCTAACAAAATTTTAATGCCCTTCCCATGGATAGATCGGGCATATTGTGCAACTGGTGTCATCAGTTAAGGTCATTCATATAGGTTAATCACAAAATACCATTTTGGGCATATTGTTTTAGCTCCACTGACCTTTGGCTAGCTAGCTATTGTCATGGCAAGTTGTCTGTCGTCTGTCTGTCTGTCTGTGTTGGCATTAACTTTTCTTTAAACACCTTTTCCTCCCCAATGGAAGTGCAGATTTAAACAAAACTTGGTAGGAATGTTCCTTGGGTGACCCTTTTCTAAAGTTGTTAGAAAAAATTCGATTGACCCCTAAATATGAACATGGCTTTCTTTCACATTAAAATCTTTAAAAATCTACTCCTGTTAAACCATTAGGTGGTTCACAATGAAACTTGTCATAATGTTCCTTGGATGACCAATTACCAAAGTTGTTCAAGAAATTTTAATTGACCCCAAAATATAGGCATGGTAGGGCAGGGCCTATTTTCACTTTAAAACCTTTAAAAATCTTCCCTCAAACCATTGGGCCAATTGCAATGATACATTGCACGAATGTTCCTTGGGTGGCTGTGTACCTAAGTTGTTCAAGATATTTGATTTACCATTTTCTTTTCTAAATCTTAGAAATCTTCTCCTTCAAAACTATTCAGCTAATTTCAATGAAACTTGGCATGAATGTTCTTTGGGTTGCCATGTTCCTTAGTTATTCAAGAAATTTTGATAGACCCACAAACATGGATGTTGTCGGCAGGGCAGGGCTTATTTTGCTTTTAAAATCTTCTCCCAAACCATTGGGTCAATTTCAATAAACTTTGTATGAATGTTTCTTTGTATTTGGAATATCTCTTTTTCAAATCTGGAGATGTTAAAGCCAGCTGAGCAATATCAACCTTCTCTGGCCTCTTGTTTCAGCTTGTGACTTAGATCATTAACATATAAATTCTGAAAGATGTAACTGGTTTTGATGTCACTTTGTCTCCTTTCGTTTGGGATTAGCATGAGTCAGAAATATGATAAATTCTGTTGAATGATAGTTTGGTCATTAAAATAATTTTTATACCTTTCAGATTTAAAGATGGGTGGATTTTCTGTCAGCAGCTGAACTCAAAAGAAATGTGGCAAAAATTAGGATATGCTGCCCTCAAGTGTTTGGATATGGAGTTTGGTAATTACTTTTTAGTAACCTCCTGCCTATTTCATGCCCCTCAAGCTAGATGCATATTACAAATTGCTCAGCAAGAAACACTTAAAAACTGCCTATATTCTTATTGTTTTGCGCTGAGCTCTTGTTGTAAACTGCTAGCAACTCAAAGAATACTGGCTATTGGCTACATTAGGGAGGTAGAAATCTTTCAGAAGTTTATTACATAGTCATTTGTCTTGCAGCTTTTAAAGAATGCTTTTCTTTGGGTGGTAGAGCTGTTTGAAATACTTCTGATATGAAAATAAATTACATGTACTTCATTTTGAGGGATCATTCCAAAACTACTTTAGACACGTACAATAGTTTTTGTCTGGCCTTGGTGATTTGAGATTTTTAGCTCCACTGGCCGAAAGGCCAGCGGGCTATTGTCATGGCGGGGTGTCCGTCGTCCGTGCGTGCGTCCGTGCATCCGTGCGTCCGTCCGTCCGTAAACTTTTACTTTAAAAATCTTCTCCTCATAAAGTACTGGAAGGATTCCATTCAAATTTCATAGGAATGTTCCTTGGGTGACCCTTATCAGATTCCTTCAAAGAATTTTAATAGGTTGAAAATCATGGCTGTAGTGGGCGTGGCTAATTTCCATATATGGTAATAGGTGGCTTTTCTCAGAAACTAATTGATGGATATAAACCAAACTTCACATTAATTATCCTTGAGTGGCCCTCTATCAGCCTTCAAAAAATCATTGTGATCAAATGAAAAATATGTATTTTATGGGCAGAGGTCATTTCTCTATATGTTATATAGTGAAAACTTAAAAAATCATTTTCTCAGATTCTAACTTATGGATATCAACCAAATTTCCCTGGAATGATTCTTGAGTGACCATCAACAAGTCTATAAAAAAATATTGTGATCAGATGGAAAATGTGTATTTTATGGCGGAGGTCATTTCTCTATATGTTATACAGTGAAAATTTTGAAAATCATTTTCTCAGAATCTAATTGATAGATATCAACCAAATTTTACATGAATGATACTTGAGTGACCCTTTATCAGTCTAGCAAAAATTTTTGTGATCGGATGAAAATTATATATTTTAAGTGTGGAGGTCATTTCCCTATATGTTATATAGTGTAAACTTTGAAAATCATTTTCTCAGAATCTAATCAATGGATTTCAACCAAATTTTACTAGAATGATTCTTTAGTGAAACTTTATCAGTCTATGAAAAAATATTGTGACCTGATCAAAACTATGTCTTTTATGGGCAGAGGTCATTTCTTCAGATAGGTTTTATGGTGGAATATCCAATATAGGGTAAAACAAACTATCCTGAAAGGTTAAACAGATGGATTAGATATCATGGAAATTTTATTCTGTGAAGTTGTATCAGGATGCCAAAAAATATTTTGATTAGATGAACAGCATATTTTTTTTATTGGCAGAGGGTATTATAACATATAAAGTGAATATTTGATCTCCCTTTTGGTATCATCTCAATGATGATTTTTTCTAGACTTGTTCAATTTATAGGTGTAATGATTATAGATTAGAAGGAACAAAACCTTCGTTGAAATTCAAATGTATAGAAACATTAGTTGAAATAAGTTGCTTGAGAATACCCTCTCAGAATTGGTGAGTTTAGTTGAACGAAGGGTGAATCTGCACACAGTGTAAAATGATGTTCTGACCTCCTGACATTATGAGTGGAGTAGAAAGAGTTGAGTTGACTGCACTCTTAGGCATTGGGCAGAATAAAATTATAATATTGGATTGAATATATTTGACTTCCTACTATCATTAGTTAGAATTTTGTTTTGATGACAAACAGTTGTGGTGAAGTAACATCTTTTAGTAGTGTTTAACTAAAAGTGGAAAGATCTACAATCAAAATTTTGCAGACAAAGTACCAGTATATTGTGCAGTGACATTCTGTTGGTGTTGAAATTCTTATATTTGGATTTTAACAAAATTTCACTAGAATGATTCTTGGGTCACCCATTATCAGACTGCACAAAACTATTGTGATTAAATGAAAAATATTTGTGTATCAGGTAGAGGTCAATTTATTCACTGATCATGAGTTTTTTATGCAGAAATATTTCAGCATATGACCCTTATATACTTGAAATAAACATTCACTCATTCATTCACTTCAATTCTCTTTATCATCCTCTAATAGTCATTATCAGGATATTCAGGCCTGTGGAGCGAATCAGGCGCTCAAGCGCCTCTAGTTATATTTACAGCTGTCAGAGTATTTAGAGAACTTGGGGATGTAGGAATGGTGACATCTTTAGTGCAGATTAAGGTTTGTGTCAGTTTTATCTATTCAACAAATATTTTTTTCATTGTTTTTGCCTTCAAATTCACACAGGCTTAGCTTTATGATAACACCACTGTACAAGATTCTCTTAAATAGAGAGGGTACAATGATTTCTTCCAATTGTCATGTCAAACCTTGAAAGGTCCTGTGTTGGCTGGATATTTAGACTAAGATAAGCCTTCATGGATGACTAGTCTGATCTTCATTTAGACCACATACATGTATTGTCCATTTGCAGCCAAGGAAACATTTATAGAATTATGTTTGAAACACAGTATTTGTCATCTGTTAATGGGTTAAAACAAATAACCACCTATTTTTGTAATTCTTTGTACCCTTTTCTCTTTGCAGGATCTAGAGGATAGAAATCTGTTGTCAGGTTATGTAGCTATGTATCTGGCTGAGTTCAATCTGGCTCAGGATCTGTTCCTGGCATCAGGAAAACCACTGGCTGCATTAGAGGTACGCTATTTACTAAAAAGACTGTGTGTGACATTTCCAACAAGGTCACCCATGCTCAAAGTAAAGTCTCAGACCAGCCTTTGCATCTGCACAATCTGATCAGAGTATTAACTTAGAAGTCAGTAGCTAATGACATGCTTAATGCTTAATGAACATTGCGGATATTGAGGCTGATATAAGTTTGAACTTCATGTACTCAAACATTTTATGAAAGTGTCACTCTCAGGGTCAAATTTTGAAAATGGAAGCCAAATAAGAAATATTTGCTAACTGGTGAGTGAAAATATATATGACTTGTTCTGCTAACAAAGTCCCTTAAAATATTTATAGTAAA
Organism: Fragum whitleyi; assembly: GCA_948146395.1. Lineage (NCBI taxonomy): Eukaryota > Metazoa > Mollusca > Bivalvia > Cardiida > Cardiidae > Fragum > Fragum whitleyi. The sequence goes on from OX411549.1 coordinate 35,830,584, forward strand.
GTGGATTATCAAAATAAATTGAAGGCATCTTAACCATTGTCACGCTGAACCTGGAATATTCCTGCTTTGGCAGGAGGTATAGACAAATATTCTTTATCTAGCACCAAAAAGCCTAGTATAGGCACCAGCATGCAGTACTCTTGTGTGATCAAATATCAAAAGTATATTATATTTTCAAACTTACATACTGTAAAAGCTGTGATAAACCCCTAGCATTCTTTTGAAATCATCCCATTTCCTTTAGAAAGGGATGGGCTATTGTTAGAGGCTGCACCACTAATTTATGGTTTAGTACAAAACACTTGTAACTGCCTATAAACATATAGATAGTAACAAACGATTTGCCATGTGCCATCAATCTTGTTTAAATGGTGCTAAAATGGCAAAAAGTAAACATAATACACGAAAAATATGAATATTTTATGGGGGAAAAGATGCATAAAATCTCTGTTGATTTTTTGGTGACCTTGATTTTGTAGGTATGAGCCTTTATTAGAAGCTTAACCCTTGTCATGCTGAACCCGGAATATTCCTGCTTTGGCAGGAGCTATAGAAAAACATCAGCCTGCACATATGTGCAGTCTGATGTTAGTCTACACCACCTGTTTCTCACTTTCAAACCAGAATTGTCAATAGATTTAGTTTTTCAAATAAAAATTGACCTACAGTTTGAACTTTCAGTGCTTTTTACCCTTTGATTTTGATGAAAATTTTTAGCCAAAATTTATTCAGCATGACAAGGGTTAAAGTTTTTGTAAAATCACAAAAAAACCTGGCCGATTTTAATCTCTGAAAAGGGTAGATGAGGCTCTTATAGAGCATGTGGCTATACTAGAATTTTTGAGGTAATAAGTACTCATGTGTTTATGTTGTAACCACAAAGCATACTGACAACAATGTTGTTTCTCTTTAGATGAGAAGAGATTTGCTTCACTGGGATAGTGCACTACAGCTGGCTAAAGCTCTGGCCCCTGAACAGATCCCGTATATATCCAAGGAGTATGCCCAGCAGTTAGAGTTTACAGGCGACTACATGACTGCTCTGGCCCACTATGAGAAGGGTATCACCAAACAGGAGAGAGATAGGGACCACGATGAAGTGTGTGCCGCTGGAGTGGCCAGGATGTCAATTAGGATGGGAGATATTAGACGGTAAGACAGGGAAAAATTTATCAAAGCTAGTTTGAATTTTAAAGGTGTTTTCAATTGATGCAGTTTCAGTTATTCACTGTCCTTAAATTCTTTAGATATATAAACTAAAATTAAATATTTCCAAGATAAAGGTACTAAAAATTTTGACTTTGTAGAACTTATTCTAGCAATCTTTCTTTCAAATATTTTCTATTAGCGAGAAATGCTTTGAAAACTGAAGAGTCACTCAAATATGAATTCTGAAGCCTCTGTAATATTTGATTTGTTTGTATATTTCAGTGGTGTTGGTATGGCAACTAAGATGCCAAGTAGAATATTGAAGAAAGAGTGTGCTGGTATACTGGAGAGTATGAAGGTCAGTGTTAGATACTAGGTATCCTGTAGGTTGTAGGATCCATCTTATTATCTTATTACACATTCACCTTTGTCAAAGTCAGAAGAAAAATTGAAAAGAAGAAAAATATCAAATTACAAAAATAAACTTTGTTAAGGTTACTCATTGGAACCATCTAGATAAGATGATTCTAGTGAGTATCAATCAAATGACAAAGAAAGAAATATTTGAAAGAGAAATTACTCCTTCTATATGTACCTCTACAGATATGATACAAGTCTGGTGTTACTGGCGTAAGCAACATTAGAAAAAACATTAAATTGGTTGCTTAAAGTATTTTTAGCATGACTATTCATAGAATAGGGGGCTATTCTGGTCATGCAGGCCTAGGCATTGGCGTCGGTGTAATGCTTTGGTTAAGTTTTTACGTGAAAGTGTTTAAAATCTCTTTTTCTTCTGAAGCTATTGCTTTGAAATTTTGCACATGGTTCTGTGACTATAATATCAGCCTCTAGACAAAGATTCATTACTCTGATTTTGAATTTAGTGGAATTTTAACCCTTTTCGGACTTAGAATTCTTGGTTAAGTTTTTATGTGCAATGTTGTATATCAGCTATATCTCTATTTCTACTTTAGCTATTGCTTGGAAACTTTACACATGCCTCTGTGACCATAAAATCAGCCTCTAGACAAAGATTCAAAACTCTGATATTGAATTTAGTGGAATTTTAACCTTAATCAGACTTAGAAATTCTTGGTTATTTTTAGCTCGCCCGGGACGAAAGTCTCGGAAGAGCTATTGTCATACCCTCGGATGTTGGCGTCGGCGTCGGTGTCGGCGTCCACATTAGGTTAAAGTTTTTTATTTCTATAAATATTTATCCTAGAGGCTTTATTTTTTACAGAAACACTCATTAGGGCATTGGCTTTCATTTGAGACCAACATCCATGTCGAAATTACCTTTAGACTGTGACCTTGACCCTTTCAAAAAAACTTTAACCAAAAACATTAACCAAAAACTTTAACCAAAAAAACTTTAACCTTGCTTATATTTTCTGTAAGCTTTAAACTAGAGACATCATTACTTTATATGCACACTCATTAGGTGATAGGCTTTCACGATAGACAAAGGTCCTTGACAATTTGACCTTGACCTTGACCCTTTGTGGACTTAAAAAAAACTTTAACCAAAAAACTTTAACCAAAAACTTTAACCTTGCATATATTTATGCCCCCGTATCGAGAGATCGGGGGCATATTGTTTTACTCATGTCCGTCTGTCTGTCTGTCTGTCTGTCTGTCTGTCCGTCCGTCTGTCCGTCCGTCTGTCCGAAAACTTAACCAACTTAACCTTGCCAATATCTTCAAGCCTATTCAAGATACAAAGCTAATATTTGGCATGATGATAGATCTCAATGATCCGCATCCGCTGGTACCAAAGTCAAGGTCATGTGACAAGGTCAAGGTCATCTGTCAAGGTCAAACTTTGAAAAAAAATGCTCTTACGGGGGCATTCGTGTTTCACAAACACATCTTTTTTTTTAATGCTCTAACCTGGGGACATCATAGCTTCATATATATACTCACCTGGTGATAGGCTTTTACCAGAGACCAAGGTCCTTCACAATTTGACCTTGACCTTTACCATTTGTGGACTTAGAAAAATTTTAACTGAAAACTTTAACCAAAAACTTTAACCTTGCTTATATTTTCTGAATGCTTTAACCTAAGGACATCATTACTTCATATACATACTCATTAGGTGATAGGCTTTTGTGAGAGATCAAGGTCCTTGATAATTTGACCTTGACCTTTCATGAACTTCGAAATTCTTTAACCGAAATTCTTTTACCAAAAACTTTAACCTTGCTTATATTTTCTGAATGCTTTAACCTAGGGACATCATTACTTCATATACATAGTCACCAGATGAAAGGCTTTCACCAGAAACCAAGGGCCTTGACAATTTGACCTTGACCTTGACCTTTTATGGACTTGGAAAAACTTAAAATGAAAAACTTTCACCAAAAATTTAACCTTGCTTATATTTTCTAAATGCTTTACTCAGGGACATTATTACTTCATACACATACTCACTAGGTGATAGGCTTCTACAGAGACCAAGGTCCTTCACAATTTGACCTTGATCTTGACCTTTTGTGGACTTAAAAAAATTTTAAAGACAAATTTCATGTTCGATATACAAAGAAATTCCATTGGTAACCTCATCTGCTTGTAGGCTTTCACTTTACCCTAACCTTATACATGCAATTTAAACAAAAAAGGTTTTATATTTCTTAATCACTACTCAAACAGATATACAGTGGTCTCGCGATAGCTCGAACACACACGGGACCGACCAATTTGCTCGAGTAATCGCATGATTCGAGTTTATGCCAGTAAGCAGAATTGTCCTCAATGAAGACGTTTCACTTCTTTTTAAACCTACCTTTTGCAAAGTTTGCCTTCAAAATATGCAGTACCTATGCAAAATACTCGTCAAGAAATATGTATAACTTTGATTTAAAACTATTTGTTAAATCGGGCGATTTAATTTGATCAAATCGTAAGGGTTGAAAAGAGAAAAAACACAAAAGTTGATGAAGGCGTATGCGTCAATGTAAGTGATGTTTGTTCTCTGTACACAGACCATTGTCAACTGACAAAATGTTAGATTTGGTAATTTCAATGAGAGGCACTATAGCAAGCATATTATTTCTTAATGTTTCCTTAGAGCTAACTTCCGCGGTACCTCAATAAAAAAGAAAGAAGTTTAGAAAAACAATATGATTTTTTCTGGAATGTATCAAACAGTTTTGTTTAGCAGATAATAGAATTTAAGGTGATGCGGGATGAAAGACAACGCATTTTTCGTTTTACCACGTTTTTGAGCAGAACACTGTCGATTGGCTACAGAAACATTGAAACTAAAGCTGAAAAATTGTAGTTTTGATCTTTCGGTAGGCATTTGTCCATATCGTTATAAAGATGAATAATTTGCTGAATTACTCACGAAGATGGTTTTCGAAAGATTTCCAAAATGATATTGAAAACATTAATTCGACAAAAATGTTCTTTTGTTTTATGATTGTTTCAAAGTCACTTAATTATTTTCTGAGCATTAAATGCCCGTCATTTACACCCTTAAATAAAATAAGCGTGGCACCCAAAAAGGTGTGAAAACAAGTTGTCTGACTCGTCGAGCCCCTGTGAAAAAGGCCTAAAGGTATTCTTTATGATAGAACGAAATAACAAATACGCACTGTAAGTTAAACTTTGATGCAAAAACAATAGATGTCAGAAAGGTGCGAATCCCTTTGCTCGAGGAAATGCAGTAAAATTTGACCACGGGACTGAGATTGCTGCTCGAGCGATCGAGCAATCGCGCGTTCGACTAAGTGCAGTAATAACCAACAAGAAAATAGAGAAATACGCGTCGGGGCCGGAAGGCAAGCTCGAGCTTTCGCATGATTTCGAGATTTCGCCCTCTCGAGGTAACGCGAGACCACTGTATATTAGATCATGGACTTTAACATTGAAAGAAACCACTTTGAACTTCGGTCTTCGGTCAAGCGCTGTTTGTGACAAGCAGCTGTTTGGGCGAGCTACGTTGTCCGCGGACAACTCTTGTTTTAAGTGCAACTGTTTTATATCAGTTGTATCTGTATTTCTACATAAGCTATTACTGAGAAACTTTGCACATGACTTTGTGTCTATAATATTGGCCCCTAGACAAAGTTTTTTTTTTCTTGACTTTCCAATTGTCCAATGTCCATATTGATTTGCTGTTACTATCCAGCACATGGAATAGTCGAGCTTTGCTGTCCTCCGACAGCTCTTGTTGCTAATATTGTTTATTACTTTTTAGGCAGCACAGAGCACAAAATGAAAATTGGTTTATCTTATTGATGGAATAATTGTTGGGAATATCTTTTTCATGGGTATATATATTGAGCACATTTTTTTCTCCATTTCCAGCAATGGTCAGAAGCTGCCCTACTGTATGAACAAGGTGGTTTTTATGACAAAGCAGCATCTGTGTATATAAGAAGCAAAAATTGGTCAGTATTTGTATTTGATCAAGTATTTCTGGTATTTAAAATGATAAAATTAGTGAAGTAAAATGTTTGCTTGAAGTTCTTATTCTTGTACCTAATTTTTAGCTCGGCTGTTTTCGGAGAAAACCCGAGGTATTGCTATAGCCTACATGTCGTCGTCGTCGTCGTCGTTGTCGACGTCGTGCGAAAACTTTGACATTTTGTTATATCTCTGGTTCTACTGAAGGCATTCACTTGAAACTCGGCACACATGTTCACCATCAAAAGAGCAACCTATACTATCAAGGGGGATAACTCTAGATGCATTTTGTGCAAATTATGCCCCTTTTTCGACTTAGATTTTTTCCCACCATCCAGCACTCGACAGCCGAGCGTAGGCACCTGTAGGCGGTGCTCTTGTTAGCTCACCCGAGTACATTGTGCTCAAGGTGAGCTTTTGTGATCATTGAATGTCTGTTGTGCGCCGTCTGTCGTCCGTCATCCAGTGTCAACAATCTAAGTGTTCACACTCTAGAGGCCACAAATATGGACCAATCTTCATGAAACTTGGTCAGAATGTTTGCCAGGTCACAAGGATGAACCCTATTGAAAATGACAGGGATCCATCCCATAACAAAGGAAAAGGGGCCTTAATGACAATTTTCTTGTTTAAACTCAAGAGGTCACAAATATGACCCAATCTTCATGAAACTTGGTCAGAATGTTGGCCTTGTCACAAGGATGAACCCTATTGAAAATGACAGGGATCCATGCCATATCATAGGAAAAGGGGCCTTAATGCCATTTTTCTTGTTTACACTCTAGAGGCCACAAATATTGCCCAATATTCATGAAACTTGGTCAAAATGTTGGCCAGGTCACAAGGATGAACCCTATTGAAAATTGGAAGGATCCATGCCATATCATAGAAAAAGGGGCCTTAATGACAATTTCTTATTTTTCACTCTAGAGGCCATAAATATGGTTCAATCTTCATGAAATTTGGTGAGAATAATGGCCAGGTCACAAGGATGAACCCTATCAAAAAGTAAGGTTCCATGCCATAAAGCAGGAAAAGGGGCCTTAATGACAATTTTCCTTTTTACACCTAGAGTTCATGAATATTGCCAAATCTTCATGAAACTTGGTCAGAAGATGGCGAGAATACAAGGATAAACCCTATCGAAAATGGGTAGGATTCATGACATATCACAAGAAAAAGGATCTTAATAATTATTTTCTTGTTATAACTCTATAGGCCAAAATTTTGGCCCAATCTTCATGAAACTTGGTTTTGTGTAGAAATTATCTGCCTAGTGAATTGGTGTGAAGTCCCAGGGGTCAAAGAGACTCAGGTGAGCGATCTAGGACCATCTTTGCCCTCTTGTTTATACTGAAATCTCTGTGTTATAAATAAAAGAACAATTCTGTTTTACAACACTTTAATTTCACTGAATTATTTGCTAGATGATAGTAAAAATGTGAAAACATAAAATGTCAGATAATACTACAAGAACAGAAATTGGTATAATTCTTCTGAAAAATGGTTTTCGTAATGTCTACTGATAATTAATTGAAAAGAAATCCATACCATGTTTGGAATATAGCGATGTGATTAAAAAAAAAATTTACTCAACAATTCAGGACTAAGGTTGGTGAGCTGCTAAATCACATCACATCTCCAAAGATCCATATTCAATATGCTAAAGCTAAGGAAGCTGATGGACGTTATAAAGATGCAGCTGAGGCTTATAGACAGGCTAAAGATTGGGATAATGTTATCAGGTAATCTTTTAGATGTGTGGCTATATAGATAGAATATAGAAGTATGTAATTTCTAGCTAAGTTTTATGCCCCCACATTGAAAGATTGGGGGCATATTGTTTTTCTGTTGCCAGTCTATCTGTCTGCCTGCACACTGATTAACCAAAAAGCTTAACATTGCCAATTATTTCAAGGCTATTTAAAATACAATGCTCATATTTGGTTTGATGATAGATCTTGATAATACACATCAACAGATACCATAGTCAAGATCATGTGATAAGGTGAAGGTAATCTGTTAAGTTCAAAGTTTAAAAAAATTCCGTTTCAGGGGTATTAGTGTTTTACAAACACATCTTGTTTCTGTGTATTTTGCATCACCCTGCATGGATAGATAGGGGCATAATGTTCTTTGTCATTTTAAAACTTTAACATTGGCCATAACTTTTTGAATTGTAAGCAAGAGTCTTCATATTTCACTTGATGATTGATTGGGACAAGACCTTTCTGCATGTACCAAGTTCAAGGTCATCGGTAAAGATCAAGGTTAATTTTTTTCAAGATCAAATATGTCGAAATTTTAGGCTGCAATAACATTGACATGAATTACAAAATTGAATTAAGGTTTGCACATTGAATTAAGTATTGCCTCGGATTACAGAGTAGAATTAAGATTTGCTGTGGATTACATTATTGTATCAAACTTCTATATAGCAGGGGTGGAGAGACACAAGTGTTTGACAAACACATCTTGTTTTGAAACAATTAGTATAAATTGGCAGTTAGCATCCTAAACAGACCTAGTACAAAATTATCCAAAATGTGTAAGAGTGTGTATCAAATACAGACAAGTACTACAATAGGAAATGTTGAGCATGCATGTTGATTTATTATTACATATAGTATGTTTAGTATCATTGAAGGGAATGTAAAACAAAGGAACATAAAATCCAGTAACTGAGCATGATATGGTAGCCAAAAGCAAAGGTATGTAAAAAGAAAAGCAAAAGATATGACTGAAAAACAATCGTTATCAATTCTTATCAATATTTTTATATTTTACAGGATCAACCTTGAATTTCTGCAGAACCCAGAGGAGGCTGTGAAGATAGTGAGAGAGGTGCAGTCTGTGGAGGGGGCTAAGATGGTGGCTAAGTAAGATAATCATTATTGTTGATGTAATTGTAAAACCTCGTAATTCAACTTGATAAAAGCTGTAGCAATGAGATTTTGGAATTAAACGCCATTATATTTGTCAACTCTAATGCTAGACAATGAATTATAGAGTCTGTCCATTTATGCTATCATCTCAGAGATATTAAGGTGATTGATAAGTAATAAGGGATAAAATTTGAAGAAGGGTTTTATTAAAGATACTTATAGAGGACCATTTAGGATGATTTTGCAGTTTATGAACTCATTATCCTTATCTCACTTTAAGAAAAGCTTTAATATCTAGATATTTTAGGCCAAATAGATACATGCATAATAGAAAAGTTCATTTTCAAAATTCAGAACTTGCATATCATTTAGGATGTATCAAACATTGAAAATACTGCTTATTCAATTGAAATTTCAATGTTCTGGATTCCCAAATGAATATTGAAAATTTATTTAGGGAGAATCCCTTTGACTTTAAGATAGAGAGACTGTCGGATCTAACCAAACCCCTTTGCTTTTATGTATTCAGAAATCAAACCTTTTGTGCACATGTTTCTTTAAATCCCTTAGTATATCTCTTGGGTAATCAAACAATATGACTTATTTCAGGTTTTTCCAGAAGTTGAATGACTATGGATCAGCCATTCAGTTCCTGGTGATGTCCAAATGTAATGATGAAGCATTTCAGTTGGCACAGCAACATAACCAGATGGAAATCTATGCTGACATTATTGGTAGGATGCCCTTATTTGGCCCAGTTGTATAAATGATAACCATTGGTAAAATTCATACCAGAAATTATTTTCTGCCAATTGTGGTTATTGTTTCAATTGATATATTTGAAACAACAACCCTGATTTGTTGAAAATAACTTCCAGTCTATTTATCCAATGGTTAACTTTTATACAACCTAGGCTGATGTTTTGACACTGCTGATCCATCTTTAGCCATATCAGCTAAAAATATGGGAATATTTCGAATGTATTATTGAAATATTTTTGCTTGGGTATTTTAGTCACTATTTGACAACCTCGGTGGCCTAGTGTTAAAAGCACTTGACTTGTGACCTGGAGGTCGCTGGTTAGAGTTCCACCATCACAGGGGTGTGTTTATGGGCAAAACACTTAAATGCCATCCCCAGTTAACCAAGCTGTAAAATTGGGTGGCAGTGCATTTAAACCATTGCCTTTCTCTCTCAGGGAGGTAAAAATATTTGGATTGAGTGTTTGTGAGTGGCTCTATAAGCTTAAGCCTTTGTCACAATCAAACTTAAATAAATTAGTATAAAATGAGTCAGTTTCTTGAAATGATTTCATTGAGTGACCACAGCATTGTGTTTGGTAAGTGATTTCGGAAATTTTACTTATAAAATTTAAAATTACTTTCTCTCTTTAGACTGCCATATGCCGATAATATACATCCATGAATAATGAGAAAGGATTCTGATTGACTGTAAATATCAATGGCACTGTGACTTTAACTTTTAAACATCATCTTAATTTGTTACCAGGAGCTGATGCTACCCCTGAAGACTACCAGAGTATAGCCCTGTATTTTGAAAATGAGAAGAATCATTTCCTGTCTGGAAAGTTTTTCCTCCTTAGTGGACAATACAGCAGGGTAAGCAATAGTTCGTACAAAGATTTTAAAAACATTTGAATTGTCAGTTGCTATATTGCCGTTGGAGTAAGCTGCTTTTGGAGTAAGAAGCCTTTGGAGTAAAGCTGAGGTATAACTTGAATCTGAATGTTTGTATCTTAAGTCCAACAAAATTAAGGCTGTAAGGAGATGTTGAAAGTTGGGAAAATTTATAGCATATGTGATATTACATACAACAAAGAAATATACATGTATGTTGCTAACGTCTTCTCAATCTGTGTGTCCTACCTGAGGTCATCAAATCGATTCTTTGTAAATCCACATCTACTGAACCAAATTTTCATAACTATGGAAAGATTTGGATGAAATTTTCATTGAATCTTCCCATATGCCTAACCTAGCGCATATTGTCTTCGATTGGTAATAATATGCTACATAAGTATATGGTGGTATTTAGAGCATATTGAATGAGGAGTCGTAGAATACAGAATTTATCAAGCAAGTCATCTGTAAACAGATAAAACAAGGCTATGCCGAGTTTTTATCTGTTTAGATGTAGAGTTTAATAAATTTGGTATTTAATGAGCACAAATTGGATATTCAATTTATGGTATGATTTTTGAAAAAAAAAAAGACAAAATTCAAGGTAATTATCAATTCCACAAAACATATAAAGCTTTTGCAAATGATGTCAGCAAATGCATTATTATTTCATTTTCACAACAAAAATATAACATTGCTATTTAATTTTAGATCCACTGGCTGAAAGCCACTAGGGCTATTGTCATGGCATTGTGTCCGTCGTGCGTCTGTCCGTCCGGTCGTAAACTTTTTCTTTAAAAATCTTCTCCTCAGAAACTACTGGATGAAATTCTACCAAACTTCACAGGAATGATCCTTGGGTGACCCTCTTTCAAAGTTGTTCAAGAAACTTTGATCCCATGAAAAACATGGATTTAATGGGCGTGGCTAATTTCCAAATATGGTAAAAAGTGACTTTTCTCAGGTTCTAATTGATGGATTGAATGATCCTTGGGTGACCCTTTATCAGTCTACAAAAAATTATTGTGATCAGATGAAAAATATGTATTTTATGGGCGGAGGTCATTTCTCTTTATGTTATATAGCGGAAACTTTGAAAATCATTCTCTGAGAATCTACTTGATAGATATCAACCAAATTTTACATGAATGATCCTTCGGTGACCCTTTATCAGTCTACAAAAAATCATTGTGATCAGATGAAAATATGTATATAATGGGCAGAGGTAATTTCTCTATATGTTATATAATAGAAACCTTGAAAATCATTTTCTCAGAATGTAACAGTTGGATATCAGTCAAATTTAATTGGAAGGATTCTTGAGTGACCCTTTATCAGTTTACTAAAAATTATTTTGATCGGATGAAAAATTTGTATTTTATGGGCGGAGGTCATTTCTCTATTTGTTATATACTGGAAACTTTGAAAATGATTTTCTCAGATTGTAACTGATGGATATCAATCAAACTTCATTTATATGATCCTTGGGAGACCCATTATCATGCAGCCAAAAATTATTGTCATTGGATGAAAAATATGTGTTTTTTGGGCGGAGGTCATTTCTCTTCATGTTATTTCGTGGAAACTTTGAAAATCTTTTCAACATCAGTAGAACCCAAAATATCTAAAAATCTAGTCAAAACTTAGATTTGCTGTTACAAGAATTTCAAGCCTGTGGAGCGACTCAAGCCATTCATGGCTTTCTAGTTTTATCATTTGCTTAGTTATTTCACTATTGTAACATCACCCTTGTTATATCAAAAATATTTAACAGGGTGAGTTCACTCCCAAGTTGTGGATCATATAATAAATTCTGACTCTGGCACTTTTGTTCAAGTAATGATTTCACATGTTTATTTTAGGCTATGAAGCATTTCCTACGCTGTGAAGGAGAGAACAGTCAGGCAATAGAGCTAGCTATTGAAACAGTGGGTAGAGCCAATGATGATCAACTAACCCATGAACTGGTTAATTTTCTTATGGGCGATACAGATGGTCTGCCAAAGGTAAACTATTATATACATGTATCATCATTGGAGGCCTCAGTATCATCCTTTTAGCTTTGTTATAACTGTATAATAACTAAATGTATTAAATTACAACTTGAAATACATGTATATATTCACCATTATAAAAAACGCATATACTTTGAAATACTTTTTCATGCAAATCTTTCTTCGCTTTTTGACTTTTTATCCACTTTTTAGCACCTAATAGAGATGTGATCCACTCGAATATGTAGTGCTTTTGTTTTAAGAATGTTTTTCTCTGTTCATGTAGGATGCCAAGTACCTGTTCAGACTGTACATGGCCCTGGGACAATACAGGGAGGCTGGTAGAACTGCCATTATTATAGCGAGAGAAGAACAGAGTGCTGGTAAATATGAACATGTTTTGCGTCTTACAATAATGAGAGCTTTATCATAAAGGAATACTTAACTTAGATTGTTGTTTGGTTGTTATTATGAATGATGAGAGAAAAGGATTCTAGATGAAATAATTTTGTTGAAAAAATAATTATGTGAATTGAGCCTTGACTTGAATATCAATGATGTGAATTCTATTGAATTTCTTTTTCTGTGAAGGAATTTACAACTTTATCATTATAACATTTGATCAAACATTAGATGAGCATGAAATGGGTGGTCTAATTTCTTTTAAGTTTGCTGCGTTGTTTATGGCATGCCTATTCATGCATTTTTTGACAACAGTAGAAATTTCAAAACGTTATCAGAATAAAGTAATTTTATGAAGTAGTATACTGAAAAGAATATCCATTTACATTAATATGGAATTTTATATAATCCATGAACTATTTGGTTTACAGGTAACTACAGAAATGCGCATGATGTATTGTTCAGTATGTACCAGGAACTCAAACAACAGAAGATAAAGATTCCCACTGAAATGTCCACTAACCTACAGATTTTACACAGCTATATTCTAGTAAAGGTAAATTATATGATATCATTGCTCTTTTCAAGATGTGATAGATAGTACAAGGATTCAACTATTCTAACACTATCCCAATTGAAGGAAAATACTTTGGCAATCATTGTGGAATATTATGGAATGACTTTTTACAAGCTTGTAATTTTTCACAATGTACTGTAAACGGGGTAATTTTGGCGGTGGTTTTATTTTGGCTATATTGGCGGTCGAGCTAAGATGCGCCAAAATTAATCGACCGCCAATATTTGCCATCGTGAAATAGAAATTCCTTTACAGTAAGGAAAATGTTATCTTGCGCGTATACTTTTAAGGTTATATTGATTAACTTTATTTCAAAGATATTCAGACCATTCTTATTCGAATTGGAATAGGAAAATCGGCTGACAACGTTCGTAAATGTCTAATAAAATTAATTCCAAAATTGCAGATTAAAGTTGGTTTAAGTATTGTTACGCAAATTAAGGAGAAAATATGTGAAAAACTGGTACACAAATTATTACTCTTACGAGAGGTGTGAAAACAAACTATTGTTTAGTTTGTTAAAAATGACACTACTCTAGAAAATTGGCTTTCTTATACTCTAGGTTTAAAACGACGAGAAATGAAAAATTGATAAGACGTTTTATTTTGGCGGTGCATGTAAGATGCGCCAAAATTAATCAACGCCAATAAATCGAAACTGCCCCCGTATCGCAAAATGTGGACACCGCCAATATAAAGCCGTTTACAGTATTCTTCTTCATATTACAAAGAGAAGGAAATTGTAAGGTCAATGGCTGAGTTCATTTAGCTATAAAAGTAGATTACAGTAGTTATAATCCATTACCCACTTTGGTAGCACCAATGATTAGAGCTGTCATGAGTAAGGACCACAACACAAAAAGTGTTTGCTATTTGAAAGAAATTTACAATTTCTTTTTAGCCTGGCTGTTTTCAAAGAAAACCTGAGGAATAACTTTAGTCTTGCTGTCAATGTCGTTGTTGATGTTGTGGTTGTGCAAAAACTTTGATATTTTGTGATATCTCTAGATCTAGGCATTGGCTTGAAATTAATCCATATGTTCGCTATCAAATGGGCTACCTATACTATCAAGGGGATAATTCTAGATGCATTTTGTTTGAATTATGCTCCTTTTTATGCCCCCGTATCGAGAGATTGGGGGCATATCGTTTTACTCATGTCCGTCTGTCTGTCTGTCTGTCTGTCTGTCTGTCCGTCTGTCCATCCGTCTTTCTGTACGTCTGTCCGAAAACTTAACCCGAAAACTTAACCTTGCCAATATCTTCAAGCCTTTTCAAGATACAAAGCTAATATTTGGCATGATGATAGATCTCAATGATCTGCATCCGCTGGTACCAAAGTCAAGGTCATGTGACAAGGTCAAGGTCATCTGTCAAGGTCAAACTTTGAAAAAAAAAAGCCTTTACGGGGGCATTCGTGTTTCACAAACACATCTTGTTTGACTATGATTTTATATTCACTATCCAATATCAAACACCCATAGGCATTGCTCTTGTTATAAATTAATGGTCCTTTCATGGTTATTCTTACAAAATAAAATAAAATTTTTGTGTCATAAAATTCCTACAATATGCCTTTAAACTTAAAATCATTCGTCTGGCAATCATGCATATCCTGTCTTACATTTGTCTCACTCCTTCAAGTGGAAAATCAAAATTATGGAAATAGCAGCTTGTTGCTTGAAAAAGATGTGATGGTAGCAATGTTGAGAGAAATACCAGGCATTTGTGGTTTGGTGCCCCAGCAAGTACTATATGGCTAGAAAAATGTTAAAGCAGCTTTAAATCTCGTTCAATTTATCTTTACCACCCGTCAAACAGGGACAGGAAACATATTGGGAAATGAAGAAATTCTTCATTTCCATAAATGTTTTCTATCCACAAGGACAAAAAGAAAATTTATCAATGCAAAATTGTTATCTTCAACTTCTCAAAATATCAATCAGTCGAAAATTGTCTGTAATTGTAATGGGTTAATTTGATAACATTCATTATGTGTTGCTCTTCAGATACATGTCAAGAGGGGAGATCATTTAAAGGGAGCTAGGATGTTGATAAGAGTGGCAAACAATATCAGTAAATTTCCTTCTCGTAAGTGTTCTCATTTTGTGACATGTATGTATTTATGTTCCAAATTTTTCATGTAAGCTATTTGTTGGTATGGAAAGCTTAATTTTATCATTGAAGAAAATACCTTTTACTTTCATTTTTTTGGCTGATTATCATAGAAATCACAGGCAATACAATGTTAATGGCCCCTTCCAAGAAGATGGGTATATTCCTTTGTAATGAGAAGAAGGACCATCTGGGAAATCTGTAAAGAGAATATTTTAAAAAAGAGATTTGTCCAGTACAGGTCAACTTGAGACTGCATATCACATTAGAGTAGATTGATCATTCTAGATTCAGAAAATAAGCAAAGTGCAAAAAGTTTTTACCCTTGTCAGTCTGCAGTCAGCACAGCATGAATTAGGTTAACACTTTAAGCACTATTGAGAAAGTCCCATTTGCCTGACAGGTCACAAATATACTACATGTACTTCTGTCCTATGTCAATGGTCCTATTGCATTTGTTAGGATCAAAGATACTACTATCATAATTCTTGTATTGTCTACAGATATTGTTCCCATTCTTACATCTACTGTGATAGAATGTCATAGGGCGGGCCTGAAGAACTCCTCATTCAGTTATGCTGCAATGTTGATGAGGCCTGAATACAGGTAAAGTTTTATTCATATTCTAATCAGTAGCTTAACTACAAAATTTAATGATATGTAGGGGACAAAAAGATTTTACAAATGTTCCTTATGACCCAAGGAAGTGCACCCAAGGAAGTGCCCTATTGTTTTTGGGTCATGTAGGTCAAAGGTCAAGGTCACAGTCAGCCTTAGTTCAATTTTCATTTCCGGACTCTAACTCAAGAACCAAGTGGCCTACAATCATGAAACTTTATGCAAATGTTCCTTATGACCCAAGGAAGTGCCCTATTGTTTTTGGGTCATGTAGGTCAAAGGTCAAGGTCACAGAAAATTTTTGTTCAATTTTCGTTTCCGGACTCTAACTCGACAACCAAGTGACCTACAAGCATGAAACTTTATACAAATGTTGCTTATGATCCAAGGAAGTGCCCTATTGTTTTTAGGTCATATAGGTCAAAGGTCAAGGTCACAGTCAATATTTGTTCATATTTCATTTCTTGACTCTTAACTCAAAAACCAAGTGACCTAGAATCATAAAACTTCATGCAAATGCTACATATGACCTGAATATTAGTTTCAAACACATCCTGCACTAATAGCACTTGCATTCCGACAAAGCCCTTGTGGGGGGTATTAGTCCGCTCTGCGACAGTTCTAGTTTGATTCACTAAGTGTTTTTAATCGGTGATAATGAAAAGGATAGAGAAATGGTAAATGATTTAAGAGATAAAATAAAAAGAAGTGCTTTGATTACAGAAACAATATAGACTTGAAGTACAAGAAGAAGATAGAGATGATAGTCCGGAAACCTGACAAAACTGAAGAGGAAGAGCCCTTATCTCCATGTCCTTATTGTGGATTCCAGCTACCAGAGACTGAATTACTCTGTCCTGAGTGTAAATGTAGTATTCCTTACTGCATTATCACAGTAAGCTTAGTTCTGCTTATTACTTCTCTGTTTTGGACAAGTAATAACAACAGCAAATGTAGCATTATTTATCAGGGGTGTTCATGGCATTATTGTGCATTTTTATAACCCCTCATTAAAAGATCTGGGATATATTGTTTTACCATTCTCCATCTGTCTGTCAGTCCATCTGTCAGTCAGTCTGTCTGCAAAACTTAACCAAAAACCTTAACATTGGCCATTACTTTAAGGCTATTCAAGATACAATGCTCATATTTGGTATATTGATAGATCTCTATGATGCGCATCTACAGATACTAAGGTCAAGGTCATGTGACAAGGTCAAGGTCATCTGTCAAGGTCAAACTTTTACCCCAAAAATGCTGTTTCGGGAGCTTTTGTATCTCACAAACACATCTTTTTTATCAGTGCATCAAAAGATGTTTATCTGTCCATCTTCATGACTTCACCATAAACTTACTCCAGTTGGTATGAACAATAACAAGAGTGCAGTTTGTGAACTGTTGGCTTGCAAACATGGTGTCACAAGAATTGACCCTTTCCAGGGCCAACATTCTTTCCAAGATATGTTTCTCACTGAAGGGGGTTAAAGTCATCTAAGATGTGATGCTGGTGACAGATATTGTAAAGTTATTCAGCCACTACAACATTACTAAGATGCAGTTTCAAGGGATGGTTTACCTCCTACAAAAAAATGAAATTAAAGATGTTATGCTGATATTTGGTATGATAATGAATATCATTGATGAAAGGTCATTTGTTAAGGTCAAACTTTTCAAGCCAAGTACAGTTAGCTCTCTAAGTAATTGGTTGTGAACTTTTTCCCTGGCTTGCCCAATTTTTATCGGGCAATATTGTCACTTCATGCATTGAATATCTCTAATCAAAAGGAAATAATAAGCTATTATCCTATGTGAGAAAAGCATCTACCACCTCAGATAGTTGTAACAGTGTGAGAAATGACACCATAATTAGGTACACCAACTATGGTGGTATAATACAAGTACTACAAATGTCAATGGTAAAAACTCCTAAGTACCTTTATTGTAAATAGGCTTTTGACTTTGTAACAATAAAAGAATAGTAAATGTAACATCGGGGCAATGATATTCTTTTATTGAAAAAAAGCCAACCATGCTGTTAAGAAAAGATACTATGAATGACTTATGAATGTTGTCAACCTTTGACTCAACAAATACATCTTGTTTTCCAGGGTAGACATCTTGTCAAAGAAGACATGGGAGCATGCCCTAGCTGTGATTTTCCAGCTATTTTCTCTGAGTTCATCAGGTATTTAAGACTTTATAGAGAATTAAACTTTTTAATATTCTGACAAAGAATTTCCCCTGTTTCAGTTTTCTCTATCACACTTTGCTTATCAAGCTGCTTGCAAATGTAATATGATTCTTCATAACTAAATGCAGTTAATTCTAGATAACCCATGCTTTTGCAAATATACAGAAAAAAATCAATGTAATAGAAATGGAAATGTTGTGTCATGCTTTCTGTGATGCTAAGATTTGTTGATCTTTTTTTTCTTTGACTGTAAGGAATGTTTTATAATAAACAGACAAGAAAAATGTAGTTTTCTTAGAAAATGAAAATTGGTAGCTTGCATGACATTCCAAAAATCATGAAAAAAGGAGAAATTTTATATGATAAGTTGAAAAATTCCTTATCTCTGAATGTTTGAAATAGATTTGCAAAGGTATTTGAGAATAAGGTAATGGCTTTTTACATTTTGCTGTAATAGCATTTATCTTATAACTATTCAAATATCTGTGTGATACATACTGTATGATATTTTTTATGATATCACATAGTTATCTTTAGAACAATGATATAATGCAATTATTTTTAGAAACTTGCATTTCAGTTAAATAAAACGATGAAATCAAGACAAATAGAGGTTATAAGATAAATATAATACGTACTTAGTGTATTGTATGAAAAAAATATCTAACTCGGTTGTGAGAATTGATAATTGTCTCGGCAGAGCCTCGACAATTTTCAAGTCTTCCAACCTCTTTTTTTTTCTCATAATACACTAAGCATGTATTATATTTTTAAAGCTTTGTTAATTATGAAGAAAAAGTGAAAAACTTACAAAAATAACAAATTTTTCACACTTATTTCCCACTATTACAGGCTAATGGAAACGGAGGAGAATTGTCCCATGTGTTCTGAGAAGGTGATTAAACAGAATCTACAGAAAGTGTCGGACACAGCCAAGTATCTCACACCAGATGAAGGCAGTGAATAAATACCATGTCTATCCTAATAAACATTCCCAGGGCCCTTTACAAAATGGGACTATGAGCTCTTATTTCATACCTATTCACTGAAGTGAAATATGTATTAAGGTAGTGGATTCGTAATAGATTCACAACGTTCTACCAGTAATTGACTTTAACAATGTTAACCGAGGTTTCCTAATGTTTTTCATTAGGAAACCTTGATTAACTTTTTTGAAAGATCATGCATTCTGATATGTTGTGGAACTATTAATGGGCCACTACCTTAAAATGATGTTTTTTGCTGTTTATATACCTTTGAAAGACAGGACCTATTATGTTGTTACACTTGACAGTTATGTACCTCTCATGATTAGGGAGTGCAATGCACAAGAATTGTAAATCTATCTGGCCTAATTTTTCAGTTATTTCCCTTTATTGATTTTCATACTAAGACATTCAGCAATGTAATAGGCAAATCTTGTGACAATTTGCAACCTTGTTCCCTTTTCAATTTGAGGTTAATTTCCTCTAAGCAATCATTTAAATGATTGTTCAGGGGAAATTAATCTCAAATTACAGAAAAGTACTCAGAAAATTCTCAAAATTTGTTAATTTTTAATCAGTGGAAGTGGATTTTTAGCTCGCCCGGGACGAAAGTCTTGGAAGAGCTATTGTCATACCCTCGGATGTCGGCGTGGGCGTCCGCATTAGGTTGATTTTTTTTATTTCTATAAATATTTATCCTAGAGGCTTTATTTTTTTACAGAAACACTCATTGGGGCATAGGCTTTCATTTGAGACCAACATCCATGTCGAAATGACCTTAAGACTGTGACCTTGGCCCTTTCAAAAAAGTTTTAACCAAAAAAACCAAAAAAACTTTAACCTTGCTTATATTTCTGAAAGCTTTTAACTACAGACATCATTACTTCATATGCACACTCATTAGGTGATAGGCTTTCACCAGAGACAAAGGTCCTTGACAATTTGACCTTGACCTTGACCCTTTGTGGACTTAGAAAAACTTTAACCGAAAACTTTAACCAAAAATTTTAACCTTGCATATATTTTTTAATGCTCTAACCTACTAGGGACATCATTACTTCATATATATACTCACCAGGCAATAGGCTTTTACCAGAGACCAAATACCATTTGTGGACTTAAAAAACTTTAACCTAAAACTTTAACCAAAACTTCAACCTTGCTTACATTTTCTGAATGCTAGAACCTAGGGACATCGTTTCTTCATTTACATACTCATTAGGTGATAGTCCTTAGGGAGAGACCAAGGTCTTTGATAATTTGACCTTAACCTTGACCTTTTGTGGACTTGGGAAAAACTTAAACTGAAAAACTTTAACCAAAACTTTAACCTTGCTTATATTTTCTTGAAGCTTTAACCTAGGGACATCATTACTTCATTTACATACTCACCAGGTGATAGGCTTTCACCAGAGACAGTGGTCCTTTACAATTTGACCATGACCTTTTTAAGGACTTGGAAAAACTTTAACCAAAATACTTTAACCCAAAACTTTAACCTTGCTTATATTTTCTGAATGCTTTACTCTAGGGACATTATTACTTCATACACATAATCACTAGGTGATAGGCTTTCATACGAGTCCATGGTCCTTGACAATTTGACCTTGATCTTGACCTTGCTTATATTTTATCGGTCATTCTAAGAATGCTGGATTCTTATTTATACACTGCTGTACAACAGGCAGCCAGAATCGGGTAAGACATCTGTATTTCTTTTAATTTTTTTTATATATGAGATTTAAATGTTTGTGAATCAGTTTCACCATTCGGTTTTAGAGTTCTAAATTATATTAAAATCATCTACAATACTTATACATTGAGGATATATTAAAATTTTGAAGAGGTTTGGGCATGGGCTAAAATGAATACTCTCACATTTCAAATACAAAAAAGGAACATTAAAGTTGTTTATTCTTAAATGATATCAATTAATTTCTAATTATACAATCTGTCTTCAGGTCTTGTCAAATTATATCCTCAGGCTCCCTAGATCTTTTAGTACCCTCTCCTCCCCTTCCAATAGCTTCCTTCCATTTTGCATATATCTATGTGACAAGCATCCAATAGGGCGAGCTATGTTGTCCTCTGACAACTCTTGTTCTAGGTTATGAAGTAATAAATAAGGAGCTACTGTTCGGAAACATGCCCACATTAGAAGAAAAATTGCACAATGATAAAATCATTTGCACAATATAGACCGAAATTGGTCCCTTTTTCCTTTTACAGGTGACATTTGCATAAAGAGCAACAATTAGAAATACATAATTCAATGACAAAATTTTAGTGATAATATAAATCAGGGCAGATCTGACAAAAGATGCCTTACAGCACTGTAAAATGACATAAAAACTTACTTATTTGAATTTTGTAAAGAATTGCCAACAACAGTTTGGTAATAAATTTTATTTTGACACTTTATCCTTCAATGATATATTAATTCCTTTTTTGAAACCCTTTCATTCTTGTTGCATTGCAATCTAATTCTACAATGACATGCTAAAATTTCAATGAATTTGTTCACATCAGACACAAAATGCTATTTAAATATTGAATACATTGAAACTTGCACATTTATGTAAAACATATCTTACTTTCTTAAACATTGTAAATCATCAGGAAGGATATCCTATCAATTTTATGACAATGATGTGCATATATCAACCGCTATGAAAATAGATAACTAAAGTTCATTTTTAAGATCCTGAATCTGTTTTTGACAAGAACTATTTATTTAAGCCATAATTAAGTTGTAAAACAAAGAGCTAACAATTTGCATCCTTCAATTGGTAACAGAATTATTATACCCTTACAAAACGAATTTTTTCGTGGGTATACTGGATTCAGCCTGTCTGTCTGTCTGTCTGCCTTCGAACTTAGCTTTCCTGTTCCATTGAACAAACTTTGTTTGCTTAAAGTTTCCATGGTCAGCAAGTATCTTATTACTATCAAAGCACTTGCAGGGGTATTAAGTCACATCCTGAGACAAGCTCTAGTTTCTATCTTGTAAGTGTTTGCAGTTATTTATTCTATTTGATTATAATTTATTCTGAAATAAATAAAGGATGAAATCTTGTGGTGAATTTATGATATATCTTTGTGTGAAAATAGAAGTCCTAGTGCTTAAAGATTAAATAGAGGATAATCGTTTGTTTAAGTGTAAGATCGATTTATATTTCATTGAGTGAACGACAAAAGCTATATCTTCACGAGTGGCAGAGCCATGAGTGAAAATATAGCTTTTGTTGTTCACGAAATGAAATATTAATCGATCTTACTCGAAAAACAAAGGGTTATTCTATTTCTTTATTGCAAAAATGAGACAAAATGCGAAATTTCTAGGACATATTTTCGTAAAGCGCGTCATTTTGCGCGTGATTGCTATGCAACGCTCATTGTGACGTCACTTATTTCGCCCTGCATAGATGATATCAGATAGGGTGAAATGCACAAAAGCAGGCTGTAAGTTTTTGATAATTTCACTGCTTTTTTGGTGAGATTATCAAGTGATAATCTACCGTTAATTCTCGATAAACCACCGAAAAGCATTAAAGAAAGTGTGATGTTACAAACGACAGTATAGAGATTACAAAAGGTACTACTTCCACATATACATGTAGATGAATATCAATTATGTTAGAGCAGATCAATGGCTCAGCGTGAAACAGTTGTAACTCCCTATATGTTT
The DNA here is from genome assembly GCA_948146395.1 of Fragum whitleyi. Lineage (NCBI taxonomy): Eukaryota > Metazoa > Mollusca > Bivalvia > Cardiida > Cardiidae > Fragum > Fragum whitleyi. The sequence continues at coordinate 35,853,246 of OX411549.1, forward strand.
ATAGGGAGTTACAAATGTTTTGCGCTGAGCCAATGAGATGTTTAACTTGGTGAGTGGACTGCAAGTTTTTGGAAATTTTAGATAGGCTCAACTTCAAGGTAAACCCAGTTTTTATGCGCCACCGAGTGGTAACTTCTCTGTCTCTTTCTCTTGATATCCATACTTTGGTCCACTTCTTCTTAGCACAAATCCTAAAATTTAGACGGATTTGCCTTTAACTTGTAGAGTGTTCCTCATCATTTGACCATGCACATAATGTCACCATTTGGCGATGTAATGCTGCATCATTGAAAAGGATACCCTAGAGTAAAATATCTTGTTAAACCGTCACCTTCTACAATTGTGCATCCTTGAATAAGCATGAGTCTTCCTCAGAATGTTTGTTTTGACTATGTATGCATCAATTGTAATGATTTGGCAATGTAACATAACTTCCCTCAGGGCAAAATGGTCCTTCAGTTCAAGTTACTTCTGTATACTACTCAAAGTTTGCAAAGCACCAAAACTTTTTTATACTATAATTTCAGGAAAAAAAAAAAAAGAAATTTGATTATAAGAATGTTGGAAAATGGTCGATTGTTATCAGTTTATCAAATTTTAAGAAGAAAACAAAGTTAAGTTTTATAATGATAAGAAGACTTTAAATGTAGACCCTGGAAATTGGTCTGTTTTCTTGAAAATTGAAAAAATCGAAATTGACCAGAAAAAGGTGTTCTTTCAATTGAATTTCGTTCAATAACGACTATGAGAGCCGGCACTGTCAATAACAGCCTGACAGCGCCTCTGCATACTCCCGATTAAGTTCTGGATTACACTTTGGGGAATAACGGACCATTCTTCTCTAAGGATCAGGCCGAGCTCCTGGAGTGTCATTGGCTGGACCTGGCGAGCCGAAACTCGGACCTGTAGCTCATTCCACATATGCGAATATGTCGGATTTAAGTCTGGTGAACGAGCCGGCCAGTCCAGACATGGAATGTCATCTTTTTTGCGATACTCTTGGACTATATGGGCCGTGTGTGGACGGGCATTATCACCCATTAAAATGAATCTATTCCCAATACCACCAGCGTTAAATCTTACGTGAGTATTGAGGATTTCATCAATGTACCTACGAGCTGTCAGAGTACCTCTTTCTAAAATAACAGGATCAGTCCGGCCTTCCTCATACCCTAGCCCGCCTATGAGTGTAGTCCAGGAAATACCTGGACTCAACAGTGAATATCATAGGGGCGCCAGCGTCTTATGAACCAGCCAACGTGGTCCAATGCCTATGTTAACCGACGTCGACAATGAACTCGGGACAGCGGAATAGGAATACATGGTCTTTCATGACCTCGGGTTATGCTCATGCAGCCGTGTTAGTATCGTTTGAGTCGAAAACTTTTTCATTGGCCATAATTATGAATGTTAAGTGATAGACATTCATATTTCACATTTTTTTTAATGCTTGTGACAACCCTTTCTGTTGGTACCAACTTCTAGGTCATAAGTGGGGGTCATTTTCAAGGTCTAGAACTTTTACATAGGCTTTAACTTTGGTGGTTTGTGGTAGAGTCGGTATATTTCACATTGTTTATGACAAGAACTTACAGTGGGCATCAATAATGGTGTCATATTTTCAGTCACTTAATTTCAATATAAAAACTATTGGCCATAAATTTTGAATGGTAAGTTATAGATACCTTATATTTCTCCTTTCTGTTGGTACCAATTTCAGGGTCATCGGTCAATGTTGAGGTCAATTCTGATACGGCCCATTAACTTTAAACTGAAAATTGATGTTCCATATTCATGTATCAAACCATCATTTCTGAAAAAATGGACTTGCTTAACAATCGGCCATTTAGTGAAAACAGATCAGTCTACCAGCCTATATACAACCCAAGACCCCTTTTACAGAAATCTTGGATTTTTATGCTCGAACCCCTTTTACAGAAACTTGGATTTTTATGCTCGAACCCCTTTTACAGAAATCTTGGATCTGCATCAGACCATTGTCTAGATAACGATCCCATAGAATAAGCTGGGAAGGACTCGTGGTTGTACGCAAAAATGTTAGATAACATTGTCATATTCAAAATCAAAAAATACTAATTTTGTGAATTTCGTTTACTGCTTCGATTCAAATGAAACACAGGAAAATGAAACGGCAAATAAAACTTGCCAAACGAGATTGTTTTCCATTAGACTCCCGCTTAAAAAATGTACCTGCACCGTGCAAAGCGTGTAATAATTTTTAAGCAGAAATCGAAAGCGGTACCGGTCTGCATGAAGAGCGACGGTATGCACACATAACGCAAATAAAACTTATTCGAAAAAGCTCTAGTCACCATTTTCCAAATGACGGTTGCTTAAACTTTCTGACCTCGTACCATCTTTAAATATTCATGAGGTCACGTGAACTAGGATAAATTTGAAATATGGCATGACATGGAATTACAAATGGACCATGTTTTATGTGTTTTCTTTGATCTATTTAACCGTTTTTGAATAATTTATCTTTTTCAATCATTCGTAACAGCTCGGGACAATTGCATAGTTATCCTTGGTTTCATCCATTGTTATAAAATTTCAAACACGATCGATGATTTGAAACTTAATTACCCGACAGCGACCACAACCTTTGAAATAATTCAGTCCTGCGTTCAGTATGAAAGAAAAAGGTGAACATATTCGCGAACGTTTCAAAATGATACACCGCTTTGCAGGTGAGTATGCATGCAAGACAGGGTGCAGTTTCTCAAACGTTTCGCGAATGTGTTAACCTTGAACGTTTGGCTTAGCTTCATAAACCATTGAAAAGAAAAAAAGATCATAGCAAACTTTGTGAGAACCTGAAAACAGGAACTTAAGAGAGAACCGTCTTTATAGCGAAGTCCATATAAATACCGTAATGCGGCTGCATAACCTCTGCAAGAAATGGGCTTGAAGAAATTAAAGTACACACAACGAGATGCCAACGGTTTCATTTGAGACAAGCGGAACTCTAGACGGTTCTAATATACATGGCATATAGATTCTAAAATACATAACATGTAGCAATGAAACCGCGGTGTTTCGCACTAGGGATTACACTGACGTTACAAGAATCAAGATGACGTTGCGATAAATAGAATCAACGATTTTTTTTTTTAATAAAAAAAATAGGCATAAAGATTTTTTAAAACTAAACGCAGCGTTAGACTGCGGGTTTTTCTGGTGTTTTTTTTTTTTTTTTTTTTTTTTTTTTTTTTTTTTTTTTTTGTTGCTGTTGTTGTTGTTGTTGTTTGGGGGTTTTTTTGTCAAATTATGTCATGCCTAAAAGATCACCATAGATAGCATTGAAGATTCCTTTTCATCAATCGTATTGGTCAAAGTAGGGGAGATCGAGGTTAATTGATACGCGGGACTAATATTGATGCACTCCGTCATTTGAACACCTAAGTAATCCGAGATTTTACCAAATTTTAGATCAAACAAGCATTTGGACATACAGCTATATATATATTTTCTATGAATTTGCGATTATTCTGTGTGTTTTTTATGTTCACTTGTGATGTTAATTTACTAAATTTGTTATTTAACTGAAAGTTTAGAATTTTATACAGTAAAAATGAGAGGACGAGGAGTCGGTAAGCGTTACAGATGTGTGACCTGAACCAGTCCTTGCAGCTGAAGTATACAGGTCACTTTGAGCGTAAAATGTCTGAGCGGGGCTGTTGATACTCAAAGCTAAGGGCTGGTAGATGCACTGTGTCAGGTAGCCTCCATCACACCAAAGTACTTTTTATGCAGTCATGTATGTTTTCATTGGTCATCAAAACCTTGAAACTACAGCTTTTCTGAATATTATGCTGCAGTTATGAGGTTTAGGTCTTGATCGACAGAACGCATATAAACAATTGAGTGACTTGTCAGACTAATTAAATATCATGTATAAATACATGACTTTCTTTGATTTTCCAAACGACCGTTTACGTACATATCTACTACAGAGTTTGATAAAAATTACTGTGAAAATTATATTGAAACAGTAAGCTAGTCGGAGAAAAAATATAAGAAAATAGATAAACATATCGTAATTGCAATATTCTTCAAATTCGTCTCTTACTTAAGTTAATTGTACCAAGTGGCCTCTAAAGTTCAGTGATCCTGAAATTGTTTCTGAAAAACCCTAAACTGTTCAGGAATTATGATGAATTCAGATATTTAGAACAAGTCTTACATTGCTAGAAAAAGTAAATGAACAACAAGAGGCCCAAGAGGGCCTGTATTGCTCCACTGGCTTAAAAATCTCAAGATTTGAAAGAGAGATATTGAAAATAGAAGGTAATGAAAGTAACCAGCATTCAGAAGGAATTCCGACTTTTTCTAAGTTGAAACTGACTTCTGAAGAGATCAACTTATTTAACTAATATGTAAAATTACAAGGAAAAAAACTATGAAGATTATCACTTTCAAACAAGAGGACCAGAATGGCCCTAAACTGCTCACCTGATTTTATTGATGCAGTGGATCTTATCCAATCAAAATTTCATGAATAATTTTTGAAGAGGGTCATCTAAGGAATATTCTCATTGAAATAGATCCAAAGCCTCATGAGGAGATATCGTTTCAAGATTTCAGACTCAAATAAGTCACGCCTTGCCATGCCCATATTTGGTGTCAATTGGAATTCTTGAACAACTTTGGAAGAGAGTCACCCAAGGAACATTCTGTTAAAGTTTCATTGAAATTGGTCCAATGGCTCAGGAGAGGATGTCTTTCAAAGATTTTGGGCTCAAAATAAGCCCCGCCCTGCCATGCCCAGTTTTGGGGTCCACTCAAATTTCTTGAGAAACTTTGAAAAAGGGTCACCACAGGAACATTCTGGTAAAGTCAAATTGAAATCCACCCAATGGTTCAGGAGGAGATGTCATTTATAGATTTCGGGGTCAAAATAAGCCCAAACCTGCCACGCCCATATTAGGGGGTCAATTGAAATTTCTTGAACAATTTTAGAAGAGGGTCATCAAAGAAACATCCTGGTAAAGTTTCATTGAAATCAGCCCAATGGTTCAGGAGGAGATGTCATTTAAAGATTTCGGGGTCAAAATAAGCCCCGCCCTGCCACGCCCATATTAGGGGGTCAATCCATATTTCATGAACAACTTAAGAAGAGGGTCATCCAAGGAACATTCTGGTAAAGTTTCATTGAAATCGGCTTAATGGTTCAGGAGGAGTTGATGTTCAGATATTTGGGGTCAAAATAAGCCCAGCCCTGCCACGCACATAATTGGGGGTCAATCTGAATTTCTTGAACAAATTTGGAAGAGAGTCACCCAAGGTTCACGAAATGAATGTTTTATTTTCAAATCACAACCAGAAGTTCACAGACACATGAGTTCAAAAAACATAAAACAATAATAATAAAAACATGATGAGCATTAATCCTAACAAGAATTGATGACATACACAGAATTACTTTAGTTAACCACTATTAGTTCAAAGACAACAACTTACTGCCAGTCCATAATAAGCTGTCTTATTCGAATCGAAAAGCAAGACAGACATATGGAGAGTTCGGAAATCAAGTGTAAGTTATAGTCTTATTATTTAATTTCTATTCGGTTTGAATATAATTGAAATTTTAATTCGTTTTAAATGGAAATTAAATTTAGCAAGTAAAACATACATCGCCGTTTAGTAGAATTATAATATTAAAACTCCCGCAACTGAGCTAAAGTACTGTGGGTACGTCTCTCCAGACCCGAGGCATTTTCAACTAAATTTATAATTGTTTCATATAAAGTATTGTGGGATTCAAGATAGATTTGGTTAATGATAATAATAAGGTTAAAAAAATGTAACTACAATAACAATACAATAACTATTAAAAATATTATCAGCACAACCATTACCGCCATCACCATTTTATTGGGTAATAATAGCAATAAACATTATTATAACAATCGGTTATCCGTTTTATGTGAAAAAATATTGCACACTATTGTATACAGATAATATGCAACCGATATTTTCAAATTGTACATACAAACATATTAGCATACTTGTAAGCATGAGCATACGCATATTCAGTAAACGTGCACATACAAGCAACAAGGGTATGGTACTTGCAAAGTTAGTTGAATATTTTTGTAAAATCAATTACTACAGTCTAATTTTTTTTTTTTTTTTTTTTTTTTTTTTTTTTGAAAAAAAAAGAGTAGAAATTTAGAAATTTCTATATCAAACCGAAAATAGAGTATTCCGAATTCACTAGTGGATATTCAAAAAGGTGGAAATGTTAAAAAAAATGTATAAACCAAATCATCTAAAAGTGGATGAAATAACGCCCTGCTTTCAGGGTTACAAAACTGTGCGAACTGTCTGCAAAATACATCCCGCTTGCGTGCAAAGCGGGTGAAATTCGCAAATAGTTTAAACGCATGGCATTATATACCCCGCTTTTAGATGGTTTAGTTTATTGCTGCTATGAAAAAAGGTTCTCTTACTTCGTAAATGGAAGGTAATAGATGTCGATACGCCCATTAACGAAATAAAAGGGAAATAAATCATCTATACGAGAATATAACTCCGACGTGCATTGATAATTTTAAATAATGTTATTGTAGTCAGATAAAATTATATGTCAAAAGTCTCATGTTTTATGAGCATATGGCAAAGTAATGTGGAAAATCTTTGTTCAGTTCCAAAGCGTCAAACCCACATTATATGGAGTATTTGTTCGTTTTTGTTGGTCCACTTTGCTTGACGAGACACGTTATATAATCGGGACGCGTCTTTTAAAAATACGTTATTAAGGTGTACAAAACAGGAGTGAAAACATTGATTTACTGACAAATTATGAAAAAGAGGTCCTGGAGGACCTGTATCGCTCCACTGCCTTTAACACCTCCAGATTTGAAAAAGAGATTTTCCAAATAGAAAAACAATATCGGAACAATTTCACTTACAGAACGTTCATGTCCAGTTTTATTGAAAATGTCCCAATGGCTTTGGAGGAGCTTGAACAATTTTGGAGGAGGGTAACCCAAGGATAATTCATGCCAAGTTTCATTAATATTTGTCCAATGATTTTGAAGAGGGTCACCCAAAGAACATTTATACCAAGTTGAAATCGGCCCAACGATTTTGGAGGAGAAAGTTTTTGCCCAAGGCACATTCAGACCAAGTTTCATTGAAATGAGCCCGATATTTTGGGAGGAAAAAATTTTAAAGCTTTTATAGTGAAAATAAGTCCCGCCCTGTCACACCCGTATTTAGAAATAAATCTAAATTTCTTGAATAACTTTGGATGAGGGTCACATAAGAAACATTTCTTATGTTTGGGAAATAAACATATGGTTTTATATGTTTATATATAAAAACATATATATATGTTTTGGGAGGAAAAGTTTTTTGAAGATTTTATCGTCAAAATAAGACCCGCCCTGTCACGCCCATTTTTGGGTTCAATCTATATTTCTGGAAAAGTTGACCTATCACCCATGGAACATTCACGCCGAGTTTCATTGAAATCGGCAAAATGGTTTGAGAGGAGAAGATTTTTTAAGATTTAGAAGTAAAAAGAAGCCCCGCCCTGCCACGTCCATATTTGATGGCCAATCAACTTTTTTTTTAAAAGCTTTGGAGGACGGTAACCCAAGTTTTGTTAAAATTGGCCCGTTGGTTTGGATGTAGTAGATGTTTAAAGAAACGCTTACGAATGGACGCACGACGGACACAATGTAATGACAATAGCTCGCTGACCTTCGGCCAGTGGAACTAAAAACAAAATGGCCATACTTTTCAATGTCTAAGAGCAAAACACAGAGTTACAACTATTTTGAACGGGACCATCGGCGATGCTTTTGGCATTTATCATGCAACGAAGCCTGTATTGACCTGTTATCACCTGTCTGATACCATGAACTGATATCATACAGTTTATTTTTAGAAACAAGTTGTTTATACCTGGTCTTAACCGGAACCTCTTACGCCTGAATAGCATTGGCTGTGAAGAAATTCATGAAAATTAAGACTCATAAAAACGATTGTATGATAAATAGAATAATAGCTTTGCTATCTGTTCTTGGCTTGCCAAAGCCTCGTCATGATAAATTCACCCAACCTCGACCAGTTAACTTTGATAGTTTGAGACACTTACAAAATATTTTCTAAATGCTGTCTGTATCCAGTCTTTCCAATATTTTCTGTGAGAATCTTTTTTGCATGGCTACATGTAATCACATTGCGTACTACCGGGTGTGTCATGCGATTGGAGTCCCGACATTTTGTTTCAAACGTTAAATATATATTGTTGGATGTTCGATTGTGAAAATTCTGGATGTATTTGCTAGATATTGAAATAGTTCTTTATTATTTATATATAGATATTCAGGAAAAACTGCATTAATTTCAAACGAATTGAAAAAAGATTAAAATTAAACTCCAATTCGGAAAACGAATGCAATATTTGTAATTCGTCAAACAAAAAGTATATGTATTGTATTCCAAGAAAAAGAAAAAAAAATGCTTTTCTTTATGGCTTTTTGGTGGTTTATCGAGAAATAACGGTAGATCATCACTTGATAATCTCACTGCGAAAACAGTGAAAATATAAAAAAGTTATACCCTGCTTTTGTGCATTTCACCATATCTGACGTCATTTATACGGGGCGAAATAAGTGACGTCACAATGAACGTTGCATAGCAATTTTTTCGAGTAATATCGATTAATATTTCATTTCGTGAATAACAAAAGCTATATATTCTCTCGTGGCTATGCCACTCGTGAAAATATGGCTTTTGTTGTTCACTTAATGAAATATAAATCGATCTTACACTGAAACAAACGATTATCCTCTATAAATTTGTTTGTGTAACTATTAAAAAACTGAGATTTCTATGCACTGAAAGTAATTTATATTGGATGAGGAAAAAAGGAGAAATTACTTGTTTCAAGCAATTTCTCCTTTTCTCAATGTGTTCTTCAATATTTTGCAGTCTTTGTTCAATCTAAACTCTCATTATTTAACATCTGTTATTTCTTTGAAATTGGATTTGTTTAAAAATTTTTGCTGAAGTATATATTTCTGTTGTAACAACCCAAGCCCATTTTCGAACAGAAGATGAAATTTTCAATGGTTGACATTTTTTTGTTGTTGGTGGTGTTTTTTTTTTGTTTTTTCTTCTTCTTCTTCTTCTTCTTCGAAATATCCCAATTGGGGTATATTGAAATTCATAAGCTTAACTTCACTTTTTGATTTGACTGTTTTATGACAGTCTTACTATAACTTTGTAAGAAAGTAGTTTAAATTCGTTTCTATGTCACCGTCCGTCATTTTTTACCCGTTATGCAACAACAATTGAATTCCTTTGAGATATGGTGTGTAAAGCCACAAAGGGCCTTCATAGGCTGACCTAGGGTGGTTTATAAATCTTTTCCTTTTTAACATAAAAACAAGAGGACCATGATGGTCCATAATTTTATTTTCATTTAATTTCATATTCTTCATTTTCTTCTTCTGTTTCTGTTTCTTCTTCTTCTTCTTCTTCTTCTTCTTCTCTCTCTCTCTCTCTCTCTCTCTCTCTCTCTCTCTCTCTCTCTCTCTCTCTCTCTCTCTCTCTCTCTCTCTCTCTCTCATTTTCTGGGATTTTCTGGCTTTTTTCACACACATTTCCTCAATAAATGACACAATCTGTTAATTACCGTACTTTTTTATATATCGGTGTAATTAGTGAAAAGTGGATAGAACACGTATCATGGCGATCGATACAGTCGAATCCCTTGATCAAAGCTAATAAACATCGAAGGGTTACTTGGTACATAAAAGAAGAAACACATTTAAACGCGAAAACAAGACTGCGCTTTCACATGTCAAATCTGAGTTTTAACGTATTGTAACGAACCGAGCAGATAGACAGACATGATCTATTCGGAGAAAAGGATCCTCAACCCTAAATGGGTCGACTCTGTGTATGTAGACTACAAATGAGCCATTTAACTAAGGGCAGGTCTCTCTCATTTGCATATCCAATGCAAATTACCTCCCTTTAAACCGTTACAGTATATTCGTTATGGAACATGTTTTGAGGAATCTCGATCCTTATAACACACTCATGAAACTCTTGAAAAGCCACACACTCGATCAAAATGACAAAGAACGTTTCGTGTACTCTTTTTTCCTAAAGATTTTAAAATTTGAAATAAATTGCAATCCAATTAAAACTATTAAAATTTTATCCAGAAAACATGGAGGACGTAGACAAAGACAAGACGCCATCAACCGGTACCACCAAGCGGGAGAAGTTTGCCAAATCTATCGATTTCGTGTTCGCCTGCTGCGGAAATTGTATTGGCTTTGGTAACGTGTGGAAATTCCCGTTCTTATGCTATAAAAATGGTGGTGGTAAGCTAAATAAGACTTTCTGTAAATTTAGTTCATAAGGATTTGATACTTACTTCCTTGAGTAGGGAGTCATGGGATTCCCAACTTGCGATAATCAAGGTACCCAAGCTCAATAATAATGAGTCCGAAGTTTTATTTTGGGGAGAACATTGTGGAAAAGAATAAATTGCTCGTTTTAAGACTTGTTGTTGAAATATTCCCAAAGGGCTCCTAAATTACAGAATGACGTAGTCCTACCGGAGAAATATGGAGTCTCGAATTCACGAACTACCCCCTGCGCCAAACCCTGCATATAGATGTCTACTGATGAGAGGTTTATTGTGGTGTTTACCGTTTAAAAAGGGGTGATAGAAACTATTTTATCGAATGATAAAATCTCATTTTATAGAATACAAATTTCTACCTAAGATCTAATATATCAGTGACAAAGTTATAAAATGGCGATAAAACTGCTCATATTTGGTAGTTTTCATTAAGTGACAAATCATCTTTTAAAATATGTATACAAAGTATTTAATCATGCATTGGAATCCCATATCCTTCATTCTAAGTATGAAGGTAATTTATCCCTGTATAATATTCATTGTTTTTAACGGCGTTTCCATCTTCTTCAATTTTCTGAAATTTAACACTCATGACGTCAACTTTTGTGACGTCGTCAACACAACGTCATGGCAACATACTGGTAGGTGTGAAAAATAAATGCAGGAGAAAATAATGTACATTCGTGTTAAATTTCGGTTTAATATCTTCATTAGTTTTCTAGATATATACTAGTCAAAACTTCTAACCGGGGACTTTAAAAGCAAAGATAATTTTTCTGTGGTGTGTGGATTTTCGTGAAATTTGCTATATGAATTTTTAAGCAACTTTCCAGATGATTTTGGCGAAAAGTTACAGTTATTTCATTGAATTTAAAGCGCAACATGAGAAAAGCTCAAAAAGCTCTAAATTTACACAGAGCTCAAAATATTGTCAATGTAGCGATTTTTGTCTCATGGGTCGTTAGCTGCAACATAGACTAGGAAAAAAACTGAAAATGTTCGACCATTGTGCGCGGCATATGACCCTAGAAGAAAGTGATAGAGCTTATGTATGCAGAAAAACGGTTCCTAGAAACAACACCTAAAACACGTTGTTTTTTTTTTCAAAAATGCATAAAATACAGACTGATCATTCCCGCTGAGCTACAAAATGTAGGATATATGAAAAAAATCAGTTTGACACGTCGTTTTTTTCACACCAGACAATATTTGAGCATAATCGCTAGATAAAATGGTTTGCCGGTTGAATTTAAACACCATTTTACCATGCCTCCTATTGTTTCTGTTTCTCCTGTAGTCAAAGGTCACACAAAATTGACAATGTTTTCTGATTTTTTTCTTGGTCTGGGTTGCAGCTAACGATTTGCGTACTTTGGTATGCTGAAAGTGTAATATCCCTAGCTCCATTAAGATTTAGAGCTTTTTGAGCTTTTCCTTTATTACACATCCAAATTTGATAACTATTGGTAAATCATAATGGAAATCCGTGTACATTATGCTTAAAAATCCACACATCAAATTTCGTCATTTTTAAAGTGGCCGGGTAGGACTTTTGGCCAGTATATATCCATTCTCACTTTTCTTGGATGACCCTCGTAAATCTCAAAATTTGTCAAACAACCAGAGTGTTGTTTCATTGCATCAATTGAAATAACGCACCGGATCGGTTGAAAATAACTTCGTGTGTATATCTAACTAATCGTTATAACCTTTTATACAACTTGGCGCTGAAGGTTCATAATACCATATTGCAGGAGCCTTCTTAATCCCCTATTTTACGGCGTGCTTTGTCATTGCAATACCTGTGTTTGTGTTGGAATCGTCCGTGGGTCAGTTTATGTCGGAGGGAGGAATGGGAGCTTGGAAGATATGTCCTTTATTTCAAGGTAATTACTAATTAGTGTGTCGAATGTATAAGGAAGACATAATGGACTGTATTTTTTTTATTGTTAGGCAAAGTACAGTAGGTAGCGGGCGAATCCACAAAGAATGTAAATGTTGAAGTTGAAAAGTATTTGATCAGACAGGCTTAAGTAAAAATCGTTTTATCTCAAGTTAAAACTTCTGATGCACACAATAACGTGTTCACCCCTTTTGTGACGGGCGGAACATTTACATGCTACTGTGGGTCATATGTAGTTAGATTATTCGAGTTTTACAATTGCGTACAAATTTCAAAATGATTTTGAATCATTTCCACCAAACATTCAAAATGATGCTGAAATAATTATTAAAAAGGGTAGACTAACCCTCAGTTATAGAGACTAGATACAGCTCGAGTTATCTTTATGTAGGGTACTGCTACGACTTTACATCCAAACATAAAATGAGCCTGTGCGTGACATTTCCAACAATTTGAAATGCGTGTGAGGGGCAAACATCGAGCAGCGAAGACAGCCTCATACTGAACATATAGAATAAACTTATAGGTTACAAATACATTGAGGTCTCAGTTATCTACAAAACGCATAGAAAAAGACTCTGGACAGACTGTGCAGATGCACAGGCTGGTAAGAGTCTTTGCTTTGCGAACATTCGAAATTGTTGGAAATCTCACTTACAGGCTCAAATGTTTTCAAGTTATTATTACTATAATTTTCATCATCATCATCATCATCATCATCATCATCATCACCATCATTATCATTATTTTATCTTTTAGGTATCGGGCTAGCGACCACTGTGATCGTGTTTCTCCAAGCTTGCACCTACAACCTCATTCTAGCCTGGGCGTTTTATTACTTCTTCTCCTCATTCACTACTCAGCTACCATGGTCTCACTGTGGAAATTCATGGAACACTGAAGCATGCACAGAGGAATCCCCGAACGAAAATATCTCGAAGAATCTTGGTCTCAATATTTCAAACAACGCATCAGAAGCTACCAGTATCCTAGTACCACTTATGAATGCAACCAAGAACATAACGTCGCCACAGATGGATCCTGTTACTGAATTTTGGCAGTACGTTGCAACAATTATTCTTATTTGATTTGAGCCTGTGCGTGACATTTCCAACAATTTGAAATACTCATGAGGTGCAAACATTGAGTAAAGTAGACATGCACATACTATAAATATAAAGTTACCTTATGGTCTACAGGTACTTTGAGACCTTATCTTTCTACAAAATGCATAGTGAAGACTCTGGTCAGACTGTGCGGATGCACAGGCTGGTCAGAGTCCTTGCTTTGCGCATATATGAAATTGTTGGAAATGTCACGCACAGGCTCATTTCATAATTTAATAGTTGCCCTTATCTTATTACAAAAATAGTAGTTGTCCATATGTAAATCTTTATTTTAGCATTAAAAGCGCACTTGATTACGTGAAAATGGGTGTTCATCACATCCGAAATAAGAAAGGCCATGGTGATACTAATGAGCCCAAATCGGAGGCTCGGCTACGGTAGAATAGCTCATAAACGTATAGCACTATCATAATTCCAAACATCGAAAAAAGGTTAAACTGACTCATGCTTCTACACATAACATGTCATTAACTTTGTGTTTAACAACAATCTTTGTTAGGATAAGTTAAAGCTATGAGTTGACGGCGATGGTTTAGACACCTCAAAAATCCGGACCAAAATAAGAAGCAAATCTTACTTTTGAAACAATATATATTTGGAAAGAACCCAAAGTTTAAGCAATGGTTTAAAGAATTATTGCACATTTTTCATATTTCAGATATAAGGTTTTATCTATATCACCCGGAATAGACCATCTGGGGACCGTCAAGTGGGATTTGTGCTTGTGTCTGCTGCTTTCCTGGATCGTAGTATATTTTGTTATCTGGAAAGGAATTAAACTTTCAGGAAAAGTAATGTAATCTTTACTCAAAAACATATATCAAGGAATTGACACATGAATTAAAGTCATCTTCTTAGTTTATACTTATGTATTTAAGTTCGATTGCGACGAAAGAATAATGTTACAGAGTAGCCTACGAACGCCAATTCTAGATGCTAACACGTCCCTGAGCTGGACTAGGTAGTTTAAACCTACTGGCACCCAGTTCTGTGGAATCGTGAACTGGGTCTGGCTTTCTATAATGTTTTGCCCATAAACACAACTCGGCAATGCTGGGATCGAACCACGGACTTTCAGGCCACGAGTCGAGCGCCTATACCACTTGGCCACCAAGGCAGTTGTCTTGTTGAAAAGTACTTGATGTGACGATTAACACATATTTTTGTATGATGGATTAGAATGATAGCTTGCGAAAGTTGAGCATATGGTATAAATTCCCAACTATAGTTTTAACAAATAATTCTCAAAACCATTCTTATAAGCTTTCGAAGGCCCAGGCGACTTCACCAGGTGATTCCTGCGAAATGAACCCACTTCAATTTGCAAGATTTGCATGATGAAGGCTACTATGCCATCAAAATCTAGTGTAATGAATTCATTCTTCTCCAGGAATTACATAACATATAATTCAACTTAAATACACTGAACGGTTACTTTGAGTGGTTTAACGTAAAGGCAAGACTTAAGCTTCCGATGTTTATGTTAGAATGGAGGGGTTTTAATGTTCAATTTCAGGTTATATATGTAACAGTCACAGCGCCGTATATCTTAATGATTGTTTTACTTATTCGCGGAGTAACTTTGGACGGAGCTGTAGATGGAATCAACTTTTACATCAGACCAAACTTGAAACAACTAGGGAAAATGCAGGTTAGGCCTTTTATCAATTCGTCTTGATTTTCCTTGCTAGGATAAAATCCAACAGTTGAAAGTAGTTCTGCGTTCATGATGATAAATCTGTGCAAACTATTTTTTTTATTGAATTATGCCCCGCTTTGCACATGCATTTACGTGTAAAGCGGGGTTTTATTTGCAAACAGTTTGCGCCGTTTTGTCACTCTGAACGCGGGACAGGTCATTTCTAAAATGTAACGTGAAAATTATTTAAAACGAATATCAATTTCATCATACTGTCCAAAGTACCCAAAATTCGAAAAAAGATGTATTAATGTTTCTTTTGCCTTTATTATACAAATTTAATGAATTCTTATTATATCTCCAAAAATGATACTGAGGCGTCTAAGTATACTCATAGATATATATACAAAATCGCAACTGCAAAACTCGCAATCCATCAAATTGTTTTTCTGTAAACCATTTCATATAAGTAGGTTTGGGCGGACGCCGGCTACCAAGTGACATTCTCCTATGGTCTCGGGTACGGAATACATACAGTGTTTGGTAGTTATAATAAGTTCAACCACAAAACATACAGGTAACTGAATAAAATCTCCTAAACAGTTGATTATTTATACGAGGACGAATAATGGGATGTCAATCTTAGATCTTATGTTTATAATGTATGTTTGTTGATTTTTCAGTTATTCAGTGATACCTATTCGCCTCCTCTTTAAATTTTCAGTAAAATGATAAGATCAAATCAAATTACATATATTTATACTCGTATTTCTTTGCTCTCCAAATTATCAAATGGGTCCATGGTGCTCAAGCTTCTGCGATATAACTGAAGAATTGTAAAACGTAAAACTCGTTCAGATTAAAAATCTCGAGATTTTGTCGTTTTCTCTAGGGACTGTTTTGTATATGCGGGAATGAACACGTTCACTAGTTTTCTGTCCGGTTTCATCATATTCTCTGTCCTTGGATTCATGGCGAAGAAGCAAGGAGTATCAATATTAGAGGTTGCCGAATCAGGTACGGTCCATCTTGCTCGAGAGACCAAGTCTATTAAGCGACCTTTTTTTTCCAAAATTCCCTTCTTAAAATCGAAATTTCCAATTGAAAATTTGATTTATCGTTATAAATATTATTGTAAATGAATCCTTTATTTTGTATATCGTATTAGAATCGCTTCCTAAGACAATCACGATGAATCAAAAACAAAAGATTATTCGCAATCATATGTTTGTAAAATCAATCAAAGAAAATTATTTTTCTTAAAATTGTAGTTAAGCGACCATACTCTTAAACGACCGCTTAAACTCTAAACTGCCTACTTTAATTCTTCTGAAATCATATAAACTGGTCAATGTTATACATTTTGTTTTCGGTCCTTGTTATGTCGAGCATGGTTAGGTTGAAGTTATAACTTTCGTTGTTTTCGTTTTATGAAGGCAATAATTTTAGAAAATTTAACTTATAAGTCCAACAAAGCACGTGACCTTTTGTTACTGCGAATTTAGTAGTTTGCGTAAGGCTACGTAAGGCGAAATAAAGTCTGAACAACTGCGACACGAATGTCTGGGTTGTTCATGAAATGCTTATCATTTTAAGTTTGTTTCTTTTTTTCACATTGTTAACTTTGTTTTCGTGAAGCGAAGCAAGTTTCGACCTGATATCATCTGCCCGATAATATCAAATAAATGTTATTAGGAAGTCTATGTACAATTATCATAACCATGATCTTATCCAGAACCTCATTCACTTTAATTTCTTTCATAAAAATAAGCTCTGAAAATGTTTGCAAAACACACAGAATAACATGTTCATATCTTTAAATATCAATGTTGTTTGTGAGAAATTATCATGACCCGAGTACATGTAAGAGTTGTCATGATAAATTCTCCTAACCTCGGCCGGATAACAATAATAATTTAAGATATCATATACTCTTTAAAATACATGTATGTGGAATTTGATCTTTTGATATGCTATTTTAAAATGTAGGACCAGGACTTGCATTCATAGCTTACCCGGAAGCAGTAGCACAGTTACCGGCTGCTCCAGTTTGGTCCGTCATCTTCTTTCTCATGTTGCTCTTCCTTGGCATTGATAGTCAGGTATGTGGTATTTCCGAACATCGCTCGGTCTTTTCCATAACCTGGAACGAACCGCAGACGTTACAAGTGTGGTATTTTATGGTTATTGGTTAGGTAATTCGGCTTCTGGTTGTACTTTGGTTATTTAATACGCATGAAGAAAATGACAGTTTGTTATATTCCTTCGATCGTCTGTGGATATCTTTTGTGTAAATCATCTTCTACTGACAAAACGCAGTAAAACACTGCGTTTTGTCATCGCATTATGATACGCACAGTTTTATTCTTTCTTTGATTTTGTTTTATGCAACGTCATATTTAGCGAGATGGTTGATAATTTTAATGTCGTGTAAACCCACGTGCGAAATGGCCCACTTTTGTGGGTGCGTCTGTATTACTCCCGAGGTCTATTCCGCAGATTCCATATGTGGTACTATATGCCACTTACAAGCTTACTAAGAAGTGATGTTCCAGCTACACCGTTATCGTTCGTCGCATTCTTTAAACATACAAAATATATTAAATATAGATAGTATCATTATGTTACAGTTTGGTCATGTTGAAACCTTCAGTACAGCTACGATGGATCTATTTCCTGGTTATCTTAGAAAGACAGGTCGTAGGGAAATATTTGTTGGAATCGTTTGTGCGGGGTCTTTCTTATTGAGTCTTCCAATGGTGACGGAGGTGAGCTTATTCTTGTTAGTTCGATTCTTTACTTCTGGTATAAACACTAAAATACATTTAAGTCAAATTATGCGGTTAAACTAAAAGTGAATCTTTTCTCGTATAATATGGTGCTTTGTGATTATTTGGTTGCCATCAAAGGAGTACCATAGCCACAGCGGTACGTCTGAAAAATAGTAAAAGTGGCGTAGCACCTCAATCAAAACACACAATTATTTCAATCGGAAAACACAGTTGGGAACAGGCGCCGGGTGAAAAGAGTCAAAATATTTCACTGTTAGATGTTTATTTTTTAATCCAGAACGATAAATCTACTCCCCCGTTTTATCAATTATGAAAATACGAAATGGGGCCTCTGTTTGACAAGTGGATAATCCAATTCTTCACAAATGTTTGTTTCACTGAGCTTCGAAATAATATGTCTTTTCGTGTAATATCTTTTTTTATTATTATTATTTACAGGGCGGTGTATACGTTTTTCTACTGGTGGATTTCTATGTTGTTAACAACACTCTGTTCATAGTTATACTCTTAGAAACATTAGTCGTCGCATATATCTACGGTTGGTTTAAAATACATATTTGATAATTTATTTTAATATATAGCTTTCTCTTAATTGAGAATTGATAATTTATTTTAGCATGTAGCTTGCTCTTAGTTTAATAATTGAGTAATCTATTTTATGTTCTTTTTTCTTTTGGTGTTCAAGTTGTTGTTTTTTAATGATGTTGGGCATTATAATTTGTAGTAGAGTCTAATATAGGAAAACGGGAAACATTACTTTAGTATTTATGAATCTGGGTAAATAACAAAACATCTTTCTAGCTTTTGCACCATGTGTCATGTATCAGTGACATTCTCAACTTATGCAATTTTCGCTAATGCTACTTTTGCCAACAAATCCCTACACCTAACGAGAGTTTATGTAATGAACATCAACCAGCAAATATTTTTCAATATCATTTATTGAGATTCAAATTTTAAAAAGAAGTTTTACCAACAAGTGTGGATCGGTTTATAGACAATATTGAGTTGATGTATGGACGGAGATTGTCAATATTCAAGTTATGTTGGCTAGTACTGACACCTTTGTCTATCACGGTAAGTAGTATATATATATATATATATATATATATATATATATATATATATATATATATATATATATAAAATATCGGAAGAAAGGAAAAGCAGATTCTACAACGTTTTATATTTATTTTCCTCAACCGGTTTCAATAATATCATCAGGAGGATAAAAGGACGTCGTCGACGTCAATGTCAATAGAAACGACGTTATACATTTACGTTATATAATTAAAGGGACGTCACTCTCGGTAACGTCAAAAAAGTTAGTTTAGTTTAGGTTTTAACAGGTTTATAAACATCTTTTCCTTCATTCTTCGTGGTGCTATGCCATCTGTGTCCATTTTGTATATCGGAAATACATTAAATTTTGGTTCTTGTTCTGCACAGTTGTCAATATGGCCGCTAACCCGGAGGATTCGGCGACTTGGATCTCGAATGTGATTTCGGTGGACAGACATTCGTTTGCGGAGATCATTGGTTTCTCCAATATATTCTTCGTGGCATCCTCTACAAATAATTACATAGACAACATTCTTAACGTCACATGTCATGTCAAATTTGACCGTTATCTTTTTGTTGTTTTTTGATTGGAAGTATGTCCCTTCTAGTAGGTGTGTACATAAGGCGCAATTTCCTCTCCCGCATCGTGACACTCTTGGAATATGATCGTGTTCGCAAAATTTAGCTTTGGTGAGAATTCGCTTTAAATTCGGAGGTTGGCGTTTGCTTTTGATGACTGTGTATTTTTGAAGTACATTTCTCATATGAGTATCTCTATTTAAAATGTTGATGTCCTGTAGTAATTGTGGAAATATTTCCGGATTTCTTGGATTGTGAGTGCTTACATATGGAATAATTTCTCTTTCGGTGTGGTTGTCTCTTTCTTTTAGTAACTTGTCACGCTTTAAAGATCTCGCCTTTTGTATTCCAGCTCTAATAAGGGTCAGTGGATACTTTTGTTTTTGTAGGAAAAATTCTAATTCAATGGCTCTTTGCTCAAACATGTGTGGTTTCGATATGATGGTTTTTAAACGTCTTGCGAGTGAGAACGGGATACTTGTTTTTATATGTTTCGGGTGGCATGAGTTGAATAAAAGATATGTTTTGCTGTCTGTTGGTTTATAGTAGATATCCGTTTCTAGTTTGTTACCTTCTTTTATAACAAGACAGTCCAAAAATGGAAGTTTGTCATTATTTGAGTTCAATGTAAATTTGATATCGTCATGTAAGTGGTTTAATATGTTATGGAGTGTTTTGAGATCCGAATTCGGTTTCGACCAAGGTATGAAGCAATCATCTAAGAAACGTTTCCATGCGCGTTTGAATTCTGTACCAAAATCAGGACCAAATGTTTCATCTATTAGTTCGTATAATTTCTTTTCTAGAAAACCTATGGTTAAGGTAGCGTAAGTTGGGGCTACTTTTGTGCCCATGGCAGCTCCTTTGGTTTGCAAGTAGAATGATTTGTTGAACTGAAAAGTGTTATTAGATACGATGAATTCTAAAGAGTCAAGAATGAATTCATTTGTAAATCTTCGTGGAACTTCATGTCTGTATGTTTGTATCCAATATTGTACGGCTTGTAGACCCAACGTCTGATCAATGTTGGAATATAATGCTTCGACATCAAATGATGCTAAAATAGTGTTAATTGGAACAGTTTTTGGAAGTTGTCGAAGAAAATCCGTAGTGTCTTTTAAATAGCTTGGAACATGGTTAACTAAAGGCTTTAGAATGATATCAATGAGGTTACTGAGACGGTTTGTTTGACATACTGGTCCAGCAACAATTGGTCTAAGTTTTAAGTCGTTGACTTCTTTGATATTCACTATATAACTACTAGCCTGTTCACACGCTGTCTTGATTTTATAACTTTTATGCACTTTAGGTAGACCATAAAATTGACTAGGTTTTGACTCGAACTCCTTAAGATATTTGTACTCCTTATTTGTAAGACAATTCTTGTGTTTTTCCAAAAGTCGATTGTATCTTATGCGATCCATTTTCTGTGGGTCATTTTCTAGATGTTTGTAGTAAGTTGTATCATTTAATATGTTTTCGATCATTTGTTTGTAGTGTGGAGTGTCCATTATCACAACTGCCCCTCCCTTGTCGGCTTCTTTGATAATTATTTCTTTATCAGATGCTAGTGAATTCAAGGCTTGTCGTTCATTATGTGTTATGTTGCTTTTGATGGGTTTTTCTAGGATTTGAGTATTAGTGAATGTTATATCATTGACATTTCTAACAAAATTATCTAGCGCTATTGATCTTCCTAATTCCGGTGTCCATTGACTTTTGTTCCAAACAAGTGATTTTTCTTGATTTTCTATTCCATGGAAGTATTCTGCTAATCTAATGCGTCTAGTAAATTCGCATATATCTTCACTCATTTCATTTGTATTCTGTTTGGTTGGTGTAGGAGTAAATTTCAGTCCCTTTTCAAGAATCGATATTTGTTCAACGGAAAGTGATTTAGAAGATATGTTCAGAATTTTTATTTCTCTATGTTGGTTTTCGGGGTTTATTGGGACGGTCGGCCTGGGTCCCGACCTCTGCCATCCCATAAAAAATGGTTGTCATCTTTTCTTTGTTGTGTTAGATCGTTTCTAGGATATTGTGTATTCCTTAATCTGAAATGTTGTCCATTGTAGTTGAACTCTTCTCGAATGGGATAGTTTTCTCCAGGATAAAATTCTCTGTTTCTGTTTCTATTTATCGGGGCGCCATTGGTATATTGTGGTGTATTTGTTTGGTATTGTGTTTGATTAAGATATGGTGGTCTGGTTACATTAGCATAAGACATTCGCGGTTCATTATTAGGAGACAGAGTTTTCGGTAATGTTTGATCCATATCTGTTTGTGAAACTCGTCTAATTCTACGTTGTTCTTGTTCTTGTCTCTGAGGTCTCTGTACAGTTGTATTTACGTTGGGTTTTGGTCTTTGTCTCCATTCCTGTTCATGTTCTTGTCTTTCAGATCTTGGTTCATACTCTTTTAGGTATGGGTTTGAAGATTGATATTTGGTCCTGAATTCAGATTCATATAGTTGAAGAAAGGGTATGTTTTTTCTTTCAAGTATCTTGTGCGAAATAATTTCATTTCTTTTGACATCTTCGGTCCACCAGTTCTTAAGCTGTTCACTTGTTTGACCTTTACTCTTTCTTTCAATGAGTGATATCATATTTTCATCGGCTGCTTGGAACTTTTGCAAATGGCTTCCTTTCAATAAATTTAATTTTTCAATTTCAAACTTGTAATTACAAATAACTTGGCGTTCTCTTCTTTTTGTTTGAGCTTCAGTTTCTGACGGAATTCTTACGACTTGAAGTTTTTTTGGTATAACAACTGGTGTCATCTCAATCCATTTGCTATATGTCTCAGCGAGTAAATTATTTCTGATATGCTGCCAGTAGTGATCTCTTCTAAATTCTAAGTTTCTATTCCATGTCTGCACTATCGATTGCTTGATTCTCAAAGCTTCAGTCTGGTTCGTATTTTCAGTCATCTGTGTAACATGTGTTTGATTGATAGTTTGCATGTTTGTAATGGCATCTGTAACGGAAGTTAAGGCACTAACTATACTTACTTGTGTATCTTCAGGTATATTAGTTGTTGGTGGTGCATTCAAAATTTGTCGGTTACCTTGGTCTTTTATTTCTTTTAGTATCGTTTTTATTTCTGCAAGCTCGTTGAACAGTCTGTCTAATATGGTGTTGTCTATGGTATTTCTGTCTTCGTATATTGTTGCCTGGAATTCATCTGCATTACTGGTGTTTGGAATCGGGCTCTTCTTTGTGGTTCTCCTTTTTTCTGCCATCCCGCCCCGTAGTGGGTATAATGGATAGAGAAAGCTGAAGGCCCACTACGGGCTATAATAAAATATCGGAAGAAAGGAAAAGCAGATTCTACAACGTTTTATATTTATTTTCCTCAACCGGTTTCAATAATATCATCAGGAGGATAAAAAGACGTCGTCGACGTCAATGTCAATAGAAACGACGTTATACATTTACGTTATATAATTAAAGGGACGTCACTCTCGGTAACGTCAAAAACGTTAACGTTTTGACGTTACCGAGAGTGACGTCCCTTTAATTATATAACGTAAATGTATAACGTCGTTTCTATTGACATTAACGTCGACGACGTCTTTTTATCCTCCTGATGATATTATTGAAACCGGTTGAGGAAAATAAATATAAAACGTTGTAGAATCTGCTTTTCCTTTCTTCCGATATTTTATTATAGCCCGTAGTGGGCCTTCAGCTTTCTCTCTCTCTCTCTCTCTCTCTCTCTCTCTATATATATATATATATATATATATATATATATATATATATATATATATATATATATATATATATATATATATATATATATATATATATATACACAGCATATAGCTCCATAAAATGGAAAAAAAGTCAAATAGCATTAATGGTCTAAGTAAAATGTTAGATTGGGGTTTACGTTATTTTTTTTTTCTTGTTTTCATTTCTTAAACATTGCCATAAATGACTCTTAAACCAAGTTCAAATAAGTCTTGAAAACCTTTTTTTTTATTTTGATGAAAAACAATTCTTCTTTTCTTTTATAAATAATGGCTACCTTAGCCGAAGCAATTCAATCGGCCGTCTAAATCAGTTGAATTGATCGTATGAAAACATTTTTTTTACTTTATTACATCCCTTTATTAACTTTTTTTTCCTTACACTTTATTTATAAGAATCGTAACATACAACAATATACATTACAGTACATAGTGATTTTAGCATTTGTCGATTCAAATTACATAATAAAGATTGAGACTAATACATTTATTCACATCGTGAAATCGACATTCACCTCAATCAAACCCATTCTTAATCGCTCACTCAGCGCTCCATTCATTCCAAACATTCACTCAAACCATACAAAAACGCTAAACCCCCCATTGAAAACTTTATATAGAATAAACAACGTCATTCTAAACTTTGATAAAGAAAAATCGCGACGTCACTGACATAATTCAAATTGTTAGCTTCTCATAGGTTCTTGAAGAAGTAGGAAGCTATTTATAGAACTTGTATGCATGTTTTGTTGAAGGGAGGTAATCAATATCGCCAATCTTGTTCATCCTGCGACACAGGATTACCCTCCATTAATTTCACTCAAAACTAGCTCCATACTCTCATTTTATTTCATTCCTAAATCATTCCAGAAGCATTCACCTTGTCAATTTCACAATGCTGTTAACTGTATAATGTAAACCCCACTTGTACTCAACTGAAAATTCATCCAAACTTAAAATTGGAATAAGAATATTTTATCTAATCTTTAAACGTATTGCAAACGCGGCAATAACAAAATACTAATATTTTCTAAATTTTTCATAGGATAGATTATCATGAGTAATACAGCTTTTGATTTAGGTTTGAGTAAACCTTCAATTGAGCACGTGAATAGCATACAAATGAAATTGATCTTTTTTTTATGGAAACCTGTATGATGTTAGGATATTTTAAGGACTTTCATTTCATAAATAATTTGCGAACAAGATTTTCTTTATCTTTGTTCAATTTGTAAAATTAACGTTTCATCGTTAGATCATATTTCTTTCTCGAGTGAAATACTTTTTCTAAACACAAGGTTTATGGCAGACAAACATAGACAAAGATCAGACTGCAGGCGGATCTCAGCTTATACAGTCTTCTTTTTACTGCTTTTTTATTACAAAAAATTAAACTCGACTCATTGATTTGATCAAGATGAAGCCAATCTTTTAAACAAAAGTCAGGAAGAGAGAGAGATCGTATGAAAACATCATTTAGGTGAGGTTATTTCATATATTATTCTTTATTGGCTGTATCTTGGTATATATCTTTACAAGATAATTTACCTTATTTTTTTTACAGGCCATGTTAGTTTTTGGTATCATCACCTATAGAGATTTGACCTACGAAGGAAAGGGCGATACCTACTACTATCCCAGTTACTGTAGGGTTATTGGCTGGCTCCTTACATTGTCTTCCATCATACTTATTCCTGCCGTTGCTTTTTACAATCTGTGGACGGCCAAGGGCAGCTTTATTCAGGTAAACAACAATAGAATTCTTTGTGGATGAGAATATTGAAGGTGGTGATATAAATTTGGCCCATACGATCCTTGAAAATAATCTTGATTAGAATTTGGTATAGATCAATAACCTCAATTTCTTAAGGTACAATGCGGAGTAACAAACCTTCATTGCTTAATACTAGGTGTCTTTCCTTCAAATGAAATCTAGCATATTGATTATATCAGTTTCTTTTGATATGCATATTATAAGTATAAATCCCGTTGGAATCGTTGCATGTTTTCTCTTTTTAGCGGTTGAAGAATACACTGAAACCAGTACTCCAGAAGCACCAGATGAGGCCGAGCGATAGCATGTCGAAGATCAATTATGTGACGGAAAGTGGGATGACGAATGATGTCGCTGACTCACTGTTATAAATCAACCCCTAGGAATCATTTATTGTAGTACTGTAAAATCTAGTCAGGCTAAGTGGTGACATGATATTGCACCAGGTCACTAAGTCCTGCGTGCACCTGTGGTCATTATTTTGAGGATGAGATACCTATATCTTAAATTACAGACACTACATTGAACCCAGAGTTAAATTGTTTCGTCAGATACGTTTTTCCACCCTTTGAGTGCATAATTGCTTCTCCATAACTCCACAAACGTATCATTTGAATGTTATGGTAAAATTTTCAAATACGTACAAATTCTATTGAAGAAACCGGACGATTCAAGTCCATAATTTTATAGAATGGTGAAATCCAACAAAGTATTATGGTATGATGGGTGAAAATAATTATCACACTGATGTGAAGTGTTTGGAACCCAATTTTAATGGCACTTCATTTGCCAAGAAAAGCAGTGTATGTCTACGTAAATTATGTATCAAAATGAATCTATTAATGAGCACAATAAGACAAGCAACTTATGACTGTCATAGCTATAGTACTTTAGCCGAAATATTGTGGTAAAGCACTGTAGCCAAAATATTCTGGTAAAGGGCCATTTGTACAGAGCAAACAACTGCATGACGGTAGTATAAAATTCGCTCGTATTTAAACAAGATACTGTCTAAAGTAACGTAGCAATTTATTAGTCCCCCACCGGTTACCGGTTGGGGGACTATAGGTTTGCTCGATTCCGTCTGTCCGTTCGTCCGTCTGTCTGTCCGTCCGTCCGTCCGTCCGTCTGTCCGTCTGTCTGTCACACTTTTGTCCGGGCTATATCTTCTAAACCATATGAGCTAGCAACTTCAAACTTGGTACACTTATAGATCTCATTGAGGAGAAGTGTCATGTTCAAGAACCATAACTCTGCCACACCCACTTTTTTAGTCATTGCCCTTTGTTGTTTTTAGCCTTACATTCTTGTCCGGAACATATCTCCTAAACTATGTGTGATAGCAACTTCAAACTTGGTACACTTATAGATCTCATTGAGGAAAAGTGCCATGTTTAAGATCCATAACTCTGCCACACCCACATTTTGAGTTATTACCCTTTGTTGTTTTTAGCCTTACATTCTTGTCCGGATCATATCTCCTAAAATATAAGTGCTAGCAACTTCAAGCTTGGTAGATCTTATTGAGGACAAGTGTCATGTTCAAGAACTGTTATTCCTCCACGCCCACTTTTTGAGTTATTGCCCTTTGTTGTTTTTACCCTTACATTTTTGTCCGGATCATATCTCCTAAACCACAAGTGCTAGCAACTACAATCTTTGTACACTGATAGATCTTATCGAGGACAAGTGTCATGTACAAGAACTGTTACTCTGCCATGTCCACTTTTTGAGTTATTGCCCTTTGTTGTTTTTAGTCTTACATTCTTGTCCGGATCATATCTCCTAAATTATAAGTGCTAGCAACTTTAAACTTTAT
This sequence comes from Fragum whitleyi, assembly GCA_948146395.1. Classification (NCBI taxonomy): domain Eukaryota; kingdom Metazoa; phylum Mollusca; class Bivalvia; order Cardiida; family Cardiidae; genus Fragum; species Fragum whitleyi. The sequence goes on from OX411549.1 coordinate 35,880,115, forward strand.
ACACGTATAGCTCTCATTGAGGAGAAGTGTCATGTACCAGAACTGTTAATCTGCCACACCCACTTTTTGAGTTATTGCCCTTTGATGTTTTTACCTTTACATTTTTGTCCGGAACATATCTTCTAAACCATAAGTGCTAGAAACTTCAAACTTGCTACACTTATAGATATCATTGAGGACAAGTGTCATGTACAAGAACTGTCACTCTGCCATGTCCACTTTTTGAGTTATTGCCCTTTGTTGTTTTAAGTCTTTCATTCTTGTCCCGTACTTGTCTCCTAAACCATAAGCCCTAGCAACTTCAAACTTTGTACTCTGGTAGATCTCATTGAGAAGAAGTGTTATACACAAGAACTGTTACTCTGCCACATCCACTTTTTTAGTTATTGTCCGTTGTTGTTTTTATCCTGAATTTTTGTCCGGACCATATCTCCTGAGCCATCAGTGCTAGCAACTTCAAACTTGGTACACTTATAGATCTCATTGAGGACAAGTGGCATGTACAAGAATCATTCTTCTCCGCCCACTTTTGGAGTTTTTGCCATTGGTTGTTTTTACTCTTATATTTTTGTTTGGGACATTTTGTTCAAAACCTAATGTGCTAGCAACTTCAAATTTTGTATACAGTTATAGATCTAGTAAGTAGGAGATATATTATAAGAAAGGATGTTTTTTTATCCGGTGGGGGGCTCCTGTATTGCATCGCAATACGACATGCACTTGTTTTCACTTATTCTATAAACACACATGTCGTGTATGCCATTCTATTTTTGTAAGCGTGTAGATCTATGTTAGTTATGGTGTGTTATCACAACATAAATGGACATTAGTAGTTTAAATACCTGTAAGGTTGGTTAGCAAATATATCAATTTCAATATCACAAAATGATAACTATATGAGCCAGTGCGTGACATTTCCCATAGTTTCACATAAGCGTAGTGTTAACACTCTGACCAGCCTGTGCATTAGCACAGTCTGATCAGAGTCTCCACTTCGCGTTGAACAGATAGCTAAGTACCTATATATCATCTGTACACAATCATAAATTATTATTTATACAGTGTGTGGCTGCCCAGGATGGCGAATGTCTGTCCATCAAGCGCACATGAAATTGTTGGAAATGTCACGCACGGGCTCATATGGTTCTTTTTTATAGATCATTTACTTCAACCTATAATTTGAAATAAATCTCAGAAAATATTTTTCCAATAGAGTGGTGTGATGTTGCAACACAATTAACTTTTTTAAAGCAGACCAAACCTGTTTGATATGTATGATGACAAAATAAAGGGAAATTGTTTTTTCAAAAGAGCCTTTTGAGACTGTGTTTTGTAGCAGTTCCTAGTAGGTACATTTGTCTACATTCTGTCCAAATTTAGGCAAAGTTTATCAAGTTGTTGAAGTTGTTGGTTTTGAAAAAAATATCCCTCTTTCAGAATGGTTTGGCTATTCTGTTATGAGATGGGGCCTCTAATGCTGTGTCGCTGCTTGTGCTCATCTACAGCTTCAACTTGATATTTTGTTTAGTAGGGCAAACTGTCTTTTTCTGTAAATAGAAGCAGCATTAAAATTAGTTCAAAAACGCTTAAATACATGAACCAAAAGAGATATTCCTTTCACACCTTTGACTGACTTGTTGACGGTTATTTATCAATAGAAAAAAGACCATGCCTTCTTTTTAAGAATACAGTGTTATGGATGTCATTTCAAGATTAATTGCCATTAAAATTCAGTAAATGTTATTTTCAAAAGATTAACCTTTAATATTCGGTCAAATTTTGGTTCGAAAAAAAAGGAGAAAATTTTAGATAGAGGGAAAAATTGTTTTTTATTCTTGATTTTGTTTATTACTTGTTAAAAAAAATGTCTGTTTTTGCATATACATGTATAATGATATAATGACAATGGAACATATTTAAAGTCATTTTTCTTTGAAATGTGCTCAGCTTTTTAAAATAGCATATTTTACCCTCTATTACATAATTAAAAAAAACAAAAACAAAATATATATATATATATAATTAAATTATTTGAATGAAAAATTTATGACTATAATACAACGTTTCAAATGGTCTTTTATGTGCTTTCGGTATACAATATGGCTGCAAAATAGTCAAATAGGCCCTGCTAATTACAGTATTGGAAAATGTCAAAAGACGAACAAACAGACCATATAAGTAAAACCTTCCTAGGTGTTATTAAGAGAAACATTGAGATTATGCACGTTGTAAGGTTTAAAAAAAGTTATTACACTATTTGCCAAAGATCATCGAGTATAGAAAGCCTGGTATTTTTGTAATTTTAGCGTTTGTTTCACATCGGTGATGTTTAAAATCACAAAAAATAGAACAAGAAAGGTTAAGGTGTCTTGTTTTTGGTAATTTATTATAAAAAAATTAAATATCCATCAGTGAATTATTCATCGCTGTGCTCATCAAAGAACACACACCACCTTCCCCTTTCCCTACTCTTAATGCCTTTGAACGGACATCGTATATGACAGTTACTTTAGCATCATAGAGCGGTTTTGGTGACATCTTGTTATGTCCTATTGCTACATGGCTTAAACTGATTTAAAGCGGTTCATGGATAGCCTCAAACGGCGACTAGGAACTATGGAACTTCCTTCTCGTGAAAAGCAAAGATTGTCTACTACGGTAAAACTTTTTGGTGCATTGATTGATTGATTGAATGGAGTTTAACGCCGCTTTCAACATTATTTCAGTTATATCGCGGCGGTTGGAGCACCTAACAATGGTTTCCTGGTATTTCCCTCACCAGTACATCCACCACATTCTTTCCTAGCCTCCAGCTACTATCTCACATAGGTCTACGATTATCAATCCATTGGTGAGAGACAAATAGTAGGAAAGAATGAGTGCCGCCGTCGGGGATCGAACCCGGGACCTCTAGATTGACAGTCCGACGCTTTTTGCGCATCGAGCTCCCTATCATAGGGTCCTTATTTCCGTCATCGAAGTCCTGTGCTACCGAGTTCTATTTCCAGTAGCTGTTACAATCCCTTCCTATATTGTCCTTCAAGGATTAATGGGTGTTCGTTTTTCTATTTGGTGTATAAGCTGAATCTTTCGGTAGAAGGTACGAGATCGTACTTGGGTCTATGCCTGTAAGTTACTTCTGAACGGGAACTCTTTGTTAAAGCAAGCCTAGGTCATCAAAGGCGACTTACTCACTGATTTAAAATCACTAACCCAATATTGTCGACTTTCTTTGAATAGTCCGATAAACAAATAAATACGAAACGCGCTCATAACAGATGGTCGTCTTTTGAATTTTTGGTTATGTGTAAACGAGATTTTCATATGTCATGCAAGATCGCGGTGTTTTTTTGTTTTTTTTTGGGGGGGGGGGGGGGGGACCAAAATGTCGCCTGTACTACTTAACTGTGTGAAGCAGCGTTGTATCCGATCAACAAAAACAAATTCAGTAAAGCAGACGGCAAACAACTTATGATATTCGTTTTCCAAAGCATTTCAATGAGTTATTCTAAACTTTTTAAAGGTGCGCTCAAGATTTTTATCATTTGTCTTCCACCAATGAGCTTATAATCGTAGACCAATGGTGATAGCAGCTTGGGGCTAGGAAAGGATATAATGGTAGTAATTGTGTGGGAAAGTTCTACCAGTCATCTATTGTTAGGTGCTACAGCTACCGCGATATAGCTAAAATAATGTTGAAAGTGGCGCAAAAACCCATTAAAATTTCACAAAGCATGGTATGTGTCAAATAAAGCAAAGCAAAAAAATGTACAAAGAAGAAAACTATGCACGTTTATGAAATTAGATTTGATGTTCATAAGATATCTAGGATTTGAAAGATCGCATCAATCGATTTAGAGAATTTACTTATCAACCAAGTCTTCTATTTAGACAGCGTACTGTGCTACCAACATTTTCATAGATGTAATTTCAAAGTTGTAAAATTTACACATTTAGTTACAGAATTTAGGTCGCCCACTAACAAATTTCACCTACATTAATTTGATTTTTTAGGGTTATTACAATTAAGCGCTGAAAATGATTACATGATAAATAGAATAACTTGTAAGTGTCTTAAAATATCAATGTAATCTGTTATAGGCTTAGAGAAATTATCATAACAAATTATCCCAATTTCTACCAGATAACATCTATATTTTAAGACACTAACATGTTATTCTTTATTTATCAACATGCTCAAGGAATATTGAGAACATCTGTATTTCATAATCAAGAGCATATATAAATCGTCTTTCATGATGAATGAATGAATGAATGAATGAATGAATGAATGAATGAATGAATGAATGAACGGGTGTAAATATTCATAATAATATTACAAATAATAATAATAACAATAATATTAATAATTATTATTATTATTATTATAAGAATAATGATTATACTACAAAACATTATTATTGTCATCAATATTATCATTATCATTTCACGATTTTATACATATCTTGTTTTGACCGTTCTCCTCAAATTAGACATTGGTTATATGAATTGAAAATAATGAATGATAGAAATCTCATACTTTTTGGATCGATATTATTGTTCTTTTTGACATAACTTTCTGTTGGTAACGACTTCAATGTCATCAGCAAAGCTATTTGTTTCGTTTCCACTTATTGAGTAAAATTTAAAACATAGGCAATGCTTTTAAATCTTAAAGTTGTAGTCTTTATAACCTATTTCACACGTTTGCTGTTTGATTTATGGAAAAACCTTTCGGTGCAGAACAAAGTCAATGTCATCAGTCAATAGCAAGGAGACATGCCTATATTATTGAGAATTGTTTTCTCTTTTTTTTCCTTTTTCGTTTTCTCCCTCATTTGAATGGTAAGTCACAAGGTCTTCGATTTTCACGTGATTTTTTCGCGTTACAAAATCTTTCTAAATCTTCATTCGGTTTGATAAGTTCAGTTCATTTTTTATGATAGATTTGTGCGCATTTTTAACATTAAGCATAACTTTGGATAACTAAGTGATATGGCCTTGATATTTCACACGTACATTGCTCGCATTGCTTAGGGCAAAACTTTTCAGTACATAACAATATCAAGGTCATCAGTCAAGGTCAAAGTAATAATTTCAATGTAACTTTCTTCAGTCAAGATAAAAATCTAATCATTTACTTTAACTTTTTGATGGTGAGGTTTAAACATATTTTATTCAGAAAATTTTACAGACAGTATAATGTACAACATATTTTGTGATAAGGATTGGAACGAAAGCTTGGGAAACTTATAAAGTTCCTCTCCTAACATCAGCTACCGTAATAAAAGGGTATATGTTCAGAATTTTAAAACAGGTAATACATATTAGAGAAAAAAATATATAAGATTAGTGATACAACAAAAAATACCATATGTAAAAAAATAAGGGTTGAAGGTTATTGGTAAGGTTATTGGTACGTACAGAGAAGGGCCTATTTGATAAATTTTTATATTTCCCTTTCCATGCTGGAGTACATTTTTGAAATCTTTCACTCCTACGTATAAATTCGTGTAAAGCATCAAACAATAATTCGTTATTCCTATAAGAAATGTTTTCATCACCAAACAAAATGTTTTTAATATCAACAGAGGATAGTTCTTCCACTGATTGAATGAGAGATATTCGTATGTCTGAGTAGAATCTGCATTTGAAGAAAAAGTGTGTGCTAGATTCGATTTCGCAATATCTACAGAGAGGAGATTCAAAAATATTTCGCTAGAAGAGGTGTTGGGAAAGAGAACTATAATCGTTTCTTACGCGAGCAGGAATTGTTGGCATTTTCCTGTCTCCGTAAAAAAATAACTGATTCGGAACTGGTTTCTCTCTATTCAGTTCGAGTTTAAACGATGAAAGTGATTCGACATTTTTAATTTCAGGTGGAAGTTCATTCCATTGACTTATAACTGACGGGTGAAAAGACATTTTATACTGGTCAGTTTTGCATGCAATACTTTTTATCTGAATAGAATTACGAAGATTATACGAAGATGTGCTTCCAATTGTATTAGGAACTAACGCACAAAAGTAGCTAGGAGCTAAACCAGATTTCATTTTAAAAACATTAAAAGTTTATGCTTTCGCCTCCGTTCCCTCAACGTTTCCCACCCAGATTCCCTCATTAAATTTACGATTGAGACCAATTTGCTGCACCCTGTTACAATTCTTGCAACTTCATTTTGATTTTTTTCTAATTCTTCTTGTTGGCTTATATTAATGTTGTCCCAAATTACGTCCCCGTATTCAAGGATTGGCCTTATAAACGAAAAATAAAGTATTTGAAGCGAGAGGCGATCTAACGTGTATTTAAGACGACGCATTGAATTGATTCTAGTTGGATTCCCGACAATAATCGATAGACTTGTGTCGTCTGCGAAAAGGTTAATAGATGATTGGATACTTTCAACTATGTCATTAATGTAAACTAGAAATAATACAGGGCCTAATATAGATCCTTGTGGAACACCAGCTTTAATATCACATAAGTCAGATGACCCCCCTGGAATTATAACTCTCTGTTTTCTTTTGGAAAGGTAGTCTTCGAGTAGACCTAGCAAGTTGTCTCGGATACCTGCAGATTCTAATTTCAAGATAAGTCCTTTATGCCAAACTTTATCAAAGGTTTTACTTATATCAAAGAACACGACCCGGATTTCCAGACCGTTATCGAGAGCCTTACCAATTTAATTATACAAATGAGTTAATTGGTTGACGGTAGAGACTCATGGCAAAAAGCCAGACTGTGTAGGAGTGAAAAAAATATTAGATTTCAGATGGTTATATATGTTTTTAAAGAACATTTTCTCAAATACCTTTTCAATATTTAATAGCGAAACTGGTCTATAGTTAGATGGGAGGGAATGAGTCGCCACCTTTATAAATTTGACACACATTAGAGATTTTCCAAGAAGAAGGAAAATGCAACTCTGAAGACAAAGATTGAAAAGATGACATAAAGGTGCACAAATTTGAGAGGCTGATTCCATCAGGACTCTATTGCGAATTCCATCTGGTCCATTTGCCTTACCAGCTTTTAGTGTTTGAATAGTATCGTGTACTTCAGTCGTTGTAACAGCCAATATTGCAAGAGAGTTTTCAACTAATGTAGGATAATCATTTGGCAGTGCTTGAAGAGAATCATCGACGTATGATTGACTAGTGAAGTATGAATTGAACACGTTTGCTTTCGCGTCATCTTCAATAACCATTGTACCCAAAACGTGGTCTAAATTTTAATTTATGGTGTCATTTCAAGATTTTAACCCACAGAGAACCTCCTTGGATGGCTATTTTTCTCCTAGCCCGTCACGATTATGAATAAATCCTTAAAAAATCATAGCAAAATACATGTAATAAAATATATTTATAATTAAAGCAAGAAGTTCTAAAATCATTTCTTCCTCTTATGTTTGGAGTGTATATCAAAAATCCCCGTTTTGTTTATTTCTTTTTTTATGTTAGGATTGTTGAAAACATAGCAGAAATAATACATTCAATAAGCGCTTCCATATGCTCGATTACAAGTTATGGCTCTTCTGTTCAAAAAAAGATAAGACGTCACTGTCTGGTTTGTTTCAGTAAAGTCCTCGCCCATTATGACATAACGTCTTTTGTGTGTGTGTGTGTTTGAATGGAGTTTGGCGCCGCTTTCAACAATTTTAAGTTAAATCGCGGCGGCTATATTACCAAAGAATGTATTCCTGGATTCTAGGTACGTAGCTCACTTATTCGAACAGTTCGCCATTTTATGCGATATATATTTTTTTTAGGGGGGGGGGGCTTTTTTAATAGCGATCTTTCGTTGGCTGAAACTGATTAGGAAGATCGATAAAATAGTCTTAAAGTTCTGATGGGATTTAATGATATGTTACAAAAATCTTTTTAATTATTTCATTTGATACAGAGGATGTTATAAAGCCATTTACAATCAAGATACAAGATATTTTAATAGGCGTAAACTTTACAGGTTCTTGTCATATTACAATTACATACAATAAATTTAAACCAAAACGTGACCAGTAATTAACGAACAATCTGCAGTTTCTGTATACAACTTGAAAGACAATCTGGGCTGTTCAAGATCTATGAAAGAAAATATAATCGTTAAGAAAGAGCGATACTATTCCCAAGCACTTAATTATAACTATATTAGCATTTGAAATAATATTGCACTATACAGGAAAAGAAAATTCAAGTTATCAACATTAAATTTGATCTGTTTCACCCTAAATTAGTTACAACGAACGTTTTTTCTATTTCTAAGGTTAAATTCATACCAGTTTATTTTATTGTGTGCCGCAAGTTCAAGAATAATATGTATATACTAACTCGGTTACCCGAAATGATTTTAATCCTGTATTTGATTTACAAACATTAAAGATATATAGGCCTATATATAATCATTTTGGATGAGACAAACGAATTAAAATAACCAATTTTATATACCGTCATTAAAAGCCATCCGTAAAATTTTATTTTCTATATTCATATTGAGAGTCCCTGATTTATTCGTGCTTTTTTTTTTTTTTTTTTTTACTTGAATAAACGACTGGATTTGAAATAACCAAAAAACTATTCGATGTATAACAGCTAAAGTGAAAGTATGCATTAGAACATAAAATCAAATTAAATGTGCAATGATACGCGTTATCTTCCGATAGGTGGCATTTTTCAACAATCTTCGGAGAATATGACATGCGCAGACAACGCAATGATACGGGATAACATTCCAGTCTAGATCGTATTTCGGGCTAGTCTATGGGCCTACTTATTTCTCGCCCTATCGTGGCCCGATTTTCGGCTTGAAACCCGCCCTGCATTCAGACTGAAAAAGGTTGCAAACCGGTTTCAAATTATACCCCGCTTTACAGGCAAGTATACGGGTAAAGCGGGATATCACTTGAACCGGTTTGTCAACAAGAATGCACAGCTGGGTTCAAGCCGAAAATCGGGCCACGATAGGGCGAGAAATAAGTAGGCCCTATTTCATATGGAGTTGCTGCCCTTGTTTGGAAAAAAACCTGAATCGGCATTGAAACCCCTTGATTTTCGTGGTAAGTTTCATTAAGAAGAACCCAAATTTTACTAAATATATATTAATCTTTTTTTTAAATAAAAAATAACCACTAAAATATGAATTAGAATAACTATCAGGTTTCATTCACGGACAGGACCGATGTGTAGTATTTTTCGGATGTGAAGAACATTCGGATTGACAGATTATTTTACAGGTTTTTTTTTAGCTCCGCTCTTTAATGAAGAAAAAAAAAACCCGAGGTATTGCCACCACATTCACGTCGTTTCTCTAACAGTTAGCACGACAAACTTCAAACTTGTCCATAGCGTCCTGTCAACTCTGCCTTGCTTGTAATAAAACCTGTGTTCAACTGATCCGGTCAACTTGGCCTGTACAACATATTTATACAGTGTTTAAGAAAACAGTGTATTTACACATGTATTGGTTAGTTAATTAAGTTATTTTAGTGTAATTTAAGGACCTATGATCTTAATATAATAATTTTCACGTATTTTTTCGGTCTTAATATTCACCCCGGGACACCTCTGGACTCCCCGAGACACCCGTGATGCATCAAATATGAGATATATACAATAAAAAGATTGATATGTATATATCAATTATACAAACATACATATTAAATGTTTTATGAGTTATTTACATATCTTAATTCAGTCCAAGGATGTAAGTGATATTGTTTTGTGAATTCACATAAGCATAAAAAATACAGGGGTGTGGAATTCCCATGCCCGACTTGTCCGACTTGGGCTTTTGTACTTGAGGACAAGTAAATTTTTCTAAGCCACTTGTCCAAGGACAAGTAAATACCAGGGCAAATCTTGGAATGTTAATTAAAAGAATTAAGAAAGAAATCATCTTAATGTTCATATCATAGGGTAGAAAACATTGTTTTTAATGAAGAAAATGCTGGATACCAGCATTTTCTTCATCAAAAGGCAATGTTTTTTTTTCAAATTTTTCTATATACTCTTTAGCGGACAAGTTCATTTTGATCCTGGACAAGTATAAAATCCGCTTTTACTTGTCCAGGGACAAGTGGAGAAAACTCGTATTTCCACACCCCTGAAAAATAAGTCCCGAGGTTCTTCTCTTATCCTGTGAGAAATTGTTTTGTGAGCTCATATATACACTTATATATAGTCCCGTTCTTTTTATTATTTCAGGAGAAGTAGTTTACTAGGATTTCTTTGCAATCCAAATTAGTCTCAGGGTGCTTCTTATCCCACCATGATGAAAACAATTTGTGGATTCGTATATGCATATAAAATTAGTCCCCGAGAGTTTCTTCTTAAAGGAGAAATTCTTTTGAAAGCTATAAGCTCAATTGAATAAAGTCCTGAGGTGTCTCTTATCCTTTGCGGAAACGTTTTGTGAATTCGTATATGCATATGAAATTAGTCCAGGGGTTCTTTTCTTATCCTGTAAGAAAGCTTGTATATCATTTATATTTAGTCCTGGGGTGTTTCTTATTTAAAGAGAAGACTTTTTTTGCACTTTAATTTAGTCACGGAGTATTTCTTATCATATAAGAAAACAACTAAGTTGTGAGTTCGCATATATATGCATCTGAAATAAGTCCCAGAGTGTTTCTTCTTCAAAGAGAAATCGCTTTGAACGTTCTCTAGTGCATTAAATTTAGTCCCGAGGTTATGTTATCCCTTGAGAAATCAATATGGGATATGGTATATGTATATAAAATTAGTTTCAGGGTTTACTTATCCTATAGAAACTATTCTTAGAGCTGGCATAATGCGTTATAATTTCGTTGTGGGGTTTTCTGACCCTATGCTAAATAGTTTTTGAGCTCATATATATATGCATACAAAATAAGTAACGGGATAATTCCTGTTTTATGAGAAATTGAACTGTGAGTTTTCTGTGCATTTGTTTTTATTTCGAATGATGGTTTTTTTTTCTGTTTTTTTTTTTTTAAACATATGATAAATAATTTTTTAAGCTCAGTGTTTTTCTTATTTTTCGAGAAATTGTTTTCAAAGATTTCAATGAAAATTAATTTGGTCCCGGAGTTATTCTTGCCCTGTACAAAATCACCTCTCGAGCTCGTTTTTATGCCCCCGATAGGGAGGCATAATAAATTTGACTTGTCCGTCCGTCCGTCTGTCCGTCCGTCTGTCCGTCCGTCTGTCCGTCATTCCGTCCAAAAACTTTAACATTGGCCATAACTTCCTTATTACTATCAAAGCGGTGTCGGGGGCATTGTCATCTTACAGTGACAGCTCTTGTTGCATATAGAATTAGTCTCGGGATGTTTCTTGTGTTGCACGAAATCCTTTTTTGAGTTCAGTTTGTAAGTTATATCTGTATTTGAATAAAGTCGAGGGGTGTTTTTTTTATGAAGTTTATAAACATCGGCTCTTTAATATTACGTAACTCTGATGAAATTTATATGAATTTTTTTGTGAACAACTTTTCCGGAAACATGGATCTGATTCTAATAACACTGATAAAACGCGTCCCAGGGTTGAATAAAACACATTCTAAAAACAACAATTTACTTTACATGAATCCCGGGGTGGTGCCACATTCGCAATTTATAATACTCCTTGAAAAAAACAAGTCCTAACATTTCATAATTTATAATATTATTGCAAATAATCAATTGTAGAAATTGTAAAAGAATTGTTTTTTGCAAATCAAAATGAAATGCTATTCGGTGATCAGTAACGGTTAGATGTCACGGGGTATCTGTCTCATTACAATGATCATAATTAGTGTATTACAAATTCAACAAGTCGGAATTCTTCTTCATATTTAACCAAATGCACATTTGTATATTCAAATTCTTATTGCTTAATGGTATTAATATCCTACTTTTTATGCAAAAACGTCCTGGGATGTCTCAGTGCGTCCCGGGGTGATTATCAAGACCCCATATTTTTCATCTTTTGTGCACAGAAAAAAAAAATGAAAATGAATTTAAAGTAAAGGTGATCTATTTCTTTATAGTTTCCAGAGAAATCTGAAAAGGCACTTGTCCTGCAGGGACAATAATAATTATTTACAATAATAATAATGGTGAAATTTGATATAGACCTAAGTCTTAAAAAAACATATTTTCCCAATAAGCACAGTATTTACAAATAACACTTGAAGAAGTCAGTATAAATCAATATAAAAAAAAGAAACACAGGCACAAAAATATAATTACATTGCATCATTAATAATAAATTCATACATTACCTTTATAATACATATAGAAGCCAAGTTGACTAGTCGAGTTGACAGGCCGAGGTATTCATAGTCTGAGTTTGTGATTCAATTTATCCTCCTGAAGTTGACTGAGTTTCGGAACATGGAAAAAAAAACAAGAAGGATTTTTAATGTATACCTACACAGGGCTCATGCTAGTGTTTGAAATTGAGGAGTCATTGGCTCCTAAGTCATGATATTCTGGGGCTCAAAACTTATTCTTAAGGGATGAATGTCAGAAATAGGCAAATTGTGTATAGAATTTTACAGGTCTCAATGAGAATTGACATATGTTGTAATAATATAAAGCAAAAAAATAATCAGTAGAATTGTAAATAGTATACATGATCATTGAAAATTTGAGAGATAAAACCCATTTTTGACCCGAAGAATTTTCTCTCAAGGGGGTCACAATGCCCCCCCCCCCTTGAGGTCAATTTCCAAAGTCAAAGTACATGTAGTATGTTTTTCAGATTTTTTAGGGTCAAAACACTGTTTAAGGGTCAATCACGATTCCTGTTAATCAACCTGAAGTTCATCTAGATCTATCCTTGCATTGGTAATTTTAATTTGAACAGAATATAAGACATTCTTCAACTATGTAAAGAGTGATATTACTAGAATGCTAGTCCTGTTTTGTTACACCTGTTTTGCTAATTATCATGATGAGTTCACAAAAATTGTTTATATTCCCTCTTGTATGATGACCATAGAATTACATATGTAAAACTCTTACAGATTTGAAAGTATACAAGATGGCAGATAATAGTGGACAGGAAAACAGTCCCAATGGCACACAGAATCAACAACAAACTCAGCAAACTACAGTCTTGGTAAACTTTTATTCCCATCTTTCACTTTGATTTGAAATATTGGATTGTTTGAGATTTGGTTACCTGTTTTAGTGTATATCATGACTGTCTATGTGAATACAAATGTAAAGCTGTGTACTTCAGAATGTTTTATGAATGTGCTCAAGTTTTCCATAAACAAACAAAATCATACCAGTTTTAGTAGCCACCTGTATCCAGAACCAACCTGTCTGAGTTCCCAAATGAGGCATTTAAATGAAGCATTTCAGTGGTTTAGTGCTAAACAGTTGTAACTGTCTATAATCTTACCGATCGCCCTATTTTTTCCTCCAATGAAAGGCCGCTATTTCGTTTGAAATTCAAAAAATATATCCCATAACCTGACGATCTACTCGAATAAGTGAGCTACGTGACTTTAGGTCATAATGGGCGGGGACTACATCAACACCAGACAGTGACGTCATAATCTTGTCTGATAAAATGTCTCGAAAGACCCTTAAATAATCGAGTATTTATTAAAAAAAAAACAACGTTTTGTGAATGTTTTTTGAGATATGCTTATACACATTTTCTCATTAAAAGGAGGGGAAAATTCTTGAATATTTTGTCTGCATGTAAATCAAGATAAGATTTATGGGGTAAAGCAATCATTCTGATAACAAAATATTTATCCACATGGTTTACAACAGTAAGAATGACATCGACGAGTTTGCCAAAACCGATCCTTTCTGTACTCCACATTTTCACATTGACATAAAAAAAAGAAGAGACGACAGGGTTGAAATAATATAAAATCTCACTTCCTTTTTAAAACGAATACTTAGGATCTTTTGAACGACATTTTAATCTAGTAGTTCTGCAAAGGTCCCAATCTTAGCAAAGTACAATCAAATGTTCCTATGAGAGGTACATGTATGCAGAATAATTGTAGAAAAAATATAAATGCCTACTTAAAGGATTCTGGGGATACAGATATTTGCAAAAGAAATTCATTCTATGGATGTTTTGCCTGTGAAAGCTAACTAATATCGAAATCCAGTGTCACCCGTTTTACTATGACTATCGGTTGGGAACCAAATCTTGGTAACTACAGCTTTTCAATGCACTATGAATGTTTTTCTACTAACGTCTTGTTGCACACTTTATATATTATTGAAAATGAATATGCCGTGGTTTTGTTTGTTTATATGGGGGTTAAACAGCGCTTTCAACAATCTTTCAGTTATATCGCGACGGGGCACCTAACAACGAATTCCTGGTATTTCTTACACCAGTACTACAACTCCTTTTCTATACTCCAGCTGCTACCCCCGATAGGTCTACATGTTATCAACCAATAGTTGGAAGACAATAGTCGGAGAGGATGAGTGCCGCCATCGAGGATCGAACCCGGGGTCATTTGAATGATAGTCCGACGAGCTAACACTACGCGGCTGAATATGCCGTAGTAGATAACTGTTTTTCTAGAAATACAAAATCCCTCGAGGAAGGAATAATGTCCGCAAAAACTAACTAAAAGGAATACAGTATCCATTAGCAGCAATCACGAGGTTTGTTCACCGAACGTTCTCAACTGATTTTCCACGCCAAATGACAAAATAATTACAGAAACCCGACGGTGATTAAATTCGCTCCTCCCACTTTTTGTTTACCTCGATTTGATTGAAGAATGTATGACGCAACAAAAATGAATGACATCATTGATTGACATGCAACACAATTAAACTAGCTTCATTTGATGAAAAAATAAGTCAATCGGTAAAACAGTTATAGTTCATATTCTGACAATTTACGCGTAAAACCTTGCGCTCCGCTAACGCTACACTTAGGTTATATCGCGTAAATTGTCAGAAATGAACTATAACTATTACTTACCGATCGCCCTAATTTTTCAGCCAATGATCGACCGCTATTTCATTTGAAATTCAAAAAATATATCGCATAACCTGACAATCTGTTCGAATAAGTGTGCTACGTGACTTTATGTCAATATGGGCGGAGACTGTAGAACAAACCTGACAGTGACGTCATATCTTGTCTTGATATCTTGTCTGGTGATCGGTCTCGAAGGACCCTTTATTTGTAATCGAGCATTCGAAAAACGCTTATTGCAAAAACTATTTCTATGGATTTTCAACAACTCTCACATTCAAATGATAAACAAATCAGAGTGTTCTAATTGGATATACATGTACAAGTCAACCAATAGAGGGAGGAATTAGCTGATTTCGATTTTCAAATTTATCTATTCTTCAGTGCCCCCTACCCCTCTCTATACTTTGTTAAATATGTTCATTCATGACGGGTTACGCGAAAATTGCCATACATTCGTAACATGGATAATCCCTGCGGGTAAAAAACTCAACATATGCTATGTATTTAGGTTTGGTGATATAAGAGGGTACATACAAGCTAAAACATTGGGCAGAACGATTAACTTGGATATTCGTTTTATTCTAAGAATTCAAAAATAGCTTAAATTACTTTGAAGCCTATTAGACCCTGGAAAGCTGTCTCGAGAATACACGAGACCCATTTAAAGGCAACGTTCATTTGGGTATCAAAACTTACCCGGCGTTCAAAACGAAAACCTTAGCGAAAAGTTGCTCCGCTTTAAACGTGTACTTATTAGCAAAGCAGGATTTTAATCATCATTGCTCGCAAATGTTTTTGCAACCTGAAAAAGGGGCTAACAACAACGGCTTCCGATGCATTTAAATTGCCGAGAAGCTGCTTGCTGCAAGCTTTATTGGAAATGAATATCAGGCAGTACGTAACTCGTTTTTTCTCACAAATTAAATCCTCATAGATGGGCATATCGTCCGCGAATAGCTTGCCAAATAGAATATAAAATACACCACAAGGTATTCATCGCCAATTGCGACTAAAGGGTAATTATTAATCCATTGAAGCCGTCTCGCCAAATGCCGAAATATAAATGAAAGCTAGAAAATTATTAAATTCGCCACTCCCCTTTTTGTTTGCGGCGATTTGATTGAATATTGTATGACGCAACAAAATTGACTTACATCATTGATTGACGTAAAACTCACTGGAGCTAGAGTTATTGGGTGAAAAATTAAGCCGATCGGTAAAACAGTTATAGTTCATATTCTGACAATATACAGGTATAACCTTGCGCTCCGCTAACGCTTCGCTTAGGTTATATCGCGTAAATTGTCAGAAATGAACTATAACTATTACATATAGTCTGTTACAACTTTCACACGAGCCATCAATTTGCAAATGTAGTCACTAGTGGAGTTTAGGAAGCATCTGTCTGTAGCATGCATTCTAACTTTTTCTGTACAGCCTCCAGATTTTATATCTCTTTGATTTTATTCTCCAGAAAACATTGTGTAAGAAAATGAAAATGATTAATATTAAGCAATTTGTCTTTTTTCTACAATATTTTCTACGATTTAATTTCAAATCACACCAACTTGATTATTGTCCTCCAAGGTTTTAGTCTGACATTAACAAAATAGGGGCCAAATACACAGTCATTGGGATCTAAAGGGTCCTTTCTTAAATTTTTGGAAATCCTTACTTTAGGTGTAGACTATTTCTTTAAGACTTCAGTCTTCTGTTTAAATACTTAGAGCTTTTTCCAAATTAAAGGTACAGAAATAGATGGAAGTATATAAATATTTTGGCATCAATTTCTGAAAAGAATTGAAGCCTCAATTCTTTTTCAGAATGTGATCCCCAAAGAGTCCATGGGACACAAATCACATAGTTTTGAGGGTCCTGACTACATAATTTTGTGTTTCATATGTGCAAATCCTCCATCCCTAAAATGCTGCAGTCATAGCGCAGTTGGTAGAGCATCAAACTGTCAGTCTAGAGGTTCTGGGTTCGATTCCTGACGGCAGCACTCTTTCTTTCCGACTATTTCTCTCTCACCAATGGTTTGATAATTGTACACCTATGTGAGATAGCAGCCGGAGGCTAGGAAAGGATGTGATGGTTGTACTGGTGAGAGAAATACCATGAATCCATTTTTAGCTCCACTGGCCGAAGGCCAGCGAGTTATTGTCATGGCGGAGTGTCCGTCGTGCGTCCATGCGTCCGTCCATGAGTAAACTTTTTCTTTAAACATCTTCTTCTCCCAAACCAATGGGCAGATTTTAACGAAACTTGGTAGAAATGATCCTTTGGGTGGGCCCCTTCTTAAATTGTTCAAAGAATTTTGATTGGCCCCCAAATATGGGCGTGGCAGGGCATGGCATTTTTTCACTTTGATTTTTTTAAAAATCTTCTCCTCCAAAATCATTGGGCCTATTTCAATGAAACTTGGCAATGATGTTCCTTGGGTGACCCTTTACTTAAATTGTTCAAGAAATTTTGATTAGCCCATAAATATGGGCATGGCAGGGCAGGGCTTATTTTGAGCCCGAAATCTTTGAACGACATCTCCTCCTGAACCACAGGGCTGATTTCAATGAAACTTTAACAGAATGTTCCTTGGGTGACCCTTTACTTAAATTGTTAAAAAAAAAATTGATTGAGCCATAAATATGGGCGTGGCAGGGTGGGCTTATTTTGAGCCCGAAATCTTTGAACGACATCTCCTCCTGAACCACTGGGCCGATTTCAATGAAACTTTAACAGAATGTTCCTTGGGTGACCCTTTACTTAAATTGTTAAAAAAAAAATTGATTGAGCCATAAATATGGGCGTGGCAGGGTGGGCTTATTTTGAGCCCGAAATCTTTGAACGACATCTCCTCCTGAACCACTGGGCCGATTTCAATGAAACTTTATCAGAATGTTCATTGGGTGACCCTTTACTTAAATTGTTCAAGAAATTTTGATTGGTCCATAAATATGGGCGTGGCTAATTTGAGTCTGAAATCTTTAAACGACATCTCCTCCTGAACCACTGGGCCGATTTCAATGAAACTTTAACAGAATTTTCCATTGGTGACCCTTTACTTAAATTGTTAAATAAAATTTGATTGGTCCATAAATATGGGCTTGGCAGGGCGGGGCTTATTTTGAGCCCGAAATCTTTGAACGACATCTCCTCCAGAAATTCTCAGCTGATTTCAATGAAACTTTAACAGAATTTTCCTTGGGTGACCCTTTACTTAAATTGTTAAAAAAAATTTGATTGGTCCATAAATATGGGCGTGGCAGGGCTTGGCTTATTTTGAGCCCGAAATCTTTGAACGACATCTCCTCCTGAACCACTGGGCCGATTTTACTGAAACTTTATCAGAATGTTCCTTTGGTGACTATTTACCTAAATTGTTCAAGAAATTTTGTTTGGTCCATAAATATGGGCATGTCAGGTGGGGCCTATTTTGAGCCCGAAATCTTTGAACCTTATGTTTTAATAAGATTGGTCAAGGGTTGCAGGTTCATTGTGATTAAGTATTTTGGTGCAATATGGACCAGAACCATTTAATCATTACTAAATAGGTCTTAGGAGATTTTGGAGCGTTAATGTATTCATTTAAAGTAAGCTTTATTTAATGAAAGTCTAAAGATTTTAAAGCCAGTGGAGCGATACAGGCCCTCTTTGGCCTCTTGTTAAGTGCTCCAGCCACCGCAATATAACTGAAAAAATGTTTAAAGTGGCATTAAACTCCATTCTATCAATCCGTCCCCAAAATTCCTGGTTCTCTGCAACTTTAGATCTAGAATTTTTTTTAAAAAATAGGAAATAAGGTAATTCTACCATTCATTTCAGGGCCACATGATGAGCAACAAGGTCGAGGCTGGTCTGTGGTTGACAAGAATGTTTACAGTAATCAGTTCTATGATGTTTCTATTGCCTTTCTTTGGGTAAGAAAATGAATTAACCTGGTCTGAATGTTAAGGTAGTGGACCCCTTATAGTTCCAAAACATTTGAGTACACATTAATTTTTCTCAATGTTAACTGAGGTATCCTAATGAAATTCATTAGGAAACCACGGTTAACACTGTTAAAGTAATTACTTCCGAAACATCTCAGAACTATTATGGGCCCACTATTTCAAGATGCTTGGTCATTTAAGGTAGTGGACTTGTAACAGTTCTGTAACATTTTTGAAGTAATGACTTTTAACAGTAGTGTTTACCAAGGTTTCCTAATGATTTCTTTAGGAAACCTCTATCAAAATTGTGAAAGGTCATGAGTTTTGAAATGTTGAGGAAATATTACAGTTCCACTACCTTAATCTTTATTTTATCTCTCAATTTTTGACCTGCTACTCACTTTGAGTACTCACTCACAGCTGAAATTTTACATTGATAAGATCCATTAGGAAAAGTATCAAGCTGGCTCAAAGTGTAGGGGAATATATAGTACATCTGTACATAGGGTAAATTTTGGGCTCTGCTCAGGTGCTCCACATTTTTGAAATAAGGAAGAAAGAAGTAATCTTTAAAAAACTTGTTCTCTGAAACCAGAAGTAGACAGCTTTCATATTTGGTTAGTATCATCTCGAAATGGACCTTTATCAAGTTTGTTCATGCCATACCCCTTGGGGACAATTTTTGGCTCTGCATGGTCACACCCTATTTTACATAGAATTAAAGAAGAAACTCTTTAATGTATTGTTGGCTAAAACTAGATTGCTTTCAGCTTTCATTTTAGGACAGGTATGTAATTGAATTTACCGGTAGTTAATTTTTAGCTAGGCTGTTTTTGGGGAAAACCCGAGGTATTGCTATGGCCCTCGTGTTTTTGTCGTCGTTGTGCGAAAACTTTTGACATTTTATGATATCTCTGGATCTACTGAAAACATTTACTTGAAACTTGGCACACACGTTCACCATCAAAAGAGCAACCTATACTATCAAGGGGGATAACTCTAGATGCATTTTGAACAAATTATGGCCCTTTTTTGACTTAGAATTTTTTTCCCATCATCCAGCACTTGGCAGCCCGTGTGGGCACCCATAGGCAGTGCTCTTGTTATTAAGTTTGTTCATAACATGCATTGGCCAAATTATGGCTTTGTCTGGGTGTATTGTTTTACATAGGAACAAAGCAAGAAAGATTTTAACCAAAATCTTTCCTGAAAGCAGTCTATGGTGTTCATATTATGTAGAAATAATCTCCTAATACATCTTCTGTTTTATTGATGTGATGTTCCACAGGTCAAAGAGGCTCAGGTGAGTGATCAAGGACCATCATGGTCCTCCAGTTTTGTATCAAGTGACCATTTTCTCCCATAAAAAAATATCTTCCCTTCTGGACAATGTCTTCAAAAAACTTAAACTGTTTCTTCTAGGATGTAATCCAAATTTAGGGTAGTGGACCCGTAATAGTTCTGCAACATTTCAGAACTCACAATCTTTCACAATATTTACCGAGGTTTCCTAATGAAAATCATTAAGGAAATCTCAGTTAACATTGTTAAAGCTCATTTCTTCTGAGACGTTGCAAAACTATTAAGGGTCCACTACCTTAAAGAACATTTGTTATTTTCAGAGGCTCACCATACACTCACTACCAGAGGGCCCTGATCAGCAATGCCGCCACAAGCGCACTGAGACTCCATCAGCGGTTACCAAACTTTCAGTTCAGTAGGGCCTTCATGGCCCTATTATTTGCTGAAGACAGTTGTCATTATCTGCTATTTTCAATTATATTCCTAAACAGCTACCATATTACAAGTATCCTTTTTATACAGAGATATATATCATGGATTGTGCTAAGATTTAAATTTCAGGAGTCATTGATCCCTTGTTTGTGAATTTCTAGGAGTCAAAGCTTTATAAAGGGGTCAAAGCAATAAATTTGGTGTATTATTAAACTTTTTAGGGTTATGATTATTGAATTATTTCATTATTTCTTTCAAATCTTTGTAAGAATCTGTTTTTAAGATATTAAGGAACAATGAAATTCAACTTTTTAGATTGGCTATTTTTTGAGGTGTTGCTATAGCCTTGTTGTTGTCTTCATCATGCCAAAACTTCGACATTTTTCAATATCTCTGGTATTACTGGCATTCACTTAGAACTTGGCACACTTTTTCACCTCTAAATGGCAACTTAAACTATCCACTATACTCTTGAGTGAGTCGCAATGTATTTTGTATGAATAGTACACCTGTTTGACTCAGTTTTTAGCTTGGCTGTTTTCGAAGAAAACCAGAGGTATTATGATCACCTTGTCGTCGTTCGAGTAGGCGTTGGCGTTGGGGTGACAAACTTTAACCTTGCTCATAACTTTTGAATGGTTAGTGATAGAGCCTGCTTGGGACAAGACCTTTCTGTAGGTACCAAGTTCAAGGTCATCAGTCAAGGTCAAGGTCATTTTTGAGGGTCAAATTTCTTTAAAATAATTAATATTGGTCATAACTTTTGAATGGTAAGTCAAAGTGCCTTCATATTTCACATGATCATTGCTTGGGACAAGACCTTTTTGTAGGTACCAAGTTCAAGGTCATCACTCAAGGTCAAGGTCATTTTTTAAAACAAAAATTAACATTGGTCATAACTTTTGAATGGTTAGTCATAGAACCTTCATATTTCTCATGATCATTGCTTGGGTTAAGACCTTTCTGTAGGGACCAAGTTCAAGGTCATCAGTCAAGGTCAAGGTCATTTTTCAAGGTCAATTTTTTTTTTAAAAAAAATCTTGGTCATAACTTTTGAATGGAAAGTCAAAGTGCCTTCATATTTCACATGATCATTGCTTGGGACAAGACCTTTCCGTAGGTATCAAGATCATCATTCAAGGTAAATGTCTTTTTTCAAGGTCATTTTTTTTTCAAAAAATTTAACCATGGTTATAACTTTGAATGGTAAGTCATAGAGCCTTCATATTTCGCATGATCATTGCTTGAGACAAGACCTTTCTGTAGGTACCAAGTTCAAGGTCATCAGTTAAGGTCAAGGTCATATTTCAAGGTCAAATTTGTTTACATTTTTTTTTTACCTTGATCATAACTTTTGAATGGTCAGTCAAAGAGCCTTTATATTGCACATGATCATTGCTTGGGACATGACCTTTCTGTAGGTACCAAGGTCATATATTTGCTTTTGCCTAAGAAATAATCAAGAGCCGAGCTTTGGCACCCGCTTGCAATGCTCTTTTTTATTCTCTCTCACCACAAAAATTGTCCTTTTGACAGTTTATGAGATGTTGACATCATTCAAATAGAATATTTTGCAAAGAAACAATATTTAAAGTCAGCTTCACATGAGTAATTAGACACTTTATCTTGAGGTACTTGGTACTTAATCCTCTGATATTTATGCAATAACGGGATATCATATTACAGGTATCCATGTTTCATAAAGGCATCTTTTTCATGTTCCAATTCAAGAAATAACTATTTTCTCTACAAATTGAAAAATGAAGACAATCTTTGTGACACCATAATTGGGAATATGAAATAGGTGGATAATTTAAAATTTTACATCATTTTCTTCTGTGAGCAATAATCAGGGGTAGAGGTTATAAACCTTTCTCATTTTCAACTCATTCTCAACTCAAAGTTTTCTAAAATTTCAACTTCATGTTAAAGCTGTTATTCTGTTGTAATACTAATTTAACTTAAAAGATGATGTTAATAAGTGAATAGAAATAACAAATTATTTTCAAAATATTATCTTTTATGTCCATACATTTATTCAAAATCAAAATTCGAGAAAACCCTATGTTGAGCGCATAAACTTAAAAAAAAGAGTAAAATTTGTTAAAGCAAGGTGGGGCTATCTAAAAGATGTTGTTAAAGAAAATGACCTCCAAAAACATGTTTGGTCACAAATGAGAAGCATACTTTTTGATTGAATATGCATATTATTGCAAAATTCTCAATAATCATATGTTGTTAAAACTCAAAAGAATTGTCTCATTGAGACAATATATTTTCAAAACTTTTTAGACCAACAATTCCTACATTTAAGAAATTTTTTTTTGGTTAAAAGAAGATTTTAAAAAAGGTCATTTAATAAAAATGGTCCCTGATGTGATGTGGTCACTCGTGCAAGATTGACTATAATTTCTTTAACAATACCACAGTGGTTTTAGTACCAGTGTTCCTGTTTGCTCTACTTCATGCCTGTACCTATACAAAGAACTTACTCAATGTAAGTACATTTAACCATTTTCTTTGTAGCATCTATTTTGAGAAGATATGCCATTGAAAGGAAAAATTGAAAAAGAACAAATGTCAAAGTCAAAACTAAAGGTAAAACATTGGAATAACCAGGGTTCGACATTATTGGAAGTCAAGGAGTCTGAGACTCCTTGTTTACAAGTTCAGACTCATGTTGCAAGTAAGGGCTCATGTTGCAAGTAAGGAGTCAGATGGACTCCCAGGAAGGAATCCAATTGACTGTCAGGATTATATGAGGATATTTTGAGGTACGAGAAAATATTTTCACTACAAAAGTTGTTGAAGATAATTTGCAATTGCAAGTAACTAGTAGTAATTTGAAAGAAAACTATCTTCTTTTGGGGGATAAACTTGTTAGTGGCAAAGAAGAGTTTGCTTGTTTTAAGCAATTTCTTCCTTTTCTACAATGTTACCCTATATGAAAAATTCAAACTCCGTACTTTGAGCTTGTGCCCCTTGACTACATATAATGAAGATATAAGAAGTTAATGTCTCCCCCTGATAATGCATATACAGAACATATCTACTGCCTTTACAAGTAGATAAATTATAGATACTTCATCACACAAAGTGCTCAAGGTGATCCATGGTGATCACTCACTTTCTTCCGTCCATTGTCCCGTCTGTCCATCAATCCAACAACAATTTCTTTAAACATCTTCTTCTCCTTAACTATTAGGCCAATCAAGATGAAACTTAGCAGGGATGCTCCTTGGATGAAGCTCTGTCAAAGTTATTAAAAATAATTAATGTACTGTCTGGTCGTTAGAGAAACAACTACAGCCAGCTTAACCGTTTATTGCAGTGAATATGGTAAAACTGAAAATACAAAGAAATACATTCAAAGTACCCAAGCTAAGCTTTCTGACATACACTTTTCTTCACTTATACAAACGCCATGACCTCTGCAAATCTACATTAAAAACCGCAAAGTAAATATCAATACAACCGAACAACAGTGGCAATAAGGTACGAAACATAATGAGTACGAATTAACAGACAAAACCTTGTGGGACCTATTTAACTATAAAAATAACCGAGCCCCAGCATAATTTGATATCAATGGATGCATGAAATGCACATCAACCGTATTTTGCAGACAGATACTTACGACCATGGTGTAATGGCGAAATAAAGACTAAAATTTGATTGAAAAAGAGCACATGTATGGAGGCTCTCAGAGAATGTAACGAAAACTGCACAGGATAGTTTTGAAAGTTAATCGAACAGAAATTTCAACTCTCAAGGAACAGTACACTCCCCATCTGATATTTGTAAAATATCACTAATTAAATGATAATACCATAAGTCAATTTAAATAAAAAATGAAGTTTCAACACCTTTTATGGAACTATGCAGAGATTATTTTAACTGACCCATTGAACATAGCAACATTTATCACAATTTAAGTTCACATTGTTAGACTGATTCTTAGAAAGAACTAGCTCAACTCTGAAATTTGGTAATTTTATCTAAGAAGTAAAATGTCTTTGGTCTTTTCTAATCACTAAATCACTATGCAAAGTTTAACATTAATTCCCTTCGTTTGATTAGTTTTTATCTCTCAGCAGAAGAACCAAATCTCTCACTGACCTTGTATAATTGACCTTCTTACCTCCTCTCACAATATCTACTTGAACTTTCCTCACTTTGCTATCAGAACTAGGGATTGCATCTGTTACCACGCCAACAGGCCAATCGTTTCGACAGACCTCTTGATCGCGAACAAGTACAAAATCTCCCTTTTCAATGTTTGGACTACTTTTTTGCCATTTCTGTCTATTTTGCAGGGAATTTAAATAATGAACTCTCCACTGTTTCCAAAACCTCTCTGCCCAAGACTTGTACATTCTTCCACTGAGACTTGTATGTGACCTTGTCACTACTATCAAAGGTCAATTCTGATGGAGTTGCAACTCTTTGTGTAAGCAACATATTTGGACATAATAACTCAATGTCTGGGTCAACTATTAAAGGAACTATTGGTCTGTTATTGACTATCAAAGATGCCTCAGCCATGAAAGTGACTAAATTGTCGTGTGTAAGATTTCTGCAGCCATGATCTAACAGAATAGAATTTAGAACACTACGCACTGTTCTTATCATTCTCTCCCAAGCACCGCCCATGTTTGACGAATATGGAGGATTAAAACGCCAAATTGTCCTACATTTGTTAAGATAGTCTCGAACCGGGCCCTCTTCTACATTTACTACCTGAAGGTCAAGTTCCTTTGAGGCTCCTATGAAATTTGAACCCCTATCTGATCTAAATTCTTTAACTTTGCCGCAAATGGATACAAAACACTTGAGAGCATTTATAAATGCAGATGCACTCATTTCTTCTATTATTTCAATGTGAACCGCACGGATTGTCAGACAGGTAAAGAGCACAGCCCATCGTTTACTGTTAGCAAGTCCCCAGCGTGTTCGACGCGATACTATTGTCCAAGGACCAAAAACATCTACACCAGTGTATGTAAATGGTGGTACAAATTGGCACCTATCAGGAGGGAGATCAGCCATAAGTGGCTCTTGAAAGCGACCTCTCAATTTCCGACATTTCACACACCTACTAATCTGACTTGAAATTAACCTTTTTGCCCCAATGATCCAATAGCCCCCTGATAGTATTGACCCTTCAGTTATCTGCCTCCCTTGGTGTTCAGCCTTTTCATGAAAATACTTGACTATCAGAGTGGCAATATGACTTTTTCTAGGAATGATAATTGGATACTTTTGCAAGTTAGGCATAGGACTATTTTTTAATCTACCGCCCACTCTCATTAGACCATTTCCATCAAGAAAAGGGTTCAATGCAAAAATTGGGCTCCCTTTAACCAATGGATAGCCTTCCTTCAAGAGATTCATTTCTTTAGAGAAGAACTCTGACTGGACAGTCTTGATAACTATTTGCTCTGACTTCTGAATAGAAGTCACACTCTGATGTCCCTTACACAGCTGCCATTGACCCTTACACTCCTCACCTTTCCCTGAGAATGACTCACTAACATGTCTAAGTATGCTAATTGCGTTTACTAATCTTTCCCAAGTAGAAAATCTTTCAAAGCGACTTGAACCAAGGTGTTTGGCCTCTTTCACACTTGTGTCCTTGGTCAAAATTGAAGTGACACCTTTTTTCTGAATTTCCTAGTCAAGATCCGGCTGGATAAGTGGGTACTTGTCACACCAATTATCCTTCCATGTTGTAGGAGGTTTTGATGGCCCAGTCAGCCATTTGCTTGCACCCAAACTCTCAGCACTCAATCCCCGGGTTGCAGGGTCTGCTGGATTGTCTGAGGTATTCACATACATCCATTGATATGGTTTTGTGACTTTTCTGATCCTCTCTACTCGGTTACTCACATATGTGTAAAATCTTTTAGTATCATTGTTTATATAGCCTAATATCACCTTGCTATCTGTATGGAAGGTAACACTTCTGAAATTCATGTCCATTTCATCAGTCAATATCTGAAATATTTCTACAGCTAATACAGCTGAACATAACTCTAGACGAGGTATAGTATTTCCATGCCTCCGGGCAATTTTAGTTTTTCCAAAAATAAAACCAGTGTAATGAGATTGACTTTCAGTGCTAACAATTATGTAGGCTACTGCGGCAATGGCTTTTTCGGAAGCATCACAGTATATATGTAAATCCTTCCGTTCACACTTGTCAAGGGATATGGGAACAATCGGTCGTGGTACAGCTAATGTCTCCAAATGAGAAAGTGATTCTTTCCATTTTTTCCAAATGTGAAGTTTGCTTGACTCCAAGGGATCATCCCAATCTTTGCCCTCTGAAATAAGTTCTTGAAGAAGTATCTTCCCATCTATCAACACCGGAGCAGCAAAACCAAGAGGATCGTAAACGTTGTTAATTACTGAAAGAACAGCTCTGCGTGTGAAGGGTTTCTCTTCTTTGGCCACCTGAAAAGTGAAGAAATCTTCACTGATGACCCACACTAGACCAAGACTTCTCTGAGACGGCAATTCTTCAGACGAAAGATCGACAACCTTCAATTCCTTGGAGAGTTCGTCTGTAGAAAAGCTTTCCATCACATTTTGGCTATTTGATGCAATCTTATGTAGGACAAGATTTCCACCCTCTATCAAGGCCCTCTGTGTTCTCTTCATCAAGTCTACGGCGTAATCTTTACTTGGTACAGATTTGAGGCCATCGTCAACATAAAAATTCCTGGAAATGAAATCTTTCACATCTTTACCATACACATTTTCCATTTCCTTTGCAATTCTACAAAGTCCATAGGTAGCTACACCCGGAGATGATGTATTTCCGAAAACATGCACTGTCATACGATACTCTATCAAATCCTTGGTCTGATCATTGTCCCTGAACCAGAAGAATCTTAAGAAATTTCTATCTTTTTCATCTACCATAAAGGAATAAAACATTTGCTGTATGTCAGCCATTATTGCAATCTGTTCCAGACGAAATCTCAGCAAAACACCCAAAAGGCTATTTAACATATCTGGACCCGATAGCAAAACATTATTCAATGACACTCCATTAAATTTGGCACTAGAATCAAAAACACAACGTATCTGTCCTGGTTTCTTAGGATGGTAGACTCCAAATAGAGGCAGGTACCAACATTCATCATCAGTCCTCAAAGATGGGGCTACTTCTGCATTGCCATTATCAATAAGATTCTGCATGAACTCTTTAAAATGATCAGCCTTAGATGGATTCTTGCGTAAATTTGCCACCAATGATTTAGTTCTGCGTAGTACATATTCCCGGTTGTTCGGGAGCTGTTCCCGATTCTCACGAAATGGTAAAGGAGAGGACCATTTGCCGCTAGTACTCTTTTTGAAAAATCTATCCATATATGCTGTGAAGAACTTGTCTTCCATTGACGGAGCTGGTTTGTCATCATCCTTGCTCCTGACAAAAATGTTCGAGCCTATGTTGTCAGATCTCACAGCAAGTACTTTTTCCTTTACGTCGACTCTACTGGAACATGGTTCAAAAAGGCTTGGTCTGTCCTTTTGCACAACATAGGTTCTGTTAACAGTAATTTTTGGCTTGTGGATCTGACCATGACAAATTTCCCCAACAATGACCCAACCAAACTTTGTTCTCTGCGCGTATGGGCTACCTGGTGGGCCAATTATCTGATCAAAAATGTGGAACGCTTCTGGACAGTCCCGCCCGATCAACAGTGATATCTCCGTACTGTCGTCCAATGGATGAATGTACTGCCTGATTTTATGTAAATGCTTGTGGCTGTCCACTACCTCGGGTATTGGAATTTCATTCCGCGAGTTTGGAATATTATCACACTCTATGACAGAAGGCAAGTTCAATTTAGTAGTCTCATCCAGGGATTTAACGATCACATTTGTTGCTTTCCTACCCCGATGATTGTCAGTACCAGTGCAGGTGGATAGGGAAAACTGTATCTCATTTGAGGATAAATTTAGCTCTGTAAATATATTTGATTTGGCAAGCGATCTGTTACTCTGCTCATCCAGAATGGCATACACTTTTTTCTGTTTCATACCATTTGCCAAGTACACAGGCAAAATTTTCGCACATGACCTACCAGTTATACCACATATCCTGGTGCATTTATTAACCATCTCAGTCGAGCTCTCCCCACCATACGACTGGTGAACTTGATTTTCTGAATCTGAATGTAAAGCTGTTGCATGCAACTTACTTGAGCAAATTTCACATGTGATAGTTCTATAACAATCCCTAGCCTTGTGCTCAAAGGAATCGCAGCAACGGAAGCACAAACCCTTTTCCTTTATGAACAGTTTTCTCTCAAGAAATTGTTTGCCACGAAATGCTCGACAGCTATTCAACGAATGATTTGATTCATGCAGAGGGCATTTAATACCAATATTTTGATCGACATCTGTCTTTTGACTGATGACATTCTGACGCTTGTCCTTAAACCTTGACCTTGAACCCTCACCTTGATCAAATTCTAAATTTAGACTAGGGTCATTCCTAACTTTGCACATTTCTTTAGTAAATTGACAAAACAGCGTAAATGAAGGGTAGGGGACCCTATACTTAAGTTTGTATGTCGCAACTGTGCTTACCCATCTTTCTTGAATCTTATTTGGAAGCTTTCGGACCAATGGTAGTAAACCCGCAGACGTGTCATATCCGGCAAACAAGGGACCATGCTTGGGATCAACTTTCAACGACTCTATCTCTAGCAATATGTCTAAAAAATCATACCATCTGTCTTTATCTTTGTCAGTTAATCTTGAGAAATATCTGACTTTCTCCCTGATAGAAGACTCGACCATTTCTGGGGCATCATATCTCTCATTCAATCTTTCCCATATAAGTGCTATGCCCCTACACATATCGTTAGCATTTGACAAACAAACACTCTCGATAAAATGTTTTGATTGAGACCCTGCATATTTCGAAAGTAGGTCGATTTCTTCCTCAGGGTGAATGTCAAATTCTGCAATGACGCTCTTAAATGTTCTACGCCAAAGGCTATAACCTTGTCTATCCCCATTAAAAACAGTTAATCTATTAATCAGTAACTCTTTTTTTAAAAGAAACTGGTTCATTGAAAAGGAGGGGTTATCTTGTTGGTATTTTGAACATGGGGTCGAAAACCGCTCTCTTTTTATCATTGATAAGGGTTTAAAGTTTAATGGTTCTGGATCTAAATTGTCTTTGGGATGAATCTGATCTGGAATATCTCTCTGTTCCCTTTCAATGCCTTTCTCTCTGTACTGTTGAATTCTTGGTTCTGTTTGATTGTCTTGATCTGTTCATTGTCTTGATCTGTTTGAATGTCCCGTTCTGTTTGAATGTCTTGATTGTTTTCTGTTTGTGAGTCTCTGATATTTTCTGTGTAAATGTCTTGCTCTAATTGATAATCTTGACCTAGCTCTGGTTGAATACCTCTACTATGATCTGTTGGCATTTTGAAATGTTTATTTAAAAATTCAGACACTTTTTGTTGAGAGTTGGTCTCATAGCCATGTACTGAAAGTCTTGTTTCATTTAATGACTCTTCAAGAGCACTCACTTCTGCTGCGGCTGCCTCTGCCTCAGCTTGCACCTCCAAATAATGAATGTCTGCATCGATCTGAGCTTTATTTTTCAAAAGAATTGCTTGCTTCAGGGCATATTGGACCTTCACACAGGCTGCCTGAGCTTTGGCTTTCTTCAAGGCAAGGGTAGCATTAATGTCAGTTCTTGAACTGTGAGAGGATCTCGCTGATCTGTCTTCTTCCTCTGCCATGCTCATGGTCTTTTACTGTACTGTCTGGTCGTTAGAGAAACAACTACAGCCAGCTTAACCGTTTATTGCAGTGAATATGGTAAAACTGAAAATACAAAGAAATACATTCAAAGTACCCAAGCTAAGCTTTCTGACATACACTTTTCTTCACTTATACAAACGCCATGACCTCTGCAAATCTACATTAAAAACCGCGAAGTAAATATCAATACAACCGAACAACAGTGGCAATAAGGTACGAAACATAATGAGTACGAATTAACAGACAAAACCTTGTAGGACATATTTAACTATAAAAATAACCGAGCCCCAGCATAATTTGATATCAATGGATGCATGAAATGCACATCAACCGTATTTTGCAGACAGATTTACGACCATGGTGTAATGGCGAAATAAAGACTAAAATTTGATTGAAAAAGAGCACATGTATGGAGGCTCTCAGAGAATGTAACGAAACTGCACAGGATAGTTTTGAAAGTTAATCGAACAAAATTTCAACTCTCAAGGGACAGTACAATTAATTTCATCAAAAACTCTGGTTTCCATGATAACGGAAAGGACGAAAATTGCCAGAAATATTAAAAAAAATCTTTTCCTTCTAAACCACTTGGCCAATCAAGCTGAAACTTGGCAGGGCTGTTTCTTGGGAAAAGCTCTACCATAGTTGTTAAAAGAATCTTTATTTTTCAATGAAACTCTATCTTGTAGATACTCATTTAAATCAAATCAACTTTTCAAACATCACAGGGTTTATGCTCGTATTGTTGAAATATCTAATTTGTAATTCAAAATTCACCTTTTGGTTGAATCTCTGTAATGGCCAAATGTTCCCCATCAATTGAAAAAGGGACTTTCTGGGCGCAGCTAAAATTGTTTATTTTAGTCAGGCTATGGGGATTTCGTAGGCTGATTATGGTGGAAACTTTTTGAATTTTTTGCTGATTTCTAGAATCAATTTATATTCCTGTGAAAGAATTTTTTGATATGCCATCTCTGATTGACCTCCATCTGTTTTAAGGTAGTGGACTGGTAATAATTCCACAATGTTTCCAGAGTAATGAACTTTAATAGTGTAAACTGAGGTTTCCAAATGATCTTCATTAGGAAACCTCAGTCATTATTGTGAAAGATCATTTGTTCCCCAATGTTGCTAATCTATTACGGTTCAACCACCTTAGGAATATTTATTTTTCTAAGTACCTAGATGGTCCCTTCTGGTGTGACATGTCACAAATACTAATTTACTATTTTACTTTACAGATTCAAGGCCCAAACTCTATGATGATGATTAGAAATGGTATAGCAAAACTTCAAGCCCAACAAGTCTCCATACTCAGATTTATAGCTTGTTCTGAAATTTTTCTCATGCCAGCTCTCGTCTTTATGACCCTGAGGTTTGTAGGGTTTTAATTTGTTTCCGGTATACAAAAACTATGGCTTCATGCAAAACAGTTGTAACTGCCTATATCTTTATAGGCAGTTACAACTGCTTTGCACTTAGCCATTAGAATATGGAATTATGTATAACAGATGACAATATTATGCCCAAATGTTTGTTGATTATCTGCAGGACTCTTAAAACAGTCTTTTGACCCTGAAAAATAAAAGAATATGCATTTTTTACCCCTTAAATTTTGTATAAAAATGTTACTTTGACCATTTAAGATTTCAGTAATGCATCTTGATAGTGAACATTGCAAATAAACATTTTTGAATGAAATGTCTATTCATATCATTATTAAAGATTAATATGGATATGAAGGAGGTAATTAGCATTTCAAGAAGTATCTACTTATTGTATACAAATCATGTTGTTTTACACCGTCAACAATAGATTTTGTATTTCAAACATATTGTTTTAACTGGTCTTTAGTCTGGAATTTGAATAGGAAGCATATGCCCTGAATCATAGCCTAAATAGAAATGAATGGCCTCAATTTGGTTAACTTCATCTTTCTCAAAATGTTTAAGAATTTCAAATCAGTAAGTCATTGTCCATTTGACTGTAAACTTCAAGGGGTCAAAACTTTTGTTGAAGATGTCAATATGATAATAGATTCGATGATAAGAAAAATATGTATGTCTGTCTTTAATGAATGACTTTTCACATTTTGTCTTATTTCAGCATTTAAGAAATACAAATGTTTGTTGAATGAGTAAGATTGAAGGAACAAAAAGAGCTATATTTCCATGCAGTTTGTGAATATTAAGCTTTCATTATCCCCCGCCGATTTTGGCGAGGGGATATAGTAATGCTCTCCGTCCGTCATTCCGTCACTCCGTCATTCCGTCACTCTGTCATTCCGTCCTTCCGAGGTTCCGTCACTAAACTTGTCCGGAGCATATCTCCTAAAGTATAATAGCTATCAACTTGAAACTTTATGGGTGGATAGATCTCATGAAGGAGAAGTGCAGTGCACAAGAACTACAACTCTTGCTTGCATAATTTTGGAGTTATTGCCCTTTGTTATTTTTTAAGACTTAGATTTTGTCCGGAGCATATCTCCTAAAGTATAATAGCTATCAACTTGAAACTTTATGGGTGGATAGATCTCATGGAGAAGTGCAGTGCTAAAGAACTACAACTCTTGCTTGCATAATTTTGGAGTTATTGCCCTTTGTTATTTTAAAGACTTAGATTTTGTCCGGAGCATATCTCCTAAAGTATAATAGCTATCAACTTGAAACTTTTTGGGTGGATAGATCTCATGGAGGAGAAGTGCAGTGCACAAGAACTACAACTCTTGCTTGCATAATTTTGGAGTTATTGCCCTTTATTATTTTGAAAGACTTAGATTTTGTCCGGAGCATATCTCCTAAAGTATTAAAGCTATCAACTTGAAACTTTATGGGAGGATAGATCTCATGGAGGAGAAGTGAACTACAACTCTTGCTTGCATAATTTTGGAGTTATTGCCCTTTGTTATTTTAAAGACTAAGATTTTGTCCGGAGCTTATCTACTAAAGTATTAAAGCTATCAACTTGAAACTTTATGGGAGGATAGATCTCATGGAGGAGAAGTGCAGTGCACAAGAACTACAACTCTTGCTTGCATAATTTTGGAGTTATTGCCCTTTGTTATTTTTAAGACTTAGATTTTGTCCGGAGCATATCTCCTAAAGTATAATTGCTATCAACTTGAAACTTTATGGGTGGATAGATCTCATGGAGGAGAAGTGCAGTGCACAAGAACTACAACTCTTGCTTGCATAATTTTGGAGTTATTGCCCTTTGTTATTTTAATGACATAGATTTTGTCCGGAGCATATCTCCTAAAGTATTAAAGCTATCAACTTGAAACTTTATGGGAGGATAGATCTCATGGAAGAGAAGTGCAGTGCACAAGAACTATAACTCTGGCTTGTATAATTTTGGAGTTATTGCCCTTTGTTATTTTTAAGACTTAGATTTTGTCCGGAGCATATTCTTAAAAAGTATTTTAGCTATCAACTTGAAACTTTATGGGTGGATAGATCTCATGGAAGAGGAATGCGGTGCACAAGAACTATAACTCTGGCTTGCATAATTTTTGAGTTATTGCCCTTTGTTATTTTAAAGACTTAGATTTTGTAGGGGCTTAATTTCTTAAAGTAGAACCCTTAATCTATTAGGCTTCAGTTTACTATCAAGCTTTCTCGGCGGGGGATGGCCATGTCCGACATGGCTCTTGTTTCATCAGTAAATGAAAAGTAAATTGGGTTTTTACACAAAAACTATCCAAACTATTAGAGGGACAGCTCAATACTATTGTAAGTGCCTATAAATATATAGGCACTTACAATTGTTTTGGGCTGATCCATTGAATTATCTTCTGTCTAATAAACATACCATTAAATGATATTGAAAATGTGATATTGAAGCTTTCATTGTTATATCCTTTATTGTTTGATTTCAGTGGGAAGTGCACAATATTCCATCCATTTGTTTACTATAGATTTTTAACCCTGAGATATGCCTCAAGAAGAAATCCATACTGCAGGTATGAACAATGTGGGCTTTGTCATTATACTCCACAGGAGGTGAATGTATAGAGAAAATTATTGTAGACCTATGTGGTATAACAGCTGGAGGTTAGGAAAAGATGTAATGATAGTATTGGTGTGAGAATTACCAGGAATCTGGTGTTAGGTGGTCCAGCCGCCGCAATATAACTGAAAACTTGTTGAAAGTGGCGTAAAATCCCATTCAAACAAAAGAGAATGATATATAAGAGTCTTAAAATATCAATGATATCTGCTTGAGGCTGGGATAATTTATCATGACGGTGCTTTGCCAAGTCATGATAATTTTTTGCAGCCAAGACTAGATCTCACTCATATTTAAAGACAAATAAATTTTATTACCTGGGCTGTTTTGGGAGAAAACCTGAGGTATTGCTTTAGCCTTGGTGTTGTCCTTGTCATTGTCCTTGTCGTACGAAAACTTTGACATTTTGTGATATCTGTGGTTCTACTGAAGGAATTCACTGAATTTTTGGCACACATGTTCACCATTAAAAGAGCAACCTATACTATCAAGGGGATAACTCTTAGAAACATTTTGTGCAAATTATGCACCATTTTATACTTTGATTTTATTCTGCCATCCAGCACTCAACAGCCCAGCGTATGCACCCATAGGCGGTGCTCTTTTTCTTTTTATCATGCAATCATTTTTCAGGGCTTAATTATAATAATCTCTTAAAAATCATAGAAATTTAGGTGAAAGTGTTTGCAAATTGTTTCTGAAAATGGACTGCCTAAAATCATGTTATGATATCAGACAGGTGATTTCAGGTCAATACGGGCTTCATTTTCATTTTCTTTTGTCACCATGTCTGTCCAAATGACCATCCACTTCTTGTCAACCCAACTCCTCTTACAATTATGGATGGTTTTTGATGACATTTACTGTGCTCTAGTTACCTGGCTGCCGTCATAGCGCAGTTTGCAGTGTGTCAGACTATCAATCTAGAGGTCCTGGGTTCAATCCTGGACAGCGGCACTCATTCTTCCTGACTATTTGTCTCCTACCAATAAGTTGATAAACATAGACCTATGTGGGATAGTAGCTGGAGACTATGAAAGGATGTAATGGTAGTACTGGTGTGAAAAATATCAGGAATCCATTGTTAGGAGCTCCAGCCACTGCAATGTTACTGAAAAATTGTTAATTGAGGCGTAAAACCCAATTCAAACAAATTTAGTTACCTGACCTGGCACATATTGTAAGGTTTTGGTGATATTCTGTTGTGCCTGAAGGCCACACTCATTCTTTCAGACTATTTGTCTCTCACCATGTAGACCTATGTTGGATAGCAGCTGGAGGCTAGGAAAGGATGTGGTGGTTGTTCTGGTGAGAGAAACACCAGGAAACCATTGTTAGGTGCTACAGCCGCCATGATATAACTGCAAAAGTGTTGAAAGTGGAGTTAAACTCCATTAAATCAATCAATCAATCTGTTGTGCAACTTGGTGGTTCTTTACAATTGTTCTCCCAAATTTTTAGCTTACCGTATTTCTCCTATTAAACGCGCCCGGGCGCGATGCAAAACGTCATGGGGGCGCTATTATTTCAGACCCTTTTACTTAATTCGAAAAATAACCATATTTTGGTACCTAAGAGAAGGAAACTGTTAACATGTTCGTAATTATCGATTGAAATACGTGCGCTTTCCTATTTATCTATTAAGGCTATAAATTTAAAAATTGAAATAAAATGTTAGCTAATGAATTGTTATTCTGTCATTTAAAGTCATATATCGAAATACGGTCACCTTCGACCATTAATTGCAGCTTTCAAAAGCAAGTGATTGTGTTGGCAGAAGCCGAGATTATCATTATTGTTATTATTTGTACAAGATAGGAAGTTCCAGACGATGTAATATTCAATGTTCCGCTATCGATGGACATAGCGGTCTAATAGATCATTACCTATTCACGTATGAAATAAATAATCCTGTATTAAATCCTAAAATTTTGTGATGTGTAAATGCACCCGGTACACGAAATTAAAGTGTTTTGTAGTGAAAACACAACACGTCTGGAGCTAGCTGGGTCTATGCGTGTCGGCACCCTTTGAAGTCCCCAGATTCTTACAAGCGGCGACGTCGCTTTTGAAATAATTCACACACGAGATTTTACGGGGGGTTTCCTTTTTTAACAGTATGAATTGTGACTAGAATTTAATCATTTGACTCGGATATTTTGTATATTTGCAGAAGGTACAATTATTTCAGAAAGGGGATTTTGTTCGCATGTGACTTATGAAGAATGACGAGAAATAGTTTTCATTTTGTGTTAAATTTTAACCTTTCGCGCTTCCGGAAAACTGCGCGATTTAGGACGCGCTAGTTTTTCACATGTTGAACGATCTTTTAATGACGCAACCAGCCTTATCCTGATAGGAATTTAAGATAGTTAACCCACAACCTATTGAACATTACTTCATGGAGTGGCAGCTAATGAAATTAAAATCGAGACCGGATTTTTCACCATGGACCGTGGACGTTTGGATGTTGATGATCGTATAGTCAAAGGCTTCGGAATCGTATTTATGGGGGAGCGCGTTTATTAGGGAGGGCGCGTCTAAAAGGAGAAATACGGTATATGAGCTTTTGTGATAGTCAGACGTCAATAATTCAAGTGTTGACACTAAACTTACTCAATTATGGCCCGATCTTCATTAAACTTGAATATAATGATTATTCAGTCTCAAGGATGATCCCTGTTTGAAGTAAAAGAGATCTATGCTATATCACAGGAAAAAAGAAGCCTTAATGACAATTTTCTTTTTTACACTCTAAAGGCCATAATTATGACCTAATATTCATAAAACATGATCAGTATGTTTGTCAGGTCACAGAGATAACACTATCGAAAATGGAAATGATCCATCTTATATCATCCATCTGATGTCATGGTTAAAGAGCTTAATGACTATTTTATTGTTCACATTCTAGAGTTACAAATATGACCAAATTTCATGAAACTTGGTCAGAATGTTTAAATCAGAAGCATCCATTAGAAATCATTGGAAAAGGTGCTTTGATGTCGACTCCCCTTCTTTGAGACAAACATGGTTGCTAAAGGACCACCTTGGTCCTCTTGTTTAAATTTTGTTTGGAAATTCAAAATCTGTGAACAGTAGCCTGTCATAAAAGTCAGCAAAAAGTATCAATTTACCTTAAACAAGCTTTTAGTTGCAGAGATCTTATTAGTATTTGTAAAGAGTTAAATCAGTTGCCAATAATTTCTTTGTGAGCCCTATATAAGCAAAGGAATTAACTCTTGTCATGCTAATCCCAGAATATTCCTGCTTTGACAGGAGTATGCACCAAGATCAGACTGCACAAATGCAGTCTGATCGTAGTCTATACCACCTGAATATTTTCATTAAATCAGAAAGAATTTCAAATGATATTTTATTAAATAACTGTTTGACTCACAATGAGGAAATACAAAGCTTTTGGCACTTTGGTTGTTATATAGTTTTGCCAAGAAATTTTATTCAGCATGACAAGGGTTAATAATCACTGACTCAGTCCACCTCGCTATTAAAGACTGAAGAAACTTAATGACACATAAAATAACGTAAGGAAACACTGCCTCTCTTCTCACTTGCCAAAGGGCCATTTAGAAATGTTTCACTTTTAATTGTTTTAGTTATATCTGGTCTCAAAAACTAAATGAAATTTAGGGCAAAGTAATTGTGAGAGGAGTAATTTTCTTCTCACTAACGGAATGTAGGGTTTATAATTTTTTTTGAGAGATTTTACATTTGCAGACACCCGAAAAATGTTTTAAGCCAGAGTGTGATGAACAAGGGCATTTAAGGATTTTTAGGGTCTTTGCAAATGTTAAAGCTTGAAAAAACATGAATTTTGAAAAATGACTATGATATTTATTCAAAGATAGATGATAAATGAATCAAAGAAAAGCTTTAAAGCTAGCTCTAAATCTGAGAATGTGCAGGATAATTGCGTTGTGCATTACACTGCCACTTTTGTTTATACCGACATCGCTTGGTAAATCTATGACGTCACAAAATATCTATATTAATATTAGACCTGGAAACTGGTAATGCAGTTAGAGGATAGTTAAGTAAAAAAGCAGGACGTGAACAGCTTTTGATTAAACTGATTAATATAACTTTTATCGTGTTAATGCCAGGTTTTGTTTGTTATGGTATGCCTATAATGACCCAAAAACATACATTTCATGCAATGATGATAAGTAGTGCAACTAAGTGGCATAAGAAGCTGTTGGCTCAGATGAAATGTGGTTATACTGTTTCATTTATATCTGGTCTCAAAAACTGAATGAAATTTATTGTGAGAGGAGTCATTGCCTCCCAGGACTTTTACAGCTTGTGAATCTACTGATCAAGTATTCTCTCGTTTATGCCTGTGTTTTGTTTGTTATGGTATGCCTATAATTACCCAAAATCCTACGTTACATGCCATAATGATAAGCAGTGCAACTAAGTGGCATAAGAAGCTGTTGGCTCAGCTGAATTATGGTTATACTGTTTTGGGAAAAAACAGAAAAAGATGGGGAGATGCCTTTATGAAATTTATGTATGGGCTTATCAGCTGAAGCTTGGTCACAAAACAAAAAAAATATAACTTGATTTTATCAAGCCCTGAATTTCAGATCCTTCCTTTCAGCTTTTTCAGTAAATTCAAAGATTTTTAAACTTTCTTTTACAGTATAGATAGTTATAAACCCATGTTTACATTTTGAATTTTCAGAACTCTGTTTTACGAGTTACGGATGACTGTAGAGTATGTGTGTAACAAACCATCCTGCCCACAGTTTGTTAGAACAGCCTGTATCAAAGGAATAGCCCTTATATCAAGACTGGCACCTCAAGTGAATCAATGAACTAGTCACTTTTTTGAAAAATAGATATAAAGACATTTAGAATGTGAAGCAATATATATTCGTCGTTGTAATTCCAAAACCTCGTAACTGCAGCTTTAATCAAGCTGTAGTTACGAGGTTTTAGAATAACATCGACGATATCTTGTGCTGTTTTGAGGTTTAGTATAACACTCTACCAAGTGTTTATATATTGTATAGACATTTTACTTTGTTCAGTGTTATTCTAAACCCTGTCCTTGGTACAGGATACAAAAATGTTTTCAAACATATAAAAATTGTACACTTCTTTGCAATTCTGTATTTGTCCAAAGCGGGGTATAATTTTTAAAGTTTTGCAAATATTCTATACTTAAGCCTCGTAACTACAGCTTTAATCAAGCTGCAGTTATGAGGTTGTAGAATAACATCAACAATATCTTGTGCTGTTTTGAGGTTTAGTATAACACTCTACCAAGTGTTTATATATTGTATAGACATTTTGCTTTGTTCAGTGTTTTTCTAAACCTTGCCCTTGGTACAGGATGCAAAAATTTTTGCAAACATGTAAAAACTGTACATTGCTTTGCACTTCAGAAAATGTCCAAAGGGGTGGTACAATTATTTAGCTTTTTGCAAATAATTTCATCTTGAATGTGTAATTCTGTACCGAGGGGTCAGTTGATGCCAATATCTTAAAGAATATAGGCACTCACAAAGACCTTAAGGAGGGCCGTTACAGTTTCGGGGGATTTCCAGATATCCGCGAAACAGATGTATGTTTTAGAGCATTCATATGCACTGACATATTGAAAATATCAACATAGCTTTCCGCGCATATTTTGAAAATATTTACATTTTTCTTAAGGTGGCCATGTTTTCGAAAATATCAAAGAAAACTGTTTATTACACCGACCAATCACAATTCTGGTGTGCTAAATCAACATATATTTATAGCCATAGATGTGGAAAACATAAAAATATAATATACTTTCTAGTAAGGGCATAAATAAGTGACAAGTGGGCATTTTGCTTTAAATGCTCCCCAGAGATTAAAAGTGAATATTTTTTTCGAAGGCAAAAAAGCAAACACTTACATTAAATAAACTCGAAATATGTCAATAGAAAATTAGCCCAACTATCGTACAACTGAAATTAATAAAGAAAAGTATATGTATCCAGACACTTTTAGTCAATTTCATAAGTTTGAAATACAGTACCCCCCCATAATTTACTACTCAAATTTGATTTTGTCCAGGCATTGTTACGTCCCCTGATTTCCCAATCAACAATAAAAACCATTTGTAATTTTGATGCACTTGGCAACGCCTATGGCAGTTGTAGGGTTTCTGTAACGGGGTTTAAACTACAATTAAGGGGGGAGGGGTAGTTATTTCACATCATTACCAGAGTTTTGCCGAATTACCCAATGAAAGACTGAACACCCCATTCCCTCTGGATACGCCACATGCACAGCCATTATCCTGATCAAAACATGAGGTTTTCCTCCATGAACTCATCTTCTATATGAGGCAATTACATATAGAAATAATATGTCATTTCAGTTGCCACGGAAGATAAGATGGTTTATTACTCGATTGAAACAAAAAAGAAAGAAAACATGTCTTTTGATTGATTTTAAAGATTTTAGAATTCTGTGATTATGTTGATAATTTTAACCTAATTTATTTTACAACGGTTTGGAAACAATTTCCTACATTTTACATTGATCCCTCTTGATTCTGTGGATTACAGAAGAGTCCAACAGTCTCAGGGCCAAAAAAGGAAAAAGTACAATCGCAGGTATTTATACCCGATCTCGGGACTTCTTGATTAAGGAGCAGACGCAGTAACTCTCGAATACATACGCTCTTCGAATAATACGAAAGCTTTATGAAATCCTTGCCCATTGAAATATTCAATGTTGGCAAAGCTATTGATGGAATATTAATAATTGTTATCAAATTATCGTTTTCACTCTTACAAACACACATAAACGGAATCAAAGAAAGGTGGAAATTTAGAGAGAAGAAATGAATTTTTTAAAGGTTGAAATTGTCCTTTATCTACGTTGTCTCCTTTTCGGTTTTCACAACGTGTAACATACGTAATGAATGGGATCTTTATAGGCAAAAGTAACATATCATTTTGAAAATTTATAGAAAGAATAGTGAAAAACGAACAGACGGTTAACAGTGCAGAAAAGTAAAGCAAAAAGGAGAGAAATCGCATCCAAGTGGCAAAATTTTATTATTTGGGGATATGATTCGTCATCCCGTATCATTTTTTACCGAAGTCGTAAATAAAAAAGCATATGTTTTCTCCTTTTCAAGTAATGTTCAAATAACTGAAAGATGACTACCTTTTATAAGCATCCATTATATGATAGTTTTATACTTACAACGATATGACCCGAACTCAAACATTCCCTTTCGGTGATGAAGAGAACGTGACAGCCCTGCGTTCAGGACAACAAAGCGAAGTAAACGTTTAGCTCATGCACATGCGAACAATGCAGGGTATAAATAGCAAAAATGTTTGCTCCGTTTTGTCATCCCGAATGGATGGCTTGTAGTAGGTCTATCAACGTCGCCAGTACTTCGTTGGAATAACGAAGCACAAGTGTGAAACACTCATTAGATATACTTTACACGGTAATGCAGACTACCATTTTTCGAATGATCGTTTGTGATTCGTTATTCTGAACGCATGACCGGATTTCATTTTGTCCCTCGTAACAATTGCCAAACCCTGCAGTTCAGGATGCAAAAACATTTGCAAACGTTTAGAAAGTGAACCTTTCTTAGCAGTTGTATGTTTCTGAAATGTTTCGCGAACGTTTTTATTTTGAATTCAGGACAATACTGTGTGTAGGTTGACAAAACTACGATTGTTTTAAAAAAAAGCCTTCCACTGTGCACTCGCAACTTCATATAAAGTTGATTTTAACAAGACCTCCTCACAATTTTTTTTTCTAGGCGAGTTGTCTCCCCAAAACTGTAACGTCCCACCTTAAATGGAAAATTATTTGGAATGATCATAAATGAAGGAAATTAGTGTCTATTTTTTGATACAGATCTATAGATAGCTGGGTGATTTCTAAATAACCTTTGTCACCTTTTTCAAACTGTCATACTGGTCTGAGTTGGAAGAGCTACCCAGACAATTAACAAAAGGTATTGTGACATTTATCTTCCACCAACAGATGAATGATAGTTTGTGTAAGTGGGATTGAAAGCTGGTGGCTCAGAAAACATGTTGTGGTTGTACTTGTGAGAGAAATAACTGGAAAACATTGGTAGGTGCCCCAGTAGCCACCATATATCTACAATAGTGTTGAAAGTGGTGTTATACCTCAAACAAACCATGCAGCCTAACTAAGGTGAATACTGTTTGAAAGGTCAGAATTTACAATTCAAGTTTTCATCACTCCCCGTTACCTACAGTGCTAAATTGAAATGAAGAAGTTTTTCAAATCATTATTCAGAATAGAAAACTATATGTGCTCTGGCGCACAAAAAAAGACCACCTGACAACTTTGTTAAAAAGATGACCACTGGTTAAATATAGACTGGAAGTTATTTTCAACAAGTCAGGTTTGTACCAATTGCAACAACAAATTTGATTGGCTGAAAATGATTTCTAGTTCAGGCTTCACTAAACCTTATCTTTTATACAACCTGGCCCTGAGGTGCGTTTTTTTCATTAAGATGAAAATTTCCGCTAAAAAGATAATCAAGACATCAAAAAAAACGATTTGCAATATTTTGAATGAAAACATTCGACGTCATCAAGGCTACTCGTTTTAAGCCAATGCAAAACCATCTTCGTTTCCTCTGTAAGATATCTTAAGATTCTTATTGAGCAGCTTAAAAATCTTAATCTAAAAAACGCAACATCTTAAAAATCTTAATGAGATTCTTAAGAATCTTAATCTAAGAAACGCACCTCTGGTGACATTGTGAAAAGATGTTTGAAAAAGAGATCTGATCCAGCTCCGGTCTATCTGAAGTTTTTATTTCAAAAATTACATACACAGATAGGTAGATTGATCATTCTAAATTGAGAAAAAAAATGCTGATTAGGAAAAGTGTTGATCCTTGCCTGTCTGACCTGCATTGACAGTTCTTGCACTTCCCAGTTGGTCTGTTTTTGCATATGGATCACATGTGTGTGATTTTTGTATTTCTTTTGTGATTGTTTCATTTATATCATATCAAATCCATATTCAAGATTTTTATACAGTGCATTTACTCATGATAAGTTCATTGTTTTGTTTCAATATGTCTCCCTTTTTTATCAGTTTAATATGAGGAAATCATTGAATACAAAAGTAATCAAAATTCTTCAATTGTACAGTTATACACAAGTTTGGGGCATAACCTTTTGTTTTCATTTCAATATTATTGTTTCTTTTTCTTTTAAGAGATGAAGAGAGTATTTGTTGGTTTCATGGAGATATGAAACTAAAAACCCAATTAATATGTATGAATACGCAAAGTTGATTCATACATAAGTGTGATTACATTTTAGTGTCATACCTCTGTGAAATTAGCAAATTCTCTCTTAATATCCTATAATTGAATATCATAAAGCAAAATGTAAATATTTCTCCAAATTTGGATAGGATTCTTTGGGGACCACTTTGTGCAGAAGCTTACAAAATAGCTGCACACTCAAAATTATTTTTATTGTGGAATGAAATCAATTTTACAGCCAATCAGAATCTACTAAAATTCATGGAATCATTCAAAATTATTATTATTTATTTTTTGGAAATCACTTAAAAAGAGTTTTAGTTTCATTCAGGCAAATATTTTATCAAAAAGACTTGCTTATAGATGGAAGAATATGTGCAGTCTGCATACATGTGCAGTCTGAACTTAGTCCATACCACCTGATTTTCCTTTTTAGCTCCACTGGCTGAAAGCCACTGGGGCTATTGTCATGGCGTTGTGTCCGTCGTGCGTCCGTGCGTGCGGTCGTAAACTTTTTCTTTAAAAATCTTCTCCTCAGAAACTACTGGATGGATTTCAAGCAAACTTCACAGGAATGATCCTTGGGTGACCCTCTTTCAAAGTTGTTCAAGAAATTTTGATCCAATGAAAAACATTAATTTAATGGACGTGCTTATTTCCAACTATGGTAAAAAGTGACTTTTCTCAGGTTCTAATCGATGGATACCAATTAAATTTTACATGAATGATCCTTGGGTGACCCTTGATCAGTCTACAAAAAATTATTGTGATCAGATGAAAAATATGTATTTTATGGGCGGAAGTCATTTCTCTATATGTTATATAGTGGAAACTTTGAAAATCATTTTCTCAGAATCTAACTTATAGATATCAACCAAATTTTACATGAAAGATCCTAGGGTGACCCTTTATCAGTCTACCAACATTTTTTTTGATCAGATGAAAAATATGTATTTTATGGGCGGAGGTAATTTCTCTATATGTTATATAGTGGAAACTTTGAAAATCATTTTCTCAGAATCTAACTGATAGATATCAACCAAATTTTACATGAATGATTCTTGGGTGACCCTTTATCAGTCTACCAAAGATCATTGTGATTGGCTGAAAAATATGTATTTTATGAGCAAGGTCATTTCTCTATATGTTATATAGTGGAAACTTTGAAAATCATTTTCTCAGATTCTAATTGATAGATATCAACCAAATTTTACATGAATGATTCTTGGGTGATCCTATATCAGTCTACTAAAAA
This sequence comes from Fragum whitleyi, assembly GCA_948146395.1. Lineage (NCBI taxonomy): Eukaryota > Metazoa > Mollusca > Bivalvia > Cardiida > Cardiidae > Fragum > Fragum whitleyi. The sequence continues at coordinate 35,925,065 of OX411549.1, forward strand.
TTATTGTGATCAGATGAAAAATATGTATTTTATGGACGGAGGTCATTTCTCTATATGTTATATAGTTGAAACTTTGAAAATCATTTTCTCAGAATGTAAATGATGGATATCAATCAAACTTCATTAGTATGAGCCTTGGATGATCTTTTATCATGCAGCCAAAAATTATTGTGATTTGATGAAAAATATGTCTTTTATGGGCGGAGGTCATTTCTCTATATGTTATAATAGTGGAAACTTTGAAAATCATTTCAACATCAGTAGAACCCAAAATATCTAAAAATCTAGTCAAAACCTAGATTTGCTATTACAAGAATTTCAAGCCTGTGGAGCGACACAAGCCATTCATGGCTTTCTAGTTAAAATAGTCTAAGAAAAAAACAACTCATAATCAGTGCAACCAGGGCCTTCAGCACCATGATTCATATGTAATTTTTGCAATGTTTTATTTAGGTCTATCATTATTGATAATACAGAGTTAAGATGTTTTGAATCCCTATAATGTGGAAACTTATTTGAATTGTTAAAGCGAGACAATTTCAATGAGGCCTAGCTCAGCTAACTCTGGTAATGCATTTGGCAGAGTGAGTTCTAAACCAAGCTACACCAACTTTCATTTGATATTTGACAAAAAGATGTCACAATTCAATTGTCTCCCTCCAACGGATGTATGATAAGTGTAGTACATCTAAATGGAATGAGCAGCTGATGGCTAGGATGAAATGTTGTGGTTTTACTGCAGGAAGTCATGGGTATGTGCAACAATCTCTATGATATAACTAATAATTTTTAAAATAATCGTTTAACCAATACAAACAAATAAAGCAATGTCAATAAGTACTCACAACAGAGGGTCTGTTGCAGGGTTGTTGATTGTTGGTTGTAACACCCCCCACCCCCCACCACCACCACATAGTAAGTTTTTCCTCAGTTGATGTTAAAAGCAAGAAATGTGTGTAGTTGATACAATATATGTCTTTGGTCAAAGGAAGCTTGAATTTAGCTGTAGAATTTAGAAAACTTTACAATTTAATAATAAAGTTAAGTACCTTATTGATCAGTGAATAATTGCATTCCAATTACAGACAATGATCAGTTTAGAATCTAAACTAAAACATTTGATGCAGCCATAGCTAATCGTTGAAAATATTTGTAGAAAACATTTTCTTATTACAACGGTCATTGATTGCATAAAATGGCTGAACTGGGAATGAAAGCGGATTATAACAGTACAACTTTGTTAAAAACTACTTTACTGAAAATCAGACATTGCAATACTTCTTTCTTGGTGTATATTTACAAATTTATGAGCCAGAAACCATGGATCTTCTATTTGTTTTATGTCAACAGCTATTTCCTTGGCTCAGTGCAAAACAAATTGTAACTGCCTATAAACTTATAGGCAGTTACAACTGATTTACATTGAGCCATAGATATATTTTGCAAACAAATGTTTTAAAGTCAGAGGCAGTGGGACATGGTTGAGGTTTTGTGCTGAATGGTTGATATATTTTGCAAACAAATGATGTTTTAATAAGGGATGTGGCCAGATATCTGCTAACTCAAACAATTACTCAAGAATTATAGAATATTTTGGTCCAATTGCATTACAAAAGTTGTAATATTGGGGTTAACCATTAAAACCATATGGTTAACCTTGTGGTTTATTATGTGCAATTGGGTCTTTTTATTTAAGCAAGTAAGGTTGGTGTAATTTTCATTGTCATCTATTTATATGTGCATAGTTTTTCACTTTCTCAATACAAAATAAAGATTTTTTGTCATTAATGCTCTGTTCTTTTGTAATTTGGTGAAAAATATTAAATTTATTTAACTCATTGCTTGACTAACATTCTTAAGACTACCCTAAACTAAATAATGGAAAAGATGGCAATTTTAAGAGTGACTGAATTGAAGAGGAAGATTCCATTATTGGTTGGACAATATTTAATTAGTAAGAAACAGTTTAGTGTTGATAGGTCTGAGTTTCTTGAGTCCTTGCTAGCTAAGTGAGATGCCCACTACCTAAATAATCCATACCATATTTAACCTATGATAATATGACCAACATCGCATGAGTGATATAACCCCATTGAATATATTTGATATCACACTGGTGTTATTACATGAGAGGAACAAATATGCAAATAAGCTAAGAAGGTATAACATTCATTAGTCCCCCTCCGGTTACCGGTTGGGGGACTATAGGTTTGCTCGATTCCGTCTGAACGTCCATCCCTCTGTCCGTCACACTTTTGTCCGGGCTATATCTTCTAAACCATATGTGCTAGCAACTTCAAACTTGGTACACTTATAGATCTCATTGAGGAGAAGTGTCATGTTCAAGAACCGTTACTCTGCCAAACACACTTTTTGAGTTATTGCCCTTTGTTGTTTTTACCCTTACATTCTTGTCCGGAACATATCTCCTAAACTATAAGTGCTAGCAACTTCAAGCTTGGTACACTTATAGATCTTATTTAGGACAAGTGTCATGTTCAAGAACTGTTATTCTGCCATGCCCACTTTTTGAATTATTGCCATTTGTTGTTTTTAGCTCACCTGAGCACGTAGTGCTCAAGGTGATCAGCTATTGTGGTCGCATGATGTCCGTCGTGTGTCGTGCGTCGTCAACATTTACCTTGTAGACACTCTAGAAGCCATATTTTTTGCTCAATCAACCTCAAAATTAGTCAGAATGGTTGTCGTGATGAAATCTCGGACAAGTTCGAAATTGGGTCAAGTGGGGTCAAAAATGAGGTCACGGGGTCAAATATTAAAAAAAACCTTGTAGACACTCTAGAAGCCACATTTTCAGCTCAATCAACCTGAAAATTAGACCGAATGGTTGTCTTGATAAAATCTTGGACAAGTTCGAAATTGGGTCAAGTTGGGTCAAAATGAGGTCACAGGGACAAATATTAGAAAAATCTTGTAGACACTCTAGAAGCCATATTTTTAGCTCAATCAACCTGAAAATTGGTCAAAATTGTTGTCGTGATGAAATCTCGGACAAGTTCGAAATTGGGTCAAGTGGGGTCAAAAAATGAGGTCACAGGGTCAAATATAAAAAAAAACCTTGTAGACACTCTAGTAGCCATATTTTTTGCTCAATCAACCTCAAAATTGGTCAGAATGGTTGTCGTGATGAAATCTCGGACAAGTTCGAAATTGGATCAAGTGGGGTAAAAAATGTGGTCATGGGGTCAAATATTAGAAAAATCTTGTAGACACTCTAGAAGCCATACTTTCAGCCCAATCAACCTGAAAATTCGTCAGAATGATTGTCTTGATGAAATCTCGGACAAGTTCGAAATTGGATCAAGTGGGGTCAAAAATGAGGTCATGGGGTCAAATATTAGAAAAACCTTGTAGACACTCTAGAAGCCATATTTTCAGCCCAATCAACCTGAAAATTTATCAGAATGATTGTCTTGATGAAATCTCGGACTAGTTCGAAATTGGGTCAAGTGGGGTCAAAAATGGGGTCACAGGGTCAAATATTAGAAAAACCTTGTAGACACTCTAGAAGCAATATTTTCAGCTCAATCAACCTGAAAATTGGTAAGAATTGTTGTCTTGATGAAATCTCGGACAAATTTGAAATTGGGTCAAGTGGGGTCAAAAATGAGGTCACGGGGTCAAATATTAGGAAAATCTTGTAGACACTCTAAAAGTTGTTTCTTTTGCGCAATCAACTTGAAAATTGGTCAGAATGGTTGTCGTGATGAAATCTCGGACAAGTTCGAAATTGGGTCAAGTGGGGTCAAAAATGAGGTCACGGGTCAAATATAAAAAAAACCTTGTAGACACTCTAGTAGCCATATTTTTTGCTCAATCAACCTCAAAATTGGTCAGAATGGTTGTCATGATGAATTCTCGGACAAGTTCGAAATTGGGTCAAGTGGGGTCAAAAATGAGGTCACAGGGTCAAATATTAGGAAAATCTTGTAGACATTCTTGTAGCCATATTTTTTGCTCAATCAACCTAAAAATTGGTCAGAATGGTTGACTTGATGAAATCTCGGACAAGTTAGAAATTGGGTCAAGTGGGGTCAAAAATGAGGTCACGGGGTCAAATACAAAAAAAACCTTGTGGACACTCTTGTAGCCATATTTTTTGCTCAATCAACCTCAAAATTGGTCAGAATGGTTGTCTTGATGAAATCTCTGACAAGTTTGAAATGGGTCAAGTGGAGTCAAAAATGAGGTCAAGGGGTCAAATATTAGAAAAACCTTGTAGACACTCTAGAAGCCATATTTTCAGCTCAATCAACCTGAAAATTTGTCAGAATGATTGTCTTGATGAAATCTCAGACAAGTTCGAAATTGGGTCGAGTAGGGTCACAAATGGGGTCACAGGGTCAAATATAAGAAAATCTGGTAGACACTCTAGAAGCCATAATTTTAGCTCAATCAACCTGAAAATTGGTCAGAATGGTTGTCTTGATGAAGTCTAGGTTAAGTTTGAATTATGGTCAAATGGGATCAAAAATGAGGACACAGGTTCAAGTTTTAGAAAAACCTTGTAGACACTCACTCTTTAAGCTATATTTTTGCTCAATCAACTTGGTCAGAACGACTTTCTTGATGAACTTGGGTCAAGTGGGATCAAAACTGAGGTCACAGGGTCAAATCTTAGAACAATCTTGTAGACACTCTAGAGGCCAATCATCCAGGGAATTAGCCAGATAGAAATTGTCTTTAAAAATCTGTCTGGTTTGAATTTGGGTAAAGTATGGTTAAAAACTAGGTTAAGAGGTCAGATCTTAAGACTGTTAACTCAGGTGAGCGATTTAGGGCCACTATGGCCCTCTTGTTTCCCTTACATTTTTGTCCGGATCCTATCTCCTAAACCAAAAGTGCTAGCAACTTCAAACTTTGTACACTGATAGATCTTATCAAGGACACGTGTCATGTACAAGAACTGTTACTCTGCCATGTCCACTTTTTGAGTTATTGCCCTTTGTTGTTTTAGTCTTACATTCTTGTCCGGATCATATCTCCTAAACTATAAGTGCTAGCATCTTTGAACTTTGTACACGTATAGATCTCTTTGAGGACAAGTGTCATGTACAAGAACTGTTACTCTGCCACACCCACTTTTTGAGTTATTGCCCTTTGTTGTTTCTATCCTTACATTTTTGTCCCGTACATATCTCCTAAACCATAAGCCCTAGCAACTTCAAACTTTGTACACTGGTAGATCTCATTGAGAAGAAGTGCAATGCACAAGAACTGTTACTCTGCCACATCCACTTTTTTAGTTATTGTCCGTTGTTGTTTTTTAGCTCACCTGAGCACGAAGTGCTCAAGGTGAGCTTTTGTGGTCGAGTGATGTCCGTCGTCCGTAGTGCGTCGTGTGTCATCAATATTTACCTTGTAGACACTCTAGAGGCCACATTTTTTGCCCGATCTGACGAGAAGATTTTAGAAAAAGTTTACGACCTGATGCACAGACGGAAACACAAAAGACAAAGACCCATGACAGTAGCCCAAGTGGCCTTCGGCCAGTGGTTCTAACTTTTCTAACTCTCTACTTTTGTAGACTGATAAAGGGTCACTCAAGGATCATTCCAGTGTAAATTGGTTGATATTTGTCTATTAGATTCTGAGAAAAGTCACATATTAACATATATGGAAATTAGCCAAACCCATTTAAGCCTTGTTTTTATTGGATCAAAAATCCTTAAGTAACTTTGAAAGAGGGTCACACAAGGATCTTCCTGTGAAGTTTGGTTGAAATTCATCCAGTAGTTTCTGACGAGAAGATTTTAGAAAAAGTTTACGACCTGATGCACAGACGGAAACACAAAAGACAAAGACCCATGACAGTAGCCCAAGTGGCCTTCGGCCAGTGGTTCTAACGATTGCTAATTGAGCTATTAACCTTTAATCTAGGAAAAATAAGGGTCTCAGGTAAAATAGATGTAGTAAGATAAACACAATTATGTGGAAATATTCCCTGGTTTTGCTGAGATTTAACCCTTTGACACTTTTTTTTTGTTTCAATAACAATTTACTTCAAACTTTCACATAATGGCCCTCATTACTGTATGTTACTCTTTCCACTTAATCTTGGTATCATGATTTGCTTTCGCTAGGCCTTTGATGATCCTACAAATACTCTATGCATAAAACTTTTTTGAAGAATATAATGTGGATTGGTTAAAGATTTGCCGAGCAAAATGTGCCAGGTGAGAAAAACATGCCCTCTTGGGCCTGGTGTTCAGTTTTTAGCCAAAAGTGTCCACTTTTCCAACCAAATCAGGATTAAACGAAGAAATCTTGAATAACGTATTCCACAGATCATTCAGCAAGATTTGTCTAAATTCTGCTCTGTGGTTTTAGAGAAGACAGTGTTTAAAGCAAAAGACGCAAGGACGCACTCACAATAGGATGCAAAAAGTTCACGAATATTTAGAAATTGTATCTTGCTGTGCATGTGAGTACACATACAAAGAAGGGTTATATTAGAGGATATCGAATGAGTGGTTATGGAATACCGATTTATTAAACCAGTCATCTATAAACAGATAAAAACGAGGCTGCGCCGAGTTTTTATCTGTTTTAGATGACGAGTTAAATAAATTCTGTATTTTATGAGCACAAATTTTATATTCTATTTATAATATGACCCGAATTTTGCTTAAAAACCGTCAAAATTATTGAAATTCAACATTTCATTATTCCGCGAAACTTATAACTTCGTTTAAAACTGACGTCACAATATATACATTATGATGTAATTTTAGCGGTTACAAAATAGCGTCGCTTTTTGTTCTGAGCTCATTTGCATAGTTATTCCACTAGTGTAATAACACCCGTGTAATATCAAAAATATTCAACGGGTTTACTTCAATCCCACGACATAGGTCATATTATAAGTCTCAATAATAGTGTTGAGCAATTTGTTTCAATTTACAATTGATAATCCATATTCAGTTCAGAAGGGTAAATCAACTAATGATTGATTGTACAATAGTTTACTTAGAAATTAATACAACACTACCAGTATCATCCTTTGAAGAATAGAATGTGAACGATTATTTAAAACTCATGACCTGAAGGCTCTTTCTGCAGATGGCTCATCATGAAACAGTAGTAACTGTCTATAAACATATAGGCAGTTACAACTGTTTCAAGCTGAGCCATCAAATTTATGTCAGTTTCGAAAACAATATATAATTGCTTTCATTTATTTATGTGTTAGGAACTCATCAATCGATTATCAAATTTCATAGTCAATTATCACAAACGGAAGCCAAAACCAGCTAATCATCTATAAGAATCGATTAATCTGCCCATCTCTACTCAATAATTATTGTTTTGCTAACCTTATCATCCTAGCTAGACACAGGGCAGGCTGTAACTCTAGTCCGGCTTACTTCATAAAAATTAATGGAGCTCAAACTTGGCACTTAGTTAAAAACTAAGTTAGAATTCAGCATGTTAATTGTAAAATTTATTATTTAAAAAGATCCTGATGACATGTAATAATCTATTTATTCATTTCCCCATATTATTACCTTTTTGTGTTGTTTGGGAACTGTCAAAGTTTCAATCCCTGAAATTTTCAAATTCAGGTTCTATGGGAAATGATTTATGAATAATAAGCCCTTTAGTAGCAGTATCCTTAGGAACACCAAAACGAAAGACATTGTGGATATTCATTTGTATCAGTGTAAGATTGACATATATTTCATTGAGTGAACAACAAAAGCTATGCTAGTGAAAATATAGATTTTGTTGTTCACAAAATGAAATATAATTTCATATTGCTATAAAACAAGTATTCAACTTCTTTACTTCCAATATGCGACAAAATTAGGACAAATTTTCTTTAAGTGTGTCATTTTGCACATGATTGCCATGCAATGTTCATAATGGCGTCATAGGCTCCTTTTCAATAACATCAGATAGGGAGAAGTAAACCAAAGCAGGGTAAAAAATATTTGAAAATTTCACTGATGAAGCAGTAAGTTTATCAAATGATAATTCTATGTCTACTTCTCAATAATCCATCCAAAGGATTGAAGACCGTACAATAAATTAATTAACTACTTTTTGACTCTGCTGAGAAAGATTTAACAGTCTTGTAATAGTCAATCATCATATTCACTTCCTCCTTTTCCCGCGTAAAAATGACATCAAAAATATTTTTGAAGAATTCATCATCCTCAGGTTTTCTCTGCAGCTTGTAAATGGCCATCGATGATCCTCTCTCAATGATATGGAAAGTGCACAGATCTTGTAAAATGTTCTTGGCAAAATGCTCTAACTCCTTGACTTTTCTCTGCAAAAAAAAAATATTCAATGAAAATTATAAACTGATGTTTAAGCACCAAGGTACTGTAAGTGCCTGTAAATATTTACGACCTAACAATAGTTTTGGGCTAATCCCTGAAATTGGATTTTAACCCTTTCCTGTTTTACAAAATTTTGGACCTGTCCAAATTCAAAGGTTTTGCATATGAAAATTTAAAGTGGATTTAATTTGAAAAATAACCATCCAGTAGGGTAAAAAATAGTGTGGAAAAAGAAGAAATTGCTTGTCAGAAGCAATTTCTTCTTTCTTCACATTGTTTTCTCAATCATAAAATCACAGGCGCGTAAAAAACAGGGATTAAACACTTTCTGTTTAATATGATTTGATTATTTCCTTGACAAACCAGTGAAATTATCAATGTTAAATTCAATGTTTTATAAGATTTAACCTCACTATAATTCAAATTGTTGAATGGGGTTTAAAGCTGCTTTTATCCGTTTTTCAGTCATATTGGAGTGCTAGACTAGAGCACCTAACCCTTAGTTTATGGTTTTTCTCTCACCAGTACTTCTGTGACATCCATGACTAGAGCCCAGGGCCCGAGATTATCTATAACAACTAATAATATTATCTTTACATTCATACATATATATCAATATTACAACAAAATTACACCTTTAATCTCAATTTGAAATTTGGGAAAATTTTGAGTTGAGAATGACAAAAGTTTGTTATTATCAGACCCTGATGCACTACCAACTACACTATTTCAAACATATACAGACATTCTTATTATACATGTATTACCATGTAATTTACAAGTAAATATCACTTACTTGAATGCTAAGAATTGTTCATTCATATAGTGTGATTAGGTTTTTACTTCAATACCACCATAAAATCAACAGATACTCTCTTCATCTCTTAACCTTTGTCATGCTGAGCCCAGAATATTCCTGCTTTAACAGGAGCTTTAGACAAACATCAGCCTGCACATATGTGCAGTCTGATGTTAGTCTACACCACCTATTTCTCACTTTCAAACCAAAATTGTCAATAGCCCAGTTAACCCTTGTCATGCTGAATCAATTTTGGATATAAAATTTCATCAAAATCAAAGGACAAAAAGCACTGAAAGTCACATCTGTAGGTCAATTTCTATTTGCATAAAACTAAATCTATTGACATTTCTTGTTTGAAAAAGAGAAACAGGTGGCGTAGACTAACATCAGACTGCACATATGTGCCGGATGATGTTTGTCCATAGCTCCTGCCAAAGCAGGAATATTCCGAGCTCAGCATGACAAGGGTAAATAGTCTTCACAAATACCAAGGGTTCAGCAAACAGATGTAACTGCCTTATGTTATAGGCAGATACATCTGGTTTGCCCTGTGCCAATAAAATTTAGCATAGCCTCTAACAAAAGCCCATCCCTTTCAAATGGAAAAGTGGTGTTTCAAATAGAGCCCTGGTGTTCTATCATGAGCTTTTACTGTATTACCTTAGATAAATAATCTAAGCTCAAGTAACAAGACATGTCCTACTGTAATCACAAATATCCTTAAGATACAGTGGTTCTGTAATTAGCTGCCTGAGTTGTCTGTCTTGTCCATTAATCTGCACGGACAAGCATATTTCAATGGCTAGGTTGCCCATAGACAAGTGAAAATATCTCTATAGAGAAAAATATTTTCATAAAAAGTTAGCTGTTTTCTGAAATTCGATGTAATCCCATGTGAACAGTAAGTCTTTTTCTAGGATACTTTTAGTTTTTTAAGCAACATCAACTTTGTTTTCAATATTTTGAAGACTCTTCAAAATTAAATGGACAAGTACCGGTAGGTTTTAGATACAGACAAGTCAGTTTATGGTTGCAACTTGTCCGTGGACAAGCAGACATTCAAAATATTTCAGAACCACTTAGATAAGACAGAAGTTCAGATAAGAAGGGGGTAAAGCCAGTGTGAATCTTTATTTTTCATTGAAACCCTATGTTGTAGGTACTCATTTGCATTGACGAGACAATTCCAATGAGCATTAACAATATAGGATTAGTGCAAGTATAGTTGAAATATTGTAACTCTATAAGACACATTGTCAATATAGATTTTAATGAGTTTGGAACATTTCAAATACATGTTGTTCAGTTAATGGTTTAACTCATTCCAAAACAATTCCACTTTTCTAAACCATTCGAGACATGTACTTGTGACAAGATTTTGGATAAATTAGAATTCTTGTCACAAGCAATTTCTTCATTTCCCACAACATTTTCTGTCTACAAAGACCAAAACTTTTTGACTTTTATAAATAGTGCACTATATGAATTAGGGCTAGTCTAATATCTACTTGTTTGGTGCACTTCGAGGGGTCAGAGCAACACCATTGTAAGTGCCTATAAATATATAGGCACTTACAATAGTGTTGCACTGACCCCTCGACTTACACTAACATCTCCTGAAGCCTTGCTCTTAAAAGTCAGCTGGCATTCACCATTGTTCACAATATCAGCTTGTATCTTTCGAATTGTTCGAAAATCCTGAATTGAGGTGAGTGTTTCTCTATGCTGCCACTTTCTGTTCCCTCCATTCTTCATTGTAGACTCATTTGAATTTTCATTTTTGATGAACTGTAAATTTCTAAGATTCTGAAAAGCTCTTGTTTTTGTCTGATAAGTACATTCTTTATAGGTATATGCTTCAAAACTTTTGCACATTCTCTCTAAATATATAATCGGAGTGCCTTCAGCAAGCAACACGCCTAGCGGAGAAAAAATATTCACAAGTTCTAGCTGATCTTCCTCTATAGTCTTTGATGATCTTTTAAACAAAGTTTTTCCTGAATGAAATGAAAGACTTTGGAAAATCATGTTCAATTCTAATCCTAAATTACTTTGTCTTTGTCTAACCCTAATCAGGTTTTGATTTAAAAATTTCTGTTTGGAGGCACCAGTAGTATGTTTATAATTGTTCATAGGTAAATATAACTTTCTTGCACCATTTCTCTGCATCAAATGCCGACAAACCCCTGCCATAATTTGTCTGGAATCATAAAGAAAACAAAGACTAAAGTCTTTTGCATATGAAAATTGTATACAGTAAAAGATGTGTTAGGTAACCACTTATGACAGCACCAAAAGAAAAGGTTGTAAAAGAGAATGGTTCCTTAATTCATGTTTGGTTTTATTACAAACTAGCAATCAGAATTTTGATTGAATATGTATGTTATTGTGAAATAACTGATAATCCCATGTTGTTAAAACCCAAAACAATCATCTCCAAGAGATGATTCTTCCTAGTTTTAACAACAAAGAATTCATTTGAAATAAATTTAGACCAATGAAATATCTGCTTTGTAAGTTATATTCATTTAAAGAATGGGGGTTTGAAAAAGGGCACTTTATAGAAGTGGTCACCCGACCTTAAAGACGACTTTTCAGACTGGTCCAAATTGAAAGAAATTCTAAATTTATAATATGTTCTTAATGTTTTGTATGAAAAAAAAAAATCTAACTTGGTTGTGAGAATTGATAAATGTTCAGGCTCTGCCACAACCAAGTTAGATATTTTTTTCATACACTACACTGAGTGTGAATTATATTTATCTTATAACCTCTATTTGTATTGTTTTCATCAATGCTTCCAACTGAAATGCAAGTTTCTAAAAATAACTCCATTATGTCATTGTTCTAAAAATATCTATGTGATATCATAAAAAGTATCATATGGGATGTTATCACAAGGTTATTTGTATAGTTAAATCATAAATGCCAGTACCAAATAGAAAAATTTTGATTTCTTATCTGTTTGGAAAATCAAGAGATTATGACACCATTTACACAGCCAAGGGAATAACTCAACGATGTGGGATAAAACGGAGAAATATTGATGATTCAGTGAGAAACAGATGTAAAAATACCTATTTCACACTGAGTAATTGTAGTCATGTTCACTGTGATGATGCAAAATATCTTTTGAAAGTGTCAACCAAAGCTATCATTTTTTTAACTCGAGGATAACATGATAAAGGGTTGAATGACTCTTATTTCCATTGGGTTCCTAAGTCATTCCAGATATCATCCAGATATTGATAGAGGCAATGGAATCTAACTATTGCTACCCATTTTTACAGCTGGGTGGACTGGGGCCCCTTCTGTAAATCGTCCTGCCCAAATACACTTCCTGCCTCTGGTTGGGCTCGAACCCACAACCACAAGGTTACCAGTCAAGCATGTTAACCAGTCGGCCAACCAGTCAGTCAATAAATAAAGACTTTCCTTAGTAAGAGACTGAACAGAAATCTACGACCCACTCTACCTTGATGAGGTATCACATTGAAAGAGTGACTTTATGCCCTATAATCACATGATTAGGAATATTCTGTAAAGTCCCTTGCAAATGCATCCACACATTTAAATGTGTTTACAAAGATTTTTAAATTGAGGTCCCTGTTTGCATGATGCAACATAACATATAGGAAAAAGAGATGTGTTAGTTAAACACTTATGCCCCTTTCACTGCCATTTTCAGAATTTTTAACATATTTGAACTTCATATCAAAGAGACCTTGGAAGAGTTGTCAACAAAAAAGTCTTGTCACAAGCAATACTCATTTGAAATATGAAAGCTCCATCCTTTGCCAAATAAAAGTTTTATGGGACAAACAGATAGGTCCAAAACAATATGTTGAATTATGCTCCCAATACAGAAGGAAGGCCATTTGCATTAATTAAGAAAAGTATGAGTTCTAATATTTAGCCTTGTTGTACACCGCTTTTTATTTTTGTCCAAAAAGAATTACTGCAGAACAATTTCTATGCACCCGGATGCACATCCCTTAGGTTATTTCATTGTTGCTCTTTTGAATAAAAACTAAAATATTGTAGTTTTCATAATTTTTATATATTTTAGAACAAGAACCCCCATGATGGTCCTTGATTGCTCACATGAGTCTCTTTGACTCCTGGGAAATCATGTTAATGAAATATGCAGATGTCAACAAGGAGATAATTTCAACATAAGATCAATACCATGGACTGTTTTCAGCCAAGAGGACAAAAGGATATGATATGAACCAAAGTACTCGAAATGAATAAACTAGATAAAATTCAATTAAGTGAAACCTTCCAAAAGTCCCTGCCTTCTGGTTTCAGAGAAGAACAAGATTTTAAGTCTTCCTCCTTGACGTCTATGTAAAATAGGGGTGGGTGGGGGAGCCATTCAGAGCCCAAATATGAACTCAGATATGGCATGATATGAACAAAAATGGTAAAGGTCCACTAGATAATGCTACATGTCAAAATATAAGGGCTCTCTACCTTCTGGTTTCAGAGATTTTTGCTCTTTGATTCTATGTAAAAAGTGATATGCCAGGTAGAGCCCAATTTGACCCCTGGGTCTCTTAGCAGGGCTTACCCTGGGTCAAAATTTCTTTTAGCCAAACTTTTAGCCAATTTGAAAATATTTTAGCCAAATTGACTTCATGTTAGCCATCTTATTCACCCAAATCATAAAAAACTTGCAATATTCCTTTTTGTAATATTTTTTCATGAACCATAAACTTAATTAATAACATTTGAATTAAAAATATTGTTTTAATGATCATCTACTGTTACAAAATGTATAAAAAATAAGAAGCTTTGGGCAGTTTAAAAAAGAAATAGTCAAATTTTGCTTTTTTCACTTGGCAAAAAAGCAGACAGGAGTGTCATCATACCCACTTAGACAACAGCAACTAAAGCCAATAATTTGCAGTTTTTAATTTTTTCTGAGTTTATTTGACTGAAAAATACCAAAAGAATATTGAAATTTTAAGACTTTGCACATCAAATCTGGATATAACAGCCTTTAGAGAACATCAATTAAAAGAATGTATGGTCTTATGGCCTAGTAACCAACTATCTTTTAACTGTCAACAGGCCAATCAAAGGTGTGAAGGATTATCTCTCATTTCAATTTGTTGTTTAGCCAATGATCTTAACACTTTTGATTTCTCTTTTCTATATATTAATGGACTTTACAAAATAATAACCACCCTTTGCCAGCATTTTAGCCAATTGATTTTTCTTTTAGCCAATTTTTCAGAATTTTAGCCAATGGCTAAATTGGCTAAGGGCAGGGTAAGCCCTGCTTAGGTCTGGAAGTAACCTGGTTGCCCTCATTTGTACTTTCTCAAGGATAAGAATGTCCTTTTTCAGATGAGGATACCACACTACATTAGCAAATTCCAGATAAGGGCGAACTTAAGCTGTATAGATCCTCAAGAAGGAGTAATTGTCGAGACATTTGAAGGTCCTTTTAATCAACGCTAATGAACGAACTTGGAAGAGGTTCACTAGATGATGCTACACACCAAATATGAAATCTGTCTGCCTTCTGGTTTGAAAGAATTATTGGCGAAGGACGACTGACGACGGACATTGAGCGATAACGATAGCTCAACTTGGGCAATTCGTGCTCAGGTGAGCTAAAACTTTGGGTCATTTTGTGTGTGTTTACTTCGTGTATTATTTACGATACTTAAAATTTCATGCGAAGATTCTTTTCGAATTTAGACTTAATAACAACTTAACTTAACAATCTATCTAAAAAAAATTGTAAAGATTTAAAGGTCAGAAAAATTTGCAAAATCACAATGTAGTCATGAAATTGTTTTATATTTTAATCCGTATAAACGGCGAAAAGAAACAAAAAATGGCCGCAGTGACGGTCCTCAAACCAAATGTTGGAAACAACGAAGATGATGAGGCATGGCTTTATGGAGGTACAGCATCTTTTTAGAAAAAAAGCATTGAAACCGATTCAATCAAATAATTTAATTTAGGATTTTAAATGATAATGTTTTTCATTATTTGTCATGTGTTTTCGCGATCCCATTTTCTATGGTATACTCGAATCTACATCTACATCTATAGGAGAGTTGATTGTTAGGGAACCAGTCAAACCGGCCCCTCGTCAAACCGGCCCCCGGTCAAACCGGCCCCAAAACGGTCAAACCGGCCCCCAAAAATAGTCAAACCGGCCCCTCACCTCAGAAAACGGTCAAACCGGCCCCTAGTCCTATTTATAAGACCCGACATATGTTTTTTTACATTTTGACTTTTATCGTGTATGTCAGGTCTTATCAGTTTCCTGTTTGTGTCCATGTGCAAATCCCGATGAAGAAACGGTTCGCTGTTTGGACACAAAATACACATGCTTTAAGAATGAAATGCCAAACAACCTATATATTTATACAAGGAACAATGAAATATGCGTCGAATGCAACAATTTATGAGAAGTGAACTTACCAGATCATTAATTAATCCCTATTGAAACTCAGTAACCCTCTAAATAATGTTTTCCGCTGTCGAACAATGCCGAACGTTCCAATTAAGTAAACAAAAACAGCACGTGGAAATGGTGGAACCACTGATTGGAATTATTTCAACCGAAATGTGTATTAAAAATAAAGTCTACACAGTCATTATGTATCACACAAAATTAGGTAAAAGTAACACGATTAAAGGAAAAAAGAATATTTAAATTTGGGCTGAATGCGTGGAAAAGAAAATATTAACCTTTTTTTTTTAAATCCATCATTTGTTCTATTCCATTATATATGCCTCGGGCACAAAAAAATGCAACTTTAATACCTGTCTGTTTCGATAAGATTCTCTGTTGTTTTAATTCTATTTTACTTACCGATCTACAATCCCTTTTAGTATCTAGTTAAACTGGCCGTTATTCCGTAAAAACGGCCCTTTAGTTTGGTTTAAAAGGGCCATTAGCTGTTTCTGAAAACTGTAAGAAGGGCCTATTTCTGATTTTGCATTCGTTCAAAACGGCACAAGTGTAGTTTTTTAAACAATTATCTCTACGAAAATTACCAAAGCGTTTTTAAATGAAAATTACCAAAATTGATTTGAGTTGAGGTTTTATTCTAATATATTCTCATTGTTACGTCTATGCTAGTTTTCGTCATTTTTCTTTCTTCAGAATTTTCCCCTGATATTGTGTGATACATGTATATTTATAGAAATACCTTAATACAGTAAGAAAATGAATACTTGGATTGTGAATTTATCCGACTGTTACAATTTCTGACCAAAAAGACTTGTAGAATGCTCTTCTTGTGCTACGATTTATTACAATTTTCATAAAAGAAACTAGTCTATAGCTTCGTTGTGCTAGTGATCTGTGCTCTTAAATTATGGCCCTGTAGGTTCTTATCCTATAAAAAACGTATTTAAAACTCGTTCATGCATTAAGAATCAGTCCCGGTTTATTTTTTCGCGAGGAGTCGTCTTCTGTGAACTTGAATCACAGAGCCTGACTATACAGAGTCCATGCTTGATTAAGTTCCGGGGTGTTTCTTATCATTTACGAAATCGCATTTTAAAATGGTATATGCACATATTTTAGTCCTGGAGTATTTCTTTTCCCAATAGAAAACGTTTTGTATCTTTTTGCGAACAAATTTAGTCCCGTATTGTTAGTTAAATTAAAAGAAATCGCTTCAAATGTAATTTCTCAGTACATTTAAATTTAGTACTGTGTGTTTTCTTACATAACTTATCTTATCCAGATTACTTTTTAGTTTATCATCATCTCTCAACTAAATAAAATTTCTGCGTATTCGGTGCGTATGGTTATGTTTTCATATTGCATCTGTAAACAAATGGTGTTTATTTCCCGTATTTGCCAACTTTGATAATTTTGACCATTATCTCAGAATACACCATAAAGATGGCACATGGATATAAAGGAACAGTTTAATTATGCACCGTGACAATTTTCCAAGCGTTTGTAAACATTAGATCAGTCTCAATTTTGGACGTCACATATTCTATCGCTGGAACTCGCCGAAACCTAGAGATCATGAAGAGCCCTTGTGGTAAAGAAGGAGTTCCGTGTGGTTATAGGACGTTTTTAAAGATGCTGAAGACATATCGTTTTGTAGAAAAAAAGCTAAACAATTTTATAATTTTTTTTTAAATCACAAGATAGCATGGAGGCCCGCAACCACGTCGTTAAGGCATCACAAAATCGCCACACGGACATCGCACGGTCACTGTCGACTTTATGCTTAGAAATCTTTACCACATAATTATTCTACGATCCCCGCATAGGCACCGTTGGGAAAAAAGTACAGGAGCCGCATGGTCTAAAGTAGATCTAACATAAGATGACAAATCATACAGTCACCGCGATTACTTTGCGATCTTTGCGATTGACTTATAATCGCTGCACGTGCACACAATGATTCATGGATGAAAGGGTCATAAAATCCGTTTGGGCACCACACAATTTTGTGAACATATACGCTGTAGATAATGAAATTGTTAGGTGTCAAAATTAAAAAAAAAACAAAAAAACATAAGCTGCGATATCGTACGGCGTCCGTGGGTTATGTTAACTAGGCTTAGCGAGATATTTCGAAAACGGTTGAAATAGAGACATACAAATGTAAGGGGTAAACTATTTCTTGGAGATTAAAGATCTTGTTCTGATAATTTCTCTTTTATGTATATTGTCATTTTTTTAATTTTCAAGTTTTACAAATTAAGTTTGACGAATAAATAAATTATAGGCTTTAATTGCTTTAATGGTAATCAAATTTTAAACAAAGTTACACTATTCTCGTTATTCTACCAACAGATGTAAGTTAATCGCATAAACGAACAGCCTTGACACCGTCAAGAAAATTCTACCAAAATATCTTAAGTTATCTTTAAAATCTTATAAAAAAGATTCTAAAGGACGAACCTTCGAAATAAAACAGGTACTTATAGGTTTAAGACCTCGTCCTGCGCGGACGCCTATAATATATTATAAAACAGATCAATCTAGGTTTCTTCGGTCGCGTCCATGTCATCAGAACTTATTTCCGAACTCAACCAAATAACGACGAGCTTTTTTCCCGCAATTTATGTCAGTGAAACAATAGTAGACTGAATATATCGCGAAAATCACAGGGCTTCAGACTCACACGGTTTCATTTTTTTCCAAAGCTAACGAACTTTGGCTTATAATTAAAACGGTTCACAAATTCGAACATTCTATGTTACTCTTTCTACTACTTGATGATTTAAGTTCAAGTAAGTTTGCAATATTATCGGAGTAAATCCCGACTTAAAGAAGTTAACCGAGTTCATAATTGACTAAGTAGCCGCGCTAAATCGGGTATGGAAACTGTCATTTCGAACAAACTAATCCAAAATCTAGTTTTACATATATTGTATGTGTATGTGTCGGTTCACAGTCAACTCGGCCTGTGAATAACTCGGCCCGTCAACTCGGCCCGTCCACTCGGCCTGTTTATATATTATATAGGTACATGTATGATGATGCAATAAATATTAATTAATTAATAATCTCTCGTTAAAAATGTTTTTTTATAATAGTAATCTTATTTTACTATAATATGGCATTTGTGTAAATATGAGATTTGATAGATATAATTAAATACTTCATTCCCCTTTTATTCAATTTTTTTTCAAATGTTTATTTTTTTCTAAGCACAAAAGAAGGTGACAACTTATATGCGTATTAGATATGAAGATCATAGATTTTAATCATCAATTGTGAATTAGCACGTCCTTTGAGTGCGCACATTGATTTACTATCTTAAAAGTGAGCTTATATTTTCGTTTACTAGGCTAAACACTATATAAGTTATATACAGGCCGAGTTGACGGGCCGAGTTTTACACAGGCCGAGTTTTACGCGGGCCGAGTTTTTAACAGGCCGAGTTGACAGGACACCCAATCCCTGCGCTAATTTCTCACGAGAAATTTGCACTCGTTTCTGTACTCGGATGCGACCAGTCTAAAAATAGCAATGCAATCTGAGGTCTGAATCTGTTCTAATCAGTAGATCTACGCACATTTTCTCGTAAAGAGGAAAAATCACAAAAACAAAGCGAATTTAACATGAAAAAAATATTTTAATCAAGATATCGTTTACTGCACATACTCCGCACCAACTTATATATTTATAACATTATACCGTATATTGTTGCAGAATGTTTAGATGCAAATTTTTATCATAGGCATAATTTAAAATTGGCTGATTTGACCCGTGGCCGTCGATATATTTTTTCCGTTCAAACTTGTTTTTTCCCTTACAGAATCAAAAATATAAATGTTTTTTTTACTATGAAATTGCCTCAAATAAAATTTTTAGTTTAATTCACGAATGTTTATCAACTGTTTCTGCGCACATTATTTTTATGCCCCCGCATCGATAGATCGGGGGCATATTGTTTTACTCGTGTCCGTCTGTCTGTCTGTCTGTCCGTCTGTCCGTCTGTCCGTCCGTCCGTCCGTCTGTCCGAAAACTTAACCTTGCCAATATCTTCAAGCCTATTCAAGATACAAAGCTAATATTTGGCTTGATGATAGATCTCAATGATCCGCATCCGCTGGTACCAAAGTCAAGGTCATGTGACAAGGTCAAGGTCATCTGTCAAGGTCAAACTTTGAAAAAAATGCCGTTACGGGGGCATTCGTGTTTCACAAACACATCTTGTTTCGTTTAAAAATTATGTTGCCGTCCATTTTTTATTTTCCCAAATCTGCTTTGGAACAAAACAATTGGAAATGCATTGTGAAAGTGAAAGCAAAAACTTTTTTCCTTGAAAATTGACACATTCGGTGGAAATTAAGGCGAGCGACAATTAAGAATTGATTCAGAAGTTATATGTTATTGATCTGTCGTGTTGTTCACTGTCACAGTTGTTTAAATCGCGAAATGATTTTTGCTCACGGGAAAAGTTAAGGATACTTTTAGACGTTACACTGCAATATCAAAGGTAAAACATAAAATGTCAGAATAGCGAATATCAAATAAAGAATGGTGCATGTGTAGACGTCTAAATATTTGGACTAACCGGCCCCAAATCGGTCATACCGGCCCCAAGCAAGAGTCAAAGCGGCCCCTTTGCATTTTGATTTTTTGTTTTAACCATGTATTTTCCTTTAATATTTTAAACTTACGAACTATTAAAAATCTTGGTCCAAGATATACAAATTTTAGAGCCCCTGCATAAAAAGAAACTTAAGTTTGATTATGTTATTTTGTGCGTTATATGTAAAGAAGAAATATATCGTAAAATCATTTGAATAAAAAAAATCGGCACAAGAAATATATTAAAGAACTTAAAAAGATATTACCGCGTTTGTTTTCTTATTTACACGCGATATGAATTGTTTGGTTTACTCAAGTTATCAAAGTGTTTGATGATTTAATTAATGACGCAATTAAAGGCCAATGCTGATCGATAACCTGTAAAAGTGTTTGTTGATTTACTAACTGCACAATTAAAAATCAATGGTATTCAATAATCTGTAAATCATTGAAAACATGCCTCAAATTTAACTCGTTTTTGGCATACAAACCTTTTTAATTTTGTTTCACACTATTGGAACATGAATATGATCTAAGCATTTTTGCCGCGAATGCAATTACCAAATTGAGTCATTATGTAATTGCTCTAAATACCAACTAGAAATACCTAAATAGTATCTAGAAATGAAAAAAAAAGTTGTTTTTTTCTTTACAGAAATATTGTGACAATATTTATCTATAACTTAATGATCGTTTGTTAAATGGGATGTATTAATTTCTACAAAAACCTGAATTAGCTCCGGAATGTGCATGAATTTCTAAGAGTTTCAATGTCGTAATTCTACAATGTGACAAGACTTTCTAAAAACTACTATAAAAGTAAAACACTGTTATACTTGTATATTTGTTCGAAAGCTGTCCCTGCAAACTTATGTGTAATTATGTTATGAGATCGGGTAATAATTTCAAACAGTGTAGCTTTGGATCGGTGCCTGAATGCTTCGAAGGATCAGCACAAAACCTTTGTAACTGCCTATATCTTTACAAATAGTTACACCCTTTTGGCACCGATTTGTTGCCCAATGTGATGCAAAATGACAACACTCCAATGAATTGTAACTTTTGAATATTGGGTAAAGACTCAAGGTATGTAAAGACTCAACGTCTTTGCATATGTTCACTGTATGGCAACTATGTACACAACTTTGCAATGGCAGCTTATAAAGATGGCGGATATGCATAACTGAAAAAGAAGGTGTCACTCACTTTTGGTACAAAGAGAGTTAAATATATGATCCCTTTAGATGATCCTTCCATTAAGGTTACAATTTTTGAATAAATAAGCCTTTGACACTCATTTTTAAACGTCATATGACAACGTTTGTGTGTAATTTTGCTTTAACGAAAGGCCCCGTTTTTGGAAAAATAACGAAACCACGATGATAGAAGCAATATTACACACAAACGGCGCCATATAACGTTAAACTTTTACGAACAGTGGATTATTTTTTTTTTTTTCAAAGCTTGATACATACACGTTGCAATCGAACTGATGTCCGCCAACTTTAAAATATTAACGACGTCGCGTACAGAGTTTCCATACAGTGATGTTTAATGTACGGACTTTAAGAAGTCCCAAATGTTTGACGGACCGAACTAGTTTTTATTTAAAGGGGAGCAACAAGACCGCTATTGAAAATTAAAAGAAGTCTATGGGTCTCATGTCAAATGCTTGTATACTTTAAAAACATTATGAAAAAAAGGGAACCTTTTGTATACCTAGTTCTCCTTTTCGCATAATACTTTCTAACCATATAGCACCATTTTATCATCCGGTATGCAACCCTTTATATTTTGTAAAGACTGATTTTTTGCATTTTTTAATTGTTTAGACAAAGTTTGTGTGTATTAAGTCCTCTTTCATAAGCTTCTTTACCATTAATAATCAGTGTATTGCAAAGTGGAAAAGCTATAATAATCAGATCAATGATTTTTGCGTGGCGACTGTATGTTACAATCTGATCACTTCTATTGTTTGACTTATTATACATTAACACTTCAAAGAAATATTTGTACTCAAAGTTTTTTTAAAAAAAAACCCGATTACTATATAAAGTCATAGTTTGCAAAAAGAAAAAAAAAACTTTGGGGGGGGGGGGGGGGGGGGTGAAAATGGCCTCATTCAAATGATATTTCTAGCGATTGATTTAAGTGATCTTTTGTTTGTTATTTCTTGATTCTTTTGTTGATAATTTTTGGTAAAGATTTCGAGATATAAGCACAGAGCACTACGTTTCTATATCATCATCACCCATTATTGTCTTTTTCATATTGGGGCCGGTTTTAGGGGCCGGTTTGACCGATGGAAAATCGATATTGGGGCCGGTTTGACCGTTTTGGGGCCGGTTTGACCGGGGGCCGGTTTGACGAGGGGCCGGTTTGACTGTAAAGCGATTGTTATTGTTTGCATTGAGAATTTCCCGCGCATGCGCATTACTGGTAGGCAAAAAGAGTCAGATCTCTATGCGAGATGACAATTAAATCTGGTTTGAAATCAACCGTTCATTTAAATTTAAGATAAAAAGAAAATTAAATAGTATTTTTACAAATGTTTCCCGTTAATGATTAATCGATATTTAAAGAATCTCTTATGTAATAGCCCTTTATAAGCTTCCCGAGGTTAGACTATTTCGTCTGACTTATTGAACGAAGTCGCCAACGAAATTGCCATCGACGATAGATCTTTTAGCTATTTAGAATTACTTTTTTGTCTCTTTAAATAATGTATTTGCTTAGAAAGATTGTAACCTAGAATTTTTTAATAAACCTGGCCTAGGGTCTGTCTTAAATAGAAGCTCGAGTTGCGCAATTTAGCTCGAGGGACTCTAAAACACATGTCCGTGGTTTAGCGCAAATATTCTTCCTTTGTAAACTTGATGTTGTCTTTTTTGTCAATTTTCATGTCATTCGTAAAGAAAGTTGAAAATTATGTATGAAGCCTAGTAAGTGATTAGGTTTTCAAACATTCGCAACTCAGTCTACAGCACTCATGAAAGTTTTGACAAAGCTGTAGTTGCACCATTTCTGCAAACAAACCCAGAAATAGTTATATTTTAAGATTTTTATAGAAAGTTGGATGAAAACGGCGGTGGATGAAGGATAAAAAGGGTACTAATGTAGAAATAAAGGGAGAGAAGGTTCGTTTTACTAGTATTACAAAGATTTGTTTGAATTTCTGTGTAAAAATGAAACATTTAGGCCACAGATGGGGGTTCGTTTGAATCCCTTGAACCCCTTTTTGTATCCGCCACTTGAACAATTTAACTTTCTTTACCACTTTCCATAACGTAATGAATATGTATGACTTGAACTAAATAAAAAAAGTTTGACTCAGATTAATCGGTTCACGGCGTCAAGTAGAATAAATCTTTGTAACTACAGCCGATCGAGATCTGTTGTATCCGTAGTCGCGCCGTTTTCAAGGGTAAAATCAGACGAAATGGTCATACGAGTTGAATGTTATTGGGGAAAACGTAAGATGAATAAGTATAATGCATTAACCCTTTCCAATAAATTGGAATAAATAATTTTACCGAGTTTAAGATGACTCGGGTTAAACAACGTTTGGGGAAAAAGTGACTTGTAACGTTCATTCGTTCACTCGCCAGAATTTCAGAACTTTTTACTTATTTTTCCTCACATTCATTTTATATTTTTGTTTTTGAAATGTAGTTTAAGTCGTCGTTGAGAAACAGAACATCGCAAATCTATTTTAATCAGGCTGTATTGCGATGTTTCGTTCGCCACCAACGCTTTCAATTCCAAGATTATTTTCTGTCATCTGGTCGGGGTAAAAAACGAAGATTTACAAAAGAACGATCACATTACATTATTTCATCCTTAACAATTAAAGAAATTAGGTATGCTTCAATTTCTTTCCTACCCATTAAAATTCGATTTTCATTGGGAACTACATAAAGCAAAATAGAAAAAATGGTTCGGAGTACATTTTCGTTTTTGGTGGCTTCCATTTCCCGCTGAAGCAAACGCTGCGTTTCAGATATGCAGTAGGCCTAACTTATATTTGATTAAATATTATCCCGGCCTTTTTTTCAAATTTGAGGAAGAACTATTAGTATTGGCAGCTTGTTCAAGACACGGAAGATCGATCTACTAAATGAACGCGGCTCAGAATTGAAAAATCACGTGGACCTTATTTATCGCCACTGAAATGGAATCTTAAATGAAATATTTTATCAAAAGCTTAATTTAATCTATGACTGATAAGGCAATAAAAAGTTTGTGTCAAATGAACTGAAACTTCACACTTTATGTCTAATGAGTTAGTCCGGCAGAAATCTAGCTTGACTCGGAAGTAGGGTTCAAAGTTTTTTTCTTGACTGATTCTTGTAGCTAAGGCTTTCCCAATTAAGAATCTGGCTGATGACATCTTGTCATCATTGAGCATTTTGAGAAAATCGAGATGGCAGCCAGGACTATTGAATGTTACACCAACAGCCCAGTAGATCATTATGACGACCTTTTAGATGTTTGTTTGTGTGTTTAATTTGCTGTTTAAGTTCGAGTTTAAAGGATTTGACATAATTTATGCATGTAATGATATTAGAAATTAGTATGGTAGTCAAGATGGTAGCCAAATCGAATTATTAAATGGCATTTAAGTATTTCTTGACCCATGTGACATAAGAATCATAGGAAAAGGTTTTAGGACTCCTACAGTAAACATTTTGAAAGTGGTTTTTAAGCCTTTTAAATATCAGGCTAGTGACAACTCTCATCCTTTGTTACATAAATTCTTGATTTTGAAGATGGCAGCCAGAAAAGAGAAGATTCTAAGTTAATTTTGTTTTAATCGGGATTATAGAAAAACAAAATGTGTCTATATCAATAATTTTAAGACCAGTTTCAATGTTGTTTTGAAAATCCATGCCTTTAATGATAGATAGCATTCGAGATGGCAGCCAAGGATTACATTGAGGTTACATAGTTATATTAGAAAATGGTCCATATTTACTTATGAAAGTACAGGTCATCATTTTGAAATAAGAAAAGTTACATATGCAATATAAAAAGTATTTCTGTGTACGAAGATGACAGCCAATACACAGCATGAATGTTGCATTTCCATTGGTGTTTAATGTTTTGTCAATTTAAAATATAATATTTGCAAGATTCATACGTAGACAATCACTTTGATTTGAATTATCTTTAAGGAAAGACATAAAGGAAGCCAACAATGCATCCCATAAACATGAATAACTAAATAGAAGTCAATTCACTTGTAGCATCATAACATTATACGTGTTTTAGTGAACAATGCAAAACACTTGTGTTGCATGGTAATTGAAAATAAAATTCTTTTTGCTTTGCGAGAAAATTATTGCACTACAAAATAGATTCATCTCATATCGATGGATTGGCACAAAACAGCTGTACCTCATCATAAACATAAAGACAGTAAGAACTGTTTCGTGCTGAATCATTGATATGGTCAAATACTGACAAAATTCTTTTAGGAATGTTTTAAAGAATCTTTGTTATTTTGATTGAATATAATTCTTTTTTATCTGAATTTTGTTTCGCTAGTTTGGTAAGGATATGTTACGTTGCGCTTAAGATTATTAGTATTATTTTCATGATAGCCATCACATATAATAACCAGAGTTTCTTTATGAAATTTCTATAGATTCATTGTAGCCTACCTATCAAACCACATTCATATCAGTATGTATAGTCATATGTGTTTATTCCGCTAAGGCTTATTTAGCACTACAAAAAAGTTTTAGTGGTAAATTTAAATTGCATGTCCACAACCACTCAACATGTCATGTAAGCATGGTGATTGGCTATTCTGTGTTACCCTGGTGCAATGGGTAATGATTGAAAACATGCAATGTACTCCCTGAATTTGTCTTTGCCACAATTGCAAGCTCTGTTCAAACTAAATGTATGTAGCAAATGACTAGCACACTGAGTGACTAAAATACTGATTTATGCACGAACGTCACATCCCCCAAATCGAGATTTGATATATTGAAAGCATCACCAAAAATTAGCGATTCAGTGCAGCCAAATGTTGTCAAAAGTGTTTGTTCAAAAGCGCCCTTTTGCCAATCCTTATCTTCATCGTTAGCATTAATTTTGATTTACGACAATTTTGTAGCAGCCTTGTAGCTTTTCTGTACGGTTTTAATTGTTTTCATCTTTTTGTTCATGTTGAAATTATTAACTTGGATTAATTTTCAAAGGAGTTAGCTAACACAATCGTAAGCAAATTGGGAAAATGGAAAAGTAACAAAAATGATAATTTAAAAAATATTTATAATTTCTAATTAAAAAACATTGAATCAAGCAGTAAATAAAAAGACACCATTAACAAGACTATGTCGGTAGACATAGAACTAACATATTTTAAAAGAGTGACCATTGTTGTCTATATTGTCATAGCAAATTTATACTCAATTATATACTCACACACAATTAAAATGCACCACACGATATATATTTATTTGTATATTTATTTTGATGTACAGTAACTTCAGACTTGAATAGCAATTTGTAAGGATCTTCAATAGACCATTTCTGTACCTGAGACTTTTATGGAAAAAGTTAGAAATCATAAGTCTTATATTTGCAAAAAAAGGTTCGGAAAACTTTGTCACAATTCATTTTGGGGTAACATTACAACTTACTCAGTACCTAAACATGTTCTTTTAAGTTCAAATCTCATGGAAGACTAGAAATAAGTGGTTACTTACAATACGATGCATGTGATGAAAAATAAAATTGAATACGGGTCTCAGTAAATCCCCCACCGTACTTATGTTGAGATCACTTTAATGCTTTATGCTTCAAAAAAAGCGATCTACAATTTTACATTTTCATTCTCTTAGAAATCATACTTTTATTGACGCAATTATTTTTAAACAACGAATTTAAAGGGCAAGTAAATGGGTCCTTTTAAAACTTAGTAGTCATGTCAAAACCATATATTAACTTTAATTAAATTATAAAAACATGTTATTTCAACACGTTCCTTTGATAATAAATGGAAGGAAAAACAGCAAGGCTGCCATCTTCAAAATAAGATGTTTTAATACTTTACACTAAATATATTTATCAAAAATCGGATTTTTAGTAGATAAGCTTTTGCTTGAAAAAGTGATCCCCATATTCTTATGCTTGTCATTAAGGCACACGTAGATATCATTTATTAACTCTCTTAACAGACTGCCATCTTCACTGCCAAACTGAATTTCACAGTAAGACCATTTCTCTAACTTGCTTAGGCAGCAGATCAATACCATCATAAACCGATTAACTTATCCGAAAAATCCTTTTAGAAGTATCTTCAAATGTTTACAAAAATCCATATTCACCTTTATTTACACTAGTAATCAAGCAGTTTTTCCATTTGGCAGCCATCTTGACGACAAAACTTATTCAAAACTTTATTCAAGGTGTTCACCAGGAAACTTCAAATTAGCCTCTTTTCAGTTAAATTAAGTGCAAAATTAAGATGAATTATTTAGTAGCAAGTACATGTATATTTTTAGTGGTCTTGGCTGCCATCTCGACTATTTTCATACTAATCCAAGATCAAAATGCACCTTCATTGAGATTCTTTATAGGCTAGACCTTAACTACTAGAAAATAGTTTACTGTTAAATACCTTGCAAACTTTAATCATGAAATAAAAAGCTTGTGTTTCCTGGCTGCCATCTTCAAATTGAAGATTTTCATAACACTAGATATGCAATGTAACTAATCAGATATTTTGAGGTCATAAACAAGCTTACAAAAGTTTAATTAGAAAACTCTAAAACAAATTTCTATGATTCTTATATCTCACATAAATCGAGAATTACTTACGAAAAACATCTTATTATTACATGTGGCGGCCATCTTGATTACCATACTCATAACTAATGTCATGTTATGCTTTTATTTGTTACACAGCTTTACGGTAATATCTTAACAATAAAATGACCACTCATATCGGTTTTATATTTCAAAAAAGTGGTCTACGGAGCCGAAAGCTTGATTTTTGATAGTCATGGCTGCCATCTCGATTTTTTCGAAATGCTCAATGATGACAAGATGTCATCAACCTGATTCTTGTTGGGGAAGGCATTAGCTACAAGAAACAGTCAAGAAAAAAACTTTGAACCCTACTTCCAGGTTCAGCTAAAATACGCCATATTTATGCCGGACTAAGTGGGTAAAAGTTGTGTCCAGATGAAATCAATCAATCAGTGGCGTGTGCATCGTCATGGTCAGATCAATTAAAATTTGGCACGTGTTATAGAAGTTTGTCTTTATGACACATGCAAGTGTGTGATTGGCGGCTACTGTTTTATGACATGGGCAACATCGATAAGCGCATCCGGTTATGGTCAGATGAAAGAGATTCCGCGGCCGTGTAGTATGGATCATTGCGTTAGAAACGGTGAACTTTATGACACATGTTTGTGTTAATAGCGGCTTATATTTTTATATCGCATAATGAAAATTCTTTGATAGGATTTTACAATCTAACTAGAAAACCTGTTGAGTCGGCGGATCGTGTGTTTGGCGACATTCATTAAATTATCTTAAATTAACCAATCTTCTAAATGTGCGGGGGACTTTTTATGGAAGCAAAACGGTTTTCAACAGTAGGTGGTGTTCTCAAAATTTACAGATTAAATGAATAATTGGATTAATAATTTTTAGACAAATAAGGGAAAAGGGCCATAAAAACCTTTCCCAATGTTTGAAATTTCTGTGACAGGATGAATAACGGAAATGGGATAAAGAACAATCGGAATTGAAACTCGAATTAGCTCAGTATATGTAAGATATACTATATTTCGTTTATGAATGAACAAAAAACGTAAATACAGCTTAATTAATGTCAAATGCGCGATATATCAGTTGCTCGACAGCGATTTGTTTGCATTCATTAGCATTTCTGGGTGGTTATCTTTCGACGAGAAATATTCTTTTCACAGACAATGTCATGTGATGACAACTGCATAATCAAAAGGTTGGATGATTTATCTTAATTTTGACACCTTTGTCAACAGGGAATAATCATTAGAAATGTACAATCTAATAACTTGAATATTGGATATTTTACTATTTGTGTATGCAACTGGTAGATCTTTCTGCCTACAGCGATTCCCTGGATGTAAACATCACGTGACCCGTGACGTCATCCGTCAACTCGTATATAGTTTACGTCGTCACAGTCACACATGACTATTACGCGACGGATGGTGCGCAGTCAGATAAAGTGGAAAAAAGGAAAGATAGAGTAGTTGGATAGATCAAAGACATAATAAGTGAAAGAAGTTTAGCTACTCTTTCATTGCTTCATCCTAAGCCTCTCCCGCTACGGTGGCCGCCAAGGGGTAGTGGAACCCCAACAGATACAGCCCCAGGAATCACTAGCTTTTACTTGTAGCTGAGTGTTGCAGTTAGAATTGAAGCGCTGATAACCCCTGCTTGAAAGATACTATGTCGGGCCTCAGCCACAGGGAAATGTTTAGCTGATTTTTTTAGAACATATATGATAATATAGACAAGGGGCTTGTTTTGACCACGAAATCTTTGAATGACATCTCCTCCTGAACCTTTGGGCTGATTTCCATGAAACTTTACAAGAATGTTCCTTGGGTGACCCTCTTCTAAAGTTGTTCAAGAAATTTGGATTGACCCCCAAATATGGGTGTGGCAGGGCGGGGCTTATTTTGACCCCGAAATCTTGGAACAATATGTCCTCCTGAGCCTTTGAATCAATTTCAATTAGACCGAACCAGAATGTTCCTTGGATGACCCCCTTCAAAAATTGTTCATGAAATTATGATTGGTTGAGATCCACTGGATCAATAAAATTCAGGTGAGCGGTTTATGGCCCTTCTGTTCCACTTGGTTTAAAGTGATATCTAAATAGTTTTTTTCCTTGTAATTTTACATATTAGATAAATAAGTTCATTTTTTCATAAGTCAGTTTCAACTTAGAAAAGTCGGAATTCCTTCTGAATGCTGGTGATTTTCATAACTTTTTATTTTCAATATCTCTCTTTCAAATCTTGAGATTTTTAAGCCAGTGGAGCGATACAGGCCCTCCTGTGCCTCTTGAAAGCAAAAGGATTCACTCCAAGAGGCGTAGGCCTATTTAGATCTCAAGGAACATGTCAACAGCCCCGACAACAGGTATTGGTAAACAGGGTTTTAATAATATGATCCATTCCCTTGGAAAATGGCAGCTGGACCACCTTGTGTATATTTATTTTAGTGATATTTGTAAGTGTTTATAAAATCCTGAATCCAATATATTTCAGGAATCTAGGACAATAGCCCATCTTGGCAAGATTCCGTGTTATGTTTTCCCTTAAGGCAAATATTATCTCCTTCCTCAAATTAAAAGGACAAACATTACCAGTTCCCACATGGGATCTTACTTCTTTAAATGGCTGCTGTCATGGCACAGTTTGTAGCATGTCAATTCTTGAGGTCCCTGGTTCGATCCTCAACAGCAGCACTCATACTTTCAAAACTATTTTCTCCACCTATGGGTTTGTTAATCTAAGACCTATGTGGGATAGCAGCTTGAGGCTAGGAATGGATGTAATGGTACTACTGGTGTGATTAATAATAGGAATCCATTGTTAGGTGCTCCAGCCACCGCAATATAACTAAAAGACTGTTGAAAGTAGTGTAAACCCCATTCAAAAAAAGAAACAATCCTCCTCATGATATGGTGGACATTCCTTTAAGCCTAATACACAATGTCTGATTCAAAAAGGCAGAGTACCAGTGCCTGACTTCAAAGTTGGATATCAGAGATTTTCTAAATACCTGGCCCGGTCCAGGGGCCAGTTTCATCAAAACATTTAGGACATATTTTTGTCTTACCTATGACTTTCGATTCAGTAACAACAACAATCACTTAACATATGTATTGATAGCTTGGTGATACATGACTTTTGAACTAAATATGTAGTAAGTCATAGGTAAGACAAAAATACGTCTAAAATGTTTTGATGAAACAGGCCCCAGGTCATCAGTGTTTTCACAGGGACACACTTTTCTCTTGTGTTTACAAGATAGTCTAATTGAATTACATGAATAGTACTAGATTTGAAAATCTTAACAGGAAGTCTTTAAAAGGGTATAGGTAAACCACGCCATTTGAATGTTTATAAACAGACTTTCGACAAGTTAATTGGGACCAACAATTTCTTTTGCTGTCACGGTTCTGACTTAACAGAAAAATCACAGAAAAGCAAAACTACTGGCATTTTTACCATCCTTTGAATTACATTGGTAAACCTTGTGTGTCATAGTGTAAAAGTAACATGCTTTTGAAACCGACTTCATCATGAAGAAACTAAAATTGAAACTACAAAAGCATGGAATATCTAAAGAGAGAAAAAAGTTTTTTTTGTGAATGTTTCTTTAATCTATCAGTATATAGGTCATTACATTTGTAATGAAGTACTGTTATCTCATGCTTGTTAACCCTTGTCATGCTGAATAAAAAAAACCTTGCAAAATTATATATAAATCAAAGTGCTGAAAGCTCTGTATTTCCTAATTGTGAGTCAGTATTTGATTTTGAAAATATAATTTCTGAAACTTCTGGTTTAAAAAGGAAAATCAGGTTGTAAGGACTAAGATCAGACTGCACATATGCGCAGGCTTATGTTTGTCCATACCTCCTACCAAAGCAGGAATATTCCAGGACCAGCATGACAAGGATTAAATTTCAGTTCAGTCCACCCTTTCTCCTAGCTATACCACATTTTCCTGTGTTTTCGAATACTGCGATTGGACTATAATTGCACATGTATTTATTTAGGCTCACCCAGTTTACAGCTCTCAGCGGCAGAATAGTTTTTTCTCCCAAATGGCAACTTTAGAAGCTGTTGGTACTATGTTTATAGGCAGTTACAACTGTTTTGCACTGAGCCAGGCTATACATACAAATAACAATAGAATCCCAGTTACACTTATTCTTTACCTTATATTTAATGGATCATCAAATGTTATGTTTATTTCAGATTTCAGATTGTTATGTTTGTTTCAGATTTCAGATTGTTATGTTTATTTCAGATTTCGTTTTATTATGTTTATTTCAGATTCTGAAAATGCTGAAAATACAGAGCCAGGACCTCCTGGAACTGAGTAAGTTTAACCCTGAACTGCATTTAAAGGAAGTATAAAGATCCGCATTGATACCACCATACTTTCCTTTCTAAACCAGAAAAAGTTATAAATCATATTTTTCGAAATTAAAGAGTCAATAACGACTCATGATAAGTGCAGGCACTGCAGGACAGGGTTTATTTTCACTACAAAATCTAAAAAATCTCTTCACAAACCATTGGACTGATTTCAATGTAACTTGGCATGAACGTTCTTAACCATTGTCATGCTGAACACAGAATATTCCTGCTTTGGATGGAGCTATAGTCAAACATCAGCCTGCACATATGTGCAGTCTGATGTTAGTCTACACCAACTGTTTCAATACATTTAGTTTTTCAAATATTTGTTTTACCTACAGTTGGTACTTTCAGTGCTTTTTGTCCTTTGGTTTTTATGAAAATTTTTGGCCAAAATTTATTCAGCATGACAAGGGTTTAGATGACCAGCTTGTCAAATTGTTCAAGAGTTGTCAATCGCCATACAAGGGCATAACAGAGTGTGGCTTATTTTCACTTTAAAATCTGTAGATACAAATCTTCTTCTCATGGTAGGCCCAATTTCAATGAATCTTGGCATTGAATTATGTTTAACCCCCAAATACAGAGCTACAGATACAGGGGGTATTTTGGATTTTAGATTAAAGTATTTTAACCATTATAATACTTATCCTATATTGTTGCACTCATTGGAATCGTCTTGTCGAGACGATTAAAATGAGTACCCACAACACAGGGTTTTTCATTGAGAAATAAAGATTTTAGACTGGCTTTACCCCATCTTATCTGTAACCCTGTAAATATGGGGCTTATTTGGCAGGGTGGGGCTTATTTTCACTTAAAAAATCTTCTATCTACAACAAAGCTTGACATGTATGTTCCTTGAGTGATCCTTTCACTATAGTCTGTTATCTAGAGTCCTGTCCATGTACAGGAATTCCAGTCTATTATGGAAAATGAGGCTGTGCTTTGTGGTTACAGGGAACAATTACAATCTCCCGCCATCTGTCACATTTTGTCTAGGGAATTAACGGTGAAGTAAACAAAGATAAGGGCGGCCTCTGATTGGTCCATAATTTATCAAGATCAAATCTAATCATTTATTTTCGAAGATTTACATTGTTTCTACAAGTCAGGTGCAAAATGGGAAAGGTGAGAGTCTATTTTGGGTCTTGAGAGGCATTTTCTAGACATCGAGGTATTTTCCGGACCCGACTGTGAAATTTGGCGGCAGGGGAGGGTTCACTTAAAGATGACGTCATTACTCATTGAAAAAACGGATCATGCCATATTTAAAATGGTCTATTTGGATGCGCGACATATTTTTCTTTAATTTGATATAAGGCTTGACTTCCCGTCAATTTTTGGGGATGAGCTATATAGGCTTTTGTTATAATGGCCGACAACGGGAAATGTAATAGTTCCCTGTAACCTTTGTTACAAAGAAGTGTTAATGGCATTCATTCATTACTCCTTGAGTGAAAAGATTTTATACTGACAAAAATAACTTTAAAGAAATATAAAATATCTATCAATGTGTGTTTTCTTTACGGAACTGACCTTAATAAACAAACTTTCACACAAGGAAAAATGGCACCCCTTCCTGACATACTGTTTACAAACAATTTCATTAACCAATTAGAACTGCTAGGTGCTGAAATGACAATGAAATGATAATGTCTCCAAAATGTAGGGTTGATGAGACAATAGTCTCTTCATTGGAAAATCCTTGGCAGAACACTACCTACACTAGTAGAATCAGCTTATCTTTTGGTCTCTTCTCAAAATTTCCTAGTAAAATTCCATACTTGACAAAGTTTCTCATTGATAGCCATTTTAAAGCCAGTAGAGCTATACTTGTCTTCTTGGGCCTCTTGTTTGTAAACAAAGCATTGTGAGGTTCACATGTGTGTCTTATTTTCTTATTCTACAGGCAAGTCCAACTTACAGGCCCACCAGAAAAGGTAATCTATTTCAAATTTCATTGTTAAATTGAGTAAAAAAGGAATGTTAATATTA
Source organism: Fragum whitleyi (assembly GCA_948146395.1). Taxonomy (NCBI): domain Eukaryota; kingdom Metazoa; phylum Mollusca; class Bivalvia; order Cardiida; family Cardiidae; genus Fragum; species Fragum whitleyi. The sequence continues at coordinate 35,959,397 of OX411549.1, forward strand.
TTATACCCCCCACCTACGAAGTAGAGGGGGGTATATTGGTTTCACCATGTCTGTCTGTCTGTCTGTCCATCCGTCCGTCCGTAGATTTTTTCGTTTCCGGATTCTATCATGAAACTTTAAACAAATGTTGCTTATGACCCAAGGAAGTGCCCTATTGTTTTGGGGTCACATAGGTCAAAGGTCAAGGTCACAGTGAGCCTTTGTTCTATTTTCGTTTCCGGACTCTAACTCAAGAACTAAGTGACCTACAATCATGAAACTTTATACAAATGTTGCCTATGACCCAAGGAAGTGCCCTATTGTTTTGGGGTCACATAGGTCAAAGGTCAAGGTCATGGTCAGCCTTTGTTCAATTTTCATTTCTGGACTCTAACTCCAGAACTAAGTGACCTAGAATCATGAAACGTCATGCAAATGTTGCTTATGATCCAAGGAAGTGCCCCCTTGTTTTTGGGTCATATAGGTCAAAGGTCAAGGTCACAGTCAGCCCTTTTTCAAATTGTGTGTCCGGACTCTAACTCAAGAACCAAGCGACCTACAATCATGAAACTTCATGCAAATGCTGCATATGACCTCAATATCTGTTTCAAACACATCCTGCACTTATAGCACTTTCATTCTGACAAAGTGCTTGTGGGGGGTATGAGTCCACTCTGCGACAGTTCTAGTTTTCAATTATCATATGTACTTGATGTTATTTGCCATTTATATCCATATTTAAGGTAAAGGTAGTGGAACGGTAATAGTTCGTTACAATTCCAGAGCTTACGATACTTCATTGTGTTGACAGAGGTATTCTTATGAAATCATTAGGAAACATTAGGTTAACATTGCTTCAGTTCATTACTACCAAAACATTTTGGAATTATTACAGTTCCAGTACTGTAAAGGTTGCCGGACCAACGGTCCTGTGTTCAAGAAAAAAATGTTCACAAAGTGATAAAGAAGAGGTACACTTTTTTGGATCGGAAAATATTCTGAGATTATGCAGTAATTATGCCCTCCTTCAAAGAAGATAGGGTATATTGCTGTGTATTTGTTAGTCTGAGGGTCCATTGGTCCATCAGTAGACCTTTTTTTTGTACAGAGTTTATTTCAAAAAGTATTCAAGCTAGAATAATGAAACTTCACAGGTGGATAGATCTCATTGAGGAAAAGTGTAGTGCTCAAAAATCATAAATCTACTTATTAGCTTGGCTGTTTCGGAGAAACCCAAGGTATTGATATAGCCTTGGTGTTGTGGTTGGCATCGTATTTGTTGTGTGAAAACTTTGACATTTTGTGATATCTCTGGTTCTACTGAAGGCATTCACTTGAAACTTGGCACACATGTTCACTATCAAAAGAGCATCCTGAACTATCATGGGGAATAAGTCTAGATGCATTTTGTGGAAATTATGCCCCTTTTTCAACTTAGATCTTTTTCACCATCACTTAACAGCCAATTGTAGGCACCTGTAGGTTGTGCTCTTGTCATTTTTAGCTCACCTGAGCACAAAGTGCTCAAGGGAGCTATTGTGATCGATCAATGTCCAGCATCTGTCTGTCCGTCTGTCCGTCACGGCGTCATCTTTTTCTTTAAACGACATCTTCTCCTAAACTTATGGGTCAAAATCAACTAAACTTGGCAGAAATATTCCTTGGGTGGCTCTTGGAAAAATTTCTAAAATGGAAAGGATCAGTGCAATATCACGGGAAAAGGGGCCTTAATGACAATTTTCTTGTTTACACTCTAGAAGCAACAAATATGGTCCAATCTTCATGAAACTTGGTCAGAATGTTTGTTAGATCATGAGGATGAAGTCTATTGAAAATGGGAAGGATCCATGCCATATCACGGAAAAAGGGGCCTTAACGACAATTTTATCAACAATTTCTTTAAAAGACATCTCCTCCTAAAGTTATGAGTCAAAATCAACCAAACTTGGCAGAAATATTCCCTGGGTGGTCCCTTGTAAAAATTTCTAAAATGGAAAGGATCCGTGCTATATTACGGGAAAAGGGGCCTTAATAACAAACTTCGTGTTTACACTCTAAGAAGCCACAAATATGGTCCAATCTTCATGAAACTTGGTCAGAATGTTTGTTAGGTCATGAGGATAAATTCTATTGAAAATGGGAAGGATTCATGCCATATCATGGGAAAAGGGGCCTTAATGACAATTTTTTTGTTTACACTCTAGAAGCCACAAATATGGTCCAATCATCATGAAACTTTGTCAGAATGTTCGTTAGGTCATGAGGATGAACTCTTTTGAAAATGGGAAGTATCCGTGCCATATCACGGGAAAAGGGGCCTTAATGACAATATTCTCGTAACAGCTCCAGACGCCACAAATATGGTCCAATCTTCATGAAACTTGATCAAAATGTTTGCCAGGTCACAAGAATGAAATTGGATTGTTCATGCCATATCATAGGAAAAGGAGTTTTAATTATAATTTACTTGAAATATCAGGTGAGCAATTAGGGCCCTCAGAGTCCTCTTGTTTTTTAAGTTATTGCCCTTTATTAAATGACAAAATGTCAGCCTTTGACCTGCTCTAATGGAGGGGGACCTAAACATGTCATAAACATCTCTTGTTCCTTTCATTTCACCCTTTTTTGACATTATCCAAAGGAACAAATTATTTTCATGAATTCATAATATTGCCTAGAAATTAAGTGCTTAATGACATGATTTAAGAGATATTGTCTGAAAACCTTTGCGTTTCATCTTGTATCTGCTTTAAGGAAATTGAATTATTATTTTTTGATTATTATGACAGATCCTCAAGCCTTTTATTTCCAAATATATTTGCGTTTAAGAAAAAGAATTATTGTCTGTGCATTATGCCAGATTGATAAAGCTTTCATTTTGTTGAAATCAAAAGCTATATTTTCACTCATGGTTATTACACTTGTGGAAAAACGGTTCACCCAATTAGAAATGATACAATCCAACTATGAAGAAATTATTTATCCTCTTTATATGTAGACAGGAGAAGAAGCTGAAGACAAATATGAAGATGATGATGATTCTGATGATGATGATAATGTTCAGGTCACAATTGGTGACATAAAGGCATTCCCTATAAATAAGTAAGTTTTGATAATGTTCAGGTCAGAATTTGGAACATCAAGGCATTCCCTATAAATAAGTAAGTAATGATGATGTTCAGGGCATTCCCTTTAAATAAGTAAATAATGATAATGTTCAGGTCAGAATTGGGAACATCAAGGCATTCCCTATAAATAAGTAAGTAATGATTATGTTCAGGTCAAAATTGGGGACATAAAGGCATTCCCTATAAATAAGTAAGTAATGATGATGTTCAGGGCATTCCCTATAAATAAATAAGTAATGATAATGTTCAGGTCAGAATTGAGAACATCAAGGCATTCCCTATAAATAAGTAGGTAATGATTATGTTCAAGTCACAGTTGGGGATATCAAGGCATTCCCTAAAAATAAGCAAGTAATGTTCAGGTCAGGATGGTGGACATCTAGGCTTTCCCTATAAATAAGTAAGTAATGATCATGTACAGTTCACAATTTGGGACATTAAGTCTTTCTCTATAAATAAGTAAGTAATGATAATGTTCAAGTCACAGTTGGGGGACATCAAGGCATTCCCTATAAAATAAGTAAGTAATGATCATGTTAAGATCACAATTTGGGTTATCAAGGCATTCCCTATAAAAAAAAGTAAGTAATGATGATGTTCAGGTCAGGATGGGGGACATCAAGGCATTCCCTATAAATAAATAAGGAATGAATATGTACAGTTCTCAATTTGGGACGTAAAGGCAATCCGTATAAATAAGTAAGAAATGATCTTGTTCAGGTCACAATTTGGGACTTCAAGTCATTCCCTATAAATAAGTAAGTAATGTTCAGGTCAGGATGGTGGACATCTAGGCATTCCCTATTAATAAGTAAGTAATGATCATGTACAGTTCACAATTTGGGACATTAAGTCTTTCTCTATAAATAAGTAAGTAATGATAATGTTCAGGTCAGGATGGGGGACATCAAGGCATTCCCTATGAATAAGTAAGTAATGATCATTTTCAGGTCACAATTTGGGACATAAAGGCATTCTGTATAAATAAGTAATAATGATAATGTTCAGGTTAAAATTGGGGACATCAAGGCATTCCCTTTAAATAAGTAAGTAATGATTTTGTTCATGTCAAAGTTGGGGATATCAAGACATTCCCTATAAATAAATAAGTAATGATAATGTTCAGATCAGATTTGGGAACATCAAGGCATTCCCTATAAATGAATAAGTAATGATAATGTTCAGGTCACAATTGGGGACATAAAGGCATTCCCTATAAATAAACAAGGAATGACAATGTTCAGGTCAGGATGGGGGACATCAAGGCATTCCCTATAAATAAGTAATGATAGTCTTCAGGTCAGGATTGGGGACATCAAGGCATTCCCTATAAATAAGTAAGTAATGATAATGTTCAGGTCAGGAGGGGGGACATCAAGGCATTCCCTATAAATAATAAAGTAATGATGATGTTCAGGTCAGGATGGGGGACATCAAGGCATTCCCTATAAATAAGTAAGTTATGATTGTGTTCAGGTCAGGATGGGGGACATCAAGTCATTCCATATGGATAAGTAAGTAATGATTATGTTCAAGTAAAAATAGGGGAATTCAAGGCATTTCCCTTCAATTTGATAGTTATGATAATGTTCAAGTCACAATCAAGGATACAAAGGCATTCCCCACCGATAACTAAGTCATGAAAATGTTCAAGTCATAACTGGGGTAATGAAGGTATTTCCCACCAATAAGTAAGACATGATAACTTTCAAGTTGCAATCGGGATACTGAAGGCCCTGCTATCAATAAGTAAGTTTTGAAAATATTCATGTTCCTGACTCTCTCTTACTTCCTTTTATATGTCTCTACACTTAAAAAATTTAGGGCATATTGCTAATCTGGTGTCTGCTAAAAAAATTGATTTATGAACTTTACTCCTTTCTCTAATCCACAATCATTCAAGCATTTTTAGCTCGGCTGTTTTCGGAGAAAACCCGAGGTATTGCTATAGCCTCAGTGTTATTGTCGTTGTCGTAGTCGTCGTCATGCGAGAACTTTGACATTTTGTTATATCTCTGGTTCTACTGAAGGCATTCACTTGAAATTTTGCACACATGTTCACCATCAAAAGAGCAACCTATACTATCAAGGGGGATAACTCTAGATGCATTTTGTGCAAAATATGCCCCTTTTTTGACTTAGATTTTTTCCCACCATCCAGCACTCGACAGCCGAGCGAAGGCACCCGTAGGCGGTGCTCTGCCCTGGCGTATAAGACGCTACCCCTACTTCCGAGGTTCAAATGAAGGATTTGGTATTGACCCTCTTATAAGACGCTATTGATTTTTTCTCGGCTGAAGATCAACAACTGGCACTATGTAGTGACCAATCGTGAAGGGAAAAAGTTCTAGTAACGAAATTTCAGACAATAGTGTAATCCATCGTAAAACCCACCAGGAAATCTCGTTTGTTTTCATTTCCAAACAGTCGTAAATAATGGCGGTGCTTTAAACAAGGGACACAACTTTATCTAAATTAGTACAAATTTAAAGCACAAAATATGAATATTTAGGAAATTTGTATTTCTAAAATGTGAAGATATTTTATTTGCCAGGAATATTTTTCTGTTTCCTATAATTAGATATTAATAATCATTGCCAAAAATGATCTCAGTCAGCTTGTATTTTAAATCAATCACTATTATCATGACTGGTTTACGATCTTTCACCAAATTTTATTGTAACCAGTCTGTTATTCAACTGCAGATTTACATGCATCAGTAAACACACTGTGTAGTGGCCACCTGGTTTAAGGTCATGTGAGGTTATCGAGTTAGATAGATCTGGCCAGCAGACGATATTATGTCATCCAAGTAATTTACACGATGGATGATAGGAAGGCTTTATAACAAAGGATCTTTACTATTTCATTGGAATTAATTCACGAATTGCAAGTATTGAAATAATGAAAGGAAAAGGTTAGATGTTATTTTGGATCGAGGGAAACCTTTCTTTTATTACTTTGCTTGTCTAGCACAATAAGTTACCAGAAGATTGTAATATTGGCTAAATTGACCAGAATTTTTTCAAGGTCATTTTATTGACCCGCTTATAAGACGCTCCCCTGGAAATTTCACTGAAAAATCGGTGAAAAATCTGCGTCTTATTGGCGAGTATCTACGGTAAACATGTGTCTCATTGGAACATATCATATGGCAATTAGTCACTGTCAAACTTGACATAAAATCAAATTTGTTTAATTAGTGTTTTCAAACTCATCTTTCATTTGCTTAATTTTGTGGTAAAAACTTATTTATTTCTGTTCTAGGAGGGGGGATTGTGCATTTTAGCACATACTTTTGAAAAGTTCCCCTTATTTTTGAAGAGGATGCGGGATATTTTTACATAGAGAAAGAGCGAAAATTTTCATCTTTTTGGCAGTTTTGCGGGTTTTCAGCAAAATTCCCCCCTACTTTCTGAATCCTAGAACATACACTGAAAAAGTTCAATTGCATTTTAGATGATTGAAAAAAAACTTAAATATACGGAAAAAAAGATACGCATAACAGGGATTATTTTGGGATGGGCCTTACTGATTTTGGACATAAACTATTGATATTAGGCTAAATCTGATAACAGTTATGGATGGGCCCAATATATAATCTTTTCAAATAAGATGCTAATTTCAATTTAGCAAAGGTATTAAGGGTTCTTGTGCCAACCACTTTTTCCTAACGGCCCATCAATTTTGCAGATGGCCCATCAAAATCATAGATTAATATGTCAATGAATTGGACATGGGCCAATGGCCCATTTCAATGGCCCAACCTGAATTTGGTTCAGAAATATCTCTGGCATAATGATTAATGTTTGTGTTTCAGTGCAGGAGCTAGTTTATATAAAGGTCCAGCCACATACCAGAAACAGCCAGTTGTTCAAGGTAATTTCCAAATTGATTTTCTCCAATAAATCCCCTTGTCTTCTGTAAGGAACAGCCATAAAAGATCCTTGTCTTACACATGTGTAAGTTCACATTCTAAATGACATCAATATGATGTCATCTAACTCACGTTTTTGCAGTACATGTATTTCTGTCACCAGAGTGTTTCAAAAAATTGCTTTTTTGCGTAAAAAATGTTTTGTGAGAAAAATAATCTGTTACTCCATTTTATTTGAGAGAAGCTGATCTTAACCTCTTATAGAAAAGAAAAGTTTTCATCTCATCACAGATCTTATATATCCCATTTAAAACCCTTGTTTTGTCACCCTTAAGAAATAAACTACAGAAATAAAACACAGAAAAATAATAAAAAGCAAATTGGTAAGGTTTTAAGCCTCACTGCATTTGCAAGTCTATATCTTCATGCAGTTTAGGGTCAGGGCCCAAGGTTATAAAACTTTTCTCTGGCTCAACTGAGAATTTTCTCAAATTTTAGATTTAGATAAATGTATGGAAATAAAAGACCATATTAATAAGATATCAAATTGAGTATTGAAAAATAATATGAATTGCTCCAAAGGTTGAAAGAGTAATTCCTTCTCTATTTTATTTAAGATAGAATAAAACCCCACCTGGGCCCAAGGTCATACATCTTTTCTCAAGCTCAACTGAGAATTTTCTCAACAAACATGCTCAATTGATTTATAAATTGTTTGAAGGTCTCAAAATCAATATCTAATCATTTAATTCCTGTCAATAACTCCTTAAAGTGTGCTATACAAGAAGGTGTGGAAACAGGGTGCCTTACTCATGGAATCCCTGTTAAAAAGGTATTCTTTACGATGAGTGGAAAAAACAAATGTGCACTGTATGTTAATTTGATGCAAAACTATAGATGTCAAATAAAGTGCAAACCCCTTGTGTGTAGGGAATGAAGAAGAATGTGACCAAGGGCCTTTGAGTTAATGCATTTATGACCAACAAGAAATTAGAGGAAGACGCGTTGGGACAGGAAGGCGCATTGGGTCAGGAAGGCAAACTCGAGCAATCGCATGTTTTGAGTTTTTGCCATCTGGAGGAAAAGCAAGACCACTGTATACACTAATACATTATTTGGTCCTCATTGGAGTAATCTCATTAAGACCTCTGTATTTATACAGGAAAAAATATAGGCACCATAACACAGCCTATTAACACTTTCCTGTAATACGAAATTTTGGACCTGCCCAAATTCAAAGGTTTTGCAGACAAAAATTTAAAGTGGATTTAATTTGAAAAATAACCATTCAGTAGGGTAGAAAATAGTGTGGAAAAAGAAGAAATTGCTTGTCAGAAGCAATTTCTTCTATTTTCACAAGTGTTTTCTCAATCATAAAATCACTGGCACGTAAAAAGCAGGGATTAAACAGCAAAGTGTTAAAGCAATAGATGTAGACACAGATTGTATCATTAATATTTGAGTATATATATTTGTATATAGAGGGTAAAAGAAGGAAATTTGACTTTAGATCTAAATATATAAAGTACGCTGAACAAATCCAATATTGTTGGTACCCACTGGAATTGTCTCATTGATACAATTCATATGAGAACATTGTATTAACAACATCGGATTTCATTGAGAAATGAAAAAAAAATAAGAAGCTTTTCACCCATATTTTACCTTTATTTCATATAGGCCAGAAGATAGGTACCACAACTCAGCCTGTTAAAGGAGTAGATGTTGATGCGGAAGGTACAATAAATGGTGTAGGAGTGTATGAGTTTAGTCTGGACTCCTTACAAGATGAAGAAAAGCCTTGGAGAAAACCAGGTCAGTGATAGCTGTATACCGTAAGAACCTGATATAGGGAATTTAAGATGTGATCCTTTCTATAAACAAAGAGGTCTATAATCAGATTATTATGTTATTATTGCATAAAATGTGCATTTTCGAGACTTTATGCAATGCATAATGCTATTTTCTGGCTCATTAGATGGTTCAGAGCTAGTTTCAAACTGTTCCAAAGAATTATTTTGCAACCTCTGTTAGAATAAATGCTATAGTCTTTATTTTTATGCAATAATAGAAGTGATTCACATTTTCTCAGGAAGTAACTTTGCAAATGACCTCAGAGCATAAAGCAAGGATATTCTGTTGCTGTGAAAATGAATTAAAATGGTTGCGATTACATGATCCATTCACACACAGTGTTATATGTTGCATGGAAAATTTCAATCAAGAAATCTAAATGATATGGTTGATTTTTAGCTCTCCTGAGAACAAAGTGCTCAATGTGAGCCTTTGTGGTTAGGTTGATGTCCATTGTTGGATTCCTTCCTCAATATTTACATTGAATGGTTTGCTATTGAATAAGCATTGCAAAAGTCAGAAAACAATGGATAGTCAGAGGAACTATTGCGATATTTATTGACTTGAAAAATGCTATCGACCTATTGCTATTGCAAGATAAAATATCACAATACAGCGATAGTTTGACCTATTGTTACACCACTATTGACCATTGACCTTGTACAATATTGTCTATGTATACTACAGGTGCTGATATCACAGACTATTTTAATTATGGTTTTAATGAGGATACATGGAGAAAATATTGTCAGAAACAGAATAGGCTTAGGGCAGAAAATGGTGGTACCATCCCAAGAACATTTGTGAGTTAATAACATTGTGTATCTACATTTATGTGTTAATTCTGATTTTCCTTGTGAACTACCTAGTGGTCAGGAAAAGTAGTTGTTCCTTTGACAAGGCTGTTTATTTGCAAAAGTTTAAGGTAGTGGACCCGTAATTGTTCCGTAACGTTTCAGAAGTAATGAACTTTAACAGTGTTAACCGAGGTTTCCTAATGATTTTCATTAGGAAACCTCTGTCAACATTGTGAAAATTCATGATTGCAGAAATGTTGCGAATCTATTACGGTTCTACTACCTTAAAAGTCTGTCAATATGTCCTAATTGTTAAGGGTGTCGCTGTTATAGTGCAGGGGTAGCAATTGAGAAAGGTCTTGGGCTTGATTTCTAACAGTAGCTGTCATCATTCTTGACTATTTGTCTTCCACCAATGGTTTGATAATCATAGACCTATGTGGGATAGCAGCTGAAGACTGGGAAAGGAGGTAATGGTAGTACTGGTGTGAGAAATGCCAGGAATTCATTGTTAGATGTTCAGGGTCCAAAGAATCCACTCGTCCACTCGTATTTACGAGTAAAAAATCATAGAGGACGAGTTGAAATTCTAAGTCAGTCGTCCGCCCGGACGAGTGAAGAATTAATGGCCTAGTGTCTGGGTAATTACGGATAAATGACAGAAAAGGCGCTCCAAACAAATTAAACGGTGATAGAAGTTCGCAACAACTCGAACTGTAGACAGTACCTGTGCACCAGCCAGTAATACCCGAAAGGGGAGTTAGGCAGTATATATAGATAGATATCTATTGACAGTCATGTTTCTTTGATTTATAAAAATAAACTTCCGGTAATGGAATGATATAACCCGGTACCCAAACATCGTAAATGTTTATCAATCCCAAAAACATGGAAATTATTGAGAATTCTAAGGTTTTTCATGTGTTTTGTTTATATCTACTACTTCTTTAGTCGTATAAGATTTGATCATCGAATTGAACATGAAAATTCCACAATATGGTATGTTGATAAATAAATTATTTCCCTTGTCCGAATCTTTTTACCAGTATTTTAAAGTTATTTTGACGTCACGAATTTTGCATTTTTGTTTTGTCTGCACTCTAAAATGACATATTCAGATATAAGTAAGTTTTTTACAAGATCATTGGCCAATCGCAGGGCGAGTGACATTCAAAGCAGGATGAGTAACTTTTTCAAGTGACTTGCCCTACAGGATGAGTGCCTTTTTCTGAAATCTTTGGACCCTGATGTTCATGCTACTCCGATGTAACTGAAAGATTTTTGAAAGCTATGTAAAAGCCTATTTAAGTAAACAAACAAACTGAATTTTGTCTGGAGTGGGACCATAAACCCTACATTTATAGATTTTGAAATAACTTTGCACAACTATAAACCACCTTAAAAAATATGTCATTAAAATAAATTACAGTTAGCTCTTAGGTCAAGGTAAAAGCAGAAGGTCAAACAATAGAATTAAGCTCTTCTTTGTATATAGTTAAGGGGAAATTTCAATTAGGGATGCTGCTTATCAGATTGAATATAGTACAATGACTAAATGAATGTTTTTATATTGTCAGTCTACTGGTGTAACTAATACAGTTGTTAAAGTGGAGTCTATTGGATCTGGTTACACAGACAACTCTAGATACCTACAACGTAAGTTATCTTTACTTTGGGTTAAACCTATTTATTTTACATCGATTTGAAAATAAGTTCTTACAACTTAATCCCTCTCGATTCTGCTTTCTGGAAAATTCACCAGTACTTGCGCCGAAAGTGTGGGCCAATGAAAGAACCAAGATCAATAGTCACCCCCGGGACTTTACTGTCATTTACTGAAAGAGAAATTACAGAATGAATGTTCATAGTCTATTAGGCAAGATGAGGTGTAATAGCAGTTCTGCTGTATCAATTTTAATTACACTGAATGAGATCACTATGCAAAATTGCATTGGAATAAAATGGGTGATCCATTGATTTGACCTAATTGGAATGATACACTGAAACTACTGCTGAGATTCTCCTGGTTCTTAAATAAGCTCGATGTAAAGTATTGACACAAGCAGTTTAACCCTTTGCTGTTTAACTCTGCTTTTTACATGCCTGTGATTTTATGATTGAGGAAATATTGTGAAAAAAGAAGAAATTGCTTCTGATTTCTACCCTACTGAATGGTTATTAGCTCACCTGAGCACGAAGTGCTCAAGGGAGCTATTGTGATCGATCGTTGTCCGGCGTCCGTCTGTCCATCTGTCCGTCACGGCGTCAACTTTTTCTTTAAACAACATCTCCTCCTAAACTTATGGATCAAAATCAACCAAACTTGGCAGAAATATTCCTTGGGTGGTCCCTTATGAAAATTGCTCAAATGGAAAGGATCCGTGCCATATCACGGGAAAAGGGGCCTTAATGACAAATTTCTTGTTTTCACTCTAGAAGCCACAAATATGGTCCAATCTTCATGAAATATGGTCAGAATGTTTGTTAGGTCATGAGGATGAAGTCTATTGAAAATGGGAAGGATCTGTTCCATTTCACAGAAAAAGGCGCCTTAATGACAATTTTGTCAACAATATCTTTAAACGACATCTCCTCCTAAATTTATGGGTCAAAATCATCCAAACTTGGCAGAAATATTCCTTGGGTGGTCCCTTATGAAAATTGCTCAAATGGAAAGGATCCGTGCCATATCTAGGGAAAAGGGGCCTTAATGACAAATTCCTTGTTTTCTCTCTAGAAGCCACAAATATGGTCCAATCTTCATGAAACTTGGTCAGAATGTTTCTTAGGTCATGAGGATGAAGTCTTTTGAAAATGGGAAGGATCCATGCCATATCACGGAAAAAGGCGCCTTAATGACAATTTTGTCAACAATATCTTTAAACGACATCTCCTCTTAAACTTATGGGTCAAAATCAACCGAACTTGGCAGAAATATTCCTTGGGCGGTCCCTTATTAAAATTGCTCAAATGGAAAGGATCTGTGCCATATCACGGGAAAAGGGGCCTTAATGACAAATTTCTTGATTAGACTCTAGAAGCCACAAATATGGTCCAATCTTCATGAAACTTGGTCAGAATGTTTGTTAGGTCATGAGGATGAAGTCTATTGAAAATGGGAAGGATCGGTGCCATATCACAGGAAAAGGCGTCTTAATGACAATTTTTTTTGTTTACTTTCTAGAAGCCACAAATATGGTCCAATCATCATGAAACTTTGTCAGAATGTTTGTTAGGTCATGAGGATGAACTCATTTGAAAACGGGAAGTATACGTGCCATTTCACGGGAAAAGGGGCCTTAATGACAATTTTCTCGTAAGAGTTCAAACGCCACAAATATAGTTCAATCTTCATGAAACTTGAACAAAATGTTTGCCAGGTCACAAGAATGAACTCTGTTGAAAATGGGAAGGTTCATGCCATATCATAGGAAATGGGGTCTTAATGATAATTTACTTGAAATATCAGGTGAGCGATTTAGGGCCCTCAGGGTCCTCTTGTTTTTCAATTTAAATCCACTTTAAATTTTCGTCCGCAAAACCTTTGAATTTGGACAGGTCCAAAATTTTGTAAAACAGGAAAGTGTTAACTGCTTATCTGAAATACAGATTGTTTGTTAGAGTGCTAGCCTGAGAATTAAACCCATTATATCGGATTCCATGCTTAGAAGACAGGTGCTCTATCAAACCACCTAATATGGCTGACAGTGCATGGGGATTCATAGGAATCGATAAATTTTAGAACCTTCATCAAAATTGATACATAAAAAAGTATATTTATCACTCTTATGATATGCATTACACAACTTCATATGCTTGTTGTTCAGACTGCGCAGACTGACTTGGGTCGAAACTCTTCGAATTTTATTGATTTTCTGCACCTAGAATAATCAATCTACCTTCCTGTGAAAGAATTTTTGAAAGGTGACCTCTGGGGAGCCTGTACTAGAATCTCTTTACAAATGTTTATTTTACGGAATTTCCAGATGGTCCCTTTTGCATTATGGGTCACACATCCTTTCGGAAATTTTGTCTCTAAAACAAACTTTTGTTGGATGGTAGCTGGAGGCTACAAAGGATGTAATGGTAGTACTAGTGAGAGAAATACCAGGAATCCATTGGTAGGTGCTCCAGCTGACACGAGATGGCGTCATTAAATTCTCATTCCATGTTTGTCTTTCAGCCAAGAGTACCCCAAATGTGACCCCAGTAGGGACCATAGCGGTGTTGGGGTCAACCACAGCCTCTAGGAGGCCCCTGGAAGAACAGATTCAAGAGATGGAGCAACAGATGGGTGCAGATGAAATGTGAGTATTTAATGCAGTGCACCCTTTATAGCTCTGTAACATTTTGGAACTAATGATCTTCACAATATTGAAACTTCAGTTAACACTGTTTAGGTTAATCACTTCCAAAACGTTGCAGAACTTTTACGGTTCCACTATCTTAAATTTCCTCTTTTTATAACATGAAGATCTATCTTTTGATGCATAGGCCTATAGATACAGGGACGAAAGGAAGGTAATTATGAAGTCCCTTTCGTATGTCGGAGGTTTTTTTCCTTGAAAAAATATTGTGGGAAAGAAGAAATTACTTGTCACTAGCAATTTCTCCTTTTCCAACAATAGTTTTACCAAATAGGATGTGTTCTTTTCAAGCCCTAACTTTTCAAAACGTTGAGAAAAATGGCAATATTTTTGCCCTTTTAAGAACACTAAGTCAGTATCTAAAACTTACAATAGGGCAAGATATTTGTCAATTAAAATATATTAGGAAAGCAAAAAATGTCAACAAGGAACAATTATCCTTCAAAAATATATCTTTACTATTACCTTATACAGTCAAATCTGTGTGAGTGGCCAAGTATGCACAGCAGCAAATCTGCCGACAGCAGCCACTCAATTTCCCCCGTTGCAAATTCCTTCTTTAATTGCACTGTGAATAGCATAATCTCCTGAAATGCGGCCTGCGGTCACCTTAATTGGTCTAATTCAAACTGTATATCACAGCTATACAACGGTCATCTGACAAAACACGCGACTTAATAAGTTGTGTTTGAAAAAATCGATAATCACCACTTTAGTTAACAGCCAATGTCGCTTTATCGTAATGTACAAGTTATAAACAACCAATTATCGATTTAATCACGTGTTGTCAATTAAATGACGTGTAATTGGCCATTATTATTTATTTGATCTACTTAAATGATGATAATAAAAAAAGGATATGGAATTTCTCAGTTGTCACATCTCTTTAAATAAAATGATCTTGAGCATTACAGGTTGTTTACACATTTAGCGAACTGATTACTTGAGGTCTTTAAAATGGACGAAAACCTGCTTTTGATATCAATTCTTGCCATAATATTGCTCTCTAAACGTAAGTTCCTCTCTCTAGAGGATCATGTGAAAGTGATACGCATGCTTGAATCTGGACGTTCTTCCAGGATTTTTGCTATTGAGTTCGGTTTAGGTCGTATGCTGGTCCAAACTGTGAACAGCAGCCAATCTTTGTACAGCAGCCAATCTGGCCCTCTCCCTTGACTGGCTGCTGTACAAAGATTCGACTGTACTTTAAGGAAGGATGATAGGTGCTGGAAAAGGATCATTCACCACCTTGGATGCCATGTCTAGGGATGCATATTTTACAATCTGTTGAAACTCTGTCATAGCACAATTAGTAGCACACATGACTCTTGATCCCCATTGTCAGCACACATCCTTTTTAGTTCTGCTGTTTTCTGAGAAAAGCTGGGGTATTGCTATAGCCTTGGTGTCATTGTTGTGGTGCAAAAACATGAACATTTTGCAATATCTCTGGTTCTACAGAAGGCATTCACTTGAAACTTGGCAAACATATTCACCATCAAAAGAGCAATCTAGACTATCAAGGAGGACAACTCTAGATGCATTTTATGGAAATATTTCTCCCTTTTTGACTTAGATTTTCATCCCTCACCCAGGAATATACAGCCGAGGAATTTAAATTTCATCCCTCATCCAGGAATATACATCCAAGTGACTTAGATTTTCATACCTCATCCAGGAATATACAGATGAGCAATTTAAATTTTCATCCCTCATCCAGGAATATACAGCCGAGTGACTTAGATTTTCATACCTCATGCAGGAATATACAGCAGAGCAATTTAAATTTTCATCCCTCATCCAGGAATATACAGCCGAGTGACTTAGATTTCATCCCCCCATCCAGGAATATACAGCCAAGTGACTAAGATTTTCATCCCTGATCCAGGAATATACAGCCGAGTGACTTAGATTTTCATCCCTCATCCAGGAATATACAGCCGAGTGACTAAGATTTTCATCCCTCATCCAGGAATATACAGCCGAGTGACTAAGATTTTCATCCCTCATCCAGGAATATACAGAGGAGCGTAGGCACCTGAAGGTTTTGTTGACATTTGTTTCCCACCAATGTGCATATTATAAACCTTTTTTGGATGAGAAGCTGGTGGCTTGGAGAGGATACCTTCAATTCAAACCTTTCTAATTTATTTGCAGGAACAAGGGCCTCCCACCCCCTGGCATGCCACCCCCTGGGATGAATATTCCACCACCCAATTATAATGTTCCACCACCAGGGATGCCTCCTATACCAACTTTTCCTCCATGTATGTATTATACAGTGAACTACATTTAATTAGTGTTGGGCAATCAGTTTCAAATCACAATTGATAATTGGTTTTTTGGTGGAAGAGTAAATCAACTAATGATCAATTGTATGATCGTTTACTTAGATATTAATAATACAGCACTCCAAGTATCATCCTTTGAAGAATAGAATGTGAAATTCTAGTTAAAACTAATGACCTAAAGACTCTTTCTGCAGATTTTTCTACCAACTTCATGGTCTAGCATGAAACAGTTGTAACTGCCTATAAACATATAGGCAGTTACAACTATTTTACCCTGAGCCATCAAACAATATATAAAGCCCGAACCAACTGATTATCGATTATAATCCATTAATCTGCCCATCACTACGTTTAATTCAATTCTCATTTAGATTGGAGTTAATATGAAAAGAGGATAACATTACTGTTTGTTTCATTTATGGATCAATAAACATGTATATTTCATTGGGTGAACAACAAAAGCTATGTTTCTACAAGTGGCACAGCCACTTGAGAAAAATATCTTATGTTGTTCATGAAATGAAAGATTTATTGATAATACATATAAAAAAAATTAATTATTCTATTTATTTGATTTGAAAATGTTATTATGAAAAGTGAAAAACAAATTTTCTTTCAGCGTGTCATTTTGCATGTGATTACAAGGCACCATCATGATGTCAGGTGTCCAACATTTACAGGGACAAAAGGACTTTTGAGGATTGTCTTTCTAAAAAATTGTGAAGATTCATCATCAGTTCACAGAATAATGACTGTTTACATTTATATTCATCTATTTCAGCTGTACCTCCCCCTGGTATGGGTGTCCCTCCCCCAGGAATGTTTGCTCAGCCCCCTCCTGTCCGTAAGTTAACCCTTCACATACTGTTCACAAAATATTCTTGCTGTAAACTTTACTTTTTACAGACTGTATAGACTAAGATCAGCCTGCATAGACATGCAGTCTGATCTAAGCCTCTACTGTCTGCTTTCTACTTAAGAACTGTAGGAAAAACTGAGCCATAGTGATGGCAGTGTGCCAAAAAAATTGCAAAATGTTTGAAACAAATTAAAATGCAGCAGAATAATCTGATAAGGATTAAGTTTGACTATTTCATACAGTTTTGTGCCATAAAAAGTGTTAAATGCAATGACATCTTAATCTTAATCCTACTTATTTCCAATATTCACTGTTATATTAAGTTTAAATGCTGAAGAATTTGCTCTTGAAAAGAAGAAATTCATTGTTAAAATTAGCTCATTGTAAATTTAACTCTCCATATTTTCTAATGAAAAGGATATAATTATAGTTCTCTTAAAATTTACATCTACAAATTATTGTAATGCATACCAGTCTTTTTCATTGAAAAAAATTAAGATTATCTTAAGTAATAGCTTGATAATGTCATGTACAGCATGACGAATGATGGGTCATTAAGGTAGTAGACCCGGAATAGTTCCACAACCTTTTGGAAAACATGACCCTTACAATGTTGACTGAGGTTTCCTAATGAAAATCATTAGGAAATCTCGGTCAACACTGTTAAAGTTCATTTCTTCCAAAAGGTTGTGGAAGTATTACAGGTCCACAACATTAAAAAGATAATAAGTTTAAACTTTTTATTTCAGCATTTTTCCCTCCACATGTACCTGTTCCAGCTACTAATTTTGGTGAGAGGCCGCCATTTAGTTACGATAATTCACAACCATCCCATGATAACTACACAGACACAAAACCTTCGTGGGATTCTAGGTACACAGATTTAGTCCTTCAACAAATGAAGGTTCTTAAATTTCTTAGCATCCTAGACATCTGAGGTAGGCAGTATCTGCCTTTCATGGTGCATTTCGAGTGCTCATTAAATACAAAATCTATAAAAACAAGTATAAACAATTTATAAACAGATGAAAATGTAGTCCCCTAAAATGATCAGAGTTTTTTATAACCTTCATTTGTATGTTGAGGGGTCAGTGCAACACTGTAGTAAGTGCCTATATAATAAAAGAGGGCTCATGAAAAACTAAATCCATAAAAACATGTATAAACAATTTATAAACAGGTAGAAATCTAGTCCCCTAAAGTTATGGGAGTTTCCTATAACTGTCATTTGTATGTCAAGGGGGTCAGTGCAACACTATTGTAAGTGCCTATGTAATTATAGGCACTTACAATAGTGTTGCCCTTACCCCTCGATGTGGCCTTGTATGTTAAGTATGGCAAAACATTTTTTCATTATCCAGCATCTGCAGCCAGCCTGAATTCCACTTGCTATGTCCTAGTTAAGAAATAAAGGCCTTGATACAAATATTTGATAAATTAACCCTTTCCTGTTTTACAAAATTTTGTAGCTGTCCAAATTCAAAGGTTTTGCTGACGAAAATTTAAAGTGGATTTAATTTGAAAAATAAGCATTCAGTAGGGTAGAAAATAGTGTGGAATAAGAAAATGCTTGTCAGAAGCAGTTTCTTCTTTTTTCACAATGTTTTCTCAATCATAAAATCACATCGTAAAAAGCAGGGATTAAACAGCAAAGGGTTAAGGTCCTCATGGGCCTTTTGTTTATTTCAGAGACAGAGAAAGAGACGGTTATAGAGATAGGGACCGAGACAGGGATAGAGAAAGAGAAAGGTAACTTTTTGAAATTGTCAACTCTTATTTGCTATGTGAACTCTTGACTCAACCTTAACCCCAAAAATGTTAAACATTGATCTAACTAATTCCTTCTTTTGGAGATTTTTAGTAAAATATCTGGCAAACTAGAATTCACTGTAGTCTGTTTGGTAGAATATGGTAGACCAACATCTTGGATGAATTAAGGTAAAGTTCTCCATAGTAAATTGATAAGAGTTTCAATTTTACCAGATTCATTTCAGGGAAACATGCTTGAGAAAACCTTGTGTAAAGAAAGAAATTGCTTGAAAGCAATTTCTTCTTTTCTCAAAAGGTTTTGTAGCTATTTAGGGTACTTCTTTTCAACTTCAAAATGCACCAATAAAAGACTGTAACCACTTACATTTTTGACCAGGCACAAAAAGAAAAAGAATAAAATTGTAACAAACAGCTTAGCAAATGATAGCGACAAAATTCCTACTTAAGTATGTAATATTTTTAGTTCTTTTATTTCAGTGGTGATGATGATAGTTATAGATATTCAAGATCTCGAGACTACAGCAGCTCTAGGGATTATGATAGGTAGGTGTAACACAGACTTTCTATGAATTTGATTGAAGATTGTTTCATAAAACTTTTCTTGAAATTCTAGGTACCAGTGTATAAATTAGATTAATTTTCACATGTTTTGAGGTAGTGGACCCGTAATAGTTCCATAATGTATTTGAAGTTATGAACTTTAACAGTGTTAGGAAAACTAAGGTCATAGGTCATAGTCATGTGACAAGGTCATCTGTCAAGGTCGAAGTTTTATAAAATTGCCGTTTTAGGGGTGTTTGTGTTGAACAAACAGATCTTGTTTTCCTTTATGTACCTAGTTGAAAATTGTTCTTTGTATATTTGTAAGAGTCAAACTTGCTAAGCTTCTTAAATGATAGGTATGTCATGAAATGTACATTAACCACCTTCTTCCTTCAGGGGTGATTACTACAAAAGTTCTGATAGATCTCGGAGTGATCGTGATAGGTCAAGGTCAAGAGAAAGAGACAGACGACACAGAGACAGGGACCGAGATAGGGATGATAAGAAATCCAAAAGGTAGGTAAAAGTAAAAGGGGTGTCGTTTTGCTGTGTACTTAGATTTTCATTAAGGTGTTACCTGTACTTAACCCTTGTCACGCTGAACACAGAATATTCCTGCTTTGGTAGGAGCTATAGACAAACATCAGCCTGCACATATGTGCAGTCTGATGTTAGTCTACACCACCTGTTTCTCACTTTCAAACCAGAATTGTCAATAGATTTAGTTTTTCCAAAAAAAAAATGACCTACAGTGGGAACTTTCAGTGCTTTTTGCCCTTTGATTTTGATGAAAATTTTGTTGCCAAAATTTGTTCAGCATGACAAGGGTTAAATGGTAGGTTCAAATGGATTATGTTTTATGCTGTAAAAGTATATAGTTTATTCCATGGTACAGATCAATAGACAAATTTTATCTGACCACCAAAAATGCAGATGATCAATAAAGGTGTATTCTGTATAGTTAGCGAAAAAGCATTGGTGGAAATTAAGAAAACACATTAACAAGCCATTTCTTCATTTACCTCTTTGTTTAAATAGATAAATTTCCTAGAGTTGAATACTTTTAAAACATTAAAGCAGTTAAGTTTATTTCAAGTCAAAATGAGAACTGTATGCAAGTACCAATTCTACAGGCTTTGCACATAGATAAAAAATGGATGAAAATTATCAGTCAATAAAGGGACAATATTTTTACCAAAAAAAAAAATTGATTAGGTTGCTCATTTAATGGTGAAGCTTAATTCCAAGTGAATTCATCAAAATGGAAAAGTTTTAGCATGACAATAATGTGGAGGCTTTTAAACATTTTTTATTAGGGCCTTCTCTGGACGGAAATTACTTTTCTCCAACACTTTTGCCAAATCGAAAAAAATGGAGCCCGATTTGGATTTAGAAGCCAAATTTGTGCCATTTTTCTTCTAAAATTGTGCTTGATAAAATCTAATGTTCCTTTTATAAAGCTCATTGCCAAGGGGGGGGGGATCATATTAAAATGTCAATTGATATTAAATCGAGGGTCAATTTTAGTAAACAATCATAGAAGTGTTATGGGTAGCCAAGAAGTTCCTATTTGACACGCGTGCCTTTTGCCTGAATTAATTGCCAATTACTCATGAGCGTGTCTACACAAAATCATCTAAGCCTATGTCAAAATCAATAATCAAAGTTTGGATTTTTTTTTGCCAATCATTTCGCCAATTTCATTTTTTTATCACCAAATTCATTTCATTTTCGAATTTTGCAACAATGGCGACCCTCGGAGAAGGCCCATTTATCTCTAAATGTATGATAATAGCCATGAAATAAAAATAACAAATGGTTGCTACTTTAATCATGGTCACTTCAGCTTATTCAAGCTTTAGTTACCACATTTAAGTAACCTATTCACAAAAAAATGTTTGAAACAAAATGACAGAAAATGAAGAAGGTCAGCAGCCTTACCTTATTAAACAAGTTTATTTATTGGTCAATAGATTACATGCCACTGAAAATGGAAGTTTCCTTATGCTTTTCAGTGGATTATTGAAATATAATGGTAGATTATCATTTGATAAACTCACAGCATAACAGTGAGAATACCCCACTTTTGTTCATAACACCCAATTTGACGTTATCTAAGGGGCACAAAAAATTCTTGAACCTTGTTTTTCTAGTAAGATCGATGGATTTTTAGCTCGGCTGTTTTCGGAGAAAACCCGAGGTATTGCTATAGCCTCTGTGTCGTTGGTGTTGTCGTCATCCTTGTCGTCGTCATCGTGGGAAAACTTTGACATTTTGTTATATCTCTGGTTCTACTGAAGGCATTTACTTGAAACTTGGCACACATGTTCACCATCAAAAGATCAACCTATTCTATCAAGGGGGATAAGATGCATTTTGTGCAAATTATGCCCCTTTTTCGACTTAGATTTTTTCCTACCATCCAACACTCGACAGCCGGGCGTAGGCACCCGTAGGCGGTGCTCTTGTTCATTTCAGGAACAACTTAAAGCTTTTATTGTACATTCGATGATATATAAATCTATCTTGCCCTGAAAAAACAAATAACCTCTAAATATTATTATCATCTTCTCTGTCCATTAGTCCTGATGTCAGTATGTAATTTCATCAGTACATCCACATCGTGTGAACAAAACTCCATCAATTTTATTTGGATATGGATGAGATTTTTAAAGAATGTTCCTAGTAACCTGACTAAGTGCATATTATCGGGGTTTTATGATAATCTTCCGCGCAATTATATTTAGGCATATATTATGGCTCTTGCACTCTTTTTATGCCCCCGATAGGGAGGCATCATAAATTTGACTTGTCCGTCCGTCCGTCCGTCCGTCCGTCCCTCATTCCGTCCAAAAACTTTAACATTGGCCATAACTTCCTTATTACTTAACATATTCGCATCATACTTTACCACAACATTCCTTGGTACATTACCTTTCTGTAGGCACATACTTTGGTGACCTTGACCCCTGGATGACCTTGACCTTCAACATAGATTGGCCATAATTTAAAATCAAAGCGGTGTCGGGGGCATTGTCATCTTACAGTGACAGCTCTTGTTGATTTATGAAGACAATCTGTTTATTCTATGACAACAACGATATATTTATTCGGGAAGAAATGAGATGTAGCCGCGCATGCACAGTCAGTAGCTCAGCGTATGGCGGACATTTTGATCCGCGACTTAATAGTCTCTCGCTTTTTGAGGACTATTTACTTTTAGAGACGCTTATTCGGTGTTCCAAGGTGGCCATTTTGTGCCCATAGGTTCCATTTATCGGTCTTTACACTATTTAGTGTGGACTTGTGTTATTTCGTCCAATTAAGTGGCGAAATTCTAGAGCTGGACACGTTCACATGGTAATAATGGCGGATAAACCGAAGGAATCAAAGGAGAAAGTTCTTTCCGCAAAAGATGCCGGAAAACTGACTGTTAAAGGACAATCGGCGAGGAATCCTTCGAAGGGAAAGTCTCCGGAATCTTCGGGCACAGCCACCCAAAGTGTTCAAGAAAACAGACTGCTTGTGCTGATCGGCTGTGTTATAACAAATCAGAAGGTGGCCGAGTCAAATATGGATAAAATTGGGCAAAATATGGACTCGTGTCTTTCCAGGGTTAAAGTCCTGGAGGACAGTATGGAAAGTGTCTATTCATATGTTGATTCTGCTTTCCAAAACCCTCAAGATGGGGAATTTGAAGTCAGTCATCAAGATGGGATTTTGAGGATAATGATGCAATTTCTCAACCCCTCCAAAGAAGAGTCGTTTTGACTCCATGGCAGAAAGAT
The DNA here is from genome assembly GCA_948146395.1 of Fragum whitleyi. Classification (NCBI taxonomy): domain Eukaryota; kingdom Metazoa; phylum Mollusca; class Bivalvia; order Cardiida; family Cardiidae; genus Fragum; species Fragum whitleyi. The sequence goes on from OX411549.1 coordinate 35,982,650, forward strand.
TCAAAGGTCGGGAGTTCTGTGGTCCCCCATTGGATCCCAATTTGGCACAGAATATAAACAATTTGTTTCGTAATGGTATGAGTGAGGACTCTTACATTCAGATGACAGAAGATGTAATTATTCCCAGGCCTGAGAATCGTGAAGCCTTGGTAACAGTAAAAGTTAACAAACCTATTTGGGATGTTTGCTCCACACACACTAAATTTATTGACAAAAACTGCAGAATGCCAAAACTGCATTGGTGAAAGGTTCGATATTAATTATAGCGAAGGTGGTCAATAAGTTGGCGGAAGTAGAATCAGACTTAGAAGAAAAGTTCCCTGACAGTAGTCAGGTAATTGATCTGTGCAATGACGGCTTATCTTTGTTTGGATTTACCAATAAACAGATAAATATGACTCGTCGTGATGTGATTAAACCGGAATTAAAGTCTGAATATTCCCATTTATGTAACCCTTGTGTTCCATTTACAACGGAACTTTTTGGGGATGATCTATCAAAAACCACCAAGGACATAGAGGATATGTCTAAACTCGAATACAAAGTAAATCAAAATTCGTGTCGACAAGACTCAAAAATCTTCCCGCACAGAGGGGGTCAGAGGCCGTCAGCTTTATGACAATAGAAACGGTAAGTCAACAATTTAAAACCTGTTCTGAGACTTTTAAAGCGGGTAGATTAAAATATTTTGAAAGTGAACGGAAAAAATTGACCAGTGACCCAGTTATTTTAGATATTGTAAAGCATTGCCACTTTCAATTCATTCATAACACCGTGCCAATTCAAAATGAAGTTCGGCAGTATCAATTTAATACCAGGGATGAAGAGCTAATTGATAACGAAATTCAAAAGTTATTAGATGAGGGTGTGATCATTGAAGTTAATTATCGTAGTGACCAGTTCTTGTCGCCTATCTTTACGAGACCAAAGAAAGATTCTTCTGAAATTAGATTGATTTTAAATCTCAGTGAATTGAATGAATCTTTGCCTTATTGTCATTTTAAGATGGAAAATTTTGAAAGTGCCCTTCAACTTATAACTAAAGATATGTTTATGTGCAGTGTTGATATTCGTAAAGCATATTACAGTATTCCCCTGGTCGAAGAGCAACAACATTTGTTTAGATTTCAATGGCGTGAACAAATTTTTCAATATACATGCATGCCAAACGGGGTCAGTCCTGGCCCTCGTCTTTTCACCAAAATAATGAAACCGGTGTACTCCAAATTGAGAGGTGAAGGTCACATTAGTTGAGGTTTTAATGATGACAGCCTACTTTGTGCACTCACATATTATGGATGTATTGAAAATGTCCGAGCGACATCTGAATGAATGACATCATTGGGATTTATGTTGAATTTTGATAAAAGTGTTATCCAACCAACTCAGGTAATATCTCATTTAGGAAAAATAATTGATTCAAAGAGAATGATTGTTTATCTTTCACACAATAAAAAAGAGAAAATTAGAGCTGAATGTAAAAAATTGTATGACAAAGATTATACTCATATACGGCTAGTTTCAAAAAGAATTGGCTTGCTGGTGTCTAGTTTTTCTGCAGATGAAGTGGGAAAATTGCATTATAGAGAACTTGAGAAAAGTAAAAGATCTGCTTTAAGATGTAGTAAGGGAAATTTCGATGCACCCATGAAAATAACAGAGAAAATGAAATTAGATTTGATTTGGAGGATCAATAACATTCATACTCGGTGTAGGAAAATATGTAGAGAAAATCCCGATGTTGTTGTTATGACAGATAGCAGCAAAACTGGAGGGGGGGGGGGGGGGGGGGGGGGGGGCAGTGTATGATGAAATCATTATTGGTGGTCAATGGTCAAAAGATGAGTCAAACTTTCATATAAATGTACTAGAAATGATGGCAGTTTTATTAGCTCTCAAGGCATTTGTACATAAAGTATTAGGGAAATATGTGAAAATTATGTCAGACTCTTCTACCACTGTTAGTTATATCAATAATTTTGGTGGAATTCGATCACACGAGTGTAATGAGTTAAGCAAACAAATATGGCAACTGTGTTTAGAACATGATATTTGACTTGTTTGTGCACATGTCCCAGGTTGTGAAAATCAAGAAGATGAACCATCGCGGCATTTCAAGGACCATTTAGAATGGGAGCTGAAACATGAGATATTTGAAAGGATATGTAAACATTGGGATTACCCACAGGTTGATTTATTTGCTTCTAGGTTGAATAAGAAAGTAGATATTTTTTGTTCCTGGAAGCCTGAACCTGAAGCCACCTTTATTGATGCATTTAGTATAAACTGGCAGAAATTTGAACTAAACTACTGCTTTCCATGTTTCAGTATGATAGGGAGATGCATTCAGAAAGTGCAAAGCGACAGAGATTGAGTTATAATGATAGTTCCCCTTTGGACAACACAGACATGGTTTCCACTGCTATTATCTCTACTTGTGGATCATCCAATAATTTTGCCAAAAGTGGAAAACATTCTTCAGTTACCTCACAAGGAAGGAACACATCCTCTGGCAAAGCAAATGGTGTTAATAGCATGCAAGCTGTCAGGAAATCCTACAGAAACAGTGGTTTTTCTAAGTCGGCAACCAGAATCCTTATGGCCTCATGGCGACTTCAACAAAACAGGAATACCAGGTCTATATTACAAGATGGTTTCAATTCTGCTCTCAACGGGAAATTGATAAAATTTGTGTTTCTGTAGTTGACGTTGTGGGTTTTTTGACAGAAGAATTTGAGTGCGGTCAAAGTTATAGTTCTATAAACATTGCTAGGAGTGCATTATCCGCATTAGGCATTGTTTTACAAAAATTCACAACAGGAACACACCCTATGGTTGTTAGGTTTATGAAAGGTGTATATCATTTAAGACCATCTGTTAGCCGATATTCTTACATTTGGGATGTTGACAAAGTTTTAAAATATTTACAAAAGTTGTCACCGGCCAAAAATTTAAGTTTAAAAGATCTAACATTGAAATTAGTAATGCTCTTTGCACTTGTGAATGCAGCTCGAACTCAAAGTATTCATTTGTTACTAGTTACACAGTTACAGAAGTTTTCTTCAGAATTTGTTTTTACTTTTGAAAGTTTACTTAAGCAAAGTAGACCAACGTTTGACTGTTCTTCATTTCATATAAAAGCTTATCCTCCAGATAGGAGGCTGTGTCCATATTTTGTGTTGAAGGAGTACCTTAGTAGAACAAAGAAATTGCGAGATGTCTCAGAGAAGAAATTATTCATTAGTTATGTAAAACCCCATAGAGCAGTGTCAAAAGATACTATAGCACGATGGATTCGGACAGTTATGTGTAGAGCAGGAATAAATACAGAGATATTTGGAGCTCACAGTGTTCGGGCAGCTGCTGCCTCTAAAGCAAAGAAATTATCATTACCAATTCAAGACATTATGAAGAAAGTGGGATGGACATGTGAAAGTACATTTGCGAAGTTTTATGACAAGAAAATTGTGGATTCAGATAAAGTATCCAAGGCAATATTGCAATTGTCTTAGGGTAAGTTTTTTATTTACATATAACATGATTTGAGGCTTAAAAGTCTCATTTCGTCCCGAATAAATATATCGTTGTCGTCATAGAATTAGAAAATTTAACGAGACTTACCTGGAAGTTGAAGTTCAATTGTAATTCTATGAGACAACGATGTTTATGAGGAGATGAAATGCCTCCCTCCCACCCTACAATGTACTAAGTAAGTTGTTTTCCATAACATGATAGTTTTGTTTACTGTAGTATACATTTCTAATCATGTCATATGTTGCTGTAAATACTGACTGCGCATGCGCGGCTACATCTCATTTCATCTCCTCATAAACATTGTTGTCTCATAGAATTACAATTGAACTTCAACTTCCAGGTAAGTCTCGTTAAATTTTCTTATTATATGTTTCAGCAGGAAAGTGAAGGATGAGCCTGACGATTCAGACTACTACAAGTCATCATCATCATCATCATCGAAACATAAAAAGTCAAAACGGTCAAAGAGAGACAAGGATGACGATCGTGAGGGATCATCGGCACATTCAGACAAAGAAGATAAATGAACAGTCAATCTGTGTTTCTGTTGTTCTCTAGCTAGTGTAAAAGCAGGGCTGTTGAAATAAAAAAAAATTTCTCCAGTCTATGGCTCAGCGTGAAACAGTTGTAACTGCCTATAAATATATTGGCAGTTACAACTGTTTGGCATTGAGCCATTTCACTTGTCCCGGGACAGTAAAATATGATTTACTACTTGCCCAGAATGAAAATGAAATTATCTGCTAAAAAAAGTTAATACATAAATTATGAAAATGAAACTATGAAAACTAGGAAAATGTACTTGTATGCAAGTAGAAAAGCCTGTGTCCAACTAGTCTGGCTTTGGAATTTCACACCTCTTTGCAAAAGTCATGGTGAAGAAGAATATAACTGAAGTGAGCTGATGATGATTCTAGGCTGATATAAAATGAGGTTAATGGCTTCCTGTTGTTTCTCACACCAGTACAACCACACATTTCATTCGACCACCAGCTGCTCTTCCAACTTAGGCACCAATATTTTAATGAGTTAACCTTTAAATTAGTAATATGGAGTATCATGAAATGCAAGAATTTGATTTTTGTTCATCTGCTCCTGATTCATTTAAATGCCAAAGGAGTAGCACAATTATTAGCAGTTCATACACCAATGCTGCTAATGGGATATGACTGAACTACTCTTAAAACTAAAATAGTGATTAAAAAAAACATACAAAAGAAAACACAATAATAGGCATGCTTTTGTATGCAGTGTTTATTAATATCACTTTAATCTCCCTGCATACATGGCCACTTGGTACTTGTTAGCACCAATGCTCATAAAATGAATTGTAGGGCTTGGGTCTTTCTGTGCTCTTCACAACATATTCCCCTGTACACAAAGCCTTGGCAAACAGTCTTAAGTTCAGCCTGTACAGATGTTCAGCCTGATCTTAACCTACACTGTCTGCTTATTGTGAAAACAATCCTGCATCAGATGGTTGACCTATACCAAAAATAGAAAATACTTTGACACAATTTTTAATTTCAGCAGGATAAAGGTAAACTTATCTACCTGTCATTGTTAAGGTTAATCTTGAAGAATATTTTGAGGCTTCTTGGTGAAAAGTTAATAGATTTAGGAAATCTCAAAAACTTATCTTTAATATTGATAGAACTATGCAATCTTTATGCTGGAAAAACAGTGGTCAAAGTTTCAATGTCTTGTCAGAGGCTAAAGCTATATTCTCAGCAAAAGCTTCCCCGAAAGATATATCCTAAGGTCAAAGAAAAATAGTTGTTTTGGAAAGCCTAAAATTCTTAGGTGAAGCATGTTTTATTAATGTCATAAATAAAACTTTTCAAGTCATAGAATTTGTTTGGGGTTTTTTTTGCCTTTGAACCTCCTTTGAAACCAGTTTTTATTTCTCGAAGGAAGAGTACAGTGTCAGGTGGAGAGCAGGCCTGAAATTGGACCTTGATCAATACCTGTACATTCAGGCATGTGGAGCAAATCAATGGCTCAAGTACCAAGTTTGGTGGACCGCCGTCAAAGCGCAGTTGGTAGCACGTCAGAATTTCAATCTAGAGGTCCCTGGTTCCATCCCCGACAGCAGCACTCATTCTTTTCCACTATTTGTCTCCCACCAATGGGTCGATAATTGTAGACCTATGTGAGATAGTAGCTGGAGGCCAGAAAGGATGTAATGGTAGTACTAGTGAAAGAAATACCAGGAATCTATTGTTAAATGCTCCAGCCACCGCGATATAACTGAACTAGAGGCGCTTGAGCGCCTGATTCGCTCCACAGGCCTGAATATCCAAATAATGACTATTAGAGGATGATAAAGCTGTTTAAATGAGAATTGAAGTGAATGAATGAGTGAATGTTTATTTCAAGTAAATAAGGGTCATATGCTGAAATATTTCTGCATAAAATACTCATGATTAGTGAATAACAAAATTGACCTCTACCTGTTACACAAATATTTTTCATTTAATCACAATAATTTTGTGCAGTCTGATAATGGGTCACCTAAGGATCATTCTAGTGATATTTTGTTAAAATCCAAATATAAGAATTTCAAAACTAACAGAATGTTACTGCACAATATACTGGTGTTGGTCTGCAAAATTTTGATTGTAGATCTTTCCACATTTAATTAAACACTACTAAAAGATGTTACTTCACAATTGTTTGTCATCAAAACAAAATTCTAACTAATGATAGTAAGAAGTAAAATATTCAATCCAATATATTTATTTTATTCTGCCCAATGCCTTAGAGTGCAGTAAACTCAACTCTTTCTACCCCACTCTGAATGTCAGGAGGTCAGAACATCATTTTACACTCTGTGCAGATTCACCCTTCGTTCAACTAAACTCACCATTTCTGAGTGGGTATTCTCAGGCTACGTATTTCAACTAATGTTTCTATACATTTGAATTTCAACAAAGGTTTTGTTCCTTCTAATCTATCATCATTACACCTATTAAATTTAACAAGTCTAGAAAAATTCATCATTGAGAAGATACCAAAAGGGTAATCAAATATTCACTTTATATGTTATAATACCCTCTACCAATAAAAAACAAGAGGGCCGTTGGCCCTGGGTCGCTCACCTGAGAAAAAAGCTTCATTACCTAGGTATGTCCATGCAACCACAGAAAAAGAGATTTTCACTTATTCAATCAGATAACATTTGAAATAATCATTCCCCCCCCTCTGCTCCTCCCCTGGACATTATTTATTTAAGCATTTTCCATAAAAGGTCTGTGATCAGCTAATCTTTGCCAGATATACAGGCTGAGTCTGAGACTTTTAAAGTTTTCTTTAATGAGTTGATCAATCCATGTCAAATATAAAGGCTGAAGGGATTCAAAATTCTCAACAAAGCACTCCCCCCTCCCCCAAGATGCTCTGCACCTAGTGAATCTACAGTCTGGTTCCTGATCCAGGAGAAGAATAAGGTTAAAGATTTCAAAATTGATCCAAAGTACTACCCCCTGCCCTCTAATGCTCCGCATCTGGTGGCCCTACATTCATGATTTTAGCTATTTTATTTTAGATCCATATGCTTATCATCCATGCAAATATTGAAGTCTGTAGGGCTCCTGGTTCATTAGAAGATGAAGATTAAAGTTACAAAATAATCACAAAAATACTCCCCCCTCACCCCTGGTGCTCCGCACCTGGTGGCTTTACAGTCATGATTTTAGCTATTTATATTAAGGTCTATGAGCTGATCCTCCATGCCAATTTTCAAGTCTGTAGGGCTTGTGGTTCAGAAGAAGAAGAAGGTTCAAGATTACAAAATTTTCACAAAAGTACTACCCTCTCCCCCCTGGTGCTACGCTCCTGGTGATTCTACAGTCATGATTTTAGGTATCTTTATAAAGGTCCATATGCTGATCATCCATGCCAATATTCAAATCTGTAGGTCTCCTGGTTTAGAAGGAGAAAAAGGTTAAATATTACAAAATTTTCATCAAAGTACTACCCCCTCCCCCCTGGTGCTCCGCACCTGATGGAACTACAGATATGATTTTAGCTATTTTTATTAAGGTCTATGAGGTGATGATACATGCAAAATTTCAAGGCTGTAGGCCTTCATGATCAGAAGAAGAAGAAGATTAAAGATTACAAAATTTACCCAAAGTACTACCCCCTCCCCCCTGGTGCTCTGCACCTGGTGGCCCAACAGATATGATTTTAGCTATTTTTATTAAGGTCTATGAGCTGATCATCCATGCCAAATTTCAAGGCTGTAGGGCTGCTGGTTCAGAAGAAGAAGAATTTTAAAGATTTTCTTAGTTTTTTAACTTTTGTTGCCATAGCAACCAGTGTTTTTCACCGATTTCAATTCTTTTAGCAATTCTTAAAGGGGACCACCTAAGGAACATTTCTGCAAAGTTTGGTCAAAATTGGCCAAGTAGTATAGGAGGAGATGTCGTTTAAAGAAATTGTTGACGGACGACGCAGGGACGCTGGACAAAAGGTGATCACAATAGCTCACTTGAGCACGTTGTGCTCAGGTGAGCAAAAAAATTTGAGTCTGTAGTTTTATAAGGGATGATAAAATAATGAATACATAGAGAGCTCCAAGTCTTTTGAAGTGTATACGCTTTCAGAGGACATTTGAAGATTAAGTCCTTAATAAAAATTTATGAGTCAAGTTTGATAGTCTACTTTTATGTAATTTGATAGTCTACTTTTATGTAATGCTAGCTTCCCATTCTGCAGCCAGATCAGATTATCTAGATCAACTTGAATGATCACAACTCAATTTCCTAATCTTAACCCTTGTCATGCTGAATAAATTTGGCTAAAAAATGTCAGCAAAATCAAAGGGCAAAAAGCACTGAAAGTACGAACTGTAGGTCAATTTCTTATTTGAAAAACTAAATCTATTGACAATTCTAGTTGGAAAGTGAGAAACAGGTGGTGTAGACTGACATCAGACTGCACAAATGTGCAGGCTGATGTTTGTCTATAGCTCCTTCAAAAGTAGGAATATTCCGGGTTCAGCATGACAAGGGTTAACTTAATACCTCTAATAAGCCCCCATCCCCTACAAATCGACGTCATGATGATTTCAACAAAGGTTAATCAAACTTTTCCAAACCAAATGTTAAGTTTTTGTGCTAATTCAATTAATGATTTGCACTAACTTTTTCTTGAATTTCCCAGACTACTGTTTCAAAGATTCAAAATACCTGTATTCAATGCTGGAGAATTACAGTTGTGAAGACATGGAAAAATGGCTATAAATGCAGTAGCATTTTTCGCCATTTTTCGCATCTTTGCAACTGTAACCTCTAATAACCCCCATGCCCTTCTAATAGAAACAAGATAAATTCTAATAAACCCACAGAGTTGTATTACAACTTTTACAGTATATGGGTTTCTCTCAGAGTTCCATCGGCCAATCTCATACTCTCTTAGCAGTATGATAATGAAAGATGCATATTGATAAGATATGTTCCTTCAACCATTTATAAGCATTTGAAACAGTATGACTACAGGACAATATTAAGTTAGCAATCTCGATTTTTCACAGACTGACAGACCACATAGGCATAGCTAGGATTCTGAAATTTTTACGCATTCCAAAGGCGACCACCAAAGAATATATGGGATAAAGGCGATATGTGGACTATGACTAAAGGCCAAGGCCCTCCACCCGAGCGTTTGAGCGTTGGTGAATAATCAAACATCGTAACTACAGCTTGAATAAGTTGTAGTTTCGATGTTATGATCATTCATCGACTAGTTTTTTTCGAAAGAGGATTTATTTGTAGTACGCAATTGCGTAATGTGCGTAATGGGAGCTACGCCCTTGGACCAAATGATAGACAGACACCTGTTCAGCACTACGCAGCACGGATGTTTGTGTTCTTATCATTCAGGGGCACAAAAAGAGGAATTGTATTTTTTAGTTATCTCCCTTTAAAAAAATTGGGAAAGATTATGTTTGAAAGTTAAGAGGGTTCTTTAGTGATTTTGTTTGGCCAGTATTTAAAATAGAAAACTACCACTGTTTCAAATATATATGATTAGCATGTCATTTTTACATGTGCTTGAAGGGTAGAATTTTTGCAGCCAAAATAGTCAAGTAGTACATCAAGAATCCCACTGATTGTCTACAGAATCTTTCAAATCCATATCTATCCTCATGTATGGTTAAGACTGATCAGACAGTAATTTCTCTTCTTTACTACAATTTATTCAACCCAATAAGCCTCAAATTTCACCTGAAACTAAGGTAAATATATATACTGGCCAAAAGTCCTAACCGGCCACTTTAAAAATGACGATAACTTTTTTAAAAGTTCTAACATTTTGATGAAATTTGATGTGTGAATTTTTAAGCATAATGTACATGGATTACCATTATGATTTACCAATAGTTATCAAATTTGGATGTGTAATAAAGGAAAAGCTCAAAAAGCTCTAAATCTTAATAGAGCTCGGGATATTACACTTTCAACAAACCAAAGTACGCAAATCGTAAGCAGCAACCCAGACCAAGAAAAAAATCAGAAAACATAGTCAATTTTGTGTGACCTTTGACTACAGGAGAAACAGAAAGAATAGGAGGCATGGTAAAATGGTGTTTAAATTCAACCGGCAAACCGTTTTATCTAGCGATTATGCTCAAATATGGTCTGGTGTGAAAAAAACGATGCATCAAACTGATTTTTTTCACATATCCTACATTTTGTAGCTCAACGGGAATTATCAGTCTATATTTTATGCATTTTTGAAAAAAACGTGTTTTAGTTGTTGTTTCTAGGAACCGTCTTTCTGCATACATAAGATCTATCACTTTCTTCTAGGGTCATATGCCGCACACAATTGTCGAACATTTTCAGTTTTTTTTCCTAGTCTATGTTGCAGCTAACGACCCACGAGACAAAAATCGCTACATTGACAATATTTTGAGCTCTGTGTAAATTTAGAGCTTTTTGAGCTTTTCTCATGTTGCGCTTTAAATTCAATGAAATAACGGTAACTTTTCGCCAAAATCATCTGGAAAGTTGCTTAAAAATTCACATAGTAAATTCTACGAAAATCCACACACCACAGAAAAAAATATTTTTGTTTTTAAAGTGGCCGGTTAGAAGTTTTGACTAGTATATTTTGCTAATTCATTCTAATATGAGTCTGAGTCAGTGCAAAACTATTGTAATTATAGGCACTTACAATAGTTTTGCAATGACAATTGAATTGGATTTGTCTGACTTTTCGTAATATTTCATATCTAGATAACAGATATAATCAAGGTCAAATGCTTCTAAATCAGATGAAAAAATCAAGATGTTCTAATGAGTGCATGCAATCTAGTCACAAGACAAATTTACCATGTGACTTTCATCCTCATTACTTCAACTCTATGTCAATAATGATCATTAAGCATCAAATATAATCAGCACATGAAAGTTTGAAATCAGATGATTTTGAGTGAACAAAAATTAATTGAAGTAAGTTTTGATATTGATGGGGGAAGTAAACAAGAGGGCCATTGGCCCTTAAACGCTCACCTGATGCATGGCTTAACAAAAGTCAAATATATCAAGAAGTTAACATTTCAGACAAATATGTTGCCTCTAAAGTACTAAAAAAAGTGTTTGACCCTCTATCAAACTCGTGTAAGATTTCAAGACAAACATACTGACCAAAATCAATAAAGAGTGCACACAAGGATTTTTTAAATTTGACCCCCTGACCTCATTTTAAAGCCCAACTTGACCCAATTTCAATTAAACCTAGGTTTCATTCAAACATTCTGACGAAGTTTCAAGATATTTGAGTAAACAAGGTTTTTCTAAGATTTGACCCCTTGACCCCAATTTTGACCCCCAACTTGACCCAATTTCAAACTTGACTGAGATTCGATGGAGACAAACATTCTGACCAAGTTTCAAGACATTTGGAGCAAAAATGTGGCCTCTAGAGTGCACAAAAGGTTTTTCTAAGATTTGACCCCTTGACCCCAATTTTGACCCCACTTGACCCAATTTCATACTTAACCGAGACTTGATGTTGACACACATTCTGACCAAGTTTTAAACCATTTGAGCCAAAAATATGGCCTCTAGAGTGCACACAAGGTTTTAACAAGATTTGACCCCTTGACCCCATTTTTGACCCAACTTGACCTAATTTCGTTATTGACTGAGATTTGATGGAGACAAACATTTTGACCAAGTTTCAAGCTATTTGGGCCAAAAATGTGGCTTCTAGAGTGCACACAAGGTTTTTCTAAGATTTGACCCCTTGACCCCAATATTGACCCCACTTGACCTAATTTCGAACTTGACTGAGATTTGATGGAGACAAACACTGTGACCAAGTTTCAAGCCATTCAGGCCAAAATGTGGCTTCTAGAGTGCACACAGGTTTTTCTAGAATTTGACCCCTTGACCCCAATTTTGACCCCACTTGACCCATTTTCGAACTTGATCGAGATTTGATGGAGACAAACACTCTGACAAAGTTTCAAGACAATTGGATTAAAAATGTGGTTTCAAGAGTGCACACAAGGTTTTTCTAAGATTTGACCCCTTGACTCCAATTTTGACCCCACTTGACCCTTATCCGAACTTGATCGATATTTGATGAAGACATATTCTGACCAAGTTTTATGACATTTGGGCCAAAAATGTGGCCTCTACAGTGTACACAAGGTTTTTCTTAGATTTGACCCCGTTTTTGACCCCACTTGACCTAATTTCGAACTTGACTGAGATTTGATGGAGAAAAACATTGTGACCAAGTTTCAAGACATTTGGGCCAAAAATGTGGCTTCTAGAGTGCACACAAGGTTTTTCTAAGATTTGACCCCTTGACCCCAATTTTGACCCCACTTGACCCATTTTCGAACTTGATCGAGATTTGATGGAGACAAACACTCTGACAAAGTTTCAAGACAATTGGATTAAAAATGTGGTTTCAAGAGTGCACACAAGGTTTTTCTAAGATTTGACCCCTTGACTCCAATTTTGACCCCACTTGACCCTTATCCGAACTTGATCGATATTTGATGAAGACAAATATTCTGACCAAGTTTTATGACATTTGGGCCAAAAATGTGGCCTCTAGAGTGTACACAAGGTTTTTCTAAGATTTGACCCCTTGACCCCATTTTTGACCCCACTTGACCTAATTTCGAACTTGACTGAGATTTGATTGAGACAAACATTGTGACCAAGTTTCAAGACATTTGGGCCAAAAATGTGGCTTCTAGAGTGCACACAAGGTTTTTCTAAGATTTGACCCCTTGACCCCAATTTTGACCCAATTTCGAACTTGATCAAGATTAAATGGAGACAAACATTCTGACAAAGTTTCAAGACAATTGGACCAAAAATGTGGATTCTAGAGTGCACACATGGTTTTTCTAAGATTTGACCCCATTATTGACCCCACTTGACCCAATTCCTAATTTGATTGAGATTTGATGGAGAAAAACATTCTGACCAAGTTTCAAAGCATTTGGACCGAAAATGTGGCCTCTAGAGTGCACACAAGGTTTGTCTAAGATTTGACCCTTTGACCCCACTTGACCCAATTTCGAACTTGATCAAGATTAAATGGAGACAAACATTCTGACAAAGTTTCAAGACAATTGGACAAAAAATGTGGTTTCTAGAGGGCACACATGGTTTTTCTAAGATTTGACCCCTTGACCCCATTTTTGACCCCACTTGACCCAATTCCGAACTTGATCAAGATTTGATTGAGAAAAACATTCTGACCAAGTTTCAAAGCATTTGGACCAAAAATGTGGCCTCTAGAGTGCACTCAAGGTTTTTCTAAGATTTGACCCCATTTTTGACCCAACTTGACCCAATTTCGAACTTGACCGAGAGTTGATGGAGACGAACATTGTGACCAAGTTTCAAGACATTTGGGCCAAAACTGTGGCCTCTAGAGTGCACACAAGATGTTGACGGACGACCGGACGACGGACGCCGGACACAGCGCGATCACAATAGCTCACCTTGAGCACTTCGTGCTCAGGTGAGCTAAAAATATGCTGTTCATCTAATCAAATATTTTTTTGCAGACTGATACAACTTCACAGAAATAAAATTTCCATGATATCTAATCCATCTGTTTAACCTTTCAAGATAGTTTGTTCTACCCTACATATAAAGAAATGACCTCTGCCCATAAAAGACATATTTTTGATCTGATCATAATATCTTTTGATAGACTGATAAAGGATCACTATAGAATCATTCTAGTAAAATTTGGTTGATATCTATCAATTAGGTTCTGAGAAAATGATTTTCAAAGTTTACACTATATAACATATAGGGAAATGACCTCCGCACATAAAATATGTATTTTTTATCCGATCACAATAATTTTTGCTATACTGATAAAGGGTCACTCAAGTATCATTCTAGTAAAATTTGGTTGATATCTATCATTTAGATTCTGAGAAAATGATTTTCAAAGTTTTCACTATAAAACATATAGAGAAATGACCTCCGTCCATAAAATACACATTTTTCATCCGATCACAATAATTTTTGCTATACTGATAAAGGGTCACTCAAGTATCATTCATGTAAAATTTGGTTGATATCTATCATTTAGATTCTGAGAAAATGATTTTCAAAGTTTTCACTATATAACATATAGAGAAATGACCTCCGCCCATAAAATACATATTTTTCATCTGATCACAATGATTTTTTGTAGGCTGATAGAGGGCCCCTCAAGGATAATTCATGTGAAGTTTGGTAATTATCCATCAATTAGTTTCTGAGAAAAGCCACCTATTACCATATATGGAAATTAGCCACGCCCACTACAGCCATGATTTTCAACCGATTAAAAATCTTTGAAGGAATCTGATAGAGGGTCACCCAAGGAACATTCCTGTGAAATTTGATTGGAATCCATCCAGTACTTTATGAGGAGAAGATTTTTAAAGTAAAAGTTTACGGACGGACGCACGCACGGACGACGGACACCTCGCTATGACAATAGCCCGCTGGCCTTTCGGCCAGTGGAGCTAAAAATTGTTGAAAGCGGCAAAAAAACCCATTGCCAAAAGGTGGATATATTTTTTTTTTTTTTTTCTTTCTGTATGTACACAACTACTAGATTTATAAAGGTGACCACATGTTAAAAGGGACCATCTGGGAACTCTGTAAAATGAATAGTTGAAAAAAAGATTGGGTCCAGCATAGGTCAACCAGAGGTTGCATTTCAAAAAATTCTTTCACTGTAAGGTAGATTGATCATTCTAGATTAAAAGATAAAGCACATTGTGAAAGGTTTCGACCCTAGATAGTCTGTGCAATCGGCGCAATCTGTCTAGGGTGGAAACATTACGCACTACCAAGATGGCCCCTTTTCATGTTACAGGTCACAAATGGTTTTGGATGAAATTTTCATAGCAAGATACTTATCATAATACCTTATGCATAATGTTTGGTTAGTGCTATTGAGCAGAATCACAGAAAAGGGGATTGATTGTGAATATTTCTTATGCACACAACTCCTCCTTCAATTATGCAAATGGTAAAATAATTGAATTTTCTCAGAATGTTTCTAGTCACCTGATCTTGCACAAATTGTCAGGGTTTGGTGTTATTTTGTTGCATTACAGAACAAGGTACCAAATTGTCACAAGATATGCATGTCACACAGCTTGATGTGACTTTGGGTTGAAGTGATTTTGAATGAATACCTTTTAGACAATTTTTGTGTAAACAGACAGATGAACAATTGTAGTAGGAGTATATCATTATCATGATCAAAGCTTATATACTATTAGAGATAAGCTCTGGACAAAATTCAAGTATGAAAAACAACAAAGGGCAACAACTCAAAAAATAAGCCAGGAAGATGTGCGGTTCTTCCGCACTGCACTTCCTTTTGATGAGATCTATCTACCCATTAAGTTTCATGATCATAGCTCAAACATACTTAGAGCTATGCTCCGGCAGGATCCAAGTATGAAAACAACGAAGGGCTATAACTAAACAAGAGGACCAAGATGGTCCTAGATCGCTCACCTGAGTCTCTTTGACCCCTGGGACATCACATTAATTAGATAGGCAGATGTCAAAAAGAAGAAATTGCCTAAGATCAATACCATGGAATGTTTTCAGCGAATAGCAAGACAGATATGCTTGTTTGCTTTTTGCTTCTATGTAAAAAGGGATGCACCCGGCTGGACCCAAAATGAGACCCCAGGGTCTTGATATGACCAAACTTGGAAGAGGTCCATAAGATGATGCTACATACTAAATATGAAAGCTGTCTGCCTACTGGTTTCAGAGAAGATGATTTTTGAAGGTTTTCATATTTTCAACCTTTGTGCTCAGATGAGCTGAAAGGGATGCGCCCGGGTGGAGCCCAAATATGACCAAATGGTCTTGATATGAACAAACTTGGTAGGGGCCTACTAGATGATGCTACATACCGAAAATGAAAGCAGTGTGCCCTCTGGTTTCGATTAAAGAAGATATTAAAAAATATTCGCTCTTTGATTCTATGTAAAAAGGGAGGCACCCGGCTGGAGCCCAAATATGATCCTAGGGTCTTGATATGAACAAACTTGGTAGAGGTCTACTAGATGATGCTACATACTAAATATGAAAGCTGTCTGCCTACTGGTTTCAGAGAAAAAGATTTTTGAAGGTTTTCATATTTTCAACCTTTGTGCTCAGATGAGCTGAAAGGGATGCACCCGGGTGGAGCCCAAATATGACCAAATGGTCTTGATATGAACAAACTTGGTAGGGGCCTACTAGATGATGCTACATACCGAAAATGAAAGCAGTGTGCCCTCTGGTTACGATTAAAGAAGATTTTAAAAAAAATTCGCTCTTTGATTCTATGTAAAAAGGGATGCACCCGGCTGGAGCCCAAATATGATCCTAGGGTCTTGATATGAACAAACCTGGTAGAGGTCTACTAGATGATGCTACATACTAAATATGAAAGCTGTCTGCCTTCTGGTTTCATAGAAAAAGATTTTTGAAGATTTTCATATTTTTACCCTTCGTGCTCATAAGAGATAAAGGGGTGCACCCGTGCAAAGCCTAAATATGACCCAAGGGTCTTTATATGAACAAACTTGGTAGAGGCCCACGAGGTGATGCTTCATACCAAATATGAAAGCTGTGTGCCATTTGGTTTCAGACAAGAAGATTTTTAAAGATTATCGCTCTTTGATTCTATGTAAAAAGGGTTGGGCCTGGGCAAAGCCCAAATATGACCCCAGGGTCTTGATATTAACAATCTTGGTAGAGGTCTACTAGATAATGCTTCATACCAAATATGAAAGCTGTCTGCCTTCTGGTTTCAGAGAAGAAGATTTTTAAAGATTTTCATATTTTCACCCTTTTTGTTAAGGGTAAAGGGAAAGTTAAGGGTGGATTTCATTCATTTGAACAACTTTGGTAGAGCTTGACCCAAGGAACATCCCTGCCAAGTTTCATCAAGATTGGCCCACTGGTTTAGGAGGAGAAGATGTTTAAAGAAATTGTGGTCGACGGACGAAGGACATTCTACGATCACAATAGCTCATCTTGAGCACTTCGTGCTCAGGGTGCTAAAAAATAAGCCAGATAGAGTTACGGTTCTTTTGTATTGCACTTCCCTTTGATAGGATCTATCTACCCATCAAGTTTCTTGACCAAAGCTTCTATAGATTTAGAGATATGCTCCTGACAGGTTTAAGTATGAAAATCAACAAAAGGCAGCAACTCAGAAGGTAGAACCATGGTTTCTTTTTCACTGCACTTCCCCTCAATGAAATCTATCTACCCATGAAGTTTCATGATTATATCTACCATACTTTTAGAGATATGCTCAGGACAAGATCAAAGTATGAAAAACAACAGAGTATTAACTCAGGTAGAGTTATGGTTCTTGTTCACTGCTCTTCCCCTTGATAAGATTTATCTACCCATGAAGTTTTATGATCATAGCTACAACAATTTTAGAGATATGCTCCAGACAAGATCCAAGTATAAAAACAAGCATTTGGGAGTATTGCATGGCAATACCAAGTCCCCTACCAGATTTATAAATATATCCCTAGAGCAGTATCTTTTTTGGTGGTAAAGGTATAACTACCTCTCCAAAATATTAGTTGTATCAGATTTTATGTATCAGCTCAATATCTCTGAGGATAAAAAAAAAAATCTGGAAATTTCCTGGTATTTTTCTAAGTCCAGCATCCGTATCTTCCACAAAAATCAATGGACCGGCACCAAATTCAAACTTGATCTGTAACTCATTGATGCAGACTCACATATCAAAAATCAGCTCAATATCTCCAAGATTTAAGAAAAAAAGTCCGGAAAACTGAAATTTCCTGGTAATTTCTAAGTCCAGCATCCGTATCTTCCACAAAAATCAATGGTCTGGAACAAAACTCAAACTCGTTCTAACTCATTGATGCGGACTCACATACCAAAAATCAGCTCAATATCTCCGAGGGTTAAGAAAAAAAGTCCGGAAAACTGAAATTTCCTGGTAATTTCTAAGTCCAGCATCCATATCTTCCACAAAAATCAATGGACTGGAACCGAACTCAAACTCATTCTGTAACTCATTGATGCGGACTCACATACCAAAAATCAGCTCAATACCTCCGAGGGTTAAGAAAAAAAGTCCGGAAAACTGAAATTTCCTAGTTATTTCGATGTCCAGCATCTGTATCTTCCACAAAAATCAATGGACCGGAACCAAACTCAAACTCGCTTTGTAACTCATTGATGCGGACTCACATACCAAAAATCAGCTTAATATCTCCAAGGGTAAAGAAAAAAAGTCCGGAAAACTGAAATTTCCTGGTAATTTTCTAAGTCCAGCATCCGTATCTTCCACAAAAATCAATGGACGGGAACCAAACTCATACTCGTTCTGTAACTCATTGATGCGGATTCACATACCAAAAATCAGCTCAATATCTCCAAGGGTTAAGAAAAAAAGTCCGGAAAACTGAAATCCGGACTGACAGACAGACGGACAGACGGATGGAGCGCAAACCTACAGTCCCCTTCGGCTTTCGCCGGTAAACAAACAAAATAAAGGGCAATAGCTCAGACAATAGGCCAGGTAGAGTGACGGTCCTTGATCACTCCACTCCACTGCACTGCAAAGTTTCATGAAAGTCGGACATAAGGTTACAGAGTTATGCTCCAGACAAATAAGTGCATGCCACCCGGACACCGGACGCCACTGGTAATCCCATTATTCGTCCCGTTTTCAATGGGCGTTTAAAAAGGGAAAAGGTACCTTATAGACAAATATCTTGTCACCACTCGTAAGGGTCACAATTTTGGCTTTATCTTTCTCAAACTTGTTCAGGATGTTTGTCTTGTCCAAAGGAAGATCCCTACTGCCTTTTGAAGACTCAGAGATGAATGTGGACACATAGTCCAACTTTTTTTTGTGAGGCGAGTTAAATTTCCTCATGGTTGCTAGAGACGTATAAAATTCAATTAAATTTAATTTGCTCTTATCGATAATCAGTTGGCTTGGGCTTCTGATTGTGATAATCAACTAAGAATTTTCATAATTGATTAAATGAAAGCTATTATATATTGTTTTTGAAACCGACATCAGTTTGATGGCTCAGCATTAAACAGTTGTAACTGCCTATATGTTCAAGTTGGTAGCAAAATCTGCAGAGATTCTTAATGTCGTAAGTTTTAATTAAACTTTTCCATTCTATTCTCCAAAGGATGATACTGGGAGTGCTGTATTAATTTCTAAGAAGGATTGTACAATCCATCATTAGTTGATTTACTCTTCAAACTAAAAACCAATAAACGATTGTGATTTGAAACCCATTTCAAAACACTAGGATAGATTTACATGTATAGAATCTGTTATGAGATTTTGTTTGAGACAATCTGGGCCAAAGGTTATAAAACTTTTCTCAAGCTCAATTTTCTCAGATTTTTAAATTAAAATAAATGTATGAAAATAAAAGATAATATTGATAATTTGTTATTTATAACAACTTATTAATATCATCTTTTATGTTGATACATTAGAATGAGTAGAAAATAGAATTATGGCTTTAATCTCAAATTAAAATTTGATAAAATTTTGAATTGAGCCTGAGAAAAGTTTTATAACCTTGGGCCCAGATCTTAACAGTCTAGAAAAACTTTTCTTTCATTGATTTGACATGATTAAGATCGGCTATTTGATTAAGATCGGCTATTTGAAACAAAATCCAGGAGTAGGATCTTTTCCTCAAAGATCTTTTCCTAATTTAAACACCAGGGGCCTGTTTTACCTTACATCTTTTGATAATTTTTTTGCATAAGTCAAAATTTAAAGTTGCTTTTAAAGCACTAACCAAATATGGAATTATGCCACGCTTTATCTCATTGGAATCGTCTTCTTAAAGACGATTGAATGAGATATTGCAAAGCAGAATCTAACAGTGAATAAATACACCAGGAACAATTTTTGACTTTACTTACCATTAATTTTTTCGTAGAAGTTCAGTAAATCTGAACTTTTATACTATAAAAACAATTTTTCAAAGGCACAGATGAGATGGTGAAAACTCAATAATGTGAGTTAGATTAGGTTATAATGACATCATTTCTAATGTGATCAAACACATTGTGTAAGATAAGGATATTATAGATGACAAGTAGAGTTACCTGAGAAAACTTAATACCTAACAAGATATTTGTTTCTTGATATGATCATAATAAAACATTTTGTGATTCCATCAAACAATTTTTCCTCAAAACTTTGTCCTACGACTTTGAAAGCAAAAAAACTGTTATGTTTAGGTAATACAACTAAACTTTTTCCTTTTCAATTTATAATAAAAAATTAATATTATTATAAATAATAATATAAACAAGAGCCATGTCTGACATGGCCATCCCCAGCCGAGAGAGCTTGATAGTAAACTGAAGCCTAATAGATTAAGGGTTCTACTTTAAGAAATTAAGCCCCTATATATCTAAGTCTTTAAAATAACAAAGGGCAATTACTCCAAAATTATGCAAGCCAGAGTTATAGTTCTTGTGCACTGCACTCCTCTTCCATGAGATCTATCCACCCATAAAGTTTCAAGTTGATAGCTAAAATACTTTAGGAGATATGCTCCGGACAAAATCTAAGTCTTAAAAATAACAAAGGGCAATAACTCCAAATTTATACAAGCAAGAGTTATAGTTTTTGTGCACTGCACTTCTCTTCAATGAGATCTATCCACCCATAAAGTTTCAAGTTGATAGCTAAAATACTTTAGGAGATATGCTCCGGACAAAATCTAAGTCTTAAAAATAACAAAGGGCAATAACTCCAAAATTATACAAGCCAGAGTAATAGTTCTTGTTCACTGCACTTCTCTTCCATGAGAACTATCCTTCCATAAAGTTTCAAGTTGATAGCTTTAATACTTTAGGAGATATGCTCCGGACAAAATGTAAATCTTAAAACAAAGGGCAATAACTCCAAAATTATGCAAGAAAGAGTTGTAGTTCTTGTGCACTGCACTTCTCCTCCATGAGATCTATCCACCCATAAAGTTTCAAGTTGACAGCTATTATACTTTAGGAGATATGCTCCGGACAAAATCTAAGTCTTAAAAATAACAAAGGGCAATAACTCCAAAATTATGCAAGAAAGAGTTGTAGTTCTTATGGACTGCACTTCTCCTCCATGAGATCTATCCTCTCATAAAGTTTCAAGTTGATAGCTAAAATACTTATAGAGGTATGCTCCGGACAAAATCTAAGTCTTAAAAATAACAAAGGGCATTAACTCCAAAATTATGCAAGCAAGAGTTGTAGTTCTTGTGCACTGCACTTCTCCTCCATGAGTTCTATCCACCCATAAAGTTTCAAGTTGACAGCTATTATACTTTAGGAGATATGCTCCGGACAAAATCTAAGTCTAAAAAAATAACAAAGGGCAATAACACCAAAATTATGCAAGCAAGAGTTGTAGTTCTTGTGCACTGCACTTCTCCTCCATGAGATCTATCCACCCATAGTTTCAAGTTGATAGCTATTATACTTTAGGAGATATGCTCCGGACAAAATGTAAATCTTAAAACAAAGGGCAATAACTCCAAAATTATGCAAGCAAGAGTTGTAGTTCTTGTGCACTGCACTTCTCCTCCATGAGATCTATCCACCAATAAAGTTTCAAGTTGATAGCTATTATACTTTAGGAGATATGCTCCGGACAATTTTAGTGACGGAAGGACAGAATAACAGACGGAGAGCATTACTATATCCCCTCGCCCAAAACGGCGAGGGATAATAAAATAATAAAAATACCTGATTGAAAGTACAAGAAGTCAGCAAGGATTATTAGACACAAATCAAGGTACCCTGTACTCAATAAGTGGAGCGTCATATGATTGCAGATAAAGGGGCATGTAGGCTTAAAGGGGCCCATGGGGTGAAAATACAGATTTGCTCTACTGTACAAACTAGAACTGTCGCAGAGCGGACTAATACCCCCCAAAAGCGCTTTGTCAGAATGTAAGTGCTATTAGTGCAGGATGTGTTTGTAACTAATATTGAGGTCATATGCAGCATTTGCATGAAGTTTTATGATTCTAGGTCACTTGGTTTTTGAGTGAGTCGAGAAATGAAAATTGAACAAAAATTGACTGTGACCTTGACCTTTGACCTATATGACCCAAAAACGATAGGGCACTTCCTTGGATCATAAGCAACATTTGCATTAAGTTTCATGCATGTAGGTCACTTGGTTCTCGAGTTAGAGTCCAGAAACTAAAATTGAACGAAAATTTACAGTGACCTTGACCTTTGACCTATGTAACCCAAAAACAATAGGGCACTTCCTTGGGTCATAAGCAACATTTGTATAAAGTTTCATGATTGTAGGCCACTTGGTTCTTGAGTTAGAGTCCGGAAACAAAAATTGAACGAAGGCTGACTGTGACCTTGACCTTTGACCTATATGACCCAAAAACAATAGGGCACTTCCTTGGGTCATAAGGAACATTTGTATAAAGTTTCATGCTTGTAGGCCACTTGGTTCTTGAGTTAGAGTCCGAAAACGAAAATTGAACGAAGGCTGACTGTGACCTTGACCTTTGACCTATATGACCCAAAAACAATAGGGCACTTCCTTGGGTCATAAGGAACATTTGTATAAAGTTTCATGATTGTAGGTCATTTGGTTCTTGAGTTAGAGTCCGGAAACGAAAAGGTCTACGGACGGACGGACGGATGGACGGACGGACGGACGGACGGATGGACAGACAGACAGACATGGTGAAACCAATATACCCCCCTCTACTTCGTAGGTGGGGGGTATAATAAAAGATGGTTTTCTTCTTGTTCAGAGTGAATAGACAAATATTGATAAAAATGTTGCTTTAATTAATGAAGAAAATGATGGAACCCAGCATTTTCTTTTTTGAAAATAATGTTTTCTACTCTTTCATATAAACATTACGATAATTTCCTTGATCTATTTAGTACCATTTAGATTTGCCCTGGCGTTTACCTGTCCACAGACAAGTGGCCTAGAAAATATTTTTATGCGACCTGTAGTTATAAGGTTTTAGAAGATAAACTACAATATACTTGTCTGCAGGTATATAAGTTCATGTCGGACAAGGCAGGCTAGGATAGTCATCATCCCTGAGGTCTATACACTTTACACTATCTGTATTATTGACAATAATATTGCCAAAAATATTAAATCAATCCACCATACAAAATAAATAGTCAATTAATGTAGCTGACAATTTTATTGATGAATTTTTGGTAATTTTGAAGATGGGTCAATACAATGTGTATTGAAACAATATTGTCAATAATAAATTTTTTTGTCTTATGAATAGAGTTTAAAACCACCTTCAACATTATTGCAGTCATATCCCAGTAGCTGGTGCACCAACACATGATTTCCTGTCATTCCTACACCAGTACTACCACAACATTTCATCCAAGCTGCTCATCTTATGTGTTGGCATACTACTCATCAATTTCCCATCGGTGGGAAACAAATGACTAATGTCGAATTGACTTTGGTCAAATATCGCAGGTTAGTTAGCCAAACCTGGGTTTGAACTCTTAGACCCAGTTTTGACAGCCCAATTTGTTGTCACTAAACTAGCCAGGCTTGGTATCAAATATATAAAATGGACCCCTAGAGTTTAGTAGTTGTCCCATCTTATTTCTGAAACCTTAACATAGAATAATAGCATCAAAGTGAATATTTGTTTTACAATGTTTTAATTCTTTTTTTTTATTGCAATATTCATTTTCATATACAGTAATATATACCTGAATGGAGACTTATCTTAGATAAAAAATATTTTGACAAATTTTGGTTCACCATAAGAAGGTCTTTGGCAGACAGTATAGGCTAATATCAGCCTGCACAGATGTGCAGTCTAATCTAAGCTTACCCTGCATCATACCCAATCATTGTTGTGAAAACTTGAGCCAAACTTGCTGAAATTGTCCAAATCATGCAAATAAAATTAACCCTTTTCATGCTGAACCTAGAATATTCCTGTTTTGGCAGGAGGTATTAACAAAGATCAGACTGTACATATGTGCAGTCTGATCTTAGTGTATACCACCTGATGTTACTTTTTAAACAAGAAAGTTTAAAATAACTCTTTTTATCAAAATAAATATCAACTAAGTCCAACCAGTGTTTTCAGCTCTTTGATTTTGATGTAATTTTTATCAGGTTTTTTATTCCACATGACAAGGTTTAGGATTCAGCAGGATAAGGGCTTGTGCTAGCTTTTAAAACATTGTGTTTGTTTGAATGGAATTTAATGCCGCTTTAAGCAATCTTTCAGTTATATATCCAAGTGGTTGGAGCTTCCAACAATGGATTCCTGGTATTTCTCACACCTGTACTAACATTACATCCTTTCCTAGCCTCAAGCTGCTATCCTCCATCAGATCTGTCCCACAAAGGTCTACGATTATCAACCCATTGGTTGAAGACAAATAGTGGGAAAGAATGAGTGCTGCCATTGGGGATCAAACCAAGGACCTTGAGAATGACGATCTGAAGTGCTACCAGCTTTGTCAGACATTGTGGTTAATCATAAAATTGTTGAGGTCAAATTGTTTTTTAGAGTATTAAGAATGAGCAAATCATATAATTCAACAATTGAAAATTTGAAATCTTGAACATTTTATTCTAATCTTTAAAAATGCTTCAACATAAACAATAAAATGTCTATTGACATGTTATTATTTATGTTGTTTATTTGAACACTTTCTTTAAAACGGCATGCAAGAAACAATCAATTTTTAGAATATCAAATTGCATCCATGACAATTCAATTGGTCAAATGACCCCCTTACAGAAATTGTTTAATGTCTGAGTAGATTTTTTTTTAAATTTTTGTTCGTCAAATCTCTGATATACGGGTCAATTAAGAGCCCTGATAAGAGCTGAATTAAGTCTACCAGTCCTCATCATCACTGCTATCATCCGCTCTACCATCCTTTATTGTCTTTTTAGTCTTAACAAACCCGAACACACTAGACTCCTGCTTCTGTTTACCAACCTTCGGAGGATGGGAAAGATCTCCATCGTAAGTCAAGGCATCAGCGATTCCAAGTCTCCATTCTAACATTTCTGTCGGGAACTCGTCAGTTCCGCCCATATCATCAAAACCTACTATATAATCCTTTGTTTTACCGTCAATCGCTATACAAATGGTGGGCAATACAACAATCCTTAATCTTTCCACTAAAAACTTAGCTTTTTCGGCATCAATTTTGATAAATTTAGTTTCAAAATGTTTGTGAGCAAGAATCTGCATATGCTTGTCAACAATTTTACACCTGAATGTACTGTCCCTGTAGAAATGACAAACAACCCTCTTGCTTTTCTTGCATGTGTCAAAAAATGCCTTTTCATCAGGAACTTCGGAATATTGACCATGACCATTCTGTTGCATCTCTTGTTTTTGCTGTTGAGCTTTCTTTAGGGCTTCCATGCGTTTTAGACGAAGTTTTTCAAAGTCATCTTCATCCATTTTCTCGAGACGCTCAATCTCAGCGTCTACCTGTTGCTCGATTACCTGTGTTGCCTTCAACAGGTGATCCTGAACAGCGTTCTGTATACCTGGATTATTCATGATGATCTCTCTACTCTGAAATTTATAACATAGAGGATATTAATTGAGTTGTCATGAAATACTGAATTTATCTACGAGTCATCTATAAACAATTAAAAGAGGCCCAGCCAAGTTTTTATCTGTTTTAGATGACAAGTTTAATAAATTCAGTATTTCATGAGCACAACTTTGATATTCTGTTCATAAACATACCTGAATTTTTTAAATAATTTGAGGAGATTTTTGACAATGACTTCTCACAATTTGTAAATTGTTAAAACAAGAGGACCATTGGCCCTTAAGGGGTCATCTGAGGCATTTAGTTGACAGAGGTGGCAATGTATCAAAACTATTTAATTGAAATTCATGACTGGCTCAACAAAAGTCCAAGATATCAAGAAGACAAAATTCCAATTATATTTCAAGACATTTGAGTCAAATATGTTGCCTCTAAAGTACTAAAGACATACATTCTGAAATAATGTTTCATCAAACATGTCTTCTGTTGAATGAAAACAAGGATTTTCCTAAATTTGACCCATTGACCTTATTTTTCACCTCACTTAACCCAATTTTGAACTTGACTAAGATTTCATGGAGACACACATTCTGATCCAGTTTCAAGACATTTGAGAAAAAACTGTGGTCTGTAGAGTGCACGCAAGGTTTTTCTAAGATTTGACCCATTGACCTCATTTATGACCCCACTAGACCCAATTTCGAACATTACTAAGATTTAATGGAGACAAATATTCTGACCAAGTTTCAAGACATTTGAGCCAAAAATGTGGCCTCTAGAGTGAACATAAGGTTTTTCTAAGATTTGACCCCTTGACCAGATTTTTGAACCCACTTGACACAGTTTCAAACCTGACCGAAATTTGATGGAGACAAACATTCTGACCAAGTTTCAAGATATTTAGGCTAAAAGTGTTACTTCTAGAGTGCACACAAGATGTTGACGGGAACCGACTCTAGACTCAGCTCAATCACAAAAGCTCACAATGAGCACTTCATGTTCAGGTGAGCTAAAAACATGAGACATCAGAATATCCCCAAAAATAAGAATGATTGAATAAAGGAACATTCTCGAATACAGGAATCTCAACTATACATGCATCTAAAATAATTTGAGTCAACAAATTGATCAGAATAAAATTGTTTCAATCTTCACATTACTGAATATGTAAGCTTGTAACCATGATCAGTACTGGGTCATTTGGAATCATAAGTGATAACAAAAATATTAACTAAATATTTAAAGTGTACTCGAAGACATCATATTTTTGCAGCATCAAATTTTTGCATACCTCTTGCTCTCTTGGCTGTGATTCAGTAAAAATAACTAAACAAAATGAAATTTCAGTAGAGAGAGAATATCATTGATAAAAAAGTATCAAGGTAAAATTTATCATAGACTGACTACATTACATGTTTATTCATTGTTAGAAAAGGATAAAATTTGTTTGATTCTGACAATCTTAAATTTTCACTACACATGGCTCGTGCTAGTGTTTTTAATTAGGGGGTCATAGACCCCTTTACTTCTAAATTCAAGGGTTTGAAACAGAATTCAAAGGGGTCAAGCGACAAGAAAGCACTTATCATGAGTAAGAATTTTGAAGGTTTAAGAGGCATTTGATCATATGTTTTAAAGATATGAAGTAAGCAATTGATTTGCAAAATTTCAGAAAGTTCAACAGACCTGACACTTGGATATTTCTCACAAGTGGGTCGCATTTGAAGAAATTTCTAAGGGTCATAATAGAATATGTTCAGAATTTTGAGGGTCAAAACCCTGGTTAAATCGTCAAAAACAAGCCCTGCTACATGCAATTTCTTGCGTAAATTCATTTACTATTAAGTGTGTATGATGGCAAAAGACACATTTTAATCAGTTTGAAAAATAAATAAGGTTATACATGTATTAGAAAGGCTTGAAATGGTAAAAGCTATTCACAGTGTGTTTTATTGACTTGCAAGAAAATTCATGAGAATGTGGTTTGATTCAAAAACTAAAAGGTTGCAGCTAAAGACCTTGAATCTTTTAAAACTTATATCAAAACATGTCTTTCTGGGCAATTGGGAATAAGATACAATATTGAACTGTTATATAACAAAGCTTCACAATAAGAGTAAATGGAACCGTTTCTGTAGCACATAATATATCATTCAGATTCAGTGTTCTATGGTTTTATGATAAAGTAAGATTTTCCAATTCATAGAGCAAGTGATTATGATTGTAATTTAATTGAGAGTTTGATAGCTGAACGGATAAACTACCATTGAATACTTAATTTTATGACCAAATGTGTTTCATTTGTGAAAGCCAAATTAAAATGTCATGAGATTCGACGTCAATTTCTCTGGTAAATACCAATGATTGTGGGTCTGTATGAATGTTTGCCCTGGTAATATTTTGTGCAGACATTTGTCCGAGATGCCAAATTGACGTTAAATCTCGCAACATTTTAGTTTGGCTTTTGCAAATGAAGTATGTTTGGTCATAAGATTTAGTATACAATGGAAGCTTATCCATTTAGCTATGAAATGATGTTTTGGGCATTCAGACTGGGAAAAACTGACTTAGAAATCTACTCTCGATATGTGCCGGGTGATGTTTGCTCCAAAATGGAGTTCGACCCCTTGTCTATATTATCATATATGTTTTAAAAAAAAATCAGCGGGACATATACCTGAGCTCATGAGAATGACAGACGTTTCACTATTTAGATGTTTCCTACCAAGACGTTTCACTCCTTTTTGGTAGTGAAATGTCTTGTATATTTTAGAGTTTTATATACATAAAGATGTTTATATTTTAACATTTATTTTGTATTTTCTGGTGTGTTTTATGTGCAATCAAGATTTATTCTCCATAGAAAAAGGAATAGATCTTTATTTGCAAGTGTTAACTATCACAGGTATATGAGTATATATATCAATCAATTACCTGAATACAATTAGAAAATGTGTGAAACAGTTTCATTCAATTCACACAAATCTTTATATGTTAGATATCACACCTTTATGGGTAAAAAAAGAAAAAGAAGTTAATGAGTGAGTGTATGCAATATACATGTCATTTTCTCTTTTTTACCATATATCTATAAAACAAGACTGTCGAAAGATAGTGCTAAGCCAAACAACATTGAAGACACGTCATTGAATTAATTGTATTATATTACCAGTACAGTAAAACTTGTGTTAAGCGACCACCTGAGGGACCACCAAAAAGCGGTCGTTTATCGGAATGGTCGCTTAATACAAAATATTCTAATAAATGTGACAGTTCATTTTGATATTATTTATAGATTGTCGGCCAAGTCTAAGTGAATCCTATGATGTTCGAACCCATTAGAATCGTCTTATAGAGACGATTCTAATGGGTTCCAACAACATAAGATTCAACAATAACCAATTTTTCGTTAAGAATGTCCTCTTTTTCAGGGAATTTGCCTACGGTGAGGGGACATTTTATGGTGGTCGCTTAATGAAATTGGTCGCTTAATACACGTGGTCGCTCGAGCAATATCGACTGTATTTACCATAGTAAGAGCATGATTTTCTTTTCCAAACTCAAAATGAGAAGAGACTTCGGTCTTATTTCATTTACTTGATTTTATCATTATCAAATTCTATAAAATAGTAATTTTGTTCATCAGTACAATTTGCAATATATTGTGTACAAAAATGTCTACATTGAGAAGGAAATATTTTGAGAAAGAGAGATGTTGGTAAAAGCAAATTTTCATTTCCCCAATATGTTTCCAACTGCATTCCATTATTTAATATTACAAAATGTTAACAATTTGCCATATTTTATAAACTCTCTTCCAATGGTGGTCCCATCAACCATTCATAAGTTTTTGTATGATATTCTGGATCATGTTGGTAGAAATAGATAAGTAATAACTGAATTGGCAGATGCATGGATTCAATAACTTTGAAAAAAAAAAAGACAAAAACTCAAAACTAAAGACATGTCTATCAAATTGTCTTCTTTGATATTTCAAAGGCTGGTACTAGATGCCTTCTAAAGAATTTTGCAGTAATTCAATTTTGACATTGAATTGTAATATTACAGCATGACTGGTGATAAAAGCCATATAGCCTGTTTCAGATTAAAAGTGTTTGAAGTGTGGCAAAGATAAAAAAGGTGTCATAATCACTACAGTAGTTAAATGCAACTACATTTACAGTATACTAATGAACCCTTGATTATAATTACTTAAGTTTTTGATGTGATGAGCTCCAGTCGACCAAAAAAAAGATTCTCAAGCAATTTGCATTAAAGAGAAATATATTTTTGTCAAAAAGCTGCTCCCTTTCCCATGATTTTTGAAATACCAGTGTCTACAATCTGCAACCTCTTTTTCTAATTTAGAAAAGTGACAATTTAAACTGTCTGTACAGTTTATTTCTACATAAGATCTGCTTATATATTTTCCATTAAATCACTAGTCAGCTTATTGTCTCTATGTTCCATACGCTATATTCTGTAATCAGATCCTAATTCAATAACCATGCGCATTTTATAACAATAATAAAATATAACCAATAATGGTCAATCTTGATTTATATACCCTCCATTGATGAAAGCAGCCAGGGGTGTGGAAATACGAGTTTTCTCCACTTGTCCCTGGACAAGTAAAAGTGGATTTTCTACTCGTCCAGAATCAAAATGAACTTGTCCGCTAAAGAGTAAATAGAAAAATTTGAAAAAAACATTGCCTTTTGATGAAGAAAATGCTGGTATGCAGCATTTTCTTCATTAAAAACAATGTTTTATACCCTATGATATGAACATTTGGATGATTTCTCTCTTAATTCTTTCAAGTAACATTCCAAGATTTGCCCTGGTATTTACTTGTCCTTGGACAAGTGGCTTAGAAAAATTTACTTGTCCTCAAGTACAAAAGCCCGAGTCAGACAAGTCGGGCATGGGAATTCCACACCCCTGGCAGCTATGTCCTACATTATATAATTCAAAAATAAAATTATAAACATAAATTAAGTAACATCAAATAGATTAATTATTTATTTTCAAAACCACATAATGTTTTTAATCAATATCTCATCATGATTTATATACCCTCCATTGATCAAACCAGCCATGTCGTACATGATAAAATTCAAAAATAAAATTATAGATTAAACATAAACTCATTAACATCAAATAGATCAATTATTTATTTTCAAAACCACAAAATGTTTTTTCCTTCTCTATAAAAAAAACCCCAAAACATGGCCATATGGATATTTAATAACCTATTTATAAAAAAGGTAGTGAAACATCTATAGAAATACAAAAAGGTAGTGAAACGTCTGGGTAGGAAATGTCTGAATAGTGACGGTGGTGAACAGAAAACATTTTCAAGCACCCTAAAATTATGATGATTGACAGATTAAGGAACAAGCTTGTAATTCATAATATATTCGTTTCTGGTTTGTTTTACATTCGAAATCTGCTCATAATTGACCAGTTTGTACCGTGAAAATTCACGGGTTCCCATCGATTCGTGGAATTTAGAAACGCGTTGAACGTAAGCGAGGGATGAGAGGGTCGAGTTGAGGGAGATGAACGAGATCATCAGAGGCCTCAAGCTCTGGTCAAAATTGAGTAGTTATCAAAGTATTTTCATTAAGCAGTAGTTAACTTACCTTTACAATCTGATTCTATGGCAACTGTAAATGTTTTCAGCTGTCAAACTGTTGCGAACATGCACGGATACGATTAGTCACGAAAAACTTGTTAAAAGATGTTTGATTGGTCTAGTTTCTACAGACAGCCAATCGTGAAACTTCTTTTATTATAACGACGACGTTTATCACTCGCAAGGAAATTATTTGAAGTAATGTAAAATAAATTAAATAACGTAATTTTAACGGATATATCTCCTTTATGTTTTACCTTTCGCACGGGTTCGATCCCCGGCCGCGGCACTTATCCTTTCCGACATTTGTCTTCCACCAATGGGTAGATAATCGTAAACCTATGTGGAATAGCAACTGGAGGCTAGGAAAGGGATGTGGTGGTAGTACTGGTGTGAGAAATACCAGGAATCCATCGTTAGGTGCTCCAGTCGTCGCGATATAACTAAGAGATTGTTGAAAGCGACGTAAAACCCCAATTCAAATCAAATCAAATCAAATGTTTTACCTGTAACCAGTAATTAAACAGTGTATACCACAGACCCTAAATATACAGTGTATATTGAGAGTCCCTGCTGTAACTAAGTAGCTGGTAATGACAAAGTTACAGATCGAGTTCAAAATATTTTTTCTTATTATGACTGTGGCACCTGCATGTCGCTGAGAAGGAGCCTGGCTGGCAAACTATTCGATACAGACGAGACATCACCAGAGTCACAAAGACTCACCAGTTTTATTATAATTATTAATGGTTTTGTTGCAGTACCCATACCAACTCATCTTGAAAGACCAGTTAGGATCATTACCAGACAAATGCACACAGAATCTTTTCAACAGATCCTGTGACACAAATGCTTCCTACTTTAAATATTATTTTTTCCCCCGGCTTACCCAGTGCGGATACTTTGGAACAGCCTACCAGAAACAATCGTGCAGCAACCTTACATTGCTGCATTCAAGAACAGGGTAGAATGGTCAATCCCAGGATATAATGTCTTTTGTTCGTCTTTCGACACATTCACCAGAAGAGGATGTATCATATACACAAAATCAAACCTAAATGTCCACCGCATTGAAACAATCAAAATGAATCGGGTAGAAACCGTAGCTGTTGGCATAAATATAGATACTAGAACCAACATCCTAGTAAGCTGTACATACAGAAGTCCAAATTCGATGGGAAATGAAACTATCCAGGAACTAAACAGTATCCTCTGTAAAAACAGTTTCTTCAAAATACAACCAAATTATACACCTGGGAGACTTCAATTTCAAAGAAATAAATTGGGAAACTGAATCGACACACAAAAGTCATGACACTTAGCATCTGTTTTCCTTGAAACCTGCAAAGACCTGTATCTCCAACAACACGTTAAACTACCAACAAGACGAAGAGGTGATGATACCCCCAATATTCTAGATCTCATATTAACAAATGAGAACGCCGAGATAAAAAATATTAAACATAATGCCCCGTTAGGCAATAGCGACCATGACATCCTGGAATTTGAGCTGGCAGTTAAAAAGAAATGTAGAACATACGAAACCCCGAAAAGAAACTTTAAAAAGGGTGACTATAATTCCATCAATGAAGATCTAAAAACCTGTGACTGGAAAATTCTCTTATCTACGGGTAGTGTGGAAGAACTTTGGGCAAGATTTACAGATAAAATATCAATTAGTGTAGAAAAATATATACCAGTGAGTAAATCGGGTCCAAGGAACTTTAACACCCCGTGGATGAATGGTACAACACTCAAAGATGTAAGAAAAAAAAGACAAACTTGGCTCAAATACAAGTTTTGTAGGAGTGAGGCCAATAAACAGAAATATGACCAAGCAAAATAGTCATCGCGAGCGAAAGTGTCAAAAACGCAAAAAAAAAGAATATGAACAATCCATAGCCTACACAACTAAATCTGACTCCAAAGTCTTCTGGCGATATGTTAACTCCAAAACCAAATCAAAGGAAGATATACCCAGTTTGATTGATGACGACGGAGACCTTGTCACAGAAGACGAAGAGAAAGCTAAGATTTTCAACAATTATTTTCAAAGCATATTCACATCTGAAGACATAAAAAACACGCCAGACTTCAAAAAACAAACTGAAGCAAAAATTGAAAACATACATTTTGACGAAGCTAGTATTTTGAAACTTCTATTGAAATTAAAAGAAAGTAAAAGCCCTGGTAACGACGGTATACAGCCCAAATTCCTAAGAGAGACCGCACACCGGATATGTCAACCACTTTCAATGATATTCAACAAATCATTTGAGGAATCAAATCTGCCACAAGTATGGAAACAAGCCAATATCACCCCAATACACAAAAAAGGACCAAAAACAGATAAAACGAACTATCGACCAATAAGTCTAACATCGATAGTCTGCAAAACCATGGAAATCATTATTAGAGACAAACTAGTAGACTATATGGAAAATAACAACCTTTTCAGCAATCACCAACACGGTTTCCGTAAGGGTCGATCATGTACCACCCAATTATTAGAAGTCATTGTTGATGTAACAAAAGCGGTTGACTCCCAAAACAATATAATTGATATGTTGTACCTGGACTTTCAAAAAGCATTTGACACTGTGCCTCATCACAGACTTATAACAAAACTTCAAGGTTATGGTATTGTAGGAAAATTGCTAGAATGGATCAAAATGTTCTTACACCAAAGACAACAAAGGGTTGTCCTACATGGCAAGCACTCTGAATGGGTCCATATATCAAGTGGAATTCCTCAAGGTAGTGTCCTTGGAGCTATCCTCTTCATAATATATATAAATGACCTTCCAGATAATATAGATAGTTCAATTAAATTGTTTGCTGATGACACAAAAATATACAAAACAGTTAACTCAGAAACTGATCAAGTAAACCTTCAACAAGATTTAAACTCATTACATGATTGGACAAACAAATGGCTTCTTAAATTTAATGAATCAAAATGCAAATACATGCACTTTGGAAATAGTGAAACAAAAAACTACAACATTAACGGTGTAAACATAAGTCATTGTGAATCAGAAAAGGACTTAGGTATAATTTTTGACAAGGATCTGAAATTCAAAATACATATTGACACTCAAGCAAAGAAAGCAAATAAAATTTTAGGAATTATCAGAAGAAATTTCAAACACATGAACAAAGATATGTTCCTATCTCTATATAAAACTCTGGTAAGACCACACTTAGAATATGGAAGCCAAGTAGTGACAATTGTCAATAAAAGAGAGGAAAAAACACTAGAAAACATTCAGAGGCGTGCCACTAAACTCTTACCTAGCATAAGACACTTGAGTTATCAAGAACGACTAAAAATCTTAGGTCTTCCATCCTTGCAATATAGGAGATTAAGATCAGACATGATCCAAGTATATAGAATATTCCAAAACTATGACAAAATTGATAAGGAAAAATTTTTTTGTATAAAGAAGAACATAACTAGAGGTCATAACCTTAAATATTTAAGCAACATAATAGAGTCAATATTAGGATGTATAGCTTTAGTCAGAGAGTGGCAAACCACTGGAACACACAATCTACAACTACTGTCACAGCCAAAAATGTAAATAGTTTTAAAAATCTTTTAAATAAACATTGGAGTACTATGACAATCAAGTTTCATCCCAATTTTTACGGACCGGAAGCGGGACAGAAATGTGAAAAAAAAAACAATCAAGACGGATCAGAGAGGCAGATGCATATTAAAGATCTCAAGACCAAGTAAGACCAAGTAAGTAAGTAAGAAGAGTCTTCATTCTTTTCAGGTAGTGAGACGTCCCTGAATGACCAAAATCATTGTTTTATCAGATCTTTTAATCTAACACTCACATTACTTTTAAATTTTGACACCCTTACCAATGTCTAACAGTTTTTATTCCAGCACAGACGCGCACATCAGCGGCCAGTAGGCCTAATACCCGAAAGGGGAGTTAGGCAGTATATATAGATAGATATAGTGACTCGTAATGAATATCTTACTATTTACTTCAAAATCGGAAACAATGCGTTTATCTGCGTGAATCAATTCAGTTCTTTCTGTTTGCACATTTTTTACCGATAACCACCCTACGTTCAGGAATCTTAAGTGCTCGCCGCGAACAGTCACTAGTTTACAGCGAACAGTTTATCATGAACGCGCCGCAACTTCTTTCCCAAAATTACCGGTTGCTAGGAAAAAAAGGTGACTCGACTAAAAACTTTAGGGCCGCCCATCAAAAATATATGTAGATTTATAAAATGTAAAAATAGATAAAATAGATATATAAAAATGTCTGTTAAGTGTAGAATAGAAAACGAGTGTCGTGGTATATGGTAAATAGACACGAGCGTGAGCGAATGTCTATTTCCCATAAACCGCGACACGAGATTTTCTATCTGACTTAGACCACGCTCTTCTAATATTGTCTATAGCGCAGTTGGTTAGGCATTAGACTTCCAATCTGGAAGTCGTGGGTTCGATCCCCGGTGGCGGCAAATATCCTTTCCGACGTTTGTCTCTCACCAATGGGTAGATAATCGTAAACCTATGTGAGATAGCAGCCGGAGGCTAGGAAAGGGTGTAATGGTAGTACAGGTGAAAGAAATACCAGGAACCCATTGTTAGGTGCTTCGGCCGCCGCGATATAACTGCGAGATTGTTGAAAGCGGCGTTAAACTCATTCAAACAAACAAATCTAATATTGTCTGTATTTTTACCCGAACATCATAACAATACAAAAGAGTAAAGTACTCGGCGCACAATACATGTCAAGATCCACGTGCAAGTATGGAACATATGCACGACACACGTGATCATTGTATATCTGTAAATATAGACCCGCAATTTCAAGTGAGTGATCAAAGATCAATTTTACATTGAAAATGATAGGAGATAACGGTTTCTCGAACCTCACTCTTTCTTGTGGAACTATACAATGTTAGGAGTTGCATCTGTGATTTATATTTTTGAAATACTGCTCTTTGATTGGCTTATTCACTTTAAGCGTGGTCTAATTATAGATCCCGCCCTCCAGATGATTAAATATCCAAACTAGTAAATGAAAATCACGAGATTTTTGACGTTGCCCGCCTATCATAGTCATCGCAAGCGCCCCAAGTAAGCGTGACGCCGTTTCAAGGACCATGAGGAAATCAGGAAAGCCGCGGCTAACGTTCCGCTGGAAATAGGAATCAACAGACGGAATAGATATGAAATGAATATGTTATTCTATGTCTCCGGAATTACTGAATTAAAGTCTGAGTAAACAGATCGTGTACTTGAAACGCCGGGCTTCAGTCACAAGAGACAGGCACGGTCGGAGCTACTTTCAAACTTGTGCATACGAATTCATAAACTTATGAATTTATGAATTTAAAAAGAAATTACACACCCCGGTAATAAATCCGCACTTGAAATCGCCACGTTGAATATTTTTGATATTACACGTATGTTATTACATAAGTGGAATATCTATGCAAATGAGCTAAGAACGAATATCAACGTTATATTTTCTTTATGAAAAATAACGTCATAAAATGCAATTGATAACTCAAGTTCGCAAACGGCGTAATATGATTCGCGGAAAGGCTGGAACCGATAAAATCCTGGAACTTTGTCTTTTTTCACCAAAAAATCAGGTCATATTATATGTAGAATATTGAATTCGTGCTCATTAAATACCGAATTTATTTAACTCGTCAAAAATTCGGCGATGCCTCGATTTTTAGGTTTATTCCGGCCCAAGCTTTCACATCGGTGTTCTTTGGTGCCTTCTAATGGTCCATGAAGGGCATGTCTAGTTGCAGGTGCAATATTTCGCATTCTCTACTGACAGCCTGGAATAGTCTGGTTTAGACGGTCTCTGCTCGTTTGCCATGGTTGTATTTATTTTCTAAGTTTGTAGATTTAACCCTTTGCTGATAAATCCCTGCTTTTTACGTGCCTGTGATGTAATGATTGAGAAAACTTTGTGAAAAAAGAAGAAATTGCTTCTGACAAGCAATTTCTTATTTTTCCACACTATTTTCTACCCTACTGAATGGTTATTTTTCAAATTAAATCCACTTTAAATTTTCGTCTGCAAAACCTTTAAATTTGGACAGGCCAAAATTTTGTAAAACAGGAAAGTGTTACGGGTTTTTTCCTATTTCTAATTTTCTTACTTTCGTCATTATCACAAAATTAAACTTAGTTAAATTAAACTCAGTTGGATGTCTATTTTAGTAAGAATTCTTAAAGGCCGACCTATTATTTTTACCGACACTGGCTTAGTTTGACTACTGATCGCACCAATCGTCAATTCACTGATCAATATGTTTGCAATGATCAATGGAATACAATTTGAACCTGACAGTGTAATCCCAAATTTTTCCTTACCCCCGTCTCCCCACCAGGTATATGGTATTATTGGATTTTCAAATGTGGGAGAATCGGGAAGACACCGATTTTTACCATGATAGATGACTTGTTTGATAAATTCAGTATTCATTGGCCACTCATTCAATTATCTCTTAAACTCTAACAGGCAGCCATTTAAACGATGTAAGTTTGAAATAATGTAATGGTGATACCCCTCTGTCTTAATCTAAATAAGCTAGATAGAAACTGTGTACTATTTTATGCAATTTTGATGTGATTGAATTTTGTTCAAGTTTCAACTAGCCCAATCTATTTCAAGTTTGTGTTTTTTTGTTTTTTTTTGTCTTTCGACATTGCATTTTTAGACTAAGGATCAAAGCTTGAATCAAGCTGAGATTGAATGGCTTAGACGTCATCCCTGCGTCTTTAATGATATCACATTCATTGAAATTTCATATCTCACAAAAAAGATTTTGCCCGTAGTATCATGCGCGGCAAGTTTGAAGACAATCAGATGAAAACTGTGGACTTAAGAGCTATAAAGAGGCTTTCCTAATGAAATTTTCATTTGGCTCCTTATACAATCATTCTTAAGAATATTGAAGACGATACGACGACATTAGACTGGACTCTAGAGCACTTTCATGGATTTTCTAATTAAATTTTTTCATGATTATAGAGAAATGACCTCCGCCTATAAAAGACGATATTTTTCACCCGATCACAATAATTTTTGGTAGACTGATAAAGGGTCACCCAAGGATCATTCATGTAAAATTTAATTGGTATCCATCGATTAGAATCTGAGATAATGATTAAAAGTTTCCACTATATAACATATAGAGAAATTACCTCCGCCCATCATAAAATACACATTTTTCACCCGATCACAATTATTTTTAGTAGGTTGATAAAGGGGCCCCCAAGGATCATTCATGTAAAATTTAATTTGTATCCATCAATTAAATACTGAGAAAATTCACTTTTTACCATATTTGGAAAATAGCCAGGCCCATTAAATCCATGTTTTTCATTGGATCAAAATTTCTTGAACAACTTTGAAAGAGGGTCACCCAAGGATTTACC
Source organism: Fragum whitleyi (assembly GCA_948146395.1). Classification (NCBI taxonomy): domain Eukaryota; kingdom Metazoa; phylum Mollusca; class Bivalvia; order Cardiida; family Cardiidae; genus Fragum; species Fragum whitleyi. The sequence goes on from OX411549.1 coordinate 36,021,363, forward strand.
ATATTTGGAAAATAGCCAGGCCCATTAAATCCATGTTTTTCATTGGATCAAAATTTCTTGAACAACTTTGAAAGAGGGTCACCCAAGGATCATTCCTGTGAAGTTCGGTTGAAATTCATCCAGTAGTTTCTGAGGAGATTTTTAAAGAAAAGTTTACGACCGGACGCACACATGCCCCCAGCACGGACGGACGCACGACAAACACAACACAATGACAATAGCCCCAGTAGCTTTCAGCCAGTGGAGCTAAAAACCGACAGATTGACTAATGGACAGATGGAGAGTCACACAAACATACACCGAGCTGTCATTGTAACAACTTTGTCTCGCACATCACAAACGGGATGACAAAAATGTATGTAGGGTTATCCCCCTTGATAGTACTCATAGCTCTTATGACAGAGAATATACATGCTAAGTTTCAAGCAGATATAGCCAAGGTTAAAGTATGTTGCACTACCAACTTGCCTACACGAACTGTTCCAAATTGTGATTTTCTGCTCCCCGGCGCAAAATTTCCAACCCCGGAATTTCTGCGTAAAATTACCGTTATTCTCAACTAAGTGTTTACACAAAACACACAAAGCTTATTTTACGCGTACAGATACGCAAAAAAGCTTATATGGCTTGAAAGAATGGTGCGTTTGTACGCAAACCTTCCCTTGATCACCGTAACAGTATCGTGCCTATGCAAAATTCCGCATGAAGAAATGTGAGTATACCATAAAATCAAAGTTAGTTTTGAAAGCAAAAATATCCAGGGAAGAATCGTTTGTTTACGTGCGCACATTTCTTACTCCTGTATTAACATTTTTTTGTGTATCTATATCGTAAAATTCAGATGCGTATGTTTGGCGCATACATATATTATTAGTTGAATAATAATTGAAGAATACGCAGAAAATCCAGAGGTGGAGCTTCAACATCGGGGCGCAGATAATCCAAATTTGGAAGAGTTCATAACTCCATGGCCACTAAAATCCATACATACTTAATTAAGGATATTTATGTACAAGTTGAATTCACCTTTTTGACTCTTGCATTGTATACAAATGCATTTTGAAATAAACAGGAATGCCATATCGAAGTAATACATATATCAAAGTTTGTTTCATTCTCTGTAAGCTCGGTACAGATGCACAGCTTTAAATGAGTGATCTAAGGTAAATTTTGTCTATGCCATATATAAATAGACAAAATTGACCTTTGAAACCTCACTTAAACTTCTGTATCTATACATGACCAAATTATGCTTAAAGAAGAGTACTGCAAGTGGATGTCTTCCCTTGTTTGTTGAGATTTGGAAAGTGGATGATTTTGCTTGCTTGAATGGGGTTTTAAGCTGCTTTCAACAATCTTAGTTATATCGCAGCGGCATGAGCACCTAACGATGGATTCCTGGTATTTCTCTCACCAGTACTACCATCACATCCTTTCCTAGCCTCCAGCTGCTATCTTGAATAGGTTTAGGATAATCAACCTATTGGTGAGAACCAAATAGTTGGAAGGATTAGTGTGCCGCTGATGGGGTTCAAACTTTTGTTTCTTTGAATTTACTTTCAACAATCTTATAGCTGTATTGTGGAGGCTGGAACACATAACAATGGATTCCTGGTATTTCTCACACCATTACCACAATCTCATCCTCTCCTAGCCTCAAACTGCAATCCCACATAGGTCAACGATTATCAACCCATGGGTGGGAGACAAATAGTCAGAAAGGATGAGTGCTGCCAGGGATAAAACCTGGGACATCTAGATTGACAGAGGGGCTTCCAACTCTGCTATGTTGGCCAAAAGTTAATAAAATTGAAAAAGATGCAAAATTTGTATACAGTTTATGCTCCTCTTTCAATTTGGCGTTCTAGGAGATTACATAACTCTCCAACGGCTTTCTTGCTGAGATTCAGGCATTGTCATGTTTTATTCACTGCACTCTGGAAATCTTTAGATTGCATAAGAGCGCATTGGCATTGCCCCCTTGTGTAATAGGCTTTTTTCTAAACTAGCCTTGTGAATAAATCCAATCTCAATTCTCCTTTGGACAAAACAAAAATAACAACTCTTTTGTTATGCAAGATGAATTTAATATTGGTAACATATGTGTCATATGGCTTAACAAAATATGAATTTTGAAATACACAAGACCTATCAATAATTACGGTAAAAGCTGTCTAAACCAACCTCCTCTCAGAATAAAAAGGTTGGTTTATTGTTAGATTTATATATTTCACAAAATTGTTATCTTATTGGTGTCGAGTTGACCCCCGCCAAGATTTGAACTCAGAACTCCTGGGTATATTGCACCTAGGCATTTTACCTTTAAACTACAAGAGTATTAAGCACCAAATAAGGAATAACAATGTTTGTAACTTACATAAATCTAATATATTTTTTCTAAATTCATGTTTCCTTTCAAGATGAGTCTTGTATGAAATCAAGCCTGAATATAAAAAAAAAAAACTTACAATGTAATCACATTATGCTCCCCTTTAAGGTATTTGTATGTATATATTTACTGGTAATTAATATCATAAATGTTTACAAGCCTTACAAATTATATATTCAACTATCTAGAAAGTCATAAAAAATTGTCAGGGTAAAAAATGTGTGTATCCCATGAAGAAAGTTTTTTTTTAATTTTCTACAATGTTTCAAATATGATTTATCATTATGTTGCAAAAAACCCTTGGAAGTCATTGAAAGATGATTTTTTAACATCTAAAATAAGGTGCTTAAAGAAAGGGAAAAAGCAAGAGAGAAGAAGGTCTATCAAAATATATATATCTATAAAAACATTGGATAATCAAACTGTTTTTTGGCAAAAAAGTGTATACTTTGCTTATTGAATGGACAATATCAATTTTTAACTTTTCAAAAGAGACAAACAGACTTTGGAGCATTTAACAGAGAGATTTATCTAACAATTCTAAGGAATACATACTCAAAGAATTGTTATTTCCTTTTAATAGTGGAACATTGAATGCACATAATAATAGGATAATTCTAGTTTAATAATGAAGTACAATGCTTTCGCAAAAATACATGTAAATACACTATAGAACTTTCTTAACAATGAAATATTGACTACTCAAGAATAAATATATCAAACTTGTTATTCTTTTTAAACAGTGGAACCATGAAACCTCAGGGGAAAATATACTTTGAAGACATATTCGTTTTTTTACCGGTGAATGCACAAGAAAACAATGAAATAATCAACTTAAATAATTCATAATGCTATCCAACTCTTTCTTTTTAACTGAAATATTAAATGAAAGCTCAAGAGCATCACATTTTTCCAATGTAGGTTGTTATTTCCTTAGAATAATCTACTTAAGTTTTCTTTGAAGGTAATATTTAAACATCTGTGCCAAATAGACATCAAGATGAGCCAGCCTCCTTTTAACCCTTTGCTGTTTAATCCTTCCTTTCTACGTGCCTGTGATTTTATGATGGGGAAAACATTGTGAAACAAGAGGACCAAGATGGTCCTAGATCGCTCACCTGAGTCTCTATGACCCCTGGGACATCACATTAATTAGATAGGCAGATTTCAAAAAGAAGATAATTGCCTAAGATCAATACCATGGAACGTTTTCAGCGAAGAGCAAGACAGATATGCCTTTTCGCTCTTTGATTCTATGTAAAAAGGGTTGCGCCCGGGCAAAGCCCAAATATGATCCTAGGGTCTTGATATGAACAAACTTGGTAGAGGTCCACTAGATGATGCTACATACCAAATATGAAAGCTGTCTGCCTTCTGGTTTCAGAGAAGAAGATTTTTGAAGATTTTCAATTTTTTACCCTTCGTGCTCATAAGAAATAAAGGGATGCACCCATGCAAAGCACAAATATGACCCAAGGGTCTTGTTATGAACAAACTTGGTAGAGGCCCACTAGGTGATGCTACACACCAAATATTTAAGCTGTCTGCCATCTGGTTACAGAGAAGAAGATTTTTAAAGATTTTCACTCTTTGATTCTATGTAAAAAGGGTTGGGCCCGGGCTAAGCCCAAATATGACCCAAGGGTCTTGATATGAACAAACTTGGTAGAGGTCCACTAGATGATGCTACATACCAAATATGAAAGCTGTCTGCCTTCTGGTTTCAGAGAAGAAGATTTTTAAAGATTTTCATATTTTCACCCTTTTTTGTTAAGGGTAAAGGGAAAGTTAAGGGTGGATTTCATTTATTTGAACAACTTTGGTAGAGCTTGACCCAAGGAACATCCCTGCCAAGTTTCATCAAGATTGGCCCTCTGGTTTAGGAGGAGAAGATGTTTAAAGAAATTGTGGACGACGCACGACCGACGACGCACGACTGACGACGGACATTCTACGATCCCAATAGCTCACCTTGAGCACTTCGTGCTCAGGTGAGCTAAAAAGGAGAAATTGCTTCTGACCAACAATTTCTTGTTTTTCCACACTATTTTCTACCCTACTGAACGGTTATTTTTAAAATTGAATCCACTTTAAATTTTTGTCTGCAAAACCTTTGAATTTGGACAGGTCCAAATTTTTGTAAAACAGGAAAGGGTTAAACTGATTTCAAAGTGCCTTAGATATACCTATTCTATATAGAATTGATATAGCACTGAGACATCACATTGTAAAAACTGATATGTTTAAGCTTAAGTTACACAAGGTTATGAAGAACATGAAAACATTTATAAATTACTATAACAATTAAAGTAACATAGACATCATATCATATCATATCATAATTTATATAAGTGAAAGACAAAAACCTTAATACTACTAATATTACTATTAAACATCTAATACAGTCATACTACCATAAAAGGCAATCAAAATACAATGTATTGTAAATCATACCCAACTATGCATGAGCAATTGCATGGAAAAGTGGGCATCATTCGCAAAAGTTTGCAAATATCTTGGCAAACTGACAGCCTGCAGTCATCTAATTGATGATAGATGAATGATATAATGAATACAAGGAAAGGTGAAAAAAAGTCTACAGATTCTACACTGGTTAAGGAAGTGGACCCGTTATAGTTCCGCAACATTTCGGTACTCATGAACTTCCACAATGTTGACTGAGGTTTCCTAATGAAAATCATTAGGAAACCTCCATTAACACTGTTAAAGTTCATTACTTCCAAAACGTTGCGAAACTATTATGGGTCCACTACCTTAAACATACAATAAAAGTAGGTACAAAATAAACATGCAACTAACTTAACAAGTGCTTGTCATAGGATACCCTATTTCCCCTAATGAGAACTTCTTCAGTGATATAACAATGTAATATCTTCTGAAAATTTATATTGAATTTTACAATGAAATGGAGTCAAATGACAACATTTGCTAATAATATGAATAACTGTATCTGAAATGATAAGTTATATACTTTTTAGAATGAAGTTCAAAGAAGTTAGACGAGGTCATGGTATCCAGTCTGTAGTCTCATAGCTTCATGTGGATGGTACACAAAGATCATTTTGTCCTTGGTTTAAACTTTATGTCAACTTTTAGACTTGAAAAAGCATCAGTCAAAGTCAAAGCTATAAGTCGCTCTAGCGTCTCAGTTGTCAAAAAGAAGGAACCAGTCACTACAAATTAAAAAGGCTTCAATATTTTAAATGGTTGCAAATACAAAGGATGTGTTTTGTGTGGATGTAACAATGGTCAAATTATATATATTACAATAGCCATGTCATTCTAGAGGGAGTGTGTGTGTGTGTGAGGCTAGGTATAATAATTACAACATTCACGAGTGTGTGTTGGAAGGGGGGATGAGAGGGGGGATTCTAAAAACTGTCACATTATAATAACAACAACATCATTCATTTCATTGAGAGGAGGAGGGGTGGGACAATAACAAACTATAACAATACCTACATCATTCATAAGTACCTAGTTACACTACGTCATAAGATGTTTGGTAAAAGTGCCTAGAAGAATATGGTTCATATAGATATTTATCTTATATTTCTATTAATATGTTCAAAATTATTAAATGAAATAAAATATCAATTTTTTTTATTTCATTTGGATGGCTCAGCACATAAATGCACTGATCCTTCGATTAGTTACACTTCGTCATAAGATCATGTTTGTTTAAAGTGCCTAGAAGAATATGGTTCTAGGCACCTAGAATAAATCTATAGTCACCTATTGATCAATAGGATTTCAATCAAAATTAGAGCATTTCTATAAGAAATGCACTAATTTTAGCCTCATTCTATCCATTTTATGTTACTTGTTTATCATACAGGATATTTATAACATATACCTATCAATATGTCCAAACTTATTAATAGAAATAATATATCAAATTTTAGTTTCATTTTGATGGCTAAGCACATAACTGCACTGAGCCTTTGATTTAGCCCTTAAACATATTGTTATTTAGATTGTTGAGAATTAAGTTATGTTAATCATCATTATTATTATTTGAGATTTGATATTATTTAGTTAAGATTTTATTACAGAATTTATAACTGAGCCTTTGAATTAGCCCTTAAATATAATGTTATTTAGATTATTGAGAATTAAGTAATTTTAATCATCATTATTACTATTTGAGATGTGATATTATTTAGTTAGATTTTATAACGGAATTAATCATTGAGATACTTATGAATTGATGTAGTTGTTTTAAAAAAAAAGGTTCCTACAAAAAGTGGAAAGCAGATAAAATAAAATATAGATATTAAGATTAAGTCCTTCAACAGTCAGCCACAGGTCTTAGTGAAACTCCCCATGTTAGATGAAGGTGCCCGTCTAAGTGAAGGTAACTTGTGGACAAGATCTCCCTCCCTCCTTTCTGAATATTTAGGAATTTCTTTTATAGTGGTCTAAAACATTTTTAAGGATGAATTACGAGTACCGGTAATGTTATTTTTATCACTGGTCGACCTGTCATAATCAAAATTTAATTTTTGAAATTTTCTATGCAGGTATATGCTCCATATTTCTCAAATAAAAATGTGTCTTTTCCATCAAATCCATTTGTTTTGATTACCTTGAAGTAGACAATTAGCACAACCTTTATGCATCATAATTCTGTCAAATGAATATTTCTTTTTTATGAGTTTTTCATAAAAAAGAAACATTTGTTTGACAGAATTATGCAAAATAATGTCAAAAAATCTATTCAAGAGCGGGTTAAGGAAAGTAATCCATGACAAACACAAAACTAACTAAAAACTAATTTCTAACTAGTTCACTAAGATAGCAACTCTCCAGGAGAGTTTTAAGAGATAAAGGCAGTATTTTCATAATTCACCGAAGAATGAAACTGAAAAAGCTTATCACTGTATTAATCAATACACAATGGATTCATACATAAGTGTAATTAGGTTTTCAGTTTCATACCTCTGTGAATTAAAAGATAAGCCTCTTTATATCTTAAATAAATTTAATACCTAAAAGCAAACATATAAAGATTTCTCAATAACGAGACAGGTTTCTTTTGGAATACTTTGTGTGCAAGTTGACATAAAAAAGAAAATTCAAAAATTCTATTGAGAAATGAAAATGATTTCCCAGCCAATCAGAAAACAAAAACCCTGATAGGCACAACTAACATTAAAATTATCAAAAAGGGTATATACATGTATTAACATAAGCATTCACCAAATTTTGTGTGACGTATTAAAAAAAAAAATGAAAACTGTATAACTTTTTACTAAAACTTGAAAAGAGAAAATCTTACAATTGAATTAGATTGAATAAGGATATTGAATAACAAGTTTTCTAAATTATAAGTAGAATTTGTGACTCGACCATTGTATACAATTGTACTGTATTCACAAGTCAAATAGCGTATTTGAGATATAGTGCTCATCCTATGTTGAAATATTTCTTAGTAATTCTTAAAAAAAATTGTAAAAAAAATTAACAAAATTCATGTGTTACATTTTGAAACTAGTTAGTACCAATCTATTGCAAATGCTTATAAATGTATAGACACTTGCTCTAGTATTGTACTGACCCTCAAAATGGATATCACTACATTAAGAGCTCCGATGATTATATAGAACAGAAAAAAAGGTAGCAAATTGTGTTAACCCTTGTCATGCTAAATAAATTTTGGCTAAAAATTTTCATCAAAATCAAAGGGCAAAAGGCACTGGAAGTACCAACTGTATGTCAATTTTTATTTGAAAAACTAAATCTATTGACAATTCTGGTTTGAAAGTGAGAAATAGGTGGTGTAGACTAACATCAGACTGCACATATTATGTGCAGGCTGATGTTTGTCTATAGCTCCTGCTAAAGCAGGTATATTCTGGGTTCAGCATGACAAGGGTTAACAGCTTAAATCTTAAATCATTTTGGTCTTTTGAACACAAAAATTTGGGGGGGAGGGGGATTATATCATATTATTCCTCCAGTTATAAGTAATACTGTAGGGAAAGTAAATATAGTAACGTCTCCAAAATAATGTAAAAAATTAACAAAAAGGACATGAAGAGGATTTATTTTTTTCAATGAAAAACTTAATCATACAGGATAAGTAATCAAAGTGGTACAATAGAAAGTTCATTTTTTGATGAATGAAATCAAAATATATTCCTGCCGTGGCAGGAGATATAGAAAAAAGATTAGCCTGCAAAAATAGGCTAAACCTCCTGTTTTTCTTTGTGTGACGGATTTTTTTTTATTTTTTCTTTTGTAAAGAGAAACTGACACACTATGCATTCAGTACAATTTTGCAAAGATTTTTAAAGAACATTTCATTTAACTAGTAAGGGATATCTTTGTATGCTTAGTTTACTGTATTTACAAGAAAAGAGAAACAAAAATAAAAAAAAGATGGCAATGTTCTTATTACTTAATTGTCCAAGTTCTAACAATAAATGGTGCAAGAAAGAAAAGATTCACAATGATTGTCCATCAAGTCCATACGTCTGTAGAAATGATTGTCCATAGAATCTAACAGCATATCTGTAGAGATGTACACAACTTGATGATTGTCCATAGAATCTTAAGCACGTCCGTAGAGTCATACAACACGATGATTGTCCATAGAATCTTACAGCAAGTCTGTTGAGATGTAAACAACTCGATGATTGTCCATAGAATCTTACAGCACATCTTAAGAGTCATACAACCCAATGATTGTCCATGAAAGCTTACAGCACATCTGAAGAGTCATACAACCTGATGATTGTCAATGAAAGCTTACAGCATGTCTGAAGAATCATAAAACCTGATGATTGTCCATGAAAGCTTACAGCACGTCTGTAGAGATATACACAACTCGATGATTGTCCATAGAATTTTACTGCATGTCTTTCACAAGAACTATTGTCTGTATGCTTCTTCTGACATATCGTGGTTAAGTTCTTTTTATTTCTTGTCTAAACACTGTGTTGCAGGTACTCATTGGAATTGTCTTTCTTGAGGATGATTTCTGAGAGTGTATTCATTTTAATTATTCTCTAGTCTTTGCTTATTGATAACACATTCACTATTTACGCTTTTGTTAGTCCCTCTATATGGTAAAGTCTCTTTAATTTTGCACTGTTTGAATTGTTCGAGATATCATCACTCATAGGTCCTGTAAACATTTTAACAAATACTGTGAAAGTTTTGAATTGATTTCTTTATTGCTAATTCAGGATTAATAATATGACCTAAGTTGCGGGAGTGAAATAAACCCGTTGAATATTTTTTATGTTAACAGGTGTCATTAGTCTAGTCGAATAAGTATGCAAATGACCTAAGAATGTTATATTTTTATTGTGAAAACGACGTCATTGTGATTTTGATGACGTCAATTCGCAAACGGCAGTATATGTTTTGCTGAATAACTTGAAATATAAAACAAAGAATTTCTTCGATTTATTGCAAAAATTTGTGTCATATTATAAAAAATACTACATTTATGTTCATTTTATACCAAATTTATTAAACTTGTCAGCTTAAACAGATAAAAGCTGGCATAGCCCCATTTTTATCTGTTTATAGGTGATTCATTTAATAAATTTGGTATTCAATGACCACACATTCAAAATCCCCTATTTCCCACCTGGTAGGGAGTGCCCAAATGAAGACATTAATTCCGGAGTGTTTTTTTCAAAATATGATTTCTGTGAAAAACTGTTAACATGGATCTGTAAACCAAAAAAAATAATCTGCTTATCAAAGTTTTGTTCATCATTTTGATGATGAAAGTACTTGTTGATTTCATGGAGTCATAAAACAAAAAAACCTAATTAAAGTGTATAAATACCCATAGCAGATTCAAACATAAGTGCGATTAAGTTTTTAGTGTCATATCTTCATGAAATCAAGTACCATCTTCATATATTATAATCTAATATCATGAAGTAAACGTTAGCACTGCCTATGAGTGCAACACTCAGCTGCAGGTGCTAAATAAAGCAAACATTCTAAATACTTTCATAGTTATCCCCTTGATAACCTGGATAACTCTTGTGATAGTTAACACACATGCCAAGTTTCATGAAGATATAGAGAATAACAAAAGATATGACCAAAATTAAAGTTTGCCACACTAAGGCCTACACAACAACAACAAGGTCAACACAAACAAGGCCAGGGTGATCACAATACCTCAGCTTTTCTTCGAAAACAGCAGAGCTAGAAACATAAAGATACATTAACATTCAATCTAAAGTAAGGTTTTTATTTCCAATTAATTGCCAGTATAGTAAAATCTGGATAAATGATCAGACATTTGTTCAAGGCTTTCTGAACTGATAACTTGTCTAGGCCAAGCAGTAAAGCAGCTAAGGCTCTTTGGACTTGGGTGAACAGTCTTCATTCTGCTTTGATTCCAGTGAATGTCCAGAACTAGCAGATTGACTGTTCCAACCAGTACATGTACTTAATTGTGTAATTGTTCTGAACTTTTCTTTTGAAGGTGGTATAGTCTGGTTTATTTGACCCAACTTTGACCTCAGTGGAAAAATGCTCAAAAAACAATTACCGAAATATTTCATCAATTAACAAAATGTATATTATGTTCAATATCGTTTGATATTCATTCCTATGAAAGCACGTGCAAAGCAGAATAGGCAAAAATAGATTTTTATTCATCTAAATAGCAGGGGTCAGAATCGGGTCAATAAAACCATGCTTTAAGACCCTAAGAGTTCTGCAACATTTCAGAACGCATAAACTGTCACAATGTTAACCAAGTTTGAAATATTAGGAAACCTTGATTAACACTGTTAAAGTTCATGACTTACTAAACCTTGCAATACTATACTAGTCAAAACTTCTAACCGGCCACTCTAAAAACAAAGATAATTTTTTCTGTGGTGTTTGGATTTTCGTGAAATTTGCTATGTGAATTTTTAAGCAACTTTCCAGATGATTTTGGCGAAAAGTTATCGTTATTTCATTGAATTTAAAGCGCAACATGAGAAAAGCTCAAAAAGCTCCAAATTCACACAGAGCTCAAAATATTGTCAATGTAGCGATTTTTGTCTCATGGGTCGTTAGCTGCAACATAGACTAGGAAAAAAATGAAAATGTTCGACAATTGTGAGCGGCATATGACCCTAGAAGAAGATGATAGAGCTTATGTATGCAGAGTAACGGTTCCTAGAAACAACACCTTAACATGTTTTTCTTCAAAAATGCATAAAATATAGGCTGATAATTCCCGTTGAGATACAAAATGTAGGATATGTGAAAAAAATCAGTTTGAAACATCGTTTTTTCACACCAGACCATATTTGAGCATATTTGCTAGATAAAATGGTTTGCCGGTTGAATTTAAACACCATTTTACAATGCCTCCTATTCTTTCTGTTTCTCCTGTAGTCAAAGGTCACACAAAATTGACAATGTTTTCCATTTTTTTTTCTTGGTTTGGGTTGCAGCTAACGATTTGTAGTCTTTGATTTGTTGAAATTGTTATATCCCGAGCTCTATTAAGATTTAGAGCTTTTTGAGCTTTTCATTTATTACACATCCAAATTTGATAACTATCGGTAAATCATAACGGAAATCCACGTACATTATGCTTAAAAATTCACACATCATTTCATTAAAATATTATAACTTTTAAAAACAAGAGGACCAAGATGGTCCTAGATCGCTCATCTGAGTCTCTTTGACCCCTGGGACATCACATTGAATAGATAGGCAGATGTCAAAAAGAAGATAATTGCTTAAGATCAATACCATGGAACGTTTTCAGCGAAGAGCAAGACAGATATGCCTTTTGCCTCTTTGAATCTATGTAAAAAGGGATGCACCGGGGTGGACCCCAAAGTGACCCCAGGGTCTTGATATGAACAAACTTGGAAGAGGTCTATAAGATGATGCTACATTCTAAATATGAAAGCTGTCTGCCTTCTGGTTTCAAAGAAGAAGAGTTTTGAAGGTTTTCACATTTTCATCCATCGTGCTCAGATGAGCTGAAAGGGATACGCCCGGGTGGAGCCCCAATATGACCTAAGGGTCTTGATATGAACAAACTTGGTAGGGGCCCACAAGATGATGCTACATACCAAAAATGAAAGCAGTGTGCCCTCTGGTTTCAATTAAAGAAGATTTTTAAAGATTTTCGCTCTTTGATTCTATGTTAAAAGGGTTGGGCCCTGGCAAAGCCCAAACATGACCCCAGGGTCTTGATATGAACAAACTTGGTAGAGGTCCACTAGATGATGCTACATACCAAATATGAAAGCTGTCTGCCTTCTGGTTTCAGAGAAGAAGATTTTTGAAGATTTTCATTTTTTTACCCTTCGTGCTCATAAGAGATAAAGGGATGCAACCGTGAAAAGCCCAAATATGACCCAAGGGTCTTGTTATGAACAAACTTGGTAGAGGCCCACTAGGTGATGCTACACACCAAATATTTAAGCTGCCTTCCATCTGATTACAGAGAAGAAGATTTTTAAAGATTTTCGCTCTTTAATTCTATGTAAAAAGGGTTGGGTCCGGGCAAAGCCCAAATATGACCCCAGGGTCTTGATATGAACAAACTTGGTAGAGGTCCCCTAGATGATGCTAAATACCAAATATAAAAGCTGTCTGCCTTCTGGTTTCAGAGAAGATTTTTAAAGATTTTCATATTTTCACCCTTTTTGTTAAGGGTAAAGGACAAGTTATGGGTGGATTTCATTTATTTGAACAACTTTGGTAGAGCTTGACCCAAGGAACATCCCTGCCAAGTTTCATCAAGATTGGCCCACTGGTTTAGGAGGAGAAGATGTTTAAAGAAATTGTGGACGACGCACGACGGACGACGCACGACTGACGACGGACATTCTACGATCCCAATAGCTCACCTTGAGCACTTCGTGCTCAGGTGAGCTAAAAAGTTATCATCATTATTAAAGTGGCTGGTTAGGACTTTTGGCCAGTATATTACAGGTCCAAAACCTTAAGCTAAACTTTATATAAACTTGAAAGTAATACCTGTAATGGGATTAACTTCCTTTTTTTGTATAGCCTCTCAGATCAGGCAGCCATGTCAAGTTAATAGATAATGGATTCTTTAATTGTTGTTGTTGTTTTGGTTAGATCCTTGGGTATCTTTGTTGTCTTTTTGATCTCTTCAACATTGACTTCTTTCCTCATTTTAGACTCTACAAAAAGGCACATTTTAAATCAATTATTTTTTTCTTCAAGTTCCTGTTACGAATAGTTTTAACTCGATATTTTGTCGCAAAGAATCAAATAAACTTTTGCCAACCAGTCTAACCCCGTACAGTATTTATCTCAGACATAAAAAATTGCAAAGAAGAAAACTTAATTCTCTCAAAATAACAACAAAAACAAAATCTGGAACCAACCGGTATTTAGAGGAGCGGCAGAGTTTTAGTAACAATTTGTCAGTAGTCTTGCATGTGGAACTAAGCCATTGCACAGTATTTCAATTCTATGTATTCCATAAGTAACCTGCATTACCTATAGAAAATATTAATTCAACCATGTCAATGAAAGAATGATGACATGCAGTTTATAATTCCATTCATTTGGCGTTTTGTTTTTGTTTTTTGTTTGAGTTTTTATTTTGGGGTTGTTGTTTTTTTTATCCTTGTCAAGCTGACCCTGAAATGTTTCTGCATTGGCAGGAGGTAAAGGAAAAGATCAATCTGGCATTACATGCTGTCTGATCTTAGTCTACATTACCTATTTTCCCTTTTTAAGCCAGAATAATTTAAAGATGAAATATTTTCAAAAGAAATTAACTGACCCAAAATAAGTTCATTCAGTTCTGTCAGCACCTTGATTTCAATACAATTTTCCGACTCCTGTTTCAGCACGACAAGGGTTGAGAAGAAGAAGAGGGATTTACTATTGATCAAAATCATAACTATCATTACACTAATTATGCCAGTGCATAATAGAATTACATCCTCATTTGAAAGATGTCTTTGATGAATGATCATAACATCGAAACTACAGCTTATTTAAGCTTAGTTACGATGTTTTGTTTATTCAGCATTGCTCAAATCATAGAAAAGAGGATTTGTTTGTTTGAATGGGTTTAACGCCGCTTTCAACAATCACGCAGTTATATCGCGGCGGCCGGAGCACCTAACAATGGATTCCTGGTATTTCTTTCACCTGTACTACCATTACACCCTTTTCTAGCCTCCGACTGCTATTTCACATAGGTTTACGATTATCTACCCATTGGTGAAAGACAAACGTCGGAAAGGATATTTGCTGCCACCGGGGATCGAACCCACGACTTCCAGATTGAAAGATTGAAAGTCTTATGCCTAACCAACTGCGCTATGGTGGAGGCTCATAGAAAAGAGGAGCAGATTGAGGACATTTATCTTTTGTCGCATATTGCCTTTATCCCATATGTTCTATGGTGGTTGCATTCTGATTGTGTATAAAAATCCTACTTACGCCTATGTTGATAATAATTTATTTGTGGAAATTAAGATACTTGATTTATCTTCTCTAGCCTTGTTTATTTAAACAAGAGCACTGTAAACAACTTCTTTACAGTGAAAAAAAATCTTCCCTCTTGTTAGCCTTACTGTATGATATTCCTGCTTGTGTAACAATATTGATTATTAAGGGTTAGCTGTATTTCTATATTCTCCAGTTTTAACTTAATTTAAATTAAGTACTTCCCAGTCTTATTTAATCAGGTCACATTTATTTTGAACTTTATTGCTGTAAGCGTTATACACCTGTCAATCGCAGGATAGTTCTCATAGAGAACTTCCTTTAGTTGTGGGTATATAAAGCAGATGATTTTAACCATATGTCAGTGTACCACTCACATTCGTCTTAACTGTTTGGCTTCGTAAATACACTCCAGACACTCGTCTGCTTAACTTATTCACTAAATTTATAATACTGTTGTGTTCTCTTTTACTGAAATAAAAGACTTTGTTGCTGTTACATTGAACCTGGGTGCTTTGTTGTTTATTTTGGAACTCTGTTACATACTCGTTTTGGTGCAGTGACCAGTGATCTATCATCCTGATAGATTGGAAGAGAGGCTTCGAGAACTAGCAAAATCCAGCTTGGTGAGTGCATTTTTGAATTCTTATTTTTGCTTACTATTAAGAATGGCCAATATGGATGAAGTAAATAATGTTTTTCAAATATTGTCAAACCAAATAAGTGGGCTTACTAATCAACTTTCAGGAGCATTGGGTACGCTCAATTCTGCACTAATTGTTCCTACTTTTGCAGGGGATTCCAAACATTTTCAAAATTGGATCAAGTCCATAGAAAAACAGGCTATTTTAGAACGACTTAATGATGAAGGCATAAAATCTTTATCGTTTCGCTCAAGCCGTGACGCTGTCTCGGATTTCATTCAAAGATTTCTGAGTGAGCACCCTAACGAAAACTGGAATAGGCTAAGGCAGGAACTAACCGCTAGATTCGCTGAGGTCACGGATCAAATGCATGCATTCACTTTATTACGGTCAGTTAAGCAAAATCATGGCGAAAACGTCCAAATCTATGCTGAAAGACTATTATCATTAGGAAGGGATAGCTTCCCTACAGGTACAGATGCGCAGACTATAGAGCGTCAATTGGTGGGCTTTTTCATAGATGGGCTTAGGGAGGACTCACTTAAAATAAAATTAATGCGAGACAACCCCACATCCTTTCAAATAGCTGTTAATACTGCTCTGCAAGAACAAAATTTGAGACGGAGGTTCAATTTAAGAACAGGTAGTTCACACTCGTTTCACAACTCTTCGCCGTCTTCTTTTGATCAAAGGGGGACCCCAATGGAAATAGATCATATTCGCCCTCGAGGTAGAAGAAACCCTCATGGTATACCCCATTCTCAAGGGGAGCATGCACAAAGGTTTCGAAGAAATCATCAACCGAATGATTCACAAAGAAGGTATGTCCATGCAGTCAGCACAGAACAAAAAAGTTACGATAATTACGTTTGTTACAAGTGCGGCAAAAAGGGCCACATTCAACGTTTTTGCAGGATAGGTCGTCTGTTCAAAAATAATTCGGAAAACTAGGTCATCCTTTTTGTGATAGGGCCGACAAAAAGGATCTAAATGATGAACAAATACCCACTTTTAAAATCTCTTTGGCAGGAAATCCCAGTACATGTCTTTTACATTTCGGCAAGAATAAATTTAGAGCACTTATTGACAGTGGCGCAGAAGTAAGCCTTATGCATAATCGGGTATTTGAATCTTTAAAGCAGGCTCCAAAACTTATTAAAAAGACAGTAAATTTGCAATCAGTTAATGGAGGGAATTTAACAGTTAGGGGATGCGCAAACGTAGAATTTGAAATAAAAGGGAAAAAACTTAAGCATACCTTTTTCATAGTTAAGGACATGAATCGTAACCTTATCTTAGGTAGGGATTGGATGGTTGACAATCAAGTTAGACTTTATTTCGACTTGGCTTGCTTACGTATAGGAAACAGTACTTATGCACCTTTAGAAGAAGATATCCACATTGCATCTGTTTTAAGACTTAATTCTAAGGTCAAAATCGAACCTCAAACATCAAAAATCGTATGGACTAAAGCTAGGTCTAATCCATCCTTCGACACATCAAAAACATATCAAATTTCAGCAATAGATCAAGGCTATATCTTTGACGAACCAGGACTTATGGTTGCAAATTCAATTGGAAAATTAAATAAAATAAGAAAAATACCTACTCTTCTAGTAAATAATACAAATAAGTCATTTTCATTAAAAAGAGGCAGTGTTATTGGAAAACTAAGTTGCATTTCATCATCAGAAATTTCACCAATTACTCAAAACAATAATGCAAGTTTGAACCAAAAACCATTCGAAATATCCTCTGTTTCTAAAGATGACAAGACAAATTTTACAGATTTTGATTTTAAATCCAACATAAACGTTCCAATAGAACATAAAGATGATATAACTAATCTTGTTCTAGAAAATAAAGACCTGTTTGCAGTTAAAGATTCGGACTTGGGTAGAACAGAAACTGTAAAAATGAAAATAGACACAGGAGACAGTTCACCAATAAAACTTAAAGCATATAAAACGCCACTCATTAATAGGAAAGTTGTTGAAAAAGCAGTGCATGAAATGCTTGAGGCTAATGTTATACGCAAATCCCAGTCCCCATGGTCATTTCCGGTAGTGATTGTTGACAAAAAGGACCAATCAAAAAGATTCTGTGTTGATTTTAGGAAATTGAATAAGATTACTAAGAAAAACTCTTACCCACTACCTGTAATTGACGAAATTTTAGCTTTGTTGGGTAAAGCAAAGTACTTCAGCACTCTTGACCTAAAGTCGGGTTATTGGCAAGTTGCCATGGACCCAGATGATCGTGAGAAGACTGCTTTTACTTGTCATGCTGGATTATATGAATTCAATGTTATGCCTTTTGGATTAGCTAATGCTCCATCTGTATTCCAAGAACTCATGTCAAATGTGCTAGAAGGTCTTGATTTCTGTGTAGCATACATTGATGATATTCTGATCTATTCTTCCTCTTTTGAAGAACACCAAGTTCACATTCAGAAAGTCTTCGAAAGACTAAGACAGCATGGCTTGAAATTGAAATTAAAGAAATGTCATTTCGTTCAAAAGGAAACCAATTACTTAGGATTTGTAATAAATGAAAATGGCATTAAACCAGACATAAACAAAGTAGAAGCAATTCGAAATATGCAAAATCCTATATCGGTTAAACAAGTAAGAAGCTTCATTGGTATGTGCAGCTACTACCGAAGATTCTTGCCATCTTTCTCTGAAATTGCTTCTCCTTTGATCAACCTAACCAAGAAAAATGCAAAGTTCAAGTGGACTCAGTCCTGTCAAAAAGCTTTTGATGAGTTAAAGCAACATTTAACAAGTATCCCTTTGTTAGCATATCCTGATTTGAACAAACCATACATACTCTACACGGATGCAAGTGACAAAGCTATTGGTGCTTGTCTTACTCAGCCATGTAATGAATCTGAAAGTTACATTCCTGGCGTAACAACAGAAGTACCAATTCACTTCCTATCACACAAATTGAGTGATACCCAAACCAGGTGGTCCACTATAGAAAAGGAAGCTTTTGCGATACACTATGCATTGCAGAAATTAGATCATTATCTACATAATGCTGAATTTGTAATCAGAACAGACCATAAGCCATTAAAATACCTTCTTGATGGACCTATTCAGAACAAGAAGATTCAACTTTGGGCTCTTGGTATAGCAGGATACAATTGTAAAATAGAATACATTGAAGGGAAATCTAACACTTGTGCTGATCTTTTATCGCGTCCTGTAATTCAAACTAATTCTAGTAATCTTATAGAAGATGCAATAATTGAGCCAGATATTAACAAGAATTCACTAGAAATAGGAGCAATAAACTCAAATGAATTTGATCCTAAAGCATTTGCAAGTTATAATAAAGAGGCTGAGGATTTACAAGACCCAACAAAAGAATTTCTGAATTTCAATATGTTACAAGAACAAAATAAAGATGAACTTATAGAGACTATCAGAAAAGAATTACTTGAGGGTAAAGCTTCAAAAACATTAGATAAGAAACATGCCATTCTAAATGATCTTTTATATTACATCAGCAGTCCAGATGATGAGCCTACACTTCGGTTGTATATACCCAGTCATATAAAACAACAGGTCTTGCTCCAGTTCCATGACAACAATGGTCATATGGGTATAGATAAAACTTTTGACTCCATCAAAATTAAATATTACTGGCCAAACATGTACAAAGAAGTAGCAAAATACCTTTCAAAATGCATTACTTGTCAAAAACGAGGCCTTAAGTCGCAAAAAGCTCAAATGCAAGAAACAGATATTCCCCCATACCCTTTTGCAAAAATTGGATTGGATCTTTCTGGACCTTATCCTACTACTATGTCGGGAAATAAGTACATTGCAACTTTTGTCGACTGGTATTCAGGATGGCCGGAAGCATTTCCAATTCCAGACAAGAAAGGTGAAACAATTGCTCATTTGCTTATAGAGGAAATATTTCCTAGATATGGGTCTTGCTTGCAAATTGTTACAGATAACGGTACGGAATTTGTCAATAAAACTGTGCAAGAAACCCTAGAAGGTCTTAATATAGATCATGTAACTACAACCTTTTATCATCCTCAAAGCAATGCCAAAGTTGAGCGATTTCATCGTACATTACACGATGTTTTGGCCAAACTCATTGATGATCAGATTTATAAATGGGATCTTTTTCTAAACCAGGCTCTGGCCGCTATTAGGTTTAATATAAGTGAATCATCACGTTTTTCCCCGTTTTTCTTACTGTATAACAGGGATGTTGTTTTACCAATTGACAATTTACTCAGACCTCGACGTAAATACCATGGCGAAGACACTCATCAAATTGCTCTTGAGCAGCAACATAAAACATTTTTGACAGTCCATAAGTTACTTAAGCGTGCTAAACGCAGACAAGCTAAATATGCTGATAAGAATAGCAAACAGACAGATTTTAAAGTTGGTGACGCAGTGTTTTATAAGAATTTTAGAAAGTCAACCAAATTACAAAATAACTGGCGTCCGTATTTTCGAATAATCGAACAAAAGGGACCAGTAAGCTTTATTATAAAGGACCAATTAACAGGAAGGACAGTTAAGGCTCATGCCGAGCAAATTAGGTTAGCCCCTATTGACGAATGGGAGATACCTAAAGATTTTCGAAAGAACTTGACCAGACAGACTGTACTCGTCGATTCACCAGGTGAAAGTTCCGACTCAGAAGAATCTGAGGGTGATTCGAATGAGCCTTTGAGCAAAATAATTAAGATGAAAAGAAATGAGAGAGACTTTTCAGACGAAGAGGATGATATTCCGCTGATGGAATTATCAAAGAGACTGAAGGAACGACATGACGCAGAGTTGGACAATGACTTATCTGATGATGTTTCTGATGAAACATCATCCATCAAGTCCGACAATGACAATGACAGTGAAAACGACGATGAAGAAGACACCATGTCAGTTGATGCTATTCAACATAAAAGTCATAAGTCAATGTCAAATGAAAGCACGAAAAATATTGTATCGGCAGTTACCTTGGAAAACAATACTCAACAACAAGGTGACAAGTTCAAAAATCTACTAATTGCAATCGCAGGAATAATTGATTCTTAATGCCCTACATTAAAAGCTTATGAAACAGTTAATGATTCTTTTCCATTCTTCTTTTCTTTCTTTCCCTCCTGTAGAAAAATGGTGAGATGTCCCATATGCCGACAAAGGTGCATTGTCGAATGTGGCAAATGCTGGACGGTCCTAGATCATCTTGGCCAGAAACATAACTGTCCTGTACCCGATGAAGGGTTCTTTGATGATGATGAGGGCTTCACCGTTGAATGTACATGGTGTGATATAGAACTAATTCCTATCGATCCCGCAGAAAAAGAATAAGAAAATTATTTGTTCTCTTTCTTTTAATCTACTATCTTCTTCCTTCATTTATTTTCCTTTCTTTTCAGGCTATGGCTGTTTCTATAATCCTTCTGCTACTATCTTTTGGTTTTCTCACAAACTCTCTTCTAATTCAACAAAACGTTATTTTTCAAAAAGTAAATGAAATAACGACTACTAGGTCCAGATGGACAATAACTTTCTTAATAGATTTAAAACCATATGATGATTTCATCTCCAAAATAGCGGGTGATTTCAAACTCGCTAAAGATTCTATCAGGGCTATTGAATTACTTCATAAGCAAAATAATAATCAGGGTCTTTTAGATTCTAAAGTTTTCTTCACTGGAATAATTAACCATTTAAAACTAGAAATTAATGCAGTGTTTATGGCTTATAGGCATATCTATAATACCTTTTCAACACTCAAAGGATTACAAATTCGAAATAAAAGATCTTTATTTCCTTTTGTTGGTTCAGCATTAAGCTATCTATTCGGTACGGTCTCAGATGCTGACCTAAGTTCAATTAAACGTAATGTTCAGGCTCTAGCCAGTAATCAAAAGCAACTTTCACATGTTGTGAGAGAAAGTCTAACAATAATGAATACAACACGAGCAGCAGTCTCGGAAAATCGGGTAGCAATTAACACCCTTATGGATCAATTAAAACAAGTCGAAACTAAAATGAAACAGGCGAATGATCTAGTACTACAAGAAGTTATGAAGTTAGCTTTGTTCAATCAAGCTTATATGAAAATAGATCGACTATGTAAGGAGTTAACAGATTTTATGCACAAAGCAGTTACCGATTTAGAGAAATTGCAACTTCAATTAAACATGTTATCTTTAGGGCATTTAAGTCCTAGCACAATTCAACCAGATGAGTTCCGAAACATTCTTCTGGAAATTAAATCGCATTTACCTTTTTATTTAACATTGCCTGGAAATCCAGAAAATGATATTTGGGAATTTTATAATATGCTTACTTGCAGAACTATTCTTGACGGAAATCATATTTACGCTATTGTTACAGTACCATTACTTGATTCAAATTCAAAATTTGAAATTTTCATCGCACATAATCTACCATTTCCATTAGGTATTTCAAATAATAATGAGAATAATGACATGACAGCTCAATACGATTTGGAATCTCAAGCATTAGCAATTAATGGTGACAATACAAAGTTCGCATTTTTACAACAGACAGAAATTGTTCAATGTTCTAACCCTTTTCGTCCTTTTTGGCAAACTTCATAGTCCAATTTATCCGATTAATCTTAGTCAAAGTTGCTTAGTTGCATTGTTTCTGAATAAATCAAGCAGGGTCGATAAATACTGTAAAACCATTGTCAAACCATCCAACATGTTACCGATGGCAAATTATTTATTCAATGGAATTTGGGCGATAACAACAACTAAACCTATAAAATTTACCGTTGTTTGTCAAGATTCAAACTTAAGGGATTCTACGTACAGCATCAAACCACCAATTGGTCTTCTTAGGCTGAGCGTATCCTGTACTGCTTCCAATGATCATCTCTATTTACCGGCATATTTTCGCAATGAATCTACTTTTGAAGTTAATGATCCATTTAATGATCTAGATTATTCATTTAATCTTTCAACTATTAATCTGTGGAAACCGCTTTTAACTGAAAGACCCAGCTTTAATATAAGTGGGTTGCCAAATCACTTAAAATCTATAGACAAAATTCCAATTGATCATTTCCTACATGAACTTGACTCTTTTGATGTAATCGCTTCCCATAAATCATTCTCTTTACCATTTTGGGGCTATATTCTGATACTTATTGGTTTGACAATAATTCTTCTTATAATTCTTTGCAAATATAAATCAATTAGTCAGTATGTATTGGCCAAATTTAATAGTAGCAATAGGAATTCCAATGCACGAAGCAGAAAGTGGGCCAGATTCACTAAACCACGATCGGGAGAGCAAAACCGATACGAGGAGGCTCAAACTTCAGAACCCACCTTACCTTCAGCACCTTTTGTTACAAAAGAAGACAAACCTCTAGAGACACTTTATCCAAAACTTGAACTAGTGACTGCCAAAACTACATAAGCTCATTTACTGGACATCATTTGCTGTTATTTCAATATTGAGTGGCATGACGAGAAATAATACCAATCATGGTTGAACCTTATCATCTATGGACGATTTGTTCCAGACTACGTTCCAGAATACTTTCTGGAATACTATAATAAAATTGTGGACATTTGTGTGTGTGTTTCTTAAATCAACTTCCAGTTACCCGACCCTAGTCGCGGGAGGAGACAACAGACTCCTGAAGAACACATTGACAAGAATTGGCCACGTTGTACACTGCCGACTTCGACAGAAGATGATTTCTTTTTTTTTCAAAAGACACTAGCATTTATTTGTATATACATGTATAGCATTTATTGTGTAATGTGTTGTCATTACCTCTTTTCCGAATATTATATTTGTTAAATACTGAAATTGTTTAAAGTGACTGTTCATAGCTCTTATTGTGTAATTAATACTTTTAACTTTAATTGTTCAAAAAAAAAAAAAAATATAACAATGGAAGGAATGTAACAATATTGATTATTAAGGGTTAGCTGTATTTCTATATTCTCCAGTTTTAACTTAATTTAAATTAAGTACTTCCCAGTCTTATTTAATCAGGTCACATTTATTTTGAACTTTATTGCTGTAAGCGTTATACACCTGTCAATCGCAGGATAGTTCTCATAGAGAACTTCCTTTAGTTGTGGGTATATAAAGCAGATGATTTTAACCATATGTCAGTGTACCACTCACATTCGTCTTAACTGTTTGGCTTCGTAAATACACTCCAGACACTCGTCTGCTTAACTTATTCACTAAATTTATAATACTGTTGTGTTCTCTTTTACTGAAATAAAAGACTTTGTTGCTGTTACATTGAACCTGGGTGCTTTGTTGTTTATTTTGGAACTCTGTTACACTTGCAGGATCCATAGACAAAGATCAGTCAGCACATAAAGTGTAATCTGATCTCAGTCTATGCCACCTGATTTCCTCTTAAAAACAAGACGATTTGAAAAATACATCTCCAAAATAATTATACCGATCTGGAAAACTGCATCCAGTGCTTCAAACACTTTGTGGTTTTAATACTCTATAAAGGAGTGGGTTATGTTAACCCTTGTCATGATGAATAAAAAAACCTTGGTACAAATTGTATTAAAATCAAAGTGCTTAAATCACTGGATGCACTTATTGTGAGTTACTTTTTATTTTGAAACATAAAAGTTTTTAAATCTTTTTTTTTTTTTTTTTTTTTTAAATGACATCAGTTGGTATATACTAAGATCAGACTGCACATATGTGCAGGCTGATCTTTGTCCATATCTCCTGTCAAAGCAGAAATATTCAAGGTTCAGCATGAAAAAGGGTTAAATTTTGTCATGCCACAAAGGACTGCATCAGGTCATCACCATTACTGGACTTTTTTTGTTCCAAAACATCCGAGTTAACAAAATAGATGTATTGACTTACATGGTATCCATATTTCACAGGACTTTCATCTTTCTTTATTGTCTTCATAGTTCTTTATCCTCATTCCTTTAATTTTTGTTGGGCCAAGCTTGTCATCAATTAGTGTTAGAAAACCAGCTCTATTTTCATCAGTTGTGTATGGTCAGGCTTGAGGGTTTTTGTAGGGATCAGACGCGAAAGTTCTTGTAGGGATCAGACTTGAGGGTTCTTGTAGGGATCTGACTTGAGGGTTCTTGTAGGGATCTAACTCGATGGTTGTAGAGATCTGACTCGAGGGTTTTTGTAGGGATCAGACGCGAAAGTTCTTGTAGGGATCAGACTTGAGGGTTCTTGTAGGGATCTAACTCGATGGTTGTAGAGATCTGACTCGAGGGTTCTTGTAGGGATCTGACTTGAGAGTTCTTGTAGGGATCTGACTCGAGGGCTCTTGTAGGGATCAGACTCGAAGGTTCTTGTAGGGATCTGACTTGAGGGTTCTTGTACGGATCAGACTCGAGGGTTCTTGTAGGGATCTGACTAGAGAGTTCTCATGTATCTGTCTTACTTCATTAACTTGAAGATCTGTAAAATAAACAAACACAGGTGAACAATTTAATTTTACTTGTGTCCATCAAGATTCATGCATTCTGAATGGCTGACAAATTGGTTTCATTGAGACGATTCAAATGCTTTTCAACAGCACGAGATTCAATAATAAACAACTACATGTTACAAAATGTCTACCCTCAGAAATTTTGCTTCTCTGATTTTTTTTTAACAATGGTCGCTTAATAAAATGGTCGCTTAATAGAGGTGGTCGAACGAGCCATATTGACTGTACTTGTCCCAGCTCTTAAGTGTTCCAGAAAGTTTGTTTTTGTGTTCTCTGATCTTACCAACCTGTTATTGAGGTATTTCCACAGTTTGTTATGTCCAGGTGACTCCAGTCTGGTCTCCATTCAATTACAGCAATCAGGGTCTTGATATAGAGAAGTATTCATCATAGATATAGATCACCTGGCTTAAGACTTTCTCTGAAAAAAAACAAAAAATGTGTCACTGAATCGGACTTAAGGTAGTGGACCTGTGACGGCTCCGCAACATTTCCGAACACATGATCTTACACAATGGTGACCAAGGTTTCCTAATGAAAATCATTAACACTGTTAAATTTCATTACTTTGGAAACATTGCGAAATTATAACGTGCCCACTACCTTAAACCTTATCCTATTGAATTTTCATTCATAAAAGTATCAAATCTCTGGGCTTTTCAACTATTCTTGCTCAAGATTTCCTCCTATTAGAAGCAGGCAGTGAAACAAAAAGAGAATATAGAGAATAATATCTAGTGTCTTTAAACCCTTTGCTGTTTAATCCCTGCTTTTTACGTGCCTGTGATTTTATGATTGAGAAAACATTGTGAAAAAAGAAGAAATTGCTTCCGACAAGCAATTTCTTCTTTTTCCACACTATTTTCTACCCTACTGAATTGTTATTTTTCAATTCAAATCCACTTTTAATTTTCGTCTGCAAAACCTTTGTATTTGGACAGGTCCAAAATTTTGTAAAACAGGAAAGGGTTAATTAAATATCAATGTTTTCTGGTCGAAGATGAGACTTTTTATCATGATGGGGCTTTGTTATTTCATGAAGGTATGAAACTTGAAATCTTATTAAACTTATGTAAAAAAAGGATTTGTGTCAGTGTGTTCCCTGTTTAAGAGGTAACCAACCTGTTGTTGGGTATATTCCCATAGTTTGTGTCCAGGTATGTGACCCCAGTCTTGGTTTTCTGTCAATAATTACAGCAATCAGCGCCTTCATGGAGTTGTATTCATCATAGATCACCTGGACTTCATCTGGAAAAAATACAACTTGTCACTAAATTACTTCCACTGGGCTGTCATGTGAATGTCATAAAAATAATTTTTTTATGATAGTAAATCAATTTTAAGGGATATAATCTTTAACCTGGGAGAAAAGCAGTTTCAAAATGGATTCTTGCTAAACCGTATGTGTGATCAGTTACAAAGTTTCATTGTAATTGTAAGAATTCTGATTCATAATCACTGGCAAATAAGTGAAAAGACTTTAACCTTTTACCACACTTTTCAGTTTTTGAAGATTTTAAGCTTTGAAAAAAAAATTTGGAAAAGCAGTTTCCAATATGTTATGTAGCAATTAAACAATATCTTCATAGTTCACAATGTTTAACCCCCTCACCCTATTCTATGATTTTTAAAATTTCAATGACTTAAAATTGTTGTTTGCAAATTCTTTTAATTTGGACAAGTGTAATATGTCATCTGGTAATGGGTTTACTTACATAACTACTGTCAGATTGGCTTCTTTTAAATTCTTCTACAATCCACCAAGTTGAGTCATCCAACCACCAAGTTCAGTCATCGTCCACCAAACACCAAATCCCGCATTGATCGTCCACCATCCACCAAGTTCAGTCATTGTCCACCAAACACCAAATCCCACACTGATTGTCCACCATCCACCAAGTTCAGTCATTGTCCACCAAATCCCACATTGATCTCCACCATCCACCAAGATGAGTCAGCCAACAACTAAGTTCAGTCATTGTCCACCATCCACCAAGATGAGCCAGCCCACAACCAAGTTCAGTCAATATCCACCAAACACCAAATCCCACAATGATCGTCCACCATCCACCAAGATGGGTCAGGCAACCACTAAGTTAAGGCATTGTTCATTACAAACCTCCCAATAGCCTAGCTACCTACCATGACATTCAGTCAGTGCCTTCAAAAGCATCTTACAGAGTACTTCATGAACCAGGAATCTTACCAAGATTTCCCTTAAACCTTAATTATTCCAAATTCATATAATCCTAATCCGAGAAGTTTTATTCTGCTAATTTTTGCAGCTGATTGAACACCTAATCTTAAGAACTTCCCTTAAATAAAGTAGAATATAGAAATAATAAATCTTACCCCTTTATTTTATATGAACTTGTATCGACCTCAGCCCTCAGCAAAACATGTGCAAATAAACCGACGCAAAACATAGGACAAGTAATAATTGAAATAATTCGCAGCAATAACTTGACAAAGCACGCAAGAAAGAATTAATGAAAATGACCTTACACTAGCAGGAGATGTAAATATAAATAAATTACATTTTCACAGGTTCCTTTAATTTTCACGCTTTTTAATCTTATTAAATTACTTATACACATGTATTACCAATTAAACTCTTACAATATAACCTGACTTTTATTGTCTATAATAATTGATGTCGCCAAAAATATTTAGAAGAATTTGCTTGAAAACTAGACAATGCACAAAAGGGAGAATTAATGTTTAGCAGATATAATGATAAAAAAGTGGAAAGGGCAAATAAGGCACATTAGGCAGGTTTATTCCATTAGTTTTAATTTTAGCAGAAAACCTATGGTTAACTGATTAATACCAAGCATCAAAGAAAAAGAATAAAGTTTTTAAAAACAAGAGCTGTCACTGTAAGATGACAATGCCCCCGACACCGCTTTGATTTAGAAGTTATGGCCAATGTTAAAGTTTTTGGACGGAATGACGGACGGACGGACAGACGGACGGACGGACGGACGGACAAGTCAAATTTATGATGCCTCCCTATCGGGGGCATAACAAGACAATGCAGTCGATGAGGAAGAACTGAGTGTTATTGGCAGAAAATTAGAAAACATTAGCAGAAAGGGGATAAATCCATATGAGGAAGTTATTCAAATTTATTTTATCTTTCAGATGAATCCTATACATAACTGTCTTTAAAGGAAGTCATGTAAAACACAATGCAGGCTGGTCAGTATTTATGATCCTCATTTAACCCTTTCCTGTTTTACAAAATTTTGGACCTGTCCAAATTCAAAGGTTTTGCAGACGAAAACTTAAAGTGGATTTAATTTGAAAAATAACCATTCAGTAGGGTAGAAAATAGTGTTGAAAAAGAAGAAATTGCTTGTCAGAAGCAATTTCTTCTTTTTTCACAATGTTTTCTCAATCATAAAATCACAGGCACATAAAAAGCAGGGATTAAACAGCAAAGGGTTAAATCTTGGCATAATCGCACTAACAATACAACCAAAGGCATTTACTATATAATGGATATCACAGTATTGAATCTTTGTCTAGAGGCTGATATTATAGTAACAGAAGCATGTGAAAACCTACCAAGCAATAGCTTAAGTAAAAACAGATTTGACACAGTTGCACAAAAAAACTAACCAAAACATTACGCCAACACCAACACTCATGTGATCGGAATAGCCCTCAAATTCTCTGTAAAGTCGAGCTAAAAAAGCCACAATATCTTTATTTCCTTTAATTTAAACACAATCCCTATGGATCACTTAATCATTTAAACTAATTGAAAGTTGGCAAATCTGTATCATCCCATACTTATTTAAAACCTATTGACATAATGATATAACCACTTAAACTCTTACAATATAACCTAACTTTCTAACTTTATAATGTACGTCTCCGCGAATATTTGGAATAATTTGCTTGAAAACTAGATAATAAACACAAGGAAAGGACAAATTTTGCAGTGATAACAAAACAATAGCAGAAATGTGAATAAAGTCACAATATCTCAGGTGTTCTTGTAATGTATTCTGATTTACGCATGATTCCTATAAATAACTGAGACATTCAAAACAAAATGTGAATTTGTCCATCTGTATACCAAACATTTTTGAATCGTCATATCATTCATACCCTTCAAGCTAGCATTTCAACTTAACTTAGTGGCTTTTTAATTGATTTCAAAATGGTGTGGTGTCCGTAGTCTAGAGGTAGAGCTTCGGCTTTTTGACCCAAAGGTTCCGACTTTGATTCCAGGGAGCGGCTACCGATTTTGGTTCTTTCATTGGCCCACACTTTTGGCGCGAGTACTGGTAAATGATCTTGGAAGCAGAATTGAGAGGGATTTATCTAAGCTGTAAGAACTTGTTTCCCAATTGATGTAAAATAAATAGGTTTTAACCAATAATTGATGTCATCACAAAGATTAAGAACTGTTTCCTAAATCAAGACAATGAACACAAGGAATAATGAACATAGTTTGCAGAAATGACGATACAGTAAAGGAGAAGGGAAAAAGCCACATTATCACGTTACTTTGTTTTGATTTTCCAATAGTTAGTTGAGTCATTCAAAACACAATGCGCGTTGGTAAATGCATATACCATAAACTTTTAAATCTTATTTGATTGTTTTCATGAACTCTGATAATACTGCTGAACTATAGAAGTCACCATGAATATTTAAAAAAATGTGCTTTAAGCTAGACAATGCAGCCAGGGAAAATTAAATGATGTTGGAAGAAATAAAGAGAAAATTGTGGAAGAGGAAAAATACACATTACCACAGGTTCCATTAATTTGATGATTTCCATATGAATCCTAATTTATTAATCGAGTCAATCAAAACACAATTTTCTGTATTATACCTTACACCTTAAAATCCTATTGACATACTGATATAAATACTAAAACTTGTTCAATATTGACTTGCTGTTGACTATGAAATGGATGTCAATGCAAATATTAGGAATAATTTCCTTTTCAACTAGACAATGCATACAGGGCAGAATTGATGCTGTTGGCTGAATAACTATGTAATAGCACAATGGGAAAGCCAAATTGTAGGTTTGATTGCAGGTTTAATTTTTTTTTAATTGCCATTTGAATCCTATAAAGAACCGAGTCATTGAAAACACAAATTATCGCAGGTTCCTTTCATTTGTAAATTGCTGTATGAATCCTATCATTCATAGACATTTCAGAACACAATTTGAGATGTTCAGTCCATATTATAATGTAGACCACTAAAATCTAGTGACATATTAATATAAACACTAAAACTTTTACAATACTACATAAATTGTTGACAATATGTATATAATGGACGGCACCGCAAATGTTTAGAAGAATTTGCTTCAAAACTAGACAATGTATTCAAGATATTTGCAGAAATAAGGATTTAATATTTGAAAAGGAATGCCAAAATTATCGCAGGTTCCCTATATTTGTTAATTGCTATATGAATCCTATAATTAACAGTCATTGAAAACACAAAGTGAGCAGGTCAATTCAGATCACAAGGAAGATTGAGGCTCATTGCAAAACAATCGTAACTGCCTATAAACATATACCGTATCGACTGTTCTGCGCTTTCGGCCATGAAGATGATAACGGTGGATTTCATAAATGTCATTTAAAACAAAACGCGAGATGGACCATCCTTTAAAACTTAGATTTTAATGACATAAAGATCTTAACTCTTAAAGAGAATTGATGTATTAGAAGAAGAGGAAAAACAATTTTTCGGCTCTTATAGTTCCTTGATTTCTAAATATGTATCAAACACGTAATCGCGTTGTTCCAAACCCTAAATAAATCTCATTGACAAACACAATAATATAATAATATGTGTGTAGTTAACATGATTTTAATGTTAATATTGTTAGAAAAGGAGAGAGAGTTCGAGAAACATGCAGAGATTAATGATAATCATTATATACAGACATAGATAACAAAAAGAAAATTTAAGTGAAATGGATAAATGTGCACATACTATTGTTGAAGGGATGAGTGTGAAAATTGTATAATTACTACTAGTAACACTACTACTACTACAATCAGTTATAATGACTTTATATAGGGTATATATTGGGGAGCTTTTAAACGTGATTTGAGCATTTTGCTAACAAATTTTTAAAATCTTGAGACCTGAATATTTTATGACTTGCAAAAACTGGTTTGACCCTTGATGTTGGTACTTACAGATGAAAAGCATTCTTTGGCCATTGATCAAAAGAAAACAAATGATGTTTGTACCAAAAAGAAAGAAAGAAAGAAGGGAGAAAGGGAAAAAGTATTTCAAGTACTCAATGTGACATTGTTTAAGTGTCGAAAATTATATTGGCACAAACCGGAGTATTTTGTTGAGCCTTCGATTTTTTTGATGATTCTTAAAATTTGCTATATACCTAATACACCTTACATTTAAATGTCTTTTTAAACATGATGTGAGAAAGATCTTATGGACCAAAATAATGACATAGATATAAATTTTTGAACATTTAACTTCTATTATGCAGATTTAAAAAGTAATGATTTATATTGTTAGTAAAGCTGGCAGACACATCTAAACTCTAAACATATAACATTTTCGATGAGGCTCTAACTAACATGTTTATAAATATTAATATTGTAAGAAAAGCTGAAAGACACATCTTAACTCTAAACACAAAACATTCACGATAAGGCTCTAATTAATATGTTTATTAATATTAATACTGTTAGTAAATACGGTTAGTTAAGCTGGCAGACACATCTACAAAAACATATAATACTAATAATGGGGACCCAATGCTTATTAATACATAAATATATTGTTATTAGTATAAATTTTGTAAGTAAAGCTGCTAGACTATATAGCCAAATACAATCTAATTACCAATTTAATGACACATAAATCTTAATTCTAAAACACATGACATTAATAATGAGGCTCAAATAAGCATGTTTGTTATTTAAACATATTGTTAATATTGTTGGTAAATCTGCCTGGCTAAGACTCGATAGACTAATACAAATACCTTAGATAATCATTATTTACAGATATAAATTACAATAAGAAAACTCCGTGAAATGGATGTGCACATTCAGGACCTAACTAGGCATAATGTGTGTAAAATGGATATAAGAGCACATACAAGACCTTACTAAGCATAATGTTGTATGAATGGCGCCACAAAGGATGAGAGATATTGGTTAGAGTGAAGCTGGCAGGCAGACTACATAGAGTGAAGCTGGCAGGCAGACTACATAGACTTATCGTCATTAGGCAATCAAAACATCATAACTCCAGCTTTCAAACTGTAATTACGAGGCTTTGATCGTCCAAGGCCTTAATATTACAATCATAAAGTAGTGTGTAAAATGGATAAGAGAGCACTTAAAAGACCTAACTAAGCATTATGCTGTACAAATGGTGCACAAAGGATGAGGGATATTTGTAAGAGAGAAGCTGGCAGGCAGACTATATAGACATATCATCATTGAGCAATCAAAACGTTATAACTCCAGCCTACAAGCTGTAATTAGAAGGTTTTGAAAGCCAAGGCCTATATATAACAATTATAGTAGTGTGTAAAATGAATATATCAGCACTTTAAAGACCTAACACAGCATAATGCTGTATGAATGGTGCCACAAACGATGAGGGATATTGGTAGGAGTGAAGCTGGCAGGCAGAATACATAGACATATTATCAAAGGGCAATCAAATATAATAACTTACAGCTTTCAAGCTTTCAAGCTGTAATAACGAGGCTTTGATCACCCAGGGCCGATATATTACAATCATAAAGTAGAGTGTAAAATGGATAAACAAGCACTTAAAAGACCTTACTAAGCATATTGTTGTATGAATGGCCGCTTTTTATTGGCGCCACTAAGGATTAGGGATATTGGCAAGAGTGAAGCTGGCAGGTAGACTTCACAGACATATCATGGGCAATCAAAACCCCGTAACTCCAGCTAACAAGCTGTAATTATGAGATTTAGATCGCCCAAAGCAGATATATTACAATCATTAAGTAGTGAGTAAAATGGATACTAGCACTTAAAAGACCTAACTAAGCATAATGTTGTAAGAATGGCGCCACAAAGGATGAGGGATATTGGGAAGAGTGGAGCTGGCAGGTAGACTACATAGACATATTGTCATTGGGCGATCAAAACATCGTTACTCCAGCTTACATTGTCATTTAGTGATCAAAACATCATAACTCCAGCTTACAAGCTGTAATAAGGAGGTTTTGATCGCCCAAGGCCGATATATTACAATCTTGAAGTAGAGTGTAAAATGGATATAAGAGCACTTACAAGACCTTACTAAGCATAATGTTGTATGAATGCAGCATGACATGAAATGAGGGATATTGTTAGGAGTGAAGCTGGCAGGCAGACTACATAGACATATCATCAATGGGCAATTAAAACTTCATAACTCCAGCTTACAAGCTGTAATAACAAGGATTTGATTGCCAATGGTTGATATTTTACAATCATAAAGTATTGGGTAAAATGGATAAACAAGCACTTAAAAGACCTAACTAGGCATTATGTTTGATGATTTGCACCACAGAGGATGAGAGATATTGGTAAGGGTGAAGCTTGCAGGCAGACTACATAGACATATTGTCATTGAGGGATCAAGACCTCATGACTCCAGCCTACAAGCTGTAATTATGAGTCTTTGATTGCCCAAGACCGATATATTACAAACATAAAGTAGTGTGTAAAATGGATAAACAAGCACTTAAACGACCTTACTAAGCATATTGTTAGTAAAGCTGGCAGACACATCTAAACTCTAAACATATATCTATATATGTATAACATTTATGATGAGGCTCTAACTAACATGTTAATTAATATTAATATTGTTAGTAAATATTGTTAGTTAAGCTGGCAGACACATCTAAACTTAAAAACATAACATCTATGATGAGGCTCTAATTAACATGTTTATAAAAGTAATATTGTTAGTAAAGCTGGCAGGCACATCTTAGCCTTTAACATATATGATATTTATGATGAGGCTGAACATGTTTATTAATATTAGTATTAATTTTGTTAGTAATGCTGTCAGACTCATCTAAACTCTAAACTTAACATTTATGATAATGCTCTTATTTACATATTTATTAATATTGTTAGTAAGGCTGGCAGACTATATACAAGTTGACAAATACAATTTAATTGACAAATATAATGACACACCAATCTTAATGAACTATAAACATGTAACACTAATAATGGGGCCCCAATGCTTATTAATACATAGATATATTGTTATTAGTATTTATTTTGTAAGTAATTCTAATTACCAATATAATGAAACATAACTCTTAATTCTAAAACACATGACATTAATTATGTGGCTAATATTAACATGTTTGTTATTGTTAATATTGTTAGTACATCTGCCAGACTCGATAGACTTATACAAGCACCTTAGATAATCATTATTTACAGATATATTGTAATAAGATAACTGTGTGAAATGGATGTGAACATTCAGGACCTAACTTAGCATGATGTTGTATGAATGGCGCCAAAAAGGATGAGGGATATTGGGAAGAGTGAAGCTGGCAGGCAGACTACATAGACATATCATCAATAGGCGATCAAAACCTCGAAACTCAAGCTTACAAGCTGTAATTACAAGGTATCGATCACATTAGGCGGATATATTACAATCATAAAGTAGTGTGTAAAATGGATAAACAAGCACTTAGAAGACCTTTCTAAGCATAATGTTGTATGAATGCCGCGCCACAAAGGATGAGAGATATTGGTATTGAGAGAGAAGCTGGCAGGCTGACTACATAGACATATCGTCAATGGGCGATCAAAACATCATTACTCCAGCTTACAAGCTGTAATTACGAGGTTCCCCCAAGGCCGATATATTACAATCATAAATAAGTGTGTAAAATGGATACATGAGCACATACAAGACCTTCCTAAGCATCATGTTGTATGGTGTTGCAAAGGATGGGTGCAATAATGAAAGGGTGCTTTGGCCACTGACAAGATATTCATTAAATGGTAAATGTAGACAATGATTGACTTTGTGAAAATGAGATACTTTAGCAGAAGAGAAAAAAAACTTTTGTTGTGTGGATTTTAACAATTTGATAATTTCTATGTAAATTTCATATTAATCTTTTTTCATTTGAAACATTTAGATGGGAGTTTTTTAATCTTAATAATCCACTAACCTTACTTCTTAACTACCAGTATAGACTTACCATAACATAAATTATGCAGTTGTGATTTATAAACGAATTAATGTTAATACCATTTGTACAGACAGAAAAAGAGAAAATAAGTAAGGTTAATTATTATCAACTGAACTATTAGAAAACTATGTGAGAAAAGGATAAATGTGCACATACATGACCTTATGTAAACAAATTGTTCTACAGATGCTGCCGCGAATATCAGAGTAAAATCAGCATAAACAAAGGTAAGATATCTACGAAAATGAATAACGGGAAAACTTTTATCTTGAGCGGTTGAGAGGAAAAAACTAATGAACTTACTTATATCCGTAAAAACGTAGAGCACTCTTTTTGGGAACCTCGATACATTGACCAGTAAAGGTATGCTTTAGTACTATAGACAAAACTTATCCATAATACTTAGCCTAAATAATTCACGTACTTATATCGATGAGAACACACAGTGTGATATTGGACGGAACAATGTTGCATTGTCCAGTTAAAATTTGTAGGAAGGTTGGATTAAATTATAATTTGATACTTATATCCTGCGAGAGCATGTAATGTAACTTTGGTATATCCCGTGATGCATTTCCAGATAAAATATGTAAAGTGGTCGGAATAAATTACTGTAACTTATTAATTAACTTAAATCATCGAGAGCATTCTCCAATTCATTTATGTATACAGGTTGGAATAAATCGTCCTAACTTATTAATTTATAACCAAGAGAGCACATAGAGAGACATTGATTCAAATCGAGATGCATCGTCCATAATTTTTTAGGTTGAAATGAACTACCCTAACTTATTTCCACAAGAACATTTAGAGACATCAAACCGAGATGCATTGTCTAGTTAAGATATGTTGAAAAGTTGATATAAATTGAGAAAACTTACTTCAGCAAGAACATATAGAGAGACATTGATTCAAGCCAAAATGCAATGTCAAGTTAAGATATGTTGAAAGGTTGAAACAAATTAAGCAATTTTACTTCTGCAAGAACATTATAGAGAGACATTGATTCAAACCAAGATGTATTGCCCAGTTAAAGTATGTTGAAAGGTTGAAAAAAATAAAGCAAACTTACTTCTGCAAGAACATATAGAGAGACATCGATTCAAATTGAGATGCATTGTCCAGTTCAAGTATGTTGAAAGGTTGAAATAAATTTCCCTTGTTGAAAGGTTGAAGAAGATTATCCTAACTCATTAACCTATTTCCCGAGATTACATAGAGAGACATTGATTCAAAATGTAATTCTTTGTCCAGTAAAAATAGGTTTGCAGGTTGAAATCAATTATCCTTACGCATTCATTTATTTCTGCAAGAACACAGAGAAATTGATGGTGCATTGTCAAGTTAAACAATTTGGCTGGTTAGAATATCTAAATTATCCTTACTAATTAATTGAAATCCAAAATAACGCCTATAGACACATTGATTTGAACCTTGGTGTATTGTCCATTAAAAATAATTTGGCAGGTCGAAATGAAATATCCTTGCTAATTATCTTATTTCCAAAAGAACACATTTTATACGAAAAATTGATTGGAACTGTCCTGATAAGATAAATTGGCAGGACAGAAAAAATTATCATCACTATTTAACTTGTTTCCACAAGAACACATACAGAGACATCAATTGGAATGGACTGGAAATTGTCAAGTATAAATATGTTGGCAGGTAGGACAAGTAAGATTGGAATTGATTATCTGACGTACTCAACTAATTTCCATGAGAACACAGAGAGACATTGGTCGGAACTGTGATACATTGTCCAGTTAAAATATGCCGACAGGTAGAAATTAATTATAGTAACTAGTTGACTTATATCTGGAAGGACACACTCTGAAAACGGAGGGAATCACCGTGCATTGTCCATTTAACAATTTGGCAGGTTGGAAAATAAATCATCCTAACTAAATAACTTATATCCTCAAGAACAGGAAGTTTGACAATGGTATTAATTGTGCTGCATTGTCCGGTTAAAATATAATGGCAGGTTGGTATGAATTATTGTAACTTATTAACTTATTTATGAATATTTGAAAGAGCAATTAATGTGAAAATTGGTTTGAACCAAGACACATAGTCTTTGAAAATATGTTGACAGGTTAGAATAAATTATCCTAACTGATTAAATTTTTTCCACGAATAGAAGAACAAGTAGAGATTATGATTGGAACCCGTTGTGCATTGTCCAGTTAACACTTTCCTGTTTTACAAAATTTTGGACCTGTCCAAATTCAAAGGTTTTGCAGACAAAAATTTAAAGTGGATTTAATTTGAAGTATAACCATTCAGTAGGGTAGAAAATAGTGTGGAAAAAGAAGAAATTGGTTGTCAGAAGCAATTTCTTCTTTTTTCACAATGTTTTCTCAATCATAAAATCACAGGCACGTAAAAAGCAGGGATTAAACAGCAAAGGGTTAAAATTTGTTGACAGGTTGGAATCACTTATCCTTACTAATTTACTTTTTCCGCGAGATTACTTAGAGAGACATTGGTCTGGACTGTGATGCATTGTCCAATTAAAATTACTGACAAGTTCAAATAAACCATCCCAACTTACTTTTTTTCCGCGAAAACACAATCTATTGAAAGTATGCCGCGTTACGATATGTGTAGAGAACCTATTTATCTTAATATACTTACAGATGTCTGCCAGGCTTCTGAGCCGTAAATGTTTGACACAAATATACCCAATGAAAAACTATCAGGAAATCATGGTTAGGAGAGTAGGTGGTGTGAAATTACTAACATACCTGTACTGTTAATTGGCTTGACTTAATTACAGAGTGAAAATTGAAGAAATCAATACCACATTCATTCTACCTGTATGTTGAATGTGACATTGACAAAAAAAAGAAAAACAGGCATATACTGGGGTTTGAACTCTCAGGAGTCTGAGTCAATTGCTAGGATATTTACCGTGATATGACTGAAAAACTGTTGAAAGTGACATTGAAACCCCATTAAATGAATTTATATAACTTGTAAGATACACTTACTTTGTACCACTTCCTCCGGAGTTAAGTACAAACAAAAACTTACATCGTCAAAACCTAACTAACAAACCAGGGATGAATTTGACCTTGATTTTGTCAACAATATCTATTTTTTTTCCAAATTTAATTCATTAATTATCAACCAAAACAATTTGTAGAAATCCATTGGTACCTATATATTTCTCAAATTGTTTTACGTCATTTATGATGAGAGTAAAAGCTGGGCCCAGTTCTCTTATACTTTCATCTATCTGGATTTTTCAATTTAATTATGAAGAGATTAATTTTGAAAAATAATGATGATGATGCCAAAAGAAAAAACACTCCTTTATTACCTTTGACACTTACATTTCAAATGACTCATGGCTGGATAATTTCGATAAATTAATAAAACTCACAATAGTTGTTGATGTGAACTCCACCATATCTTCTGCCATCCACCACATCTTCTGCCATCCACCACATCTTCTGCCATCCACCACACCATCCAGGCTACAAACTGAAACTTAAAAATACAAGGGCATACTGGTAACTATCTGTACACACAATAAAGAAAATACAGTTATCCCCACCCATAAAATATTATTTGATACTTGTCCAGATAAAAAGTGAAAACAAATATTGAGAAACATAGAATCCATCATTTTCTTCACTAAAACCATGCTTTCTGATTAACTGTAAGGGTTGGGATAATATATCTTTATGATGGAACAAGTACAATTCCAAGATTTGCCTTTAGGTTTTTACCTAAAAGTTAATTGCCAAGTGGCAAATATTGATGATCATTGAATCATAACATAAACAGCTTTTTTTAGCTGCAGTCGCAGTGTTTTAAGATTCTTTAAATAACAAAAGGAGGGGCTAATTTATCCACATTTGATTTTTGATCTTTCGATCTGGTCATGGAATTGATTCGAAAATAAGTCCAAAGAAATAGATCTCTAGCTACGCATTTTGAAATTTTCCCGCTGGAAATACTGATAGACTCAGTGTTTCGAGTACGTGTTTGTTATCTGACAAAGCGTGGCTAATAATGGGTACTTTGCTCATTTAACTAACTCCATCTATTGGATGGTTTCAAAAGGTGATCCTTAATTATCGTTTCCATTTTCGAATAGCCGAAAACCAAGTGTTAACGTGCACAGCAAAATTAGTCGCTGGGTTACAAAAGCCTTGTAACTTCAGCCTTTAACGTTCTCAAGCTTCAAAAATTTTGTAACCCACCGGCGATTTCATCAGTGTTTTGCAATGTTTTGTTGTTTTTTTTTTTTTAATGTCGATCTAGACCCAATTAAAGGAAAGTGAATATGCAAAGAAATTACATCACCGGATACGAACCCCTGCTATGCCCTCGTAAAGCGGAGTATGATTTGCAAAGAGTTTAAATCGTCTTGTCATCCTGGACACAGCGCTTGGCTGGGCGGTTTACGACATTCGGAACATCATTCGGACTTTTCCGTAAACTGGAAAGTAACTATTCCGTAGAATCGCCGAGGGTTCCCGATTGTGGGTTTACGAGTGTCGCTGTAACGGAAATGCACGAGTGATGTTCCGATTAGCATGGTGTAATCCGGGGAATTCCGACGGTGAGTGTTCCATGCGCACATCTAGATCCTTTTTATTCGGAGGGAAAACCGATTGAAAATGTTTCACTTATCAATATTATCGCCAAAGGTCGAGTAAAATATCGCAACTACAGCCTTAACAAAACTCGATGGCTCAGCATGCAACAGTTGTTATTCCTTATATGTTTATAGGGAGTTCCAACCGTTTCGCGCTGAGCCATCGAAATGTAGTTACGACATTTAGCTAGTCAATTGATCGAAATGGTTCGACGCGAGTGTCAGTCTCTTGTTCGTGCACTGTGAACACATTCTATATTTAGAAAGCAGACTAACTTCATTTCCTTGCATAGTCAGATATCCCGAAGCCGTTCACCATTTGTTATCAATCCGTGGCAAAATGCGATCCGAATTTTACTCAGAGCAAAATATCTACGCGACATGCACTCCACCGGGGATAGAGACTGATTTTATCGTTATTGAGTAATAAAATATGGAAAACAAATAATCTTTTGTTCATCCGGAGAACAAAACGTCGAAACTGCAGCTTTGTTCAAGCTAGAGTCGCTCGATCCGCGAAGAAAACTTGGTTGACCTCAGAGAAAATTCTGGATCTGCGCAGGTACAGCGTTGCAACTTGATGTATTGTGTGATTTCTTGTGTGAAATAATATCAGATCGATCTACTTAAAGAAAGCTGATGAAAAAATCCAAGATGGTAAAAAAAACATATACTTACTATAATAAAGCATATTGGTCCACGTTCAAATTGAAAGTGACCCCCTAATCCCCTGATTTGGCTTATATAGTCCGCTCACCGTCACTCACATAATCCCCCGTGCGTCGCCAAAGGGGTGTATTATCCTCCTGAATAGACCTTTATTCTAATATGAACTAAATTTGCGTGTGAATATAAAGTTTAACGCCAGTTTCAAATGTATAATTGGGACCCGTCACGCATAAAGGGACCATCCGGGAATTCTGTAAAATGAATTATTGAAAAAAGAGTTTTGATCCAGCATAGGTCAACCAGAAGTCACATTTCAAAAATTCTTTCACTTGAAGGTAGATTGATAATTCTAGATTCAGAAAATAAGCACGGTGCAAACAGTTTCGACCTTAGTCAGTCTGCGCACTCCGCGCAGTCTGACTAGGGTCGACACTTTACGCGCTTCCCAGATGGTCCTTTTCACGTGACGGGTCACATATATTTCAGTTATATATCGCGACGTCTTGTGCAACATATACAGGCTTAGTAGGACAATCGCTCGGTGGAAGTTTTTCAAGACCCGTTCTATCCTGTAACAATATTGAACGCATATTTTTCAATGTGATGAGCTGCTATGTCGCGAAGGATGTTCTTTGAAACGAATGTATATTAGGGTAGAATGACTAATCAACCTCACTGCAATCACTGATGATATACATAAAACTAGAATTGTCGATAGTTCACACCTGTGCTTGATGCAGGCCTTTAATTCTGAAAATACATGATGCAGATCGTATTCTAGATGGATGCTACAACTATGCGCACGTTTATCGATGGGTCATGTTACAAGGGAATATCTGGAAATATTTCGAAAGAGTTTTGGATCCATGTGGTTTTTTTTCAACCGTTAGTGAATGCACCAGGCAAAGACTTTTGAGCAACATACTCAACCACAAAATGCATTGGTATTTATTCGTCGACCGCCTGAAGAAGGGTTGAGCTCAAAACTCTATAGTAGTGTGTGTCTGCAGAGCACAATCACGGCGAAGACTCGCGACCCGACTGTAATAATGCTCAGCCTGGCCAGGGTCTTGGCTTCGCGAACTTGTGAAATTATTGAAAATGCCACGCTCACGCCCATTTTGTATATTTGGGGCAATCTTCATACAACATAAAAGAAGTAAAGATAATTCAGCACTGCGTTCAGGATAGAATCATGAACGTGACATGTTTCAGGAATGGAACTGGTAATGCTAGGCATTTAAATTTTAAAACTAGGTTGTTTTGCACTGACCCCATCGATTTGCATGCGGGGGAATGAGAACGCTCAACCAATGAGGTTTACAAGACCGATTTTTGGTGGTTCAGGCACGGCGTCATCGATTTGACAATGCAACAACGTTACGTAATGACTTCCAGAACGCTACTGGTGTGCGAGTAAGTACCTAAACTATCAGAAATCGGTTGCATGATTCTGGCATGAGGTCAATACGGCCTGCAGTCCGTATTCCATTTCTAAGATCTAGAGGATTGCAATTAAAAGGGCCAAGTGTCTTTTTCACTACGTTTATTGGAGTATAAAGTGCAATTGCCTTAGCACATGGCAAATAACGCCCATGACTTGAACATGACGCCCTACGGGCATTATTTGCCATATGCTAAGGCAATTGCATTTTATACACCAATAAATGCAGTGAAAAAGACACTCATCCCTATATTGAGTATTTATTCTATTTGGTTAGAATCATCCCCCATTTGTTATTTCATTCTTGGAAGGTCTAGCTTGCCAAAGATGTGTGCCGGAATAACGCCCCCTTCCCCCTTTAATTTCGAGAAAAGAATAGTTTGAAAAGCAAATCTTGCAAATCAAAGCTTTCATTTTGTCATTAGGTGGCAAATAGGAATTTCAGTTTTATTCAAGATGTAGTTACGACATTTTCCACGGCTACTGATGAATAGGTATAAATCACTCGTTTGAAGGCGTTAACTTTTGCAGAGTCCCGATAAATGGACCCGTAATAGTTCCGCAGTGTTTCGGAAGTAATGAACTTTAACAATGATCTTCATTAGAAAACCTCGGTCAACTTTGTGAAAGATCATGAACTCTTAAAATGTTGCGGAACTATTACGGGTCCACTACCTTAAATAGTTGAAGCATTTTGAGGATCTCAGCAAATATCACGCCTGAAAAAAAACACGAATTGATGCTTTCATTGCGTAAAAGGGAAGACTACAGTTTTCATTCAAACAAGAAAAGCGAATTTTTAAATAGAAACGCTTTAGAACTAGTTACATGCCTTCGAATAAGTTGGAGAAATTGTGTTATGCTTGCGATAGTCGTTTGTTTAACCGACGTTGCTTGGTAAAGTGCATTCGGACATCTTCGACCAATCTACGATCTTTAGATTGGCCAAAAGTGTACTGAATGGGTAAACTAGGGACGTAACAAATTTATATTACGCTGTTGTAGACTTTTAACCACACGAAGCTTTCGTTTTATTTTTTCTTTATAAAGATCAAGAATAATAATTATTTTTTACCTTTTATTTTATCCTATCTGAATCCCATACAAATTTCACACTTTCTGCTCCTTTCAGAATCGTTAATATCACGAACCCACGAACCTTTTCATGTTACCCTTTTAATGCATATGTCTGCACTCAGAGGGCTTTTCTTTTTATATTAACTATTTTTTCCCGCCAAAAGTAATAAATTGCACGAGATACTAGTGAATTACAAATTGACCCCATTTTGATACTTTAAAGGAGTAAAGATATATTCTGAAAGGACCAGAAGGAGCATAAACAACAACAAAAAATGCACAAAAACAAGAAAATTGAAACACTTATCGTGATATTCACGACTTATTCTGCGTAATTAGTGAACTGGCAGGGCGGGGCTTACCGTGACATAAATTGGCGAGTTTAGTTTTCAATAGTTTGTGTTCTTTCGACTTTTAGTCGGTTAGCGTGCAAATAATTGTATCCTAAAACCTAAAGGATTCTCGTGCTTTGAGAGAGTGAACACATTTCATCGTTTGGGTACCAAGGCCTCGTAACTTCAGCTTGATTAAGCTGAAGTTACGAGGATTTGGTTACCAATCCACGATTTAAGGTCTCGAGTTGTTATGTCGACTCTCTTAAGAAGTAGGTTATATTAGATAAAAGCTGATTTCCCTTAACCTTAAGTGCAACGACCCGTTACTTAGGCTCCGCCCTGCCAGGGCATTAATCATGGATAATACGCGTTCCAAATAAAAATAATGTTTTCAATTATGCTTTAAACTCGGTGGCATACAGGTGACATGTGCTCATTTTTATTTTTTTCCTTAAACAACAGATTGGATTTTCGTTTACCAAGATTTTATGGTCCTAGATCGCTCACCTGAGTCTCTTTGACCCTTGGGACATCACACCAATTAAATAGGCAGATGTCAACAAGAAGATAATTTCTAAATAAGATCAATACCATTGGATGTTTTCAGCAAAGAGTAATCAAAGTACTGAAAGTACTGATAAGTTGGAATGCGTTCAAGAGATGGTGACCTCAAGCCACCAACCAACGAAGCTGACGCCCCCCCCCCCCACCACCACCACCACAGGTGATCACATAATACGTATCGTCTTTTGATGGGCGTATAATAATCAATATTTTTGAACAATGAGGGGCGCTTAAACCCCTGAATCGCAATACAGGCCTGAATCTGATGAAAGAACGACAAAAAGGAGGAAATGAGAGAACTTAGTAATTCTGCAATAGAAAACTAAGAAAATATATTGGTGCCTACTTTAAATCAATGCACACGTAGAAGATATGATTACCATGCGCGAATCGGGAAGAAAAGAGCTTAATTGTTCATGAGTATTCCGGTGGGACCTGAGGCCCCTTCCAAGAAGAAAAATCGTACGATTAATCTTATGATTATCGTACCATTATAGTTAGGATGGTGGTAAACGGCTTCCACAAAAAATCTTTGAAAATCATAGACAATTTGGTCATCGTAAAATTGATCTTTTGAGTCTGCACGTGTAGATAATCTGGTATAAACTTACACGTTAGTGGGTAAACTGTCCCCTTAATAACAGAAAATAAAATCACCATACTGTCCAAAAGAATGTCTACTTGTATGTCCAGATACAAATAATGAATATTTCAACGATTATACAACGACTCCGAGCCGTCGCGCAGGATGTGTGAAACATAACAAGACTAACTGAACCTGATACCTGATAGCTCCTGGTAAAACGAGCATGATCAAACGTACCAAGTTACGGGTAAATGTTTCGAGGTCTTAACTTCTAATCTCTTTATCATTATCATTATATTCAATTATCATTGTGGTTTGTGTAAAAATGTTAACTTTTATTCTCATACTGAATTCTACAAAAGGATAGATGCAACAACAGAGACCCTAA
This sequence comes from Fragum whitleyi, assembly GCA_948146395.1. Classification (NCBI taxonomy): domain Eukaryota; kingdom Metazoa; phylum Mollusca; class Bivalvia; order Cardiida; family Cardiidae; genus Fragum; species Fragum whitleyi. Next base: position 36,066,220 of record OX411549.1, read on the forward strand.
TTTTGTTTCTCATTGACTATTACCTTTTTCTTGTTTTCAATATTGGTTCATAATTGCTTTTATTTTTGAAGCTTTGCGTATGAATGGGACGTATTGTAATAAAATTCGTTTATCCAATTCTAAAGCTTGCAGATGAAAGTATTTATAATCAATCTTTCATGCGTAAGTTGTCGTTGTCGTAGCAGTGTTACTTAATAGAAAAATTCGATACATTTAAATTTCGTTTCTTTACTAAAGACTTATTCACTGTTTGAAAAAAAGTTTCACACTTTGCGTTTACCTAACAGGAAATACTCCCATTTTTATTGTTTGTCATTTTGCAGCTTTTTAGATGATTGTAAATGTTATTGTGTTGACCGAAAATACTGGAATTTTCAAAAACGTTTCGCCTGAAGAATGGAACAACGGAGTTTTTACTGAGACAACTTTTTTTTATTTAGATGCGTATAATGAAACATTTCTAGTTAATCTTTATTGTTTGCCTCCCTAAAACAAGTAGTTAAGCAATCGTTTTTTAGCCATGATCAAAAAAGAGTTAGTTCCTACGAGAGACACCACTATTTAATACCACTATATTCTGCGACATCCGTACGATTATCATAGAGCTAAATCAAACTACAAAATGATGGGGCATCCAATCTTTCCGGTATATTTTTTTCACTATATTACTATATTACTTGGAAATTGGCGTGTTTAAAGCATAATAATCGGGAAACCCTCTTCTGGAGTAACAAGAACGTCATAGTCACAATATACGCCGCTACTCTGCTGATGTTTCACAAAAATGCTTGTAGACACCACTTATTTTGACAGAACCAAATTCAAAAAAATTGCAGACTACATATTTAATGTGTCAGGTTCTAACTGTCCGTTATGATTGATTGATTGGATGGGGATTTCAAGCCTCTTTAATCTGCAATTAATAATAATAATAAACAAGATGATGAATAAACTAAGAGCATTCTGTGAAATTTTCATCCAAATCGGTCCATAAATGAGGGAGAAGTTGCGTTCACAATTTTTTCACATGAAGTCCATGACACGGCTGAACTTCACCAAACCGTGACTTTAAGGGCAAGGTCGGGTGACTAGGAACATTCTGTTTCATCCAAATCCAACCAGAAACTTGGGTAGAGTTGTGCTCACATGAAGAGAGGATGTACGTACGTACAGACGGACGGATGTGCGGACGGATGGACAGACGAAGATGAACACGCCAATATTCGACCTCCTCCAGCGGCTTATAAATATGAAATTCGAGAAAATATTATGCCTGCGAAGTACCTTTCTTGAAAGTGGCCCCTGAAGGCAAAACACGTGGGGTTGGTAAACTCGTTCAGATATTTGATAAAAATAAAGGCTGTAGTTAACTTGTGATAATCTTCAATGATATTTAAAGGATTGTGCACGTGCGTATGTTTGCAAAAATGAATTTATGTCTAAGCAAGTTTAAAGAAAATGGACACAAGCAGAAAGAGAAGATAAATGTATGCCTATAGACCAGCAATTTAGAATGAGGGATCAAAGGTAAATTTTGTCTATACAGGTATATAGACAAAATTGACCTTTGATCACTTACTTAAACTTGTGGATCTATACCTTCATCGATCCTTGCTGCGTCTACCATCAAGTGAAATTGTCGCGCGATTTGGACATGAGGTTCTCTTTTTTTTTAGAGAAGTAACAAAAAAGAATATCTACTGGATCGGGTTTTTAATACAGATAAATAATCTGTAGATGTCGCGCGTTTCTAATGATGGTTTAAATTTGAACTATTGGGTTGAAGTGTGTATTAAGGTCGTTCAGAAAGAGAAAGTAGGCATCTAAAAGAAGCTATAACATAATTCTACGAAAAACAGGTCGCGACATTACCAAATAAGCAGATCACGTGATTGGATTGTGCCTTTGCCACAATTCTACGAAAAAAAGGTCGCCTCATTACCAAATAAGCAGATCACGTGATTGGCTAGTGCTTTTGTCAAAAGCTGACTGACTTTATTGGACTTGACTTATCACATGATTTCCAAATATAGTAATGCAATCATGTGATACTAGTAAATTCGTACGCAACTTTCAATAAATATCGTTTAAAACGTACATTAGCGTGTTAATAATTTACATGAAGTGATAGTTATGTAATTGTACAACATTATTACTTCTTGATGAAATAAAATGCATGTCTATTTCAAGTTGAGATATACAAAATAGGCCGAAGTGTATTCACATCCTGTTCACGTGATATGTGTTATCAAAAAACCCGAAATGAAATTATCTCGTGTTCATTTTGCGGTTTTGTTAAATCTAAGTTGGAATTGCTCCGCATTCCAACTTAAAAAGGATAAACCTCGGTTCAGCCCTTACATGAACATATCGGCATGTAACACTGAACATACTTCATGAAATACAATTAAATGAGACTTTTTTGAAAAATCCCTGCCTTCTGGTTTCAGAGAAAAAAATTCTATTGAAAAAAAGGGTGGGTTCATTCAGAGCCCAAATATGACGCCAGGATGATGACATGAAACATTGGTAGGCATAGGCGTATCTAGGACTTTGAATTTTATACGCACCTAAAAAAAATACACCCGGCACTTAATTTAAGCATTGTACATAGAACTCGCCGTGAATTATATGAATTTTACACGTGTGTTGGAGTGTAATATCTCTCATGGACTTAAAAAACATTAATGTGAAGCGGTAATACCATCGGTCAAGGTGAAATGCTACAATGTCCCTGTCTGTCTAGTAATGGAGTACGCTTCATACACCAGGAATCATTACACCAACAACAATGTAAACAAGAGCTATGTCGGACATGGCCATCCCCAGCCTTCAAAGCTTGATAGTAAAATGAAGCCTAATAGATTAAGGATTCTTTTGTACATTAAGAGATTGACCCCTTACAAAATCTAAGTCTTTAAAATAACAAAGGGCCACCCCTCCAAAATTATGCAAGGAAGAGTTGTAGTTCTTGTGAACTGCACTTCTCCTCCATGAGATCAATACCCAAAAAGTTTCAAGTTGATAGCTATAATACTTTAGGAGATATGCTCCGGACAAAATCCAAGTATTTAAAATAACAAAGGGTAATAACACCAAAATTATGCAAGGGAGAATTGTAGTTCTTAGGCACTGCACTTCTCCTCCATGAGATCCACCCACCCATAAAATCTCAAGTTGATAGCTATAATACTTTAGAAGATATGCTCCGGACAAAATCTAAGTATTAAAAATAACAAAGGACAATAACACCAAAATTATGCAAGCGAGAGTTGTAGTTCTTGTGCACTGCACTTCTCCTCCATGATATCTATCCACCCATAAAGTTTCAAGTTGATAGCTATTATACTTTAGGAGATATGCTCCGGACAAGTTAAGTGACGGTACCTCGGATCCACGGAATGACGGAATGACGGACGGAGACTATTACTATTTCCCATCGCCGAAAACGGCGGGGGATAACAAGCTGGAATTGGTGAAGCAACATGCGGCCAAATTGCAGTGTGAACGGTGCCTATGACATTACTTGTAGTGTCACAGCGGCGGATCCACGGTTTTCTATAAAGGGAGTTCGGTGTCAGCCAGCCCGATTAGCTCAGTTGGTAGAGCACCGGACTTCAAAACCATTGGAGTTCGGCTGCGTGGGTTAGATTCCCGGGCTGGTACACTAATAAAAACTAATTGTCTTTCGGATGAGACGTTAAACCGAGGCCCCGTGAGACGCCGCTTTACACCGAGCACGTTAAAGAACCATGGCGGATCTCAGCAGTAGTTTCGTCATGTATCCTTGCACTATCCCCCGTAACAACTAACCGTCTTCTGGGGGCGTTGCAACACTTACAACATTCGAGTGATTAGTCCCATAGTATCCCTATCTATATAGATAGGGATACTATAGGACTTATTGCTCAAACTCCGTTTACAACAGGTATCTTTTATTTGTATAATTTCAAGTTCCTGTGGTTCGAACACTGCAAAAAGGGGATAGTTTTCCTTTTATTACAAAATTTTTATTAAACTTGTCCACTGGATCAAAATAATTTGGATACAGAGAGGGTTCGTTTGAACCCCCGAACCCCCTCTTGATCCACCACTGTGTCACCAAATTAATTTACGAACAAGGATGGAATATCCTCCATACCTGTTCAACACATTTGTTACTGCGACATTTGTAACTGCGACATTTGTAACTGCGACATTTGTAACTGCGTTGCAAAAAGAAAACATGAAACAAATAAAGATGACAATAATAATGATAGTTATAATAATAAAACTTGGTAATTAAACGATAATAAAAAGAAGTGAATAAATGAATGGAAATAAAAATGGGAGAATGTGAATAACTTGGAGTACACAAAAATTTCTAATAAAATTGTGCTTTTGAACTACCAACTGCTTAAATGACATGTACCTCCCTTGTTTTAATTTGGAGTAAGTTTGAAATGCTCATGCCAATCAATTTCAATAAAACTTTGCCAGAATGTTTCCTTGGCGACTCTTTCCAATAATTGGAATGTTCCTTGGGTGACCCTCTTACAAAATTGTGTGCGAAATTTTGATTGGTCCAATAATAAGTGCGTGTCAGGGCATGGTATTTTTCTACTTTAAACGACATTTCTTCCTAAATCTCTCGACTAATTTCAATGGCAGTTTGTAAAAATGTTCCGTCGGTGATCTTCTTCCAAAATTGTTCACGATGTTATGGTATGCCTATATATATGGGCATGGTAGGGTATTGCATACTTTAACTTTGAAATCTTTGAACATCTCCACTTGGCTGATTTCAATGAAACTTTTCCCGGATTATTTCCTTCGTGACCTGTTCTAAAAGTTGTTTGACCCATAGATGCGGGCGTGGCTTTTTTCACTTTGAATTCTATAACATCTCCTCCTCAACCATAACCACTGGTCTAATAAAATTCAGGTGAGCGTTTTAGAGATATTGTGGTCCTCTTGCTTCATAGAAATTCTTCCTTGAATTATACCCCGCTTTGCATGCAAGTGCACGTGCAAAGCAGGGTATAATTAGCAAACAGTTCACACCGTTTTGCCATCCTTAACACAGGGCCCGTTTTTACGTTAATTGGCAACAACATAATTATACAAATAAGGGTTAAAGCCTAGTTCCTTTTCACCCGTAGCAAATAAAATTACTAGTACACTTGTACGTAATAATATAGTACGTAAACGAAATCTATTTTTGTTTTTATGCCCCCGATAGGGAGGCATCATAAATTTGACTTGTCCGTCCGTCCGTCTGTCCGTCCGTCCGTCCGTCATTCCGTCCAAAAACTTTAACATTGGCCATAACTTCCTTATTACTATCAAAGCGGTGTCGGGGGCATTGTCATCTTACAGTGACAGCTCTTGTTTATTATATAAAATACCCCCTTTGTATTTTTCCAGGTATCTCAAAATTGTTTTCAAAAACACCCGACTGGGAAGTAAAAGTCGCTATTTCGGCGACCGACAAGTTGTACTTACGACATTTTGGTCGCGAACCTATGAAATATGGCAATAGGGTAGGGCACATCCTTTATCTTTATACACCAAGAACGTAAGTAATCCATTTATCAAGGCATATTTCAAAATAGCTTATCAAACTACGACAAGACTTTTTACAAAATTTAACTGGTATGAAGCCCATTTTTTAGCCTTTGAGTGTAACTTTCCTCTTTTTTTGTGTGTGTTTCTGCGTGATTTGCACTTATTGAGGAGCATGCCGAGCGTTCAGCCAGTGTGCGTTTTTTAGAGCGAAATGAAAAATGCCGCAAAATAAAATTTTAAAGCCGTCAAAGTTCGAAGATTTTTAATAATTTAAGGACCTATCGATGTCCACTTAACCCTTGTCATGTTGACCCCGGAATATTCCTGATTTGACAGGAGGTATGGGAAAAATCGGTCTGCACATATGTGGATTTAGTGATACTCGTCTCTTTCACCTATCGAGGATAGATCGAATATCATATGTTTAGAGATAAATATTGACCCACAATAAGTGCATCCAGTACTGTAAATAAACTCAAGAATAATTTACCAAAGGTTGATTCCGCGTGACAATGCCTAATAATAATTCCAAGGCGAGAAATTTACAAAAAAAGAACTTGTATGATAGAAAACTTCATAAAAACGAGAACGGGAATTGTGAATAGATGTACTTTTATCAAAATGTAAATATCATTTTTGACTACATGTCACCTTCCATATGGAAAATGCTGACGACAGTAGAAAAGGTGATCTTTCACAATGTTGACCCAGGTTTCCTAATGAAAATCATTAGGAAACCTTGGTTAACACTGTAAGAGTTCATGAATTCCAAAACGTTGCGGAACTATAACGGTTCATCAACTACCTTAACTAGCGGAATTCTATAAGACCGGTCCAAATTGAAAGAGAATGCAGACGACAATGAAAAAACGGTAGCAGTTTTGATTTACAGAATATTTATTTATTTATTTATTTTTCTTTTTTTTTTTTCATTTCGGATTAAATATTTTTTCTAATATGACATAATGCGCAAAACTGAAAAAGGGGTCATAGTATAACACCCCCTACAGATTGTTTGAGGATCAAAACTGGATATTTCCTAGTTTAGACGGTCAAAACCCTGCCCTGTGTTCAGGATATAAAAGCGTTTCGCTAGCGCTATGAGATGATACCCCGCATACGTGCAAAGCGAGGTGTCATTTCGAAAGCGCTTCGCTAACGTTTTCATCCTGAACGCAGGGATGGTCACATTGTCAAAAACGAACAAGCTGAAAAACACGCAGAGCATTGAACTATTCTCAAAGCCTGAGTTGAGACTTGATGTCAAAACTTCCTCTATCAATAAAGCGGATAGTGAAGACTCTGAACAGATGACAGGTGCACAGGCTAATCCGAGTCCCAAACGTTAAGCATATTTGTTGAATTGGTGGAAATGTCACATTCGTACTAAAACTATAAAGCACCATTGGAAACGCTTCTCCAAAGGAATCTATCTAAAAATTTCAGACCGACTTTTACTTTAATAGTAAGTGATGATGACAGGGAGGGTGTTTACAAATGTTTAGACAAACGTGACCCGTCACGCGAAAAGGGACCATCTAGGTAGTGCGTAAAGTGTTGATAGTAGTCAGACTACGCAGATTGCACAGGCGGACTAGGGTTGAATATTTTCTCACTTGGCTCATTTTCTGATTCTGGAATGATAAAAGTAACCTTCCCGTGAATGATTTTTTTTGTTCTGTTTGAACTGTACTGGAACCAATTTCTTTTTCAAATATTTATAGAGGGAAAGATAATATGTGGTAAAGCCAGCCTAAAATCTTTATTTCACATCGAAACTCTTATGTTGTGGGTACTCATTTGAATCGTCTTGACAAGACGATTTAAATGAGTACCCACAACATAGATCTTGTGCAAGCAATGTCTACTTTGAAATCCATAATACCCCCATAGTTCCCAGATGGTCCCTTTTGAGTGGAGTGTCGCAAGTGATTCAAGAAAAACAGTAGTTCATCTTGATAAATTAGTAATCAATCGAACATAAAAATGCATAAAACTCGGGGAAATCACCACATATTTTTCCTCTGTTTATTTCAATTTTTACATATTGCGAAATTAATATATTTCGGGCGGGCCATTCGACGTAATTTAAGTAAGCCGGTCCTTAATGATAACATTCACTTTTGAAATACTGCAGTTAAGATAAAACAGGAACTATGGACAGCAAAGGTAAATTAGAATTTATTCTTATCTCATATTTTATTATTTTTTTATTTTCATTCATTTGTTTATTTTTCTTATTTAAGTTTTATCATCTTTATTGGATTTATGCTAAGGCAAGATATAGAAACTTTTCCTGAAAATTAAGGAATACATGCTATTATCACTAAAAAGATGGGAGATTGTAATTGTGACTGTCACACAAAGAAGGACAAAGTTGGAACTTCGTCAAATACATTTTATGAATAGGTCGGTTCTAGTAGAGGCCATCCGGGGCTGGCTTTTCAAAATTTCTTATACGGGAATGTAGAATAATCTTTCTAAATTCAGAAAATCTGTCAAATGCGCAATGTGTCGACCCTAGTCTGGGGCCCATTTTACTAAACCTTTTTACGAAAAAATTAATCGTAAGTCAAAATCACAAATCGTACCTGGTGATTTCATTCATTGTTGGATTCTGCCTTTCAACATCTCATAAGAATCGTCTTTAGAAGAAGATTTTAATGAGATGGTGCATGGCAGAATTCCATATTTAGTTACTACTGTAGAAATAATTTTAATTTTTGACTTAGGCAAAAAAATGATCGTAAGTTGTTTAATACAAAAGGCTCCAGGGTCGACAATTTATACACTTCGTAGATGGTCCATTTTCGCTTGACGGGTCACAACTGTAGATTATCATGCGTATTGTATGAATTCCTTGAACAACAAATTAAAGAGGGGGTTGGTCCGCGCAGGCCAGTATGGACTGATAATTAAAAACGAAATACATAGTACGGTAGAATGACATCTCATAGCTCAGAGAACATACAAGATGATTGCGAAATATTTCGATCTTTGTCAGCCCACGCAGTTCCAAGACAGCACGTTTTCGTCTGACCGGTTACAATCGATGAAAAATTTGAGAACGGCTTTCTTTGGATTATTGAAACTTTATCGCTATTATAGAAAAGAAGAGGGTATTTATGATGTCATGGGAATATGAAAATAAAAATCTAACCATACTGCATGAATACAGAAAGCGAGTTCATACATGATTTTGATTTTGTTTTTGTTTTTAGTTTCACGCCTCTATGAAAACAACACATACAATTTTCATATCTTATAATAATATCATGAATAAAAAAATAACAAAAATGATTTATCAATTAACAAACAAATTTCTAATTAGGCTTTGTGCAGAAGCTTACAAAAAGACTCAGACCAAAAAATGTTTTCATTGAGAAATGAGAAAAACTTTTCAGCCAATCAGACTGCATGAATCTTGATGGACACAACTATTTTTTTACAATATTCATTTGCAGATGTTGTTTTTTTTTAGTTTTATGATTTTAATGTTTATCACCCTTTTCATAGGATCACTTATTCTATGAGCTTTTTTCAAAGGGGAAAAATCAAACAAAAAATCCAATGTTTAAAGTAATCTGAATAATTCTTTCTTGTTGAGATGGAGACTGGGTAAATTATCAGCCATGACAAATTGAGGGGTTTAGTGAAACACTATTGTAAGTGCATGAAAATATACACTTACAAAAGTACATGTGTATTGCAATGATACCCCAACAAGAATATATAATGGGGCCTACTTATTTCTCGCCCGCTTTCGGGTCGGGTGTAGACTGGTCTCACTGTCGCATATCAGAATAGCTTATTCTAGGCTATTCTGATAGTCGATATGTGGACCAGTCTATAGCTGGTATCCCGCTTTCTGACAGATATTCTGATTGTGCGGGCAACAGTACCCGCCCCGGGTCAGAAATGAGTTGGCCCATTGATACAGGTCTGTCTTTATTGTTAGAAATGCTGGTACCCCAACCCGTTTCTGAAGAAGAAAATCAATCGGACCCAAAACAAATCTCATTTATCGCCGTATGGTGGCAAAACCATCGTGTTTGCAGCTTATTGAAGCCGTCGTGACTTTATTTGTGTGTCCATAGGAAAAATACACTTAACCCTTTCCTGTTTAATCCCTGCTTTTTACGTTCCTGTCATTTTATGATTGAGAAAACATTGTGAAAAAAGAAGAAATTGCTTCTGATAAGCAATTTCTTCTTTTTACACACTATTTTCTACCCTACTGAATGGTTATTTTTCAAATTCAATCCACTTTAACATTCGTCTGCAAAACCTTTGAATTTGGACAGGTCCAAAATTTTGTAAAACAGAAAAGGGTTAAATAAATGTCTAGACGTTCAAAATGTGCATGCATTCGAGTGGTCGTAGCCAGGAAAGTCTGTACATCACGATTTCTAGACTATTTTTGCGCGACGAGTCTCTAATGATTATCCTTTATTTTTGGTTTATTTATTGAATGGAGTTTTACGCCGCTTTCAACATTTTTTCAGTTTTTTCGCGGCGGCTGGACCACCTATGGAATGCATTCCTGGTATATCCCTTACTAGTACTACCATCACATCATTTCCTAGCCTCCAGCTGCTATTTCACATAGGTCTACAATTATCAACCCATTGGTGAGAGACAAATAGTCGGAAAGAATAAGTGCCGCCGCCGGGGAGCGTACCCGGGACCTTTAGATTGACAATCCGACGCGCTACCAACTCCGCTATCCTTTATTTTTGGACTTGCTTAAAGTTAAATTCTTTCTAAAATTCGCCGTCAATAGATGCATACCGCTTTATCCCAAAGTATTCGGACAGGTCAGAGCAAATATTGTAGACTCCGATCAAAGTCCTCCTACAGTTAACAACATCGTGAAATTGACAACGATTTTAAAATACTTTTGGAATGATATTGAATGAGCGAGAGGAGCGAGTGTTGAGTTAAATTTAAGGGAAGTAATCCAAAATCGCTAATTTTGTTCAGGATGAACAAAATAAGCGTAACGTGTTACATCCCTTGAATCCCTATAAATAACTTCCTATTTCGTTAAGTCAAGAACCAGTCAGAAACTTAGAACTTTAATTATGTTGATGAAATTGCATTTTGGTTCTTGCTTCAATTATTTTGAAAGGTAGTTGTTGATGTTTTATTTTTTTAGTCATTTTAAGCGTTTTTGAATGGTTTGAGTGAATGTTTGGAATGAACGAATGGAGCGCTGAGTGAGCGTTTAAGAGTGGTTTTGATTGAGATGAATGTCAATTTCACGATCTAACTAACTTTAAGAGAGCAGTTTTATAATTTTTTACAACGTTGCATTGCGCCAAGCCCAGTTTGGTCGCATTAACATGTTTCGTTTTCATTTTCAAAAGAATTGTAGAACAAAATTTATTTGTCTTTTGTGTGTCCGAAATTTTAAGGTAATTGCGGTAATCGCAAATCTAAGTTGGTAAGCAGCTGGACATTCAAAATGGATCTCATGGTAAAAATGGCCTGAAAAATACCATGAATCCATAATGCATTATAATGCATTAATTACTGTCCAAATCGGGATTTCACTCAAAAAATAATATATATATGTGACCACTGTCGATAAAAAATTCATATTTCTTAATTTAAAACAGCGTTTACAAAAAAAAACGAAAAGTAAACAAATGGTTTATCTTATACTGACGTATGCTTGTAAACAACGTTCATCTCTAATTCGTGAATATTTTGTAACTTGAAAACAAAACAAATATTTCAATATTTCAGCCCCGAGGAATTTTGTATTGTAAACTTGCTGGAGGCAATCGTAATATGCAAATTATAAAGCGATGATTTTGTTTAAACAATTCTCAAGGCCAAGGTCGGCATAAATTCATCTTTTTGCACGACGCTGTCAAATACATGACTTTGTATTGCGTATGCACGCCCAGAAAATTTACTCTGAATAGTCGGCAGCGAGCTACAAAAACAGTCGTTTTTTTCTGGTTTTAAGATTGAAACATTTTCAAACAAAAGTTACACAAATCCTATATTGTTGGTACTCATTTGAATCGTCTTGTCGATCCAAATGAGTACCCATAATATAGGGGTTTTATTGAGAAATAAAGAGTTTAGATCGATTTTCACCCTCCGATCTGTACATGAGATTTGTATCGGATTGTGGTGAAATGTCAATTTTGTCTATACTTGCAAAGACCAACTTGACCTTTGATCACTTACTTATTTTGCGAAAGTGTAGGTGATTTATCATAGTGGGCGAAAAAGAAAAAAATAACGCATATATTTAGACGCGGCGGCTTGTTTGTCTAACACATGCTTAGCTATTTGAGGCGAAAGACTTCAAGGGCCAATATTTTAATTTTAGATGTGTGCATCAATATTCGTGCGTTCTGATTGGCGGAAAAGTTGGTTCTATTCCCCTATGAAAAGAAATTTGAGTACGCAAGTGTTTCGTAAGCTTAAAAAAGAAATCCAGTACGAATTATATTGCTTTACTGACAAATCTTCACATTTTTGCCTATGATATTAAATTATCCGAATAGGAGAATATTTGTTGATTTTATGGAGGTATGAAACTAAAAACCTCATGACACTTATATATGAATTTGTAGTTCGGTAATTCGAAACGTCAAATTTGGCATCTCAGATCTCGTATAATCTACACAATCAAAAAGTTGTTCATCCCACGAAGGTAAAGTCGGACTCCTTTTGAGAAAAAAAAAAAAAAAAAAAAACATCTAAAGGGCCACAGATTGAAACCCCTCTAACCTTTTGTCGAAAAGTTTCAATGTCCTTAAATATTACATGATTTTATGTTAAGGGTGCAACACTTTTTTTTATCATGTATAGGCCCAACATGGTCAATAACCGAAAGAAGCAACTCACATGCATGTACTTTCCGGGGAGTTAAAGTTTTAGATTGAATTGTCGGATAAGGGTCACCCTTAATGAATTTCGCAATCATTTTAAATTGAATTGTATCAATTTAATAGGCGAAAGTCAACAGACTTTTCTGTAATTCAATGAAGTTATCTACAATACTTTTTGGCAGGCCGTTCTTACACAAGAAACTGTATCAGTTGTGACAAAGCCTACATACCACAAGCCGCGCGTAAAATGATAATTTTCGTAATAATGATGATGATAATGATGATGATAAGACAATAAATGATGATGATGATGATGATGATGATAATAATAATAATAAAAATAATAAAAATAATAATAATATTATTATTATTATTATTATTATTATTATTATTATTATTATTATTATTATTATTATTATTATCATTATTATTATTATTATTATTATAATAATTATAAAAATAATTATAATATTAATAATAATAATAATAATGTAGTCTCCAAGCATGGAATAGAATCGACGTAATATTTCATCAATACTTCTCCGACCTTCGAACTTTTATTTACTAGTCCGATGAAAAGAATACTTAGTTTCGGAAGTTGGTGACTATTACATTCGGCATTTAGGGCTTAAAGGACCGTAAGTGAATAGAATATAATATACACTTAAGATATAAAAGTAATGTATCGTCGATTTATATTGCGATTTCCCGACATTTAATTAAACAATCTTTTCATATCCGCGCACTTTAAATAGCACTTGAATCATAAACTATCCGCAAGGCAAAAGGGGCCCACACGGGAGCTGCCTAAAGAGTAAAAACCAAAAAAAAGGGGGTAGCATCCGTAATAAGTCAGCCTGAGATAGTCCCGTTTAGTTTAATGAGGTAGAATGGCCATTCTAGTTAAAAGATTTTCTTTAATGTTTTTCGGTGGTTTATCGAGAAATAACGGTAGATTATCAATTGATAATCTCACCGCAAAAGCAGTGAAATTATCAAAATTTTATACCCTGCTTTTGTGCATTTCACCCTCTGATTTCATCTGACGTCATCTATGCGGGGCGAAACAAGTGACGTCACAATGAACGTAGCGTAGCAATCACGTGCAAGATGACGCGCTAAACGAAAATATGTCCTAGAAATTTCACATTTTGTCTCATTTTTGCATTAAAGAAATAGAATAATCGTTTGTTTTTCGAGTAAGATCGATTGACATTTCATTTCGTGAACGACAAAAGCTATATTTTCACTCGTGGCTTTGCCACTCGTGAAAATATAGCTTTTGTTGTTCACTCAATAAAATATAAATCGACCTTACACTGAAACAAACGATTATCCTCTATTTGTTTATCTCGTAATTAGTCTAATAGTCCATACTTGAACATATTAATTAAAGATAGTTGTATCATTGAAATAAACTTTCGTATACCTTTGAAAGTTCATTTATAACAAGGGTCTGAGTAGATAAGATTCAGTCGCAAAACTTTATTTCTCAAAATAAAATTTAAAAAAAAAAATTCAAATGAAAATGATTACCCACAATTTATGGCCTGTGAAAGTGTCAATATGTAGGCCTATATTTAAATCCTAAATTCAAAATATCCATTCCATATTTGCAGTTTTGAATATAGACCGAATAGTTTTTAAGACAACATTTAACAAGGGCGCAACTACCATTGCGCATATTACGCAAGTGCGTAATAGAAATAAATCCTCGTTTGAAAAAATGTCGTGGATGAATGATCATAACATCGAAAATACAGCTTATTCAAGCTGTAGTTGCGATTTTTTATTATTCACCAACGCTCGCATCATAAAAAAAGTGGAGCGGACGGAGGGCATTCATCTTTTGTCGCAGTCCACAAATCGCCTTTATCATGTATATTCTTCGGTGGGCACCTCCAATTCCTTGCTACGCCTATGATAAAACAGTGGCTAGGAAGTGGATTTGCGGTTAAAGTCTGTCCAAGAGAGAACTTTACCTATATTAAGAAAATATTACGATTTTTTAAAATCAAAAGACAAACAAATGTCATTTTGACGTAGATTTATGATCATAAACAACGCGGTAGACAAGGTGCAGCTATTAGTAAACAATTAGCCAACATCCGTGATAACATCCTGATATTAAGTACTTCATCATTTAGTGATCCGTCATGCAAAATGGGCCTATCGGAACATCATGCGGACTTCACCGTGAGCTGGAAAGTACCTCGGACATAAGTGTAGTAATTTTGCGTCATTTTTAGGCAATCCAGTAGAAAAGCTGAGATTTCCAAATTAACAACGGAGCCTGCTAATTAGACTGGTCCTACTGTCGACTTCAGAAATATATAGGCTATGTTGATAGTTGAAAGTAATGCCAGTCTACGTAGCCTGCGTAACCAGTCAGCACAATCTTTTAACGGTGGACTCTTTTCGCTTTTTCTTAACTGTCGGAATAGCCAGAGACATAGAATGATATACATGTATTCTATTTCTCTGGAATGGCTAACTTTCATAAAAGTGTCCAATTTGATCACAAGTCGTCGGCATGATTATCTACGACATACCTGTTGACTCGGCTAACCCCTTGTTACAAATTTGACAAAAGCCATTACGACACGCATAATTTATCGATTTGTCGCCCCTTAATATAAGAAGAACACGAATTGGGATAAGCCTCCAGTGGCTCTGATAGAACGTTGTTGTTTTCTAGAAAGTGAAAAACGACAGCAATTCATGGTTAAGCAAATATGTTACTGATATATGATAAAAAAAAAAAAAAACAGAGATTCATCTAACGCTTGTTTCTTAATCCAGCTAATCCACCACCAGCATACAATGCACAAGGCTATCCGCCACAACAAGGCTATCCGCCACAAGGTTATGCGCCACAACAAGGTTACGCGCCACCACCACAAGGCTATGCTCAACCGCAACAAGGGTATCCGATGGGACAACCAGCAAGTGTGGTAAATTATTTCATTGAACATTTCCAACAAATTCTCGTGTGTGAGATGCATTCAGTGAGCAGCGTCGATACTCAGTGAATTAAAATGCCCAAGGTTATAAAACTTTTTTCAGGCTCAGGCTCAATTTTTCCAAATTTTAGATTAAATAAATGTATGAAAATAAAAGATAATATTGATAAGTTGTTATTTATAACAACTAATTAATATCATCTTTTATGTTAATACATCTTAATAAGTAATTAAACAGAATTACGGCTTTAATTTCAGATTGAAATTTAAGAAAATGTTGAAATAAGCCTGAGAAAAGTTTTATAACCTCGGGTCCAAAACTTTGTCAGAGCTACAGATAATTACTTTGTGAAATTGACAAGGTGTATGATTTTAGAATATTTCTGGAATGAAATTAAACGAGTGCGCTATGTGAGTTTTGAGTGAAATTAAAGGGACATAATCCAACATCGCTCGTTTTGTTCAGGATGAACAGAATTATTACTATTTTTAACCTCCCTTTTAAAAAAATACATGCAATTTCTATTAATAGCTTCCTATTTCTACAGGAACCAATTAGACGCTTATAATTTCAATAATGTCAGTTAAACGCGATTTTTTCTATATTTATTTTGAATGTATTTGTTGATCTTAACTTTTTGTGTGTGTGATTTTGGAACGTTTTTGAATGGTTCATGTGAGTGTTTGGACTGCATATATGAAACGCTGAGTGAGCGATTTAGAATGGTTTCGACTGAGATCAATGTCAATTTCACGATGTTCCGAACTGTATTTTTTAAGCGTTAGTTGAAAACACTGACCATACTTGGCGAATGATCAAACTGAACAGGGTTTTCACGTTACGCTGATGTAAAATTGCTAGACATGTGGTCCAGAATTGCTCAATTTATGTTTTTGTTAGTCCCCCACCGGTAACCGGTTGGGGGACTTTAGGTTTGCTCGATCCCGTCTGTCCGTCCGTCCGTCTGTCTGTCTGTCCGTCACACTTTTGTCCGGGCTATATCTTCTAAACCATATGTGCTAGCAACTTCAAACTTGGTACACTTATACATCTCATTGAGGTGAAGTGTCATCTTTAAGAACCGTTACTCTGCCAGGCCCACTTTTTGAGTTATTGCCCTTTGTTGTTTTTACCCTTACATTCTTGTCCGGAACATATCTCCTAAACTATGTGTGCTAGCAACTTCAAACTTTGTACACTTATATATCTCATTTAGGAAAAGTGTCATGTTCAAGAACCGTCACTCTGCCACATCCACTTTTTGAGTTATTGCCCTTTGTTATTTCTACCCTTACATTCTTGTCCGGATCATATCTCCTAAAGTATAAATGCTAGCAACTTCAAGCTTGGTACACTTATAAATCTTTTTGAGGACAAGTGTCGTGTCAAAACTGTTATTCTGCCACGCCCACTTTTTGAGTTATTGCCCTTTGTTGTTTTTACCCTCACATTTTTGTCCGGATCATATCTCCTGAACCATAAGTACTAGCAACTTCAAAATTTGTACACTGATAGATCTTATCGAGGACAAGTGTCATGTACAAAAACTGTTACTCTGCCATCTCCACTTTTTGAGTTATTGCCCTTTGTCGTTTTTAGTCTTACATTCTTGTCCGGATCATATCTCCTAAACCATAAGTGCTAGCAACTTTAAACTTTGTACCCGTATAGATCTCATTGAGGACAAGTGTCATGTACAAGAACTGTTACTCTGCCACACCCACTTTTTGAGTTATTGCCCTCTGTTGTTTTTACCTTTACATTTTTGTCCGGAACATATCTTCTAAACCATTAGTGCTAGAAACTTCAAACTTAGTACACTTATAGATATCATTGAGGACAAGTGTCATGTACAAGAACTGTCACTCTGCCATATCCACTTTTTGAGTTATTGCCCTTTGTTGTTTCTATCCTTACATTTTTGTCCCGTACTTTTCTCCTTAACCATAGGCCCTAGTAACTTCAAACTTTGTACACGTATAGATCTCATTGAGAAGAAGTGTAATACACAAGAACTGTTACTCTGCCACATCCACTTTTTTTTAGGTATTGTCCGTTGTTGTTTTGTATCCTGACATTTTTATCCGGACCATATCTCCTGAGCCATCAGTGCTAGCAACTTCAAACTTGGTACACTTATAGATCTCATTGAGGACAAGTGGCATGTACAAGAATCATTCTTCTCCGCCCACTTTTGGAGTTTTTGCCATTGGTTGTTTTTACTCTTATATTTTCGTTTTGGACATTCTGTTCAAAACCTAATGTGCTAGCAATTTCAAATTTTGTATACAGTTATAGATCTAGTAAGTAGGAGATATATTATAAGAAAGGATTTTTTGTTATCCAGTGGGGGACTCCTGTATTGCATCGCAATACGACATGCACTTGTTTCGCTTGATTTTGTTTATTTATTTCTTCTGTTCAACAACTTTCATTTGCATTTGTAGATTAAATTTATCTTAAGCTCGATATCATTAAAGCGTCTTTGCCACTTGCTGTACTTATAAATGGAGCGATCAGTAGGTTACCGATTGTTTGATTGATTTAATGGAGTTTTACGCCGCTTTCAATTTTTCAGTTATAGCGCGGCGGATGGAGCATCTAACAATGGATTCCTGGTATTTATCTCACCGGTACAATCATCATATCGATTCATAGCCTCCAGCTGCTATCTCTATTAGGTCTTTGGTTATCAAACCAATGGTGAGAGACAAATGGTTGGAATGAATGAGTGCCGCCGTCGGGGATCGAACCCGGGACCTCAAGTAGGATACCGAGGCCGAATAAAATAAGTAAAAAGAAGAAATGCAATGAGACGGGGACGGGGAAATGTATAGACCAATCAGGTACCGCGCGATATGATTCAAAGGCAAAATGCTGGATGTAAACAGTCAGCAAAAACGAATTTGAGGCATTTATAATTGGGGAATCAGAAGTGATAGCTGCCAGTGTTAAAAGTATAATAGAATACTAGAACCCGTCAGTCAATTCTAGCGACTCTTGTGATCTCTGAACAGTCAATATTGCCCAAGCAACCGCTTCTATTAAGCAACAGATTTTATTAAGCCACCATTATAAAAGTAATTTCAAAGAATCAAAATCTATTAAATAGTGGGCGTTTTGTAACGAACAGATATTTATTATTAAATCTTATGCTGTTGAAACCCATAAAAAAACGCCCTAATTTGACGATTCCAATGGGTTTTAACATCATAGAATTCAGTTAGATTTAACGGACAGACTATATATGCTATCAAAAATGCCCGTTTCATTTGTCATGAAATTATGTTTTAAGCAACCATTTCCATGAGCGACCGCTTTTTTGCAGTCCCGAAAGTGGTCGCTTAACACAAGGTTTACTGTATGTATGTTTTTGTCAGATTGTGAATCTTTTTTCGAGGATAGACGGCTAAAACATCGTGTTACGACTCATATGTCGCTCTGAAGCAATTTGTATATTCATTCATGTCTTCGTCCACATATTTCACAGACAAAAGATGTTTTATATATTGAGAAGTCAAAAAGAAGAACACCTGTAAATGAACTTTAAGCTGCCGTGCTAATCCATTTTTGTAAGATTTGATATGAATACAGCATGTTGAAACCAAGAAACGTGCAAATAGATTCGTTTATTTGTTACATCACCTTGTTTCAGGTAGTACAACAGCCATATCCAAACGCTACAGTTGTACACACAAACAGCCCTCCAGACTATTTCGTGGCCTCAATCTTAGCTTGTCTGTGCTGCTTCTGGCCAACTGGTCTCTGTGCCATATACTACGCGAGTCGGGTAAGTGATTCTCTTTAGTTTAGCTTGTCTGTGCTGCTTCTGGCCTACCGGTCTCTGTGCCATATACTACGCAAGTCGGGTAAGTGATTCCTTCTAGCTTAGTTTGTCTGTGCTGCTTCTGGCCAACTGGTCTCTGTGCCCTATACTACGCGAGTCGGGTAAGTGATTCTCTTTAGTTTAGCTTGTCTGTGCTGCTTCTGACCAACTGGTCTCTGTGCCATATACTATGCAAGTCGGGTAAGTGGTTCTCTTTAGTTTAGCTTGTCTGTGCTGCTTCTGGCCCACCGGTCTCTGTGCCATATACTACGCAAGTCGGGTAAGTGATTCCTTCTAGCTTAGCTTGTCTGTGCTGCTTCTGGCCAACTGGTCTCTGTGCCATATACTATGCAAGTCGGGTAAGTGGTTCTCTTTACTTTAGCTTGTATGTGCTGCTTCTGGCCTACCGGTCTCTGTGCCATATACTACGCAAGTCGGGAAAGTGGTTCTCTTTAGTTTAGCTTGTCTGTGCTGCTTCTGGCCTACCGGTCTCTGTGCCATATACTACGCGGGTCGGGTAAGTGATTCTCTTTAGTTTAGCTTGTCTGTGCTGCTTCTGGCCCACTGGTCTCTGTGCCATATACTACGCGAGTCGGGTAAGTGATTCTCTTTAGTTTAGCTTGTCTGTGCTGCTTCTGGCCTACCGGTCTCTGTGCCATATACTACGCGAGTCGGGTAAGTGATTCTCTTTAGTTTAGCTTACCTGGCTGCTTCTGGCCCACTGGTCTCTGTGCCATATACTACGCGAGTCGGGTAAGTGATTCTCTTTAGTTTAGCTTGTCTGTGCTGCTTCTGGCCTACTGGTCTCTGTGCCATATACTACGCGAGTCGGGTAAGTGATTCTTTTTAGTTAGTTTGTCTGTTCTTAGTTCACTTATCATATTCAACAGGGTTCGGCACTAAGGGGAGTCCGGGAGTCCGAGACTAATTATTTTCTAGATGGGACTTATTCATTTTGAAAGTCAGGAGTCCAGTGGACTCTCTTAGTCATAGGAGAACAATTCAACAAGCAAATTAACTTCAATATTTTAGCTCGTTTCACAATTAGAGAGTTTGCAGAAAACATTTCAGAAGGACTATGTGCAAAAGAAGAAATTGCTTTCAGCAAGCATTTTCTTTTTTCTCACAATGTTCTTCCAAAAATGAAAATTCGGACTCTTTAGTTTGAGTTTGGACTCCATGCTTTCTTATGGTGGGAGTCCACTGGACCACAAAAGTGTCGAACCCTGTTCAAGGATGACAAGTGTTGTTATGCCCTTTATCCCGTACATCATAACCTGAAATCTCGCGAGGCACACTCGCATAACGTTGTTGATTATCACTAAGGCACAAAAAACTGCATTCTTTCTACCGTTTCATACGTACGAAAAAAAATCAAAACCATTTAAATGGGCCTAAATAATAAAACTTTTGAATTTGTAAGGGTAGTTTTATTGCTGATCAAATTGGTGCGTAAATATGCAAAATAGTTTAGCACTGAAATATTACTTTCGTTTGGTTGTTGAAAACTTATTTTTTAACCAATCAAACGTTGGTTGTTGTTGTTTTTTGATAGACGAACTTAAAACATGGTTTTTTTTATTTCCTCATTTACAGAGCAAATCATTGTTGGCTGAAGGAAACGTAGCAGAATCGTCACGGATGGCCAATAACGCTCGAAACCTGGTTATAGCCAGTGTTATATTCGGTATCATTTGGATCATACTTGTGATCGTATTACGAGTGGTCGTATATTCAACGACAACGACTAGAACATACAGCTACTGAGATATACTGTATAAATCTGCACAATACCATCGCAAATTCTCTGAAAGAGACTATATGTATTCATACACACCAATGTTAGACTTACCTATGCAAAGTGAGCAAAATAAGCAGCGTCGATCTTTCTTCAGTGTATGTCGATAGGAGGCATATCTTAATGTGCTTAACCCTTTACTGTTTAATCCCCACTTTTTCGTGCCTGTGATTTTATCATTCCGAAAACATTGTGAAAAAAGAAGAAATTGCTTCTGACAAGCAATTTCTTCATTTTCCACACTATTTTCTACCCTACTGAATGGTTATTTTTCAAATTAAATCCACTTTAAATTTTCGTCTGCAAAACCTTTGAATTTGGACAGGTCCAAAATTTTGTAAAACAGGAAAGGGTTAATGTGAAGTACTTGCGTACCTGTAATGTCGGGCTAATGTTGTTTTGCCATTGTCTGTCTATTTGTGCCCAACTCCAAACTTAACCGAAGAATTAAACGATGCAAATTAAATTACTTTAAGCCTTTTTAAGATACTATGGCACCGTTTTGTCATGCTGAATTCAGGGCTACTCTAGTGAACTTCATTTTGCCACTATAAAATTGTAGAATGCGGCATTGAAACATCAAATAAAATTCACACATCGGGTTGGAGTATTTAAAGACAGACATTTTGTTACAATAAAATATTGAAAAAGCAAATCTAATCATGTCTTTGTATGTTCGCTTCAAGCAGCTTCTGAGATTTAGTACACAGAATCTTCAAACATTTAGCGAAATATAGACAAGTGCTACAAGCAATCGGGAACCCTTGGCGATTCTACGGAATAGACCTCGGGTATAATACGGGCGCAGCCATGAAAGCGCCTCATTTTTCACGTGGGTTTATATGACGTCACAAACATCAACGATCCCGCTAAGGATGACGTTGCATAAAATAAAATCAACATAAGAATAAAAGAGGGCATCTTATAATTTGATGACAAAACGCAGGGTATTACTGCGTTTTGTTATCAAATTATAATATACCCAAAAGATCTCCATAGACATTCGGAAAGAATTAATAAAATGTCATTTTCTTCAAGCGTATTAAATGACCGAAGTACCACCAGAAGCCGAATTACCTAAAATACGACCCAAAATTACAACACTTACGTCCGAGGTACTTTTCAGTTTACGGAAAAGTCCGAGCGATGTTTCGAATGGTGCAAACAAGATTCCTCCGGTTGTTCAGTCTTTGCGTTTCACGTACAATTAAGAGATGATGAGGATATTTATTGATTCCATGGAGGTATGAAACTAAAAAAACTTATCACACTGTAAGAATTCGCGAAGCGGATTCATACATGAGTGTGATAAGGTTTTTAGCTTCATTTCTTCATGAAATCAACAAATATTCTCTTCATTTCTCTTATAATTAAATATCAAAAAGCAAAAAAAAAAGTAACGATTTGTCGAGAAAGGAACAGATTTTTAAAGGGACCATTTTCTTCGGACGCTTACAAAAAGCTGCGTACTCAAGACTGTTTACATTTATAAATAAAACCTATTTGTTACCAAATCAGAATATCTTAACTTCGATGGACCCAACTAAAATCAGATCATAAGAAAATGACCCACACATACACACATGACACAGGCTCCAATGGCCAAATCAATACCCTTACAGTCTAGCACATTAAAAGTTGCAATCACATATCGAAATGCATATTCCTAGGCACTAATCATAGTTTTGCGCTGACTGCTCTTTATGCAATAACGCTATGTTTTCATTCAGGGTTATTCAACAGTTAACCCAAGTATTGAAATTCGAATCATTTAGTTTTATGAACTACCCTCCATCAAGGATCTATAAACGTTTGCAGGCGTTAGAAAATTCTATCCCGCTTAGTACGTAAGTACGAGGGATGACCCAGAGATTCGTACAATAGGCTTATAACTTTCGCATTTCTACCTTTTTGGTGAATACTTTGTTAAAAATGCGGTTGAATATATACTTAGGGAATATATGTTATAATAAAGTTTAATTAATACAGGGGTGTGGAAATACAGATTTTCTCTACTTGTCTCTGGACAAGTAAGAACTGATTTCTTACTTGTCCAGGATCATAATGAACTTGTCCACAAAAAAGTTGGTTGAAAAAATATTGAGAGAACATATTGATTTTAATGAATAAAATGCTGTAACCCAGCTTTTTCTTCATTAAAATCAATGTTTTCTTCCCTTTTTTACAAACAAAAGGATGACTTTTCTCCAAGATCATTTAGTACTGTATCAAGATTTGCTCTAGTATCTACTTGTCTACGGACAAGTGCCTTAGAAAAATGTACTTGCCCACAAGTAGAAAAGCCCATGTCGGACAAGTCGGGCATGGGAATTCCACACCCCTGATTAATATTTTAATATAAATTTAGCAGCCTTTAATTCCGTTACTTAAGAAACATATGTATGCTTAGGCGGGGGAGCGTAAAAAATCATGAAAATCTGTTAAAAAAATCAAATTTTGTGAAAGTTTTCGAAATATTTCGTTGAAATTTCTATCAGAAGTAAACGAGACGCAAAAATGGAAATCAAATGTCATCTTAAAACATTGTTGCAAAAGTTAATAGGGATACCGAGTATTTCAAATGAAACAGAATATTCGAGGGAATAGTGCAGTGACGTCAACGTCAAAATATGAATTCCGCTTATTATTCAGATTTTGTCATAATCTAACCATTCCAAACATTAAAGATGATTTACATTTGCAAAAGAGAACTTTGCTTAAGTTACCTCGGATATTTAAAGAGGGGCAGACTTTATACGAGGATTTAGATATGTATAAAGTTGATTAAACGAATAATTGATTTTCGTTATTTTCCCAAGATAAATGTTCAGCACATAGGTCTGAACTTTACTAGAAATACTATTCACATAGACATTTTACCCAAACTTGGTTCAAATGGAATGTGGATATTTTCTGCACGTCAGTTTATCAGGCAGAAAAGGACATGAGATTAATAATAGACTATGTAGAAAAGAGTCAATAATGACGTCGCATTCGACGTCCTTGCTCTCACGCTTACGTCGGGGGTCTATGTCTTTGACTAGTCACTCTACAGCCGCGATTGAATGCACACATTCAAAATTTCCTCATTTATTACACATATATTGCATTAAATGAATATATAATTTTCATTTTGTAAGACAAGTTTTCTCAAGATTTATGACCCCATTATACGAATTTCTAGATCAACCCTCGTATACACATGGAAAGTCACATTTCAGAAAAAATAACTCCATAATGAAACACACGATTCATGTAAGAGTTTTGGGTTTATTATGCAAACTTTACTTAAGTGACATTATTGCTGAATTAGAACAGAGACCTTAATTTTCATGAAGTAATTTCCGTTTTCTCATACTAATCAATTTTCACACAACACCTATTCTTTATGCCCCCAAAAGGCTGAAAAAATGTAAGCAGTTTTCTTCTTTGTCCACGGTGATTCGCTCTGAAGTAATGTGGAAACTATTACATATATAAGCCAATTAGATAAGTCCTAGGAAACACTTTTTAATTAGAAACTTTAAAAAAGGTCAACAATTTTCCGTGTGGTAATGATTGTTTACTTTTTAAGGTAGTGGACCCATAATGATTCCGAAACGTTTCAGAAGCCGTGAACTTTAACAGTTTTACCGGGGTATCCTAATGATTGCATTAGGAAACCTCGGTTAACAATGTGAAAGATCACGAGTTCCGAAATATTGCGAAACTATCACAGATCTACAACCTTAAAGAACATTATTGCATCGGAGTCAAATGAGTCTTTGCGTGAGATTTCCAACATTTTCATATATGCACGATGCAAAGACTCTGAACAGCCCGTGCATCCGCACAGTCTGACCAGAATCTTGACTATGCATTTAATAGATAGTTAATGTCTCAAGTTATCTTTCTACTATTCGGTTACTCTATATTAACAGTTTGTGGCTGTCTACTCTGCTCAATGTTTACGCCTCACGAACATTTCAAATCATTGGAAATGTCACGCACAGACTCAAATACAAGTTCGAGTTAGCAGTTGTAATCATTATAAGCACAGACAGTTGTGGTACTCGTAACATTGACCACGATCACGATTATTATCCAGGCGATACCGCACACCACACTAGCAATGATCATATTACGAGCATTTGCTGCCAAACGCTGGGCACCGGCTACGTCACCGGCAACCAGCTCGGTTCGGCTCTGAAAAGAAAATGAAAAATGTCATCAGTCAGAGAAAAGAAATCATGTCAGGGATCTAATGAACGGACAACTTCGGTGGAAAAACGTGGCAGTCTGATCTAGATCTGCAACACCCGCTTGTCATTTTTCATTTAATTTTTTAAATTATCAATTCCATAGAAATATTGACATGCAATAACTGAATTATGAGCTTTCGACAAATCCAAGCCAAAGGTAGTTGACCTGTAATAGTTCCTCAACATTTCGGAACTCATACTCTTTCAAGATCTTGACCGAGTATTTCAATCCTTGACCAGGCAACAATTTTCGACTGATCAAATTTCAAAAGTAACATATTTATTGATGAAATTAAAAAAAAAAAAACTTAAAAAAAACACGTTGTCGTTCATAGAAGAAAACATTACAGACAATGGAGAAGTTACCTGTGTTAGCATTCGGAATATCACTCGGTCATTTATGAAAACTGCAACGGACCTCGGATGTATATGAGGCGAATGGTTATGTAACAAGGCGGAAACAGTGTAAGAAAATTAGCGCGGAAACAACCGGCGTTATCTTTAGATTTATATTTTTACAGTATAGAACGGCTGAAAAATCTTAATTTTTGAGAATGACGAATCATTCTCAAAAATTAAGATTTTCAGTCGTTTTTTTAAGAATCTAAAGATATTTATATAAGGATACGATGGTTGGACGTCAATGATTTAAAAGAGAAGCGTTTGCGACGTCGAATGTTTTCACTCAAAGTTTCGGGGGCTAATGCCATTTTAACTGACGTCATCTAGTTTTAACAAGGTTTTCCCGTAATTTTTAAAAATAGTCCGTCTATGTACATCCGAGGCATTCGTCTCAACTCGGCCGATTCTGTAACCTAGGCCTACATTTAAACAAATTGACACTTACCCTCTGTGCAAAGTAAATGGCCAGCAGACCGGTTGGTACGAAACAACACAAGCAGGCGAGGATCGAGGATACAGTATAGTCTGGGACGTGTGCGGTGACCATGGTGTTCGAACCCACGACCCCCGGCTGACTAATCACCTGGAATTTACACAAACAATCTTTTATTCATACATGTATTATCAAGGTAAAACAGAACAGCTATATTGTCAAGCCTTAGTGTGGTGACCGAGACATAGTTGCTGGTTTTGATGCGTTAGTGCGTCCGTCCGTCTGTCCAACGATTTGTCCGGATAATTACACCTAAATTTACGGATAGGTTTCAATACAACTCGGCACAATTGTTCACCACTTTCAGAACATGTGCTATTTGAAAGGAATTTTCAGATAGCTCCAAAGTCAAGGTTACATGTCAATGTCAAATTAAAAATAAAGCTTGCTCGAAGGTTAGCTCCTACATTTATCGATGTATTTCAAAATAACTAGGCGCAATTATTCTCCACCATGAGAAGATACAAGCTATTTGAAAGAAAGTTTTAGATAGTTTCAAGTTCACTGGTCAAAGTCAGAGGTAAAAATTTGCTTGTCAAGAGCATGGCCTCCTCATTTATTGATGGAATTCAGAATAACTTGACACAATTGTTTTCAATCACAAGGAGTTATGCTATTCCAAAGAAATTTTCAGAAAGCTCCAAGGTTAAATATCAAGGTCAAATGTAAAAGTGAGATTAGGATTTTTTTATATTTTTCCCTTTATAATTACCGTGGCAACCAGAGTTAATGGTGAATTTCAATTTTTAGAGAAAATTTGGTAGCAGGGCTTCATCGAATGAACATTACAAGGTGCAAAGTGCGTCAAGACTGGCCCACCAGTTAAGGAGGAGAAGATGTTGAAAGAAATTGTTGACGGCGCATTGGACGATCACTTCACATTCAGATGAGCTGTTTAATTGTCTTTTATAAGCTTTTTTGAGTGTTTTTCAAAGGGAAGAAATCATTCGAATGCAGGATTCTGGTATCTTTTAGGTACATGAAGAAATTTATCTTTGATAACACTTGACCTGTGTAAACACTATATGGGTATATCATCGTACCCGCACCCTTACGACTTCTGAAAGACCAAAACTGAAAACTTCCTGGTCTAATATTTTTAAGTAAGTAATTTTCCTTGTGATTACTTCCCACAACCCCGTACTTTCAGGTTATACCGTAATTATCGGATACAATAGTGATTGTGCGGTCGCCACTTTTCAGAACTAGAGTTAGGTAGAATCACTTTGATCAATACAATTCTTTTATGATTTTCGGTGGGTTATCGAAAAATAATGGTACATAATCCTCTGATAAACTTACCTCATGACCAGTGAAATTGTAAAAGATTATACCCCGCTTTCGTTCGTTTCGACCTAAGTGACGTTATTCAAGCGAAGCCCAATAAGTGACGTCCTCATGAACGTTGCATAGCAATCACGTGCTATTATCACTTTTATTCACGTGATGGCTATGCAAGGTTCATAATGATGCGTTTCAAGAAAAGTTGTCCTAAAATTTTCAAATTTTGTCTCATTTATGCCTTAAAGAAAAAGAATAATCGTTTGTTTTTCGAGTTAGATCGATTGATAGTTCATTTCATGAACAACAAAAGCTATATTTTCACCCCTCACAACGCCCCTCGTGAAAATAAAGCTTTCGTTTTTCACTCATTGAAACATAAATTAATCTTACACTGAAACAAACGAATATACTCTTTGTAGGCCTAATTATGAGAAAAGGATGTGCATCATGGTTCTCCACTAATAGATAAGTATTACATGTGACCATTTATCGATGACAAAGTTAATGTTTTATCAGCATCGATGCATAAAGAAGTCATCACACCTAAACGCATAGGCCTGAACTGAAGTTGATATCTTTTCCAAATATCATTAAAGCAGTTACCAACTTGCCCTTTAAGTATTCGCAAGATAAGTCTCATATTAATAAAAAAAACACCCGCCCTTACTTACCACTGTAGTATTGCTCTGTTGCTGCATACTTTGTTGAGGGGGTGGGTAGGCTGCGGGTACTCCATATCCGGGCTGTTGTGGAGGATATCCCGCCGGTCCTACGTATCCCTGTTGGGGTTTAGGGTAGCCCTGTTGGTGTGCCTCGAACCCTACCTGGGTAGGGGGGTAACCAGGCTGGGGCTGGGGTGCGCCATATTGCGCGGCTTGTGCATAAGGCGGTGGGTTCTCTGTAAAGAGGGGAAAATAGTAACATGCTTAAAAAGGAATCAAATGGCTGCGTTTTGCGCTAAATATAATCTACTCTTTTTCTTAAAAGGCCAAATGACCGATTGCCACTGTAAATTAAAAAAAATGATTGAAAAAGAAACCCTTAAAAGTTAGCCTTACAATCGTCTTTGAATAAATTAAAAGGCGGTTGGTTCATAAGGAACACACTAATTTTAGGTTCAGTCTAAGTCCATATGAACTAGTATGGGGTAGACTCTACGCCATAGTTGTAAAGTCGTGACTTTCACGGTCTCCTTTTTTAATTAAAACTGTAACTATAAATATAATTATATTAAATATTTAGTAGCAACTCAAATAAAATATATCTTAATACTTAACAGAAACAATAGAAACGTTCGAACCATTTGGCTGCATTATCCCTCAATTTGGTCTATATAAAACAACACAAAGAGTCCAAGTTTAGAGATATCGTCCTAACCTATTCGTTATCAAGGTAACTTTTGTACATGTTATCTATTTCGCTGTAAAGTAGGCTTGGTCTACGTATTTTTGATAACAAAATCTAAATTTATTTAAATCTTGTCTTATCACTAAATATGTGCTATATTAAAGGAGAAAAACAGGTTTGACGCGTGCATGTCGAACCCGAAAATGTTTGGCTTGGACTTTTCGATAAAAAGCGGTAAACAATTCAGCTGTGATACTTTTGCACCTTGAGAGAAATGTCTTAGGCAAAATCATGAAGAAATAGCTGTAGTTACGATGATTTGATTATTCACCAACGCTCAAATCATAGAAAAGGGGCGCGGATGGAGGACATTCATCTTTTGTCACAGTCTACAAATTGCCTTCATCCAATATATTCTATGTTAGTAGCCTAGTGCTTATAAATTTCAAAATCCTAGTAACGCCTATGCGTGGTACCCCCCCCCCCCCCCCCCCCCTAAACGGCAATTTGTTATATAAGCTTTTCCTTAATAAATGACCTTGACCTGACAAGAGGACATCGACACCTAAAGATTTGTATTAAGGAGAAAAACCTTCATGCCAAATTTGAGCATTTTAATTTGAACAGTTTTGAAGAGTTCAAGAAAGTGTAAAGTAAAGTTTGTATGTTAGTCACTAGTTGATGTAAATAGACGGGTTGTTAACGGGGAAACAAATTGCTCTCCATGTTTCGACGCGAATCTTTCCACATCTTTTTAAAAATTTTCGAAACTTTGAACTTTTTTCCACCAGCTAGGAATCAGGGGTCGACACATACACCAGTCCTCTGGCCCTAGAACTGTGGATTTTAGGAAATACTTGTAAAAGATGCAATGTTGCAGGTCCTTCGGGCCTGTATATAATGGGCATATCATTTTGAAAGCTGTCCTGATTTGAAAATAGTTCCCTTTCCAATACTCAATTTTTCAAATACCCTTTGGAAACCAATGTGGGAGGAGAAGGAATTGCTTTTCACAAGCAATTTCTTCTTTTTCCACATTGTTTTCCATACATTTTACCCTTAAATTGCTTAGAAATAATTAAAGTTTCAAGGAGGACCTGTTATTATCTGGGAGGACCTGTAAGATTTAGAGCTAAAAGGTCCTTGCTGGTGGCGAAAAGTAGTTAGTGTCAAAACCCCGAGGAAGAAGAGGGGGTATTCTGGCTTCACCATATCTGTATGTCTGCCCGCGATTTTCTTTGTCGTTTCCGAACTGTAACTCAAGAACGCAGTTACCTAGAATCACGAAACTTTATGCTATTGTTAGCCACAACCCAAAGGATGTGCTCTATTTTCTTTCGTTCAAGAAGGTCAAATGTCAACGTCACAATTGAATTTTGTTCGAAAAACTCTTCCGGAACTGGGATAAAGCGATGGTAGGGGTATTAGTCCGCGCTGTTTTGTTTAATTCTGTGCAATTATATATTATTTTATCTATTTCTCTGGATTCCCAATATGGTCGATTGAAGTCTTACTCGTAATGTCACGTCAAGTGTAGCCCTTTACCGTACAATGATCTAACGTAAATTATTTTTCCTATTCTATTCTTTTTCTAAAGCGTGTACTTTTGCAAGGGATATAAAACATGTCCTACTAATTGCAACTTTTTAACTCTTGTTGCCTCCCTTGTTGAAACGAGAAACAAGGATCTTTTACTTGCTTTAGCCCCTCTTATCCGTATCTCTGAATAAATATAATAAAAACTTCATACTATGATATGTTTA
The DNA here is from genome assembly GCA_948146395.1 of Fragum whitleyi. NCBI lineage: Eukaryota > Metazoa > Mollusca > Bivalvia > Cardiida > Cardiidae > Fragum > Fragum whitleyi. The sequence goes on from OX411549.1 coordinate 36,096,739, forward strand.
TGTAAATGTGTTTGGATATGTATATGTTTGTGTAAAGGTATAGATCCACGAGTTTGAGTGGGTGATTGCAGGTCGATTTTGTCTTTACACTGTATGGACAGGGTTTACCTCTGATCGTTCGCCTGAAATCGTGGATGTATAGAGATTCTATGGGTGTGTGTCAGAAAGGGTTGATTGTAGAACATATTTTGACTTGTTACTCACTCTCAAAAGTAACAATCAGAGTTGCCAGTTAATTTTGAAGTCTTTAAGTCTTAGGCTAAATTTTTCCTAGACTGGGGCCCAGTTGCATAGCGGGAGTTTGGTGGTGACCTTGATGTTGATCATCATTTTGCTCTGCACTTGTCTGTTAGTCAGTCTGTCTGTCCGTAGACTTTTTTTTTTTTTTTTTTTTTTCATGAAACTTCAACTCGGTGGATGGGTCTCATTATTGAGGGGTGTAGTGCACGGGAACCGTGGCTCTGATCAGCATATTTTGTGAGTTATTGCTCTTTGCTGATTGACAGGGAGGAGGCTACTTCTTTTTTTTTTTTTTTTTTTTTTTTTTTTTTTTTTTTCTGGGGGGCATGAATGTTTTACATATGTTTTGTTTTTAGTAGGATAACCCCGGGGTTGTTGATGGGTTTCTGTTGTGCATTAGGGCCTTTGTGTTATCAATATAAAATTATTATGGTAACCATGTGTAATAGTGGGATGGTTGCCCTTATTATGCTTTACTTAAATTTTGCTTCAATCTAATTTTTAGGATGGTAACCATGTGTTATAGTGGGATGGTTGCCCTTATTATGCTTTACTTAAATTTTGCTTCAATCTAATTTTTAGGATATCTCCAACAGGTCTGGTTCAATGTTTATCTACAATAATCAGAAAGAGGAGGGCAGTGTAGAGTAGGATCAGACTTCATGTTTTTGCCGATTGCTCCTTGTCTATACTGTTTTCCAAAGCCTTTCGCACAACTGAAAATGTCATTAAAAGCAACTGAAAATGTCATTAAAAGCATGGGTAGGGATGGAACCCTTTTTCAAACCACCATGGTTACCCAGTGTAACAAGTGTTATCATTGATTTACTTAATACAGCCTGGTATTTGTACTTTTCATTTGCCACTTTTTATGAGCCATATTAAATCTCTCATGGATAGTAGAAGTAAGATGTATTGTTCAAAGTCTTTGACAGTTTGTAGTTGGAATGTTAATGGTTTATTTAGAAATGTTAATGGTAATCGCACTTGCAAATTAGATAATCCTCTATTCTGCCAATCTCTCAACTCAGATATTATTATACTTACTGAGACTCATGCATGTTCAAATGATATATTGAATCTGAATGGTTACTATTGTATCTCTAATTGTAGATCTGAGAACCCAAGTAGGCTTAGGGGAGGAGTAGCCATTTTCATTAGAAATAACCTGAGAACAGGTATTAAGACTATAAATAAATCACACCAGGACATGATTTGGATCAAACTTTATAAAGAGTTTTTCCGTTTCAAACAAGATTTGTACTTATGTGGGATCTATATTTCCCCTATTTCATCTAGTTATACTAAAACAAATGACGTAGATAAAATTCTATTCCCAAAACTTGAATCTGATATAATAAAATATTGTGACTTTGGCAAAGTTATGATAATGGGGGACTTAAATGCTCATATCAATTCTAATGACCTCGATTTTATAGCGGGAGAAACAAATGATAATTTGGATGATTTCATCCCTTTGAATTATTCTGTCGATAATGTTCATCGATTAAGGAATACTTTCTCTCCCCAAGTCACAAATGAATATGGAAAAATAATTCTAGACTTATGTATATCATCACAGTTGAGAATATTAAATGGCAGAACAATTGGGGATACAAAAGGAAAAGCTACATTTCATGGATATAATGGTTCCTCTATAGACGATTATTGTATTTGCAGTGCTAATATGTTAAGTGATTTATGTTATTTTTGTGTTAGAAATTTCGATATTTCTTTCTCAGATCATTGCCCTATATTGGTGAAAATTCAGTCATATTATTGTCACTACTCAACAAATATGCAAAGACTTCCGCCCAAACATGTTATTTGGGATGAGGTCAAGCAACAGTCCTTTAAATATAACCTCTCTTGTATTGATAAAAGAGCATTTTCGCATTCTCTGTCAGATATTTCAAATGATTCTAACTTGAGTGGAAAAGAAAAAGTAAACCATATGGTTTGTAAATTTTCGTCAGTTTTGAAATGTGCCGCCCTACAGGGCTCTAATACTGATAGATATGCTAAGAAGAACAGGAAAAAAATAAAGAAAAAACAATCATGGTTTGATGATGAATGTTTATCAAAATATAAGCATCTAAAATTTTTAAGTCGACAGTTTGCCAACAATTCATGGGATAATCATTTACGAGCTAAAATATTTCACGAAAGAAAACTTTATAAGAGACTAGTCCGGAAAAAACATAGAATCTACAAGGCTAAAATCTTGAGCAAATTGCTTGAAAATGAAACGAAGAACCCTAAAGAATTCTGGACCACTGTTAACAATTTAATGGATAAACATAAATCTGATCCCTCAGAGGATATAGCCCCAGACATTTGGATGAACCATTTCAAATCTTTGTTTAACATTGAATATGAGAACAACTTTGGTGACAATTCAGAAGAAAACCAGTTCAAGTCTTTTGATAATACAGTCCTTAACAAAGAAATCTCAGTTGAAGAGATCCAAAATGCTGTTAGACATCTAAAAAATGGAAAAGCTTCTGGATGTGATGGAATTTCCAATGAAATGTTGAAATTATCATCACAATTTCTTATCAATGAATATGTTTTTATAATGAATTATATTCTTCAGCAGGGTTATTATCCTGACTGTTGGAGAGAAAATATTATCAAACCAGTCTATAAAGGTGGTGGGTCAGGTGATCCTTCTAATTATAGGGGCATAGCCATTTCTAGCTGTTTTAGTAAATTATTTAGTAAAGTTTTATTTGATAGAATGGATAGCTATATTGAAACTAATAATATTATAGGTCCTGAACAAATAGGCTTTAGGAAAAAATGCCGAACAAGTGACCATATTTTAACCTTAAAAACATTAATAGATAAAGCTTTCAAGTCAAAAAAGTACCTTTACTCCTGTTTTGTAGACTTAAGTAAGGCTTTTGACACAATAAATAGAGATGCTTTATTCTATAAATTATCAAAATATAATTTCAATGGCCCTTTTTATAACATTGTAAAAGACATGTATAATTCATTGAATTGTTCGGTTAAAATGGGAAATTGTTTAAGTGAAAGTTTTGCAACCAAGGTTGGTGTTAAACAGGGTTGTATTATGAGCCCAAGCCTGTTCTCTCTTTATATAAATGATATGTTGACATTATTTGACAGAGATTGCGATCAGGTTCAAATAGATGATATAAACATTTCATGCTTATTATATGCAGATGATATTGTTTTATTGTCAAATAGTGCTAAAGGTTTGCAAGCTACATTAAATAAGCTTAGCATGTTCTGCAATAAATGGAACTTAAAAGTTAACATTTCTAAAACTAAAGTTATCATATTCAATAAAAGTGGTAAGTTATTCCAAGATAATATTTTTAAATTTGAAGAGAATGTAGTAGAAGTTGTAAACATGTATAAATATCTTGGTATTATCTTTAAATCCTCGGGTACTTTTACTGAGGGCATTAATTATCTTTGCAAAAAGGCTCAAAAATCTTCATTCTGTATAAGAAAAGCCATTGGTTCAAACAAAATGAATACACCCATATTTCTTAAATTGTATGAGCAATGTGTTAAACCTATTTTGCTCTACTGTAGTGAAGTATGGGCAGGAGAAAAACTTATTTCACAGGTAGGATCTGTGGAGCAGAAATATGACACCCTTATCACCGAAAAAATTCAACTAAAGTTTTGTAAACATATACTAGGAGTTCATAAATCAGCTCCCAATAATGCAGTTAGAGCGGAACTTGGTATATTCCCTATTGCCCTTTATAGTTTAAAATCTAGCATTGGATTTTGGTTACATATTATTGAGTCTGATAGGGATAAGTTAGTAACCAAGGCATATAAGGACAGCATTAATTTAATAAAAGGATTTGGGTTCAACATCAGATTGTTTCTGAATAAGCTGAATTTCAATCATGTTTGGGAAAATCAGTGTACTTTTTCTAAGGCGAGGCTAATAAATTCAATAACTTCAAAATTAAAACAGTCTTACACCACATTCTGGAAAAATGTTATATTTGACGATAGCGGGAATCTCACCAATGGTAATAAACTCCGGACTTATAGGAATATAAAAAATAACTATTCATTAGAAAAATATCTATTAATAGGTGATTGTTCAAAAGAAGAAATTTCTACTCTTTGTAAATTGAGGCTAAGTGCACACAAACTCTTTATTGAAGAGGGAAGATATATGAAGATTCCTGTCAATGAAAGAATTTGTAAATTATGTCTAAGTGGTATTGAGGATGAGGAACATTTTATTTTATCATGCACTAAATTACAACATATTAGAGAGCCTTTTTTTGAAAGTCTTGGAAACATTTGCCAGTCTTTTACATACGGGTCTAATTCTGAGAAAATGAAGTTTATCCTCAGTAATGACCAATATGATTTAAATGTAGTGTGTATTTCATATATTCATAAAATGTATTGGGAGAGAATGAATTTGTTGGGAGTTAACAATAAGATTCATACTTAAAACTTTTCTTTACTTGGTTCCTAACCATTCTAGTAATTTGAAATCATTATAATATATAATCAAGGGTTCACAAGTCAAGCCGCTTGACTTCAGACACTACAAATTTTGATTCGGAAAATAGTTTTATATAAAATATAATTTTAAGAAAAATTGAAGGCACTGTATTAACAGCTGGGGTGTCACTAATCAGGTCATCAAAACAGAGCACATATTGGTTGATAGATTATACAGATTATTCATGCTCTAAATTGAAAAAAAAAAAAAAAAAATTTGATTGGCAGTTGGTTTTGAGCTTGACTACCGTGATCCTTTGATTCCAGACTTTCTGGTGGTTTATTAATTATATAAACATATATATTTTATTTCTAGAGATTTTAAAAAAAGACTATGAAGGTGTTTTCAGAGATGTAGAGGCAGCCTGTAAAAGCTGTATATTAGATCTCTTTAAATTCTTTATAAGTCATGCTCTAATATTTCTGTGCTGGGGGCCTGGAGCGGCACTGGTGTGAGTGCCCATATTTGTATGGGCACTTGCGACAGTGTTGCTTTGGGTCCTCGATAAAGATACAAGTGGTTGAAAAGGTTATGTAAAGCTGAATCAGGGACTCTATGTATGTATATGTACATTTAGGATCCGTGGCTAAATCAATATACTGTCTAGTAATAAGTGCTTTTTTAGCTGCATAAGGTGTTTCTATATGACTATTTAAGCCATGCTATTCGCTACATTTATGAATTTAATGCTACTTTCTCACCAATATGTTTTTATGAAAATGCCGATGGGACCTTGATGTTCCTTTTGTTTTAACAGCGACTCTCTACTACATTTAATTTTTGTCATTTGCTAATCTGTATTTATTGTATGATCTGTTTTGTATTTGTGGTGACAGTCCTATCATTGGATTTTAGACCAATAAAATATTTGTATTTGTATTTGTATTTGTACATTCCAATGGCTTGAACGCTCAAATCTAAATCCGTGGTCATGTCGGATAGAAGTAAATCTAGTTTTCGTGGAATGGTCCAAAACTCTCAAAAGATAAATAATCATGCTTCGGACAAAAAAAATGGACACACACAGAAAGACACAAGATAAATGCATCCACTCACGCACGGAGAAACTGTTCGAGGTCGAAATACCGTTTATCTCTAAAACCTCGTAACTACAGCTTTTAAGGTAGTGGACCCGTAATAGTTACGCAACATTTCGGACCATATGTTCTTTCACAGTGTCAACCGAAAATTCCTAATGAAAACCATTAGGAAACCTCGGTTAAACTGTTGAAGTTCATGACCTCCAAAATGTTGCAGAACTATTACGGGTCCACTACCTTAACAAGCTAAAGTTAAGAGATTTTGTAATAAAACTGACTGTATGAAGATTTTTCGCTTACAGCATAGAAGAAGAAAATTATTCCTTATGAAGAAGAGGCGGGTACATATCGGTTTCACTTAGTGTGTTTGGTCATCCATTAATCTGTCGAAAGACATTTGCGTTGCCGGACTAGGTCATAAAAATCAGCGTAATTGTTGCTTATCATTTAAGAAAGTCCCCTATTGTTTTTGGGTCACGAAAGTGAAAGGTAAAGGTCACAATTGAGCTTTTTCTATAAACTGTTTCCGGACTCGAACGCAAGAACCAATTGACCCTGAATTATGAAACTACATAAAATTGTTGCCCATCACACAAAGAAGTACCCTATTATTTCTGGGTTACCTAGGTCAAAGGTAAAGGTCACATTTGAACTTGAGTCCGTGAAAAAAACTGTTTTCAACTCGTGAAGCAATGGACCTTAGTTGCGCTGATACCACTTTTATATGGACAAAGAGCTGGTCGGGGGCATTTGTTCACTCTGCAATAATACTAGTTTCAATTTGCTCACAGTTCACGTTGCGAAAAATTGGGCATACTTGAGCGGATCCGATTTTCTCATGAAGGACAGGGGTGTGGAAATACGGATTCTTATTGGTACAACCAAAAATTTTATTAACCTCTTTGATCTATATAGTGCCATACTATGATTTGCCTTGGTATTTACTTGGCCACGGACAAGTGGGCTTTCAAAACGTACTTGTCCGCATGTAGAAAAGACCATGTCGGACAAGTAGGGTATGGGAATTCCACACCCCAGGGGGCACCATTCTAACAATCAATTTAGTGAATCATCTTCATACAGTCCTGTATAATAAATTACAGACTTTTAGGGACGCAAAGTTTTGGACCTACAAATAAATAGCCATGACATCTGCGGGTCGAGAGGCCTGGTTTAAGGGGTTTAAATTACCCCATTCTCCTTTTTATTTCAATATCATCAATAAAAATCGGGAAATAGTAGGAAAACTCATGAGGGTACCCTCTTAAGGTTTTGGAGACCCTGCTTTATATATAGACTATTTCATTTGAGCTATCCCGGCGTTTTTGTGCAAATATTTAAATATTCTCTGGATTAGCTACATGCACAATGTGTTGGACAGTTATTTACCTTTGGGGATCAACTTCAGAAAAGAAATGAAGACTGTGTAAGCCAGTCTTCAAATCATTTCTGAAATTGATATCTAGAGGGTCCTACGGCATTGCATCAGAGAGTTTTGGGAGTGTAAGTTCCTTATTTGCGAGTCTAAGACTCGCTAAACCTGTGTGTATCTAAACCCGTTGGAATTTATATTTGCGAACCCCCTTTACAGAAATCCTGGATACGAAATTGCATGACCCGCTAAGCTATCTGATACTTAGTCCCTAAGACTCACCGGATTTCACGCCAGAAACAAGAAGACAAAGTGTGTCGCTCCACTTCAAAAATATCAATAAGAAACTCAGTCAAATATGGATGTTTACAAAGAAGCGGCAAAAAGACGGACAGGAAGGTCAATGTTAGTATAGACTTAACCTTTTGTTGGAAGCCATTGTTAAAATATATATTAGTGTTGAATCTAAAAAGGAAAAGTTCCTTTTTTATTAGCTAGATATGTCTTGATGGATCTTTAACAATGAAACAAAACTTTATAGCATGGGGAAATTACGATCATTCATGTAAGCATAAACATCACCAGGCCACACCCATACATGAGCCAATCACAGTTCTACTAGGAGAAGATTCATCCAAGGAACATTATTCTGCCAACGGTTTGGTTGAAATTGGTCAAATAGTTAGTGAGAACGATTTTAAAGTGAAAATAAGCCCAACCACATCACACCCTTATTTGGGGGGTCAATCAAAATTTCTTGAACAAATTGAGAAAAGAATCACTCTAGAAGCACTCATGGCATGTTTCATTTATATTGGCGCAATGATTGAGGGAAAGAAGATCTTTAAAGTTTCTATAGTAAAAATAAGCCCTGACCTGCCACACCCTTTTCAGGGGTCAATCAAAATTTCTTACACAATTAATGAAATTGGTCACTAATCGTGAACACTAGAAAGCCATGAATGGCTTGAGTCGCTCCACAGGCTTGAAATAGCAAATCTAAGGTTTGCCTAGATTTTAAGATATTTAGGGTTCTACGGATGTTGAAATGAATTTCAAAGTTTCCACTTTATAACATATAGAGAAATGACCTCTGCCCATAAAAGACATATTTTTCATCCAATGACATTAAATTTTCGCCGCATGATAGAGGTTCACTCAAGGATCATTCCAGTGAAATTTGGTTGATATCCATCGATTACATTCTCAGAAAATGGTTTTTTAAAGTTTCCACTGTATATCATATAGAGAAATGACCTCCACCCATAAAATATTTTTCATCCGATCACAATAATTTTGGTAGACTGATGAAGGGTCACTCAAGGATCATTCCAGTGAAATTTGGTTGATATCCATCAATTACATTCTGAGAAAATGATTTTCAAAAATTCAACTATATAACATATAGAGAAATGACCTCCGCCCATAAAATGCATATTTTTCATCCAATCACAATAAATTTTGGTAGACTGATAAAGGATCGACCAAGGATCATTCATGTTAGATTTAATTGGCATCAATCAATTAGAATCTGAGAAAACTCACTTTTTACCATATTTGGAAAATGGCCACGCCCATTAAATCCACGTTTTTCATTGGATCAAAATTTCTTGAACAACTTTGAAAGAGGGTTACCCAAGGATCATTCCTGTGAAGTTTGGTTGAAATTCATCCAGTAGTTTCTGGGGAGAAGATTTTTAAAGAAAAAGTTTAGGACCCGACGCACGGACGGACGACCGCATGACGGACACAACGCCATGACAATAGCCCCTGTGGCTTTCAGCAGGTGGAGCTAATAACAAGTAAATAACTGTATCCTAAATCAAAAGGATTCACATGCTTAGAGAAAGTGAACTGATTTCATTGTTGGGTTACCAAAGCCTCATAACTTCAGCTTAGACAAGCTGAAGTTATGAAGGTTTGGTTACCAACCCATGCTTTATGCTCTCAAGTTAATTATGTGAACTATCTTAAGAAGTAGATAATAATGAATAATGGCTGATTTACCTTAACCTTAAGTGCATCAACCTGTTACTTAGGCTCCGCCCTGCCAAGAGAATAATCTTGGATTATACCAGTACTTGAAAGCAGGGACAACACAGAATTTTGGAGTATTAGGAGAGGGGCTTAGGCTACCTACAAGCCTGTTTGATTAGCCTCTTCAATAACCTAAAGTCAATCTTGCTCAAGCGACCATGTCTATTTAGCGACCGTTTTCAAAATCCCCTTCTTGAAATCAAAATATCAGAAACTAGAAAGCCATGAATGGCTTGTGTCGCTCCACAGGCTTGAATGTCTTGTAATAGATAATCTAAGTTTTGACTAGATTCTTAGATATTTTGGGTTTTACTGATGTTGAAATGATTTTCAAAGTCTCCAACATTATAAAATATAGAGAAATGACTTCCGCCCATAAAAGACAAATTTTTCATCCAATGACAATACATTTTGGCTGCATGATAATGGATCACCCAAGGATCATACTAATGTAGTTTGATTGATATCCATCATCAGTTACATTCTGAGAAAATGATTTTCAAAGTGTCACTAAATAACATATAGTGAAATTGACCTTTGCCCATAAAAAACAAATTTTTCATCCGATCGCAATAATCTTTGGTAGACTGATAAAGGGTCACCCAAGGATCATTCATGTAAAATTTGGTTGATATCTATCAATTAGATTCTGAGAAAATGATTTTCAAAGTTTCCACTTTATAACATATAGAGAAATGACCTCCGCCCATAAAATACATATTTTTCATCTGATTTCAATAATTTTTTGTAGACTCATAAAGGGTCACCCAAGGATCACTCATTTAAATTTGGTTGATATCTATCAATTAGATTCTGAGAAATTGATTTTCAAAGTTTCCACTATATAACATATAGAGAAATGACCTCCACCCATAAAATACATATTTTTCATCTGATTTCAATAATTTTTTGAAGACTCATAAAGGGTCACCTAAGGATCATTCATGTTAAATTTGATTAATCTATCAGTTAGATTCTGAGAAAATGATTTTCAAAGTTTCCAATATATAACATATAGAGAAATGACCTCCGCCCATAAAATACATAATTTTCATCCGATTTCAATAATTTTTTGTACACTGATAAAGGGTCACCCAAGGGTCATTCATATTAAATTTGGTTGATATCTATCAGTTAGATTCTGAGAAAATGATTTTCAAAGTTTCCACTATATAACATATAGAGAAATGACCTCCGCCCATAAAATACAAAATTTTCATCCGATTTCAATATTTTTTTGTAGACTGATAAAGGGTCACCCAAGGATCATTCATGTAAAATTTAATTGGTATCAATCAATTAGAACCTGAGAAAAGTCACTGTTTACCACATTTGGAAATTAGCCACGCCCATTAAATCCATGTTTTTCATTGGATCAAAATTTCTTGAACAACTTTGAAAGAGGGTCACCCAAGGATCATTCCTGTGAAGTTTGGTTGAAATCCTTCCAGTAGTTTCTGAGGAGAAGATTTTTAAAGAAAAGTTTACGACCGCACGGACGGACGGACAGACGGACGCACGACAGACACAACACCATGACAATAGCCCCAGTGGCTTTCAGCCAGTGGAGCTAAAAATAGATATCACTGGTATAAAAAATATTGTAAATGAATCTTTTGCTGTTAAAACTCACCAGAATCGTCTCAATAAGATGATTCTGTTGAGTTTTTTTACAACATAGTGTTCTTGAGAATTTTGCAGTAACATACATATTCCATCATAATCAAGTTTCTTAATTGTAAACAAAATATGCAACAATTTTCTTTAATGCCCGCCTTTTTGGGGGTCCCATTCCTGGTCGCTTAATACAAGTTTCACTGTATTTCAAAATGCCAAAACTTTAGACTGGTCCCATTTCAAGGAATTTACAGACAATGAGGTTTAGAAAATGATATCTTAACAAGATGTGTTTGTGAAACACAAATGCCCCCGTAACGGCATTTTTTTTCAAAGTTTGACCTTGACAGATGACCTTGACCTTGTCACATGACCTTGACTTTGGTTCCAACGGATGCGGATCATTGAGATCTATCATCATGCCAAACATTAGCTTTGTATCTTGAATAGGCTTGAAGATATTGGCAAGGTTAAGTTTTTGGGCATTTTTTTTCAAAGTTTGACCTTGACAGATGACCTTGACCTTGTCACATGACCTTGACTTTAGTACCAGCGGATGCGGATCATTGAGATCTATCATCATGCCAAATATTAGCTCTATTTCTCGAATAGGCTTGAAGATACTGGCAAGGTTAAGTTTTCGGACAGGCGAACACAGACGGACGGACAGACGGACAGACATGAGTAAAACAATATGCCCCCGATCTCTCGATACGGGGGCATAAAAATCTTATCCTTTTGAGAAGAAATTATTGTAAACAATGAAGACAATGCTTGTAGCAAGTAATATCACCATTTTCGAGAACATTTTTGAAGTTATTTTCTTCAGGCATGTCAAAGAGATGGATTGAGGAAGATGTCTCAAGTTTTTACCTGACATAAAGACAAGTAAACAGACAGACAGACAGACAGACATACTAACTGTCGAAGATTGAATAAGCTAAGGGTGTATTAACAATAACTACATAATTTTTTTTGTACTGATTTTTCTTCATAAGTCACGATAAAGCAAATATACACATAGAATGATAAAGCACATACACATGTATTTACATCCATCATTAAATACAACATTCATTCATCTTAGATACAATTCAAAATGAAAAACGATTAAATTCAAAAATGACTCTATCATCATAAAGTATATCCCTTCCCAAATCAATTTGTATCCTTTTCAATGTGCCGAGAAAAAGTAATGAAAAAATGATAGTTTGAAAAGGAGAAAATACTTGTGACAAGTAACTTTTATTTCCTTTATCAAGTTTTCTTTCAAATATAGTACCTAGGCTTGACCAAAACAAACCTTAATCCTTTCATTTTCTGATGAATTTTTACAGAAGCCAAAGGCCAACTTATTTCTGACCAAGGCAAGGGTAGGTATTGGAGCCCGCTAAATCAGAGTATCTCTCAGACAGCAAGCTATCAGCTCTAGACTGGTCCCAATATCGACTATCAGAATAGCCTAGAATAGGCTATCCTCATAATTGACAGAGGGACTAGTCTACAGCCGGGTAGGATTCGGGCCAGAACTGAGTTTGCCCCAAAATTTCAGACCTGAAACAGGGTCAAAAACGACTCTTAGGAGAATGCTTGCTATAGGGTACTTCATTTAGAGTCTATTAAGTTCTATGTCAACATGTGACCTTGACCTATGACCTTGAAGTTATTCAAAAATCAATTAAAAATGAGAACTATGTATCAGATGATCTCAATTTTAAAGTTTGAGATTTGGCTGTGACCTTGATCCTTGAACCATCTGAAAATTTGTTTCAAAAGGCACATCTTCATATGATTGAGAACAACTTTGCCAACTTATTCTGAAAATCTTAATTAAAATTAAAGTTTACTCTGGACAAGCTAATTTTGATCAAAATTTTCAAATAGCACACCTACTAATAATAGAGAACACTTTTGTCATGTGATTTTGAAAACCCTTCCTAAATGTTGGAGTTTTGCTTCAGACAAGCTCAATTTCAATCTTTTTACGGATAACTTATGTGATCTAGCTTGTGTGATCCTGAACACACTCACAAAAAGTTTCAAAAAGATATTGATATTCAAGTAACAACAGAGATACATATATAACTAATGTTAAAGTTTGTCACACATATGCCAACGCATATACCAATGATGCCAAGATGACGTCAGTAAATCAACTATTAATTTCAAAACAATTCAGATAAAATGAAATCAAATGAGTCAAGAGCCAGACTGATGAACAATCATGATGTAAAAAGTATATCCTATTTCTTTGAAGGTGGGTATGATTTTGCCATTGAAATGCATATCTCTGCACAGTTCTGTTTTAACAGAAGGTAAAGTTAAAGATCAGCAAGCCAATATGTCCAGTCTGATTTTATTCTTAACCAATCATCTATTCCATGCAAACCTCAATGAACAATCTCATTTTTGATACAAATCAAGGAGAAATAGTTTTAACCCTTATCTAACTGTATTTATATTTGGTTTCAACTAGACTGTAACAAAGCTGACTAATACTCCCCTACAAGTGCTTGTCAATAATGAAAAGCCATTTTCCATGAAATGGCCATAACTCTGTCAAAAGTATATGGTTCGTTACCAGGATATCATTTGCAGATCTCTGCCTGATACTGATCAGAACTGTAAAGTTTAAATGAAATTTGCCCATTAGTTGCTGAGAAATTGAGTGGTTAAGAAAATACTACAGACAGACAGACAGAACGAGTGACAAGCTAACTCCTATACCTCAAACATAGTTGAGGGGGTTATAAATATATTGCCAATTTTTGGGACATTTCGACCAGTCTAACTCTAGGTTTTCCCAAAATAGTTTTATTGAAAGCAGGCAGTGTCTTTATGCAGACTGAGATAAGATTGTACTTTTGTGCAGACACACTTTAGTCAGTGCTGTCTACCAAAACCAGCCCTGCGTTCAGGATGACAAAATGGTGCAAACTGTTTGCCAATTTACCCCACTTTGCAGGCAAGTTCACAAGCAAAGTGGAGTACAATTTGCAAACAAATTGCACCATTTTGTTATCCTGAACACTAAAATTGTTTACAGCTGGAATATGTCCTTTAAAGCATGAGAAGGGGAAATTTTCTTTCCAAGGATAAAAGTTCTTTGATTGTATTTTTCTACTGGAGGTATTTATAGACTTTTATACAATGGTTCCCGGAGTCTGCTACTATCACATTGCCTTCTCCAGTCACAGCCAGGCCCTGGGGACCGTACAGGGTATCAGCCGATGTGTTCACATAACTCAGGAATGATCCATTACTGTCAAACACCTGAAAATACAAATGGGAGATATTTTGGTTAAAGGTAGTGTTCTCTATCAGTGCTTAATCAAATACATGTATTTCTAAACTATTGGCAAAAATCCTATGTTTTGGGTAAAAGTGGTTAATGAGGAGATGATGTTTAAGAATGCTTAATGACTGCTGACCGACGTCGAAAAATGCATGATGTACAAAACATGATCACAAAAGCGCACCTAGAGTATAGTGTACTCATATGAGTTAAAACAAGGGCACCGCAAGCAGGTGCCAATGCTGGGCTGTTTATTATTTCTAAGGCAAGTGCAATCATATGAACTTGGTACTTACAAAAGGGTTTGTCCAAAGAATTGATCA